>SMMW01000521.1:3787500-4387500 GCA_004794655.1 Marisa cornuarietis
TTTTTTTCGTGAAAGAAAATATTTTATATTATTTCAGAAGTTTCTCGATTTCTGGATGTTCCATTTCACACACTAAGCTTGTATTTTGGACTTGTCTCTTTAGTCTGTTTCTGTCTTGCGCAAAAGTAAAAATAACCAGACCATTGCTTTCAAACACACACAAAAATTCACAAGTTATGAGGCGAGGGTAGGCCATTGCCCTCGGGCAACATGGGGGGGGGAACTCAAGGACAAGCGTCTTGTTGCTGAAGTTATAAAATGGTGTCCAGACCCCGTATAGGTTGTTTTACAACAGAGGTCGTAGTTATAAAGAGGTGGCAAAGGTGTTCTTCTGGTCTGTACGGGGTCTACACTTTAAAATTTCGGAAACAAGTCGTTTCTCCTTGAGTTTGCCATTATGCTGTGGGAAAACGACTCAACACAAGCCCCAAAATCTGATCACAGTTCTGTCAGGTTATATATTGACTTAGGTGCCACAGCTTGCTGGAGCTAAGCTTTTAAAGAAATAAAATCTATCTAAAAGATGATGCTTGGGATTCTTCTTTTTCTTTTTCTCCTTCTTCTGCTGCTGCTGCTGATGACGATGATAATGATGATTGTTATCTCCTCACTGATTGCTCATGTGCTTGCGACACGTGCTCCCGCACAAACACATCTACGAAATGACAGCGACAATTCTCAATTGACGAAACAAATTGCTTCCTTCGCTGATGCAAAAAAAGTGACAACTAGATTAGGGGTGGACGAGAAACCCATCTTGAGGCGGCGCGGAAAGTCCATTCTTTCTTCTTTTTTTTGTCTTTATCTGGATTTCATTGGGAAAATGAAACTGCCTTTGCCTTCGTAAATGTTGAACAATTTGATTGTGACGTGTGAAGGAAAACAAGATAAACTAGATTTTGCCATCTTGGAAGTTTTGAAATTAGTTTCTCCTACATCTAAGACTGTTAAGATTCCGCTCCTTACCCATCCGCCTTAAGGTCTACTCCTCCTTTCTTCATGGAGCTAGAAAAAAAATTTTCTTTTTTTTTTCGAGATCACGTTCTTTGCAAAGCGTGAGTCACCAGAAGAGACAATGTGAACAAGCCCTGAAATGTTCCATTTTCTTCCTTAATTTCTCTTGTGAAAACAGCTTTAAAAACATCTGCCAAGAAACTGTTTTTCTGTCCAACAAATTTATAGGAGGGCACCTATTTTTTTTAATTAGAAAGGAAAATTCACAAAACATTCTTTACTATACTCCATGAATTTCTTGTTGAATGAAACTTGACACGTTGTGTAAATTATATATGTCTGTTTGCTCGGGTGCTATTCCTGAAGGATTTGCAAACGTTGGACTGCCTCCCTTCTAGCAGTTTATATGTTTTATTGTTGTGCTCAACCAGATCCCGCTCTGTTTTTGTTTACTTTCCGGATCTTGGCACGTTCTATAAGGCTTCTTTTTGCTCTCTTTCTTCACTCACATTAATCCACAAATTCAAACCTACGATTTTAAATATTGGTAGATTGATGAAGTATTCGCCCATGAGGTACCTCACCTTCTATATTTTTACTGATTCTTATGATATCATAGGATCACGTGTTTTAGAAAGAAAGAATGACTTCGCAGTAACTGTTTGATTTGGATTTGCTTTTTTTTTACTTATTTGTCTCTGCTTTGTTTTCTTTATTTGCTTTTGGTTTACCTTATTTTGTCTTGTGTTTTCTTTTAATTTATGTATTTATTTATATAAAGAAGATTTTATAATTTCTTTTTATTTAAGCAGTTCTGATGTTTGAATTGGATTTGTTTGTTTACTTGTTTGTGTCTGCTTGGTTTTAGTTATTTGTTTTTTAAATCTTATTTTGATTGGCTGTGTTATCTTTGAATGCAGATATATATATATATATGTAATTATAGCCTTCGTACGATAATCCAAGTTGTAAAGATGGTGGACTATTGAGTACTCGGGGAAAAATACTTACGAGGGTACTAAGGTGCGGGATTGTGGGAAGACAGCGAGAGTTTTACTTCCTGTGATCAAGATACGCACGTGCAATGGGGAGGTCACCTCATGTGATTATCTGGTCGTGCAGGAACCCACGCAAGGTGCACAACAATGCAAAGAAGGCGTGGAACTGAGGAAGAAACGGTTTTTTTAAAAAAAACGTTTAAGGGAATATTGGTTATGGCCGGGTGACGAAAAAAAAATATGTTGTAAGTCAACACATCTTGCTACATTTTTGGCGCTGAGAGCAAGATTGACCGAGAAAATATTTTTTGGCCACGACGGACGACAGTCGCGGTAACCAGATCCCCCAAAACTGTTTTCACAGCAACACCTGCAAGCGCTCAAATTTTCCGGAGAGCTAAAGGGTGTCGTTCGAGGAATATCATGAGAAAGGCAGAACTGGTGCTGTCTCTTAGCCTTATATTCAGCCACACGCTGAACCGACAATATCCACAAATGGATCTTTGATACTTTCCATACAAGAGAAGATAATCGTGGAAAATAAGATGGATTATTGAGGATGAAGATCAAAACGACGACGAAAAGGAGATATGAGCAGTCATCAGTTGTATTAGTCACCTGCAACTTCCACTGTCGGCTTTTACTGTCAGCCTCCAAGATCAACAGTACTGCTTACTGACAGTGTTTATCGATGTACCCGCTGTCATACACACTTCTACCCGATGTGCATTTTACGCAATTTTTGACAATGTGTAGGTCCAATTTTTGCCAGTGTATACACCCGACTTTCATCAATGTGTATGTCTAATTTTCTTTAATGGATATTTTTTCTGACCTTTCTACTTGATTAATATTCTTCACTTCAATCCCAAATTTTATTGTAATGCTTATACCTTCCCCAGAATTGCTAATATACATGTACTTTGTCAATGTCTTTATTAATTGAATGGTCTTCGTTAAATTATAACCCCAACTTTTGTCAATATACATGTCTGATATATATATATATATAAGTGTCGTTAAAGTAGTACACTGTGCCCAATATATCAGCGTCTCCTCCGTCTTGTGTCATTGTTTTGCTTGTATCCCACCGGATGGCGGTTCTTATAAAACTCTTCTCTTCCGGCTTTGTCATTCTTATTATACTTGTGTCCACGTTCCCCAAATCCCCTTCTCTCTGGCCTTTTGCATCGGGCCGTGTGGGAGGACCAGGCAAGGGGAAGGGGAAAAAGCAAGACCATGAAGATGATGGCTTCCAATTATGTTTCTGGCGCGCGTTACTTTTCCCTGGATGTAGATCCTGCTTTCAGTGCTTGATGATCTCTCCTTGATATTGCCTTGCCAGCAGATTGGCCATACACACCACAGACTGCCCTCTCTTTTGCAGGTCATTTTTCTGCGGTCTTGCTATTTTGTATTTCATGTCGATTGGCAAAGGGAACTTTTCTTTCTGTGTTGTATTCATCTGCGGTGGTCTCTTTAACCATGAGGTCTGTTCAAGCTCAGCAGAGAGATGACAAAGAGACGAAGTTTTTATGCTCTTCTGTCGGTGTGAAAATGTGTGTGTGTGTGTGTGTGTGTGCGTGCGTGCTTACATTTCTATGTCTGTATAACGTGTTGATGTTAGTACCTACACGTGTCTGCCTGTATTATTAGTGCATATGTGTGGGCCTTCGTGTCCCGCTTGCATGTTTGTGTATAATATGCGTGCGTCTGTATGAGTTTTTTTTTTTAGCAGAATGTCAGCGGCTACCTTACTCCTCCGTAAAGGGAGCCAACCTGTCCTCAATTTATTTTATTTTCGCTGAACAGGGGACATCACTAAGAGCTGCTTGTAGCGGAAGTCATTTCAGGAGGAATGTAGTGTCATGAAGATCAAGTCAATGTAGGCAGCGGAAATTGCTTTTCAATCAGACCTTAGTTCAAACACCTTGCCTTTCTAATCGATGGTTTAAGTGATTTGTTTGTCAGTTCTCGAGGGATGAAAATAGGGTGAGGTTTAGGGATTTTTTTTTGGCTTCGTTGTTTGATTTTTTTGTTTGTTAGAGTGAATGGTGTCAGCACGTGTAGATTTTTGTACTTATTCGCGGTCTACCTTCCTCTCACCACCCCCACCCCCCACACACTCACATCGCTATTTCCTCTTCTGACACTTTTTATTTGTTTCCACCCTTTTTTCTTCTACTCTCTCTCTCTCTCTCTCTGAGCGCAACGGTTAGCGCCTGTCACCAATACAGTGAAGGTTGGCTGTCCATGGTTCAGTTCTCGTCTCGGGCACGCTGTTCTTTATCTGCATGTGGCATCTGTTTACAGGGCTGGCTGCCTTGTCGTGATATAGTCTTAGTTGCTGGCTCGGCGTAAAACACCAATTCCCCCCTCCCATCTCTCTCTCACACACACACTCTCTCTCTCTCTTTACTGGTCTCCTCAAAGACTCCTCTAAATTTACTTTTTTAAATAAGTTAGTTCAATTCATGAAAAGAAACAAATTCCCAAAGTTTCTTGTGTGATAATTTCTCTTGAAGAACGCACTTCCTTTTAATAATTTATTTTAACTGGATATTTAAAAAAAAGACGCGACTTCACTAAAGGAAACTCACAGCCTTATAAGCGTATGCTTGAATGTCTCGCAGTCACCTATGAAGTAGGAATTTTGGCTAATCCACGAGTGTGTTCCTAAAAATTGATAAAAATAACAATTTTAAAACGCATTTTTACAACAACAAAAATGACAGCGGTATGTTTTCCTCTCCAGCACTTTCGAGGGGTTAATTTCATGTTGGACACGAGTTAGCTTTTAAGACGTGTGGCCCAAACAGTCCCACAAAGGGCTGAGACTTATTTATGATGTAGACGGCAGCTAAGATTGTGGACATAATGAAGGGTAATTTAATTTTCCCCTTTTTTGGGTAGGGAGTAAAACGGAAGAAAGTGAGTCAGTTTCTGGCTACAACTTAGGGAGTTTCATAAAACAGTTTTTTTCTGAAAGTTTTCTGCCTTTTTGTCCCCCATCCCAATTTTCCGTCTGAATAAGATCCGATCCTGTTTTGCAGACAGGTTACACAAATTGTTTTGCACTTTGAGTTTTGTTTTCGAGAAAACCGTTTTGTTTCCGCATGTCTCGTGCACCCACCTTGTTTTGCAAATGAGTTTCACAAACTGTTTCCCGTTCCGGTTCACGCTTTGTGTTTCGTCTTTCATAAAAGCTTTCGATTTTCAAAGATCTCGTACACCCTGGATGCTTTGCTGACATTTTCCACAAAATCACCGATCTATTATCCTCATCTTCGAGAAAACGGTTTCTTTTGTAATTCCTGTTCCGTGTTTCGTTTCTGGGATTTGTTTTGACTTGTTTCTGGCCAGTGCTTTGTATTTTTACAGTCAAGGTAACATTACAGATCAAAGCTTGTTGTCGGGTTAGTTTTTAAACTAATTTTTGTAAACGCTTGTTTGTAAAACACGTTTTAAAAAACTGTTTCCTGAACTTTCCGTGGCACTGCCTTTCGGTTTTCTTCCGTTGTGCAAGATGCAGGAATGTAGTGCTCTCGCCATGTGACAGGTCCTTAGTCCATGATCTATGAGCGAGTCGTGACAAGGCTAAAATTAAGGAGTAACTTGAGTCTGATTGATGGACAGAGATTAACAGGCAAAGCTGACGTTACATCACCTCTGTGGGAAATGTACACGAACTACACCGCCAACCTCCCACCAACGACAAACGTTGAAAAATGTAGCAGAAAGAAAGAAAGAAAGTTTCAGCTCTGCTACACTGTTACATTTCTATTATCCCGTACTTTTAATTACCTTTGAACTATGCCACAGTAAGATCACATTTAAAGGGGGTGGGGGTATACTGTTATAATACGTTTCTGCTATGTTACATTACTACTTTGTCACATTGTGTTACATTTCCAGTGTTTCCACCTGAACGTTACATTTCTACAAAATTACACTAAGTTTTATTACATAGCTAATATGTTAACACGTGCTAAATAACTTCGAAGATGTTGCATTAGATAAAATTATACCACGAAGATGTTATACTGTTACATCACACCATCCCTATACATAATATTACAGTAACTTTCTTTCTATCACACGTTGTTGAAACATTTTATTACATCTAGACTGCACTGTTAAATAATAATAATAATAATAACAAATGCAAATTTGTATATCGAATACTCACACTCGTAAGGAGCATGTTCTTAGTGCTTAAGAACAAGAACGAGACATGGGCAGTATACGAGGGACAGAAGAACAAACAAACAATATAAGAACGACGGAAGGATAACCAACAGCACCGATGATGAATAAAGACAAAGAACAAACAAACAATATAAGAACGACGGAAGGATAACCAACAGCACCGATGATGAATAAAGACAAAGAACAAACAAACAATATAAGAACGACGGAAGGATAACCAACAGCACCGATGATGAATAAAGACAAATACAAAAGAGGTAAAGAAGATCCAAGTATCATCGTTACTATAGTTAAGCAGCTTTCGATCAATGATAGATATATACCAACATTCTCTTTTCCTATTCTTTCTTTGGTTGATCTCTAAGGGTATTCCCTTTTTTTTTTTTACTTTATATTTGTGGGTATTGGTAAGACTTTTTAATAGCTTACATCAATATTCAATAGTTCGAATCGATAAGAGATATACAGTCATGCTTTGACTACCAATCAGAGCTTGCAAGGACTTGACACAATAAAACTGAACACGTGCAGTCCTGTTAATGTGCAACTTTGTAATCCATGACAGAGGTGAAAACACGACCTATGAACTCTTTACCCCCCTCCTTCCATAATCACCCCTTCCTCCCAGCCTTCCCGCTCAAACAAGCCTTTCACTTGTAAACCTTCCCCTGTTTGTTGCTTATTAGGAAGGTTCTGTATTGAACGAAGTCGTGCGACAGGTCAAGAGGAAAAATATCCTTGAAGCATTGTACTCTCTCCCTTTGGGTGTCGGCTCTTCAACGCCAAAGACATAAACTTTGCCCCGAGTGCAATGACCAGCATCGAAGTTCACACAGCAGAAAGACAAGACTTCGGCTTTTGTCTCAAGACGTACATACTAGTTGTACTGGGGCCTGGGGTCCGGGGTCTGGGGGTCTTAAGTCTGGGGTCTGGGGTTTTTATAGCAGCCCGCGATCCTTGTCCGTTCTGTTCTGCGGCTCCGACAACATGGAAAACCGCGAAGGTTTACGGCTGTAGGTTATCTCCTCTTGTGGTCCAAACAATGTCGCCGGGCCAGTTGGTAGATCAAGTTTGACCAGCCGAGCGCAAAATCTCGCGGTCTTGGGGAACCCCGCGCTCATCGACGCGTGAGCAGGGTCTTCTCGCGAGAGTTGATGAGATGGACGTTATGGCTAGCCGAGCCGAAGAGAACGACTTGTGTGCCGAGATACTAGCCCAGTTTAGAAAGAAGAAAGGGAGTGGAAAAAGAGGTGGTGGAAGCTGGACGAGAGAACACTTTCTGGAAACTGGCAGAATGGATCCCGACTGTTGTGAGAGCTTTGAAGGGAGTGTTAGCGTACGCACGCGTGCATGCGTGTCAGTATATGTGGCCAAACAGCGGCTGTGACGCGAGTTTTCATGTCTTGTCTGCGTGTGCGCCCGCGTGTATAAGGCTAGGAATGCTTGTCAACGCGATCGCGTATGCGTTTGGGCGTGAGAACTAATCACGGAATAGGGAGTGAAGGTGAAACCTTTCTGAAAGAATATCCTTGTAATACTCCAAAGAATAGAGGCGGATTTCGAAAAAGTCATAGTTATGTGACACACACACACACACACACACATCTACACACACACACACACACACACATATATATATATATATACAAACGTATGTGTGACATAAGACCTTCACCATACATTTATTGGTTTCCTTTTTATTTGTTATTCTCTTTTTAATTATTATTTTCTTATATAAACTCTCAATAATATTTTACATATGTATAATAAAATTTAATAAATATGTATTTTACTTGTTTTTTTGCCATTTATTTTGGAATATATAATACGAAAAAAAGGAATTATATATAAACTTAAACATGCATTAAAATATATATTAGAATAAGAGATGTTAAAAAAGCTTTTGACACGTGACGTCAGATTTAAAAAAATACAAGGCGGTCAGAATAGAGCCGATATGCTTTTCAATCCACTGAGAGAGAGAGAGAGCGATCTTGACAAGGCATGAGCTTTTTTTCCAACCTGCTTACCATTCTCGTTGAAATGCAGCAACACTAACTTCCCGTGCAGTCTCGCGCGAAACGTCGATTGATCATTCATTGGTGGAAACACTCTCGCACGGGTATCGGCGCTGAAAGGGTGCAACTGGTGGAAACATTTTCTTCACTATCCTTCCACAGCAGATTGCGCCAGTGGCCGCGTTGGCAGCGCCATCGTTATTTTGAAAGCGGTCTCGCAGAAAATACATTCTATGAGGCCTGATTGGTCCAACCCATTAGCAGCCCCGCTGACAGCGAGATAGACACAACTAACACCCTTGGAATAATTGAAAAAGCTCGCGATTTTATGCTCGGCTGACCAGCCAGTCCATCAGCAGCAGGACTCCATCTTCGCCGCAGACAAGGAGACCAGATTCAAGGGAGTGAAGGCATTGACGACAAGTGTGTGTGTGTGTGTGTGCGTGTGTGTGTGTGTGCGTGTGTGTGTGCGTGCGTGCGTGCATGTGCATTAGGTTTAATTTGCGCCAGCGTGTTGTGTTTTGAGTTTAAGCGTACGTGTGTGTGTGTGTGTGTGAGAGAGAGAGAGAGAGTGAGTGCGTGCATGTGCGTGTGTGTATTTAAACTGCACCGGGATGTTGTGTATATTAAGTTAGAGAGATCGTGCGTGCATGTGCGTGTGTGTATTTAATTTGCGCCAGCGTATTGTGTGTAGTGAGTGAATTAGAGAGAGTGAGCGAGCACGAGTATGAGCAGATGATTGCGAGAAAAAAATGGTGTATGATTGTACAATATTGAGCACGCACAGGGACGTGCAGGGATTAGATGTTTGTATTCGTGAATGTATTTGAGAGAGTTCTTATAAATGTGTGTGTGTTTCAGTATACGTGAGTGCGTGTCTGTATAGTCTGTGTGCGTGCATATCAGATGACGTGCACGTGTGTGTACGAATGACTTTTATTTTCAGACACGAACTACATGAGCTCGTGACCTACACTTAATTACACAAGCAAAGCAGCACGGATCAAGCAAGGTGGTGAAAATCGCTCCGAAACAAAAGGAAAAATAGACACAAATCATGGGCGCCCTCTACTGGCACCCGTGCTCCCCCGCCATATCGCCGCGCCACTACAGGGCGCAAGAACTGTAGTCACGTGACAGTTTCGCAGGGGAAGAGCACTGCTGAGCTGTCACCCTCGAGCAAGCCGTGAGTGACGTCAACTGCTCTCGGCACGCAGCGTTTTCTGAGGGAGTACGCGCACGCACACACACACACACAAACACACGCGCGCGCGCACACACACACACACACACACAAACACACACGCGCGCGCGCACACACACACACACACACATCTGCGGGAAGTTCAAGAATGAAAATCGAGTTTTGTCAGCGCAGTAAAAGATGAAAGAAAAAAACCCTGTCCGGCTTGAGAACTGAACACATGGGGTTCTGCATTGTTGGCTGACACTGTGTTAATGATGACGCCGTTAAAATGGACTTCACCTCGCTCGGTTTAGTTTTGTCTATCCATTTGCCTTTCATTTCCGCCCACACACCTGCCACCCACCCTTGGAGATGACGAGGAAACACGTGAAACAAAATGTTGAGATGGGGAGGTGAGGCTACGAGCTGACAAACATTGAGTAAACACCTGACCGCGCGTGCGACCGTTTCTCAAGTTTCACTTCTGCGCGAAAATGAATGACAGGAGTCATCATTGTATCATCTGTGTGTGTGTGTGTGTGTGTGTGTGTGTGTGTGTGTGTGTGTGTAAAAATGGGTCTATCTGCCTTTATGCATGGCGGTATGTTTGTGTGTGTGTACAACAATGTGTCTATATACATCTTTCTGTATGTATTCAGGTGCGTGTGTGTAGGTTTGTGCATTTCTATGTCGGTGAGTTCATAGGTAAAGAACGTTGATGTTCGTTCCTGCACATGTGTGCATACTTGTCTGCAAATTAGTGAATATATCTGACGCCTGTAGACTGTGGCCTTTGAGTAGCTCAGTGAGTGAATGAAAGAAGGACTGAGTGAAGGAAGTGGAAAAGACTCCGCATAACACGATGAACAGAGAACAAGAAATCCTCCCATCAGCTGGAAACCTCCGCCTGCAATCAAGTCCTTAACAATATTACCACTTAGTGACTGTCCCTTCCACCGCTCTACCGACACTGGCTATTTTCCTTAATGAAAGCGTCTAGACAGAGGGGAGATAACGCCCTGAAATAAAGGGGAATAACTATAATGTGACAAGTGAGATCAAAGCCATCAACCACAGTCTGCAAGTACAAGGAAAAGTGGCCGGTGTTAAGACATAGGTCAAAGAACTCACCCGACGTTGGTCCAAGGCGGAGAAACTGTTTTTATTGACAAGCTCTTTAACCTTTACAGCTTTCATTCATTTTTTTTCTCACTTCCTCTCCACTTCTCATTCGCCCTCCAACACCTTAACAAGGGACCGGCGAAGGTGGACGAAACAACGGTAATGAAAATGTTCTGTCGCTGCCTGATGTAGTCCCGACTGTAATGAAAATGTTCTGTTGCTGCCTCACCACGTTTGGATTCTCTGTCCACAAAACATCCAGAGTGCACTGCCCTTTAAGAGAGTTGAGAAAATTATCTTCGCGATTAAAAATCGGGTGGACTGCTTCGATTCCAGTCCAAAAAAAAAAAAAAAGATAACTCAATCTCTTCTGAAAATTGATAGTCGTAAATAAAACGTTGTTGTCGCCCTTTCGGTGTCTTTATGTAGCCAATTTAATTAATAAGAACAAAGAACAATAGTCTTTATCACTGGATGATGTACTTGAATGTTGACATATTTTTGGGGGGAAGTCAAAATGCTGGACGAAATAAAAGAATGAAAATGTCTACTCTCCATTTAAAATCATAAATGGACACCATGGACAGTTCTTCAAGCACAGGAAGGAAATCGTTTGATTATTGCTTTCAAATATCGACATTCATGTGAGATGGTGAGTGCACGAACGCACACATACATACACAGAGAAAGAAAGAGAGTTTTCAAAATGTTGTACCAGCAAAATAACATTAATTTCTTTACTCTTTGACAGAATTAATAACAGTAATTACTTTTGTAGTAAGAGAGAGAGGGGAGAAAGGGGAGACAGGGAGAGAAAGAGAAGGAAAGAAAAAAAAATTGACCTACATGAACTTATTTGAGTAAATTTGACATTTGCTTAGAAAACGTCGTTACCTCCTAAAAAAGAAATTATTATTTGTCTGTTTAAGATCGATAACTTTCAAAATGAGTGTGACATGCAGATCTCTCCTTCCGGTCTTTAGAGACACAACAGATCCTCAGTCGTAAGCAAAACACTTCTCCCTCTTGCCAGTCGCAAATTATTCGGGGTGGCGACCCTGTCAGACTCTCTACAGTCAGATCGATCAGCGGTGACTTGACTGCCACTTTCCATTCTCGTACACAGCCATCGTGTTAATGACACTATGATAATTACAGAGCATGGACATACAAGGGGAACAACTGTAAGGTCAACAGTCATTCTTAATTAACTCTCAATGCGTCTTAACATCTAGCGCCTACATGAAAGAACCTCTAATGCAATTTGATTCGAGAAAATGGATCAGTTTGCTGTACACATGCCTGAAAATTTTACATGGACAATTCGCCCACATCCCAGGAGATGTACGGGGTCAGTTTCTATACATGACTCATGATTTACGAGAAGAATAAGACATAACAAAAAAGGTCAGCTGGAAAAGACATCCACTTAAGAGCAGCCGGGGGGGGGGGGCAACAAATGTGCACATTATTCTGTACTGTAACATCTGAGATATAGCTTTTACCATAGTGTAACATTGTGCTACTCAACATAACTAAGGAAAAAGATGTCCGGATATAGGGGGCCGGAGTAGGTCTGCATGATTGTGCCAGACTGTTGATGACTTTGGATCATTTCAGTTCTGCGCCATCCAACCTGTGATGTTAATGTTGTTGATAAATTTAAAGGAGAAAAGTGTTTCAACCTAAAGCGATGGTAAGACGTTGCCCTGGGGCAACATGGGAACTCAAGAACAAGTGCTTATGTTATAAAGTGGTTTCCAGACCCCGCAGATGTTATTTTACCATTGGGGCTGTAGTTATATGGCGGTGGTAAATGTGCCCTTGGATAAATTAACAAGAATTGGTGTCCGCGGGATACAAAAAGCTTTTCACCAAATTCCGAATTTTACCCTAGGGTAAGGTCTTACTCACGCTTCATAACTACGGCCCCTAAAGGTGATTTTACACTAAATTTGTGGGAGGGGGAGGGTTTGAAATATGGGGGTGGGTACCTATGACGCCTCCTTTTCTGTTGTACACACCTCTCTGAAGGGTGGCCTGAAAAATGCAGCTTTGTGTTGTGTCTGGTTACAATTTGTTTTGAGTACAGTACAGCCGCAAGCAGTGTATCCGACATGAGAACCGAAGAGATTGACCGATCGAAGCATGTTAGTTGTACATTCTGTAACTATAATCACTTCACGGTGTGTATTTCTTCGTCTAGTTCTTTCTTCCTGTCTCTGTATTAACACACAATTATCTTTCTTTTATTGAACGGTTGGAATCATTGTCCTCTCTTGAATGCTGAATAACCTGAATGAGTGTGAACGGACCTCATTACTGAGGGGAAGAAAAAAAGGACAATAAATAAGAGAATACTAAAAGATTAGAAAGAAAGATAGAAAGAGTTAAAGAGGAAGAAAGAAATTCAGAAAGAAAAGATTAGGAGAAAATATGCCTTTCTATCGGGGCGCGCGCGCACACACACACACACACACACACACACACACACATTTATATTTTGAGACTTTCAAAGACAGACGAGAAGAGAGATGTGCAGCGATGAAGAAGAACCTGTGACGACCGCAGTGCAGTGCATCGTACCGACTCGACCCTGAGTATATCTCCTGCGATCAGCAGCCACCGGCAACAACCAACACCAGTGGAATGTCGCTGCTGTTGACAATATAAAAGCAGATAAGCTGTCTTCTACCCTTTTGCCCTTCTTCTTTGCCCCCAGGAGACTTGCCCTAGAGCTTGTTTCGTTTTAAATTGAAATGTGCAGACCTTGTTTCTGCCTCCCTTCCTCCTTCACCCCCTCCAGTCTATGTTTCTCAAGTTTCCAATTTCTTTTGAGATATAACCATCTCTCTTCCTGCTTTCCTGCCTTTTTTCTTAAGTGAAGCCTGCCTTCACTGAGGACGATCCACAAGTAAACAGCCCCTAACATCAGGTAACAAGGGAATGAACAAACCACTAATGTTAGCCTCGTACTGATAAACTAAACCTTCTCAGGGATAACGGTATTAATATTAGATTCCGGAGGTTAAAAAATGAGTCGTTATCAGAATCTAGATATCACATCTCTGAATGCGGATCAAACCATGTCGATATATTAGAGTTTGGATATAAGACAATAGACATCTGGTCTGTGATATCAGTCTCGACATCAGCAGCTGTCTGCCCGGTGGCGCAACGGATTAATGAGGTTACTCGTTGTACATCTTTATC
The DNA here is from genome assembly GCA_004794655.1 of Marisa cornuarietis. Taxonomy (NCBI): domain Eukaryota; kingdom Metazoa; phylum Mollusca; class Gastropoda; order Architaenioglossa; family Ampullariidae; genus Marisa; species Marisa cornuarietis. The sequence goes on from SMMW01000521.1 coordinate 3,801,201, forward strand.
ACTGATGTTATTTGTTGAGCAGGATCTTTGTAAGAGAAGCTTTGTATGGGCACACGTACAGAAAATGTACTTTGTAAACCTCTGTTACATTGGAAAATAATGGTTCGGTTCTCGCTACAGGCTTTGAATGAACGATCTGGCTAAAACAACTGTCATGCTAAGATAATTTCTGAAGACGTGCAAGAACTAAAATGACGGATTGTACAGATTAGAATAACTCCCGATATATTGTTTGTCAGAGCAAGATAACTCATATTTCTCGACAAAACAAACATTACTCTCTCTTTCTCTCTCTCTCTCTCTCTCACAGTCTGTGGGGGGATTCTGATATGTTTGTGGCATTCTATTTCATACGATCCATACAATTCCACCAGTAACAGATTTCAAAAGGTCTTTACAGTGTGTCAGCGTAGAAAGCAACAACAATATTTACAGACTCTCGCTAAAAGGAAAGACATACTTAAAAGTGCACCAGTTTTTTTATTGTATAGCAAAAGTATAATCTTTGATTGTCTCGTCGACACATTCTCTCTAGGGGCAATACACCATGTCAGAGACCAAAGAATGAGGTTGAAATCTTCGTTGCCATCGACGAGAGTGGTTCCCCTTTATTCTCACCCAGTTCCTGCTAAGCTCCCCGCAGAACAACGCTTGGGGCCTCATAAACAGGCTTAATATTTGTCTCCAAGTCATCGTCTTGTCGACACGACAACTACAAGCCCTGATTGTCTCCTCCCTTCTTAAAGTTTTTCAGTGGATATCTGTCCCCCTTACCATTTTTCTATCTTCAGTTCATCTCCTCCCCATCACTTCCTCATTCCCTGATAAATTCGTTCGTCGTTCCCCATTCCTTCTTCCCGACCATAACTTTCTGGGACTCAAGGTCGCAGGGGGTTCCTCGATGCCTCAAAAAGAACCTTTCTCCTTGGCAATAGCCTCATCGCAGCTTGTAGCAGAGCAAATAGAGAACCTATTCACGGCAAAATTTGATCACAGGAGCTGCCTCCCTAGAGGCGTGGGCCGTAACGATCGCCCCCCACCAAGAGAGCGATACACAGTGTAGATAATGTATTTGCCGAGGTCCTTGGATTGAATTGCTTGCAAGATACCAGGGCTGAAGACTTCTGCTGCGAACAGCTCCACCTCCAAGTCGACCTTTTTTTTGCCGATCTTTCTATCGCAAAGATGACTCGTTGCTGGCGGTTAAGGGATTCCTAATCCCCATCATCATCCCTCCCTCGTGGCTCGTTAAAAACAGAGTTGTTAGGAGGGGGATATTCAGGTTGTGGAAGGGTGATAAATGTTTGGGTGACTGAGTGTACACTCGTATAGTAAAGTGTCTGGTTCGTGTGAAGATATGAGTGTATTAGTGTCTGTTTGTGTGTGTGTGTTTATGGATGTGTGTGTGCGTGTGTGTGTATATGTGTGGGGCTGTCAGAGAGAGATAGAAACAGAGAAAAGACACTGCATGCGACTGAGATTCTATAAAAATCCCGGCTGAAATCTTTTTCTCAAGCTTTTTCTCTTAACCATCAAAGTCACTCAAATTTCTTCTAAGAGTCTCCCACCCTGACCACCACCCTCAAAAAAACACACAATAAGTAACGACATCATCTGCACATCTTGAAGATGGTAAATACCTGAATCAAGAACTACAGATGTTAAGTATCTATATCAAGAAAACTGCAAATGATAAGCAACTATATCAAGAACTGCCGGTGATAATTAATTGTATTTGTCAGCGCCACTCAGCTGTTATGACCGTTTCTGGCTTCCATACATCACGGCACGTGATCAAAAGCCCGGCTACTTAACTCAATTTTTGTGTCAATTCATCTGACGGCCAGAGGATGCTGCTAAGTACGGGAAGGAACGTGCCTCTCTGCACGGGCTCCACGCGCTGGACAGCCAATGGTCAGGCTGACCCCATGACCCCGAGGTCCAGTAACGACATTAAATAACGCAGGGTACAGACAAGGTGCTTCCGAGAGAACGGCCAAGCAGGACGTGCTCATTAGATTAGCAGACGGAGTGGGCCGCACTTTTCCATCATCATCGCGGTGAAGGAAGATGACATGGCCATCAATAGATTGTGACCGTCTCGCTGTTGTCAGCTCTTTGGCTGTGGATGATGTCGCTAATATGAAGACTCGCATCTCGACAAGTGTCTCGGTAATCACTGCTACATACACAGGACACGTTGCGGGCCACTACTGGCCTGGGACTATATTCATGAAGAGAAGGTAAGTCGATACCCCGAGACAAAGAGGAAAAAAAAAGTCTCGTCTCCCTAGTTATGACGAACTGTCTAGACGCCGAGGATATTGCTTTATATTACTTTACCCTGGGGAATCTTTGCCACTGCTTTCTAACTACGGTTTGGGGGAGTAAAACAACACCCACGCTTCATAACTATGGAGAAAAGACGCATGTCCGTGATTTACCCGGGACAACAACTTATCCTCACTTCATGAATACGGCCCCTGGGTGGTCCACTACTCTCTGGCCAGCAAGCTCGACAGAAGAGGGGGAGTAAATCAAATATTGTGTGGAAACCGGCCAACGCTGACAATTTGCATTTCCGTGGAAAATGTTTTCTCCCGCTAATGAAGACGCCGGAAAAAATTGTGGCAAAGGGCAGAAATGTCCAGACTAGACTTCGATAAACAATTGGACAGAGAAAGCCAAAGAGAAATCAAATATTCCTTATCCCAACACCTTCCAAGGGAAAGGAGTGGAGAACCTAAAGGCTACACGTACCGGTTTCCCTCTCTGATCCAACTTTGTCGAGACTTTGAAGCAGTAAAATGTCACTGAATGCAAGAGGAAGAGAAAGTGTACAAAGTGTACGGCATTGATGTTCAGCCAAGAAACAGCAAATAAAAACCGTCAGGCAAACAGATGTCATTAGGGTCTGAAACGGTTCTAGGAACTTCAAAATATGACATTCTTGTCAGGCTGCTGTTCTCGATGGTTATGGCGAGGCAAGATACAGGCACAGTTGTCAGTCATGCACCAGAAGGCTATTCCTAACAAAAGAGAATGTCAGCTTCATGAACATACATGAACTAACAAAAAGTGAGAGGAGAGAACTCAGATTTCTTGAAAGAGTTAAAAATAAATGTGAGGAGATAAAGGACTGTGCTATATATTTAATACGATATAATAATCCTTTAAAACTTAACAGACCGCGACATCGAGCTTCATCAGCTGCCGCATCTTAACTAGTTGTCCACAAACCTGAAGAGGTCGGGGGGGGGCATTTGGGATGGGGGGCCCGGCCTTGGTAAATGGATCTTTTCCTTCTTCTTTTCTTTTTTTTTAAAAGAAAAGTTGACGTATCATTCCTCACTCTGGGGAGTTTTTTTCTGTGGAGTGGGGTACTACAATTCCTCTGACCTTCACCATGTTTGTTTTGGTTTTCCTCTTGCCATCAGCTGTCCAATAGCAAGCAATAGATACTAACAAAATTCTTTAAATTATATTTTCATATGGAGAAGCCGTTTTCGAAATATTAGTTTCCTTTCTGCACATATAATCAATGAATGGGACAAGATTCCGCTCGAGCAAAGAGAGAGAGAGAGAGAGAGGAAACCAAAAAAAAACAAAACAAAAAGCTCGTGAAAGGCCAAGGGGAGACTTCTTGTTGTTTACTAGCTTAACTGCTATTGGCGCTTTAGCCTTATGCCTTCCACATTTTAAAAAAAGCAACAAACAGTTGTTATCGTTTTCTGACAATTTGGGGTGACGCGGCCTTGTGGCCACATCGATACGCCTGACATGTAATTAGAAAACCTCTTTAGTCTTAAATTGGTTCAGAAACATCAGAGGAGACTACTTCAATTCTCATTTAATAATAAGATCGTCTTTTTGTTATCATTCAAATAATCATGTTAGATCGTGTCTCGGTTTAAGAAAAATGTACTTCATATTAACCTTATGCTGAAAGAAGATTTTTATTGCTTCCTGCCAACATTCTACTTGACAATTTTCACCATTGTGTGTTTTCAGTTTTGCTGTTGAGCTGTTTGTTGTTGTTTTCTTTCTTGTACGTTTATTTTCATTGGTCTGTGTTATTATTTGTTTGTTTGTTTGTTTTTAGTTCTTTTACCTTTTATCTAAGTTAAAATTCAAACAGACCTTTTTCATAGAGCCATCAATAGGCTCGATCAGTCAAGATGGTTAAAGGCTAACCTGAGCGCAAAAACACAAAAATATATTCACGTGGTATGCTAAAAACAACTGACAGTGTGAGGGCACCATTGATGTGCGTGATCGAAACAGCTAAAAGAGAATTGAGGTTGACAAACGTATGAAGAGCCTAAACGGGAGCACGTGCGAGTAAGTCAATAATAAATTTTGCATACAGCTAAATGAGGAAGAAATAAGTATTTACATCGATAAATATTGTCAAATTTAAAAAAACAGTTATATTATTATATTTTTAACGGTTAAAAAAGTTATTATCAGCAGTCAGTTGTAACTATAAAATGCAATGCTGGAAATCAGTCATCTACCAAATAAAATCATTTGACAAATAGACAAACTCACATTTGAAATGTGTCTACATTTTATTAATAATAATAAAAACAGAAAGCGGAACAAGTAAAAAAAGGAGACACTTAAGGTAAATAGATGACTACTCTGAAACACAAACGCGCGGACGAAGGGTGCTAGATAAGGTGTGAATTTGCGAGACAAACGGACAGTTCTTCAGTCTTCAGGCAGACCTTGACAAAATATAAAACAAACCTTCACAAAAAGTATGTCAGTCTGGGATAAATCTTTAACAAAGACAACAAAAAAGGAACAGAATAACTGCGAAAACGTCTGACAGACTGAACGTCTCAGAGAGACCGGAACAAACGGTTTACACAGTGACAAAAGTCTTAGAGACGCTACGGCTAACGTTTCACACAGTGACAAAAGTCTCACAGAGACTGTGACTAACGTTTCACACAGTGACAAAAGCCTCACAGAGACTGTGACTAACGTTTCATACAGTGACAAAAGTCTCCCAGAGACTGTGACTAACGTTTCACACAGTGACAAAAGTCTCCCAGAGACTGTGACTAACGTTTCATACAGTGACAAAAGTCTCACAAAGACTGTGACTAACGTTTCATACAGTGACAAAAATATCCCAGAGACTGTGACTAACGTTTCATACAGTGACAAAAATCTCACAGAGACTGTAACTAACGTTTCACACAGTGACAAAAGTCTCACAGAGACTGTGACTAACGTTTCACACAGTGACAAAAGTCTTACAGAGACTGTGACTAACGTTTCATACAGTGAAAACAATCTCACAGAGACTGTGACTAACGTTTCACACAGTGACAAAAGTCTCACAGAGACTGAGACTAACGTTTCATACAGTGACAAGTCTCCCAGAGACTGTGACTAACGTTTCATACAGTGACAAAAGTCTCCCAGAGACTGTGACTAACGTTTCATACAGTGACAAAAGTCTCACAAAGACTCTGACTAACGTTTCATACAGTGACAAAAGTCTCACAAAGACTCTGACTAACGTTTCATACAGTGACAAAAGTCTCACAGAGACTGTGACTAACGTTTCATACAGTGACAAAAGTCTCACAGAGACTGTGACTAACGTTTCATACAGTGACAAAAGTCTCACAGAGACTGTCGCTAACGTTTCATACAGTGACAAAAGTCTCACCGAGACTGTGACTAACGCTTCACACAATGACAAAAGTCTCACAGAAAGTGACTAACGTTTCACACAGTGGCAAAAGCCCCACAGAACGTGTAACGGAGGAAAGCGACTGTGTCAAACCTGTGACCTATGACCTGTGACAAATGTCGACTGTTCCACACTCGATCATTATTTTCATTGTCACCCAGCTTCGCCGAGGCCCACGGCGCAGTGGGTTTGGTCAGTTTGTCCAAATGCCAGCGTGAAACTATACAGGGAGCGGAGGATGCTGGAGGTGGGTGTTGGAGGTCAAGGACGTTAGCACTGCAATCCATCATGGCTGACGGGAGTGACCGTTGCAGCAAACAGGTGTCTAATGGGCCACGCGTCAAGTCGTCTTCTTGTTGAGATTAGCACAGGTTCCAGAAGTCTCTGGAATGGCACCGTCATTAGAGAAAGGATCTGGACAAACAGAGCGCGTGTGTGCTCAGCAAAGAGGATTCTAACGGTTCGACGGGAAAATCTGAAACAATTGTCAGGACGGCGCGTGTAATGGAGCAGCTCGCACCACCTTGATAAGACCTTTGGCTGCCTGGCTGTCTCAACAGCGGGCAAAAGACAGAAGGTGGGAGCAGGTCAGCCACACGATCAGAAATGCAGAAGGACAGGCAAAAAAACTATGCATATAAAATATTCAGCGAGCAAACTAGCTAGCCACACCCTCCCCTTAATAAACACACACACACACACACCGCTCAACGAAACGCTTATGATAGAGATGCTCTTTTGTACACGTATGAGTGTTACAATCAGTTATTACATTTAAAACATAGTTTAAACATTCTGTAACTCGGAAGCTATTTTTACTACAGTCAATATCGGACCATTTGTCATGATCACATGTTTGATGACACAAACGTACCGCAATAGAGATGACAACCAGTCGTATAAACTGTAAGCTACGATGAACCTTACACTTCGTCGTCTGTTGTTGATCCCCTGAAATGATTGCAGCGGTCCTAGGAAAAGCTGTCACCGTAAGAGGTTAGAAAATAACAACCATGACTCTGCATAAGCCATTCAGCCTAGCCCCACTTGTTGTGAAATAATTTTTCCCCAAAGACGAACAAAGAACTCAGAGTTTTAACAAGCCAAAGTACACGAAAGTATGCAGTGTCACACACACACACACACACACACACACACACACACACACACACACACACACACACACACACACACACACACACACACACACACACACACACACACCTAAGCGAGACTCAACATAAAGATTTGACGAAAATGAACTTATTGTCGTCGATGATCAATGACAAGTAATTAGTCCTAACCTAACCCAGTCACAAACCGTTTCGCTCTCCAATAAAGTACACCAAGGTGTGGGGACAATCAAACCTACAGACTAAAAATATGAAAATAATAATTATAATTATGAATGCAAATAAATATAAACATGTAAACAACAGAAAAAAAATTCCGAAAGAAATCGAAGCTGCATAAAAAACCGCGGAGTAATTATTGCACTACAACAACTTCAACAAAAACTGCCAAGGTACTGATTTATTTGTATTGTTCATCGTGATTATGACTGATTGATATGTTCTTTACCCCCCTCCCAATTCTCTTTTTACTTGTGTTAAAACATTGTATTCGTCATATGCGTGTGTGTATCTGTGTGTGTGTGTGTGCGCGCGCTCAACGCCACCCAGCGGTCCCTATGAAGCGAAACAAGAACGGTAACCCCACAGTGGCATCTCTCCTTCTGCTGCACTGCGCGCCTCTCCTTGGCTGGTCGGGAGGGTAGGAGTTAATTTGTTTCCCCGTCATCAATCCTTGCCCCAGCGCTGCGCCATCGTCTGTCACAGTTTACGACCTGCCAGAAATTGACGTTTCGCCGGGCGATGTGCCGTAAGTCGTTATGCTGTCGTGGCCCCGTCTTACAAACTAGCGCCATTCCTATAACCTTGCAATCTTTTCCTTTACATGCTCCCTTCTAAAAAGATGCGAGCTTCTCAAGATTCACAAAGCCTCCACTTCGTATATGAGAAGCAAAGAATATCCTTCATGATCTCTAGTCTCTTTCATGACTATATATATATATACACACACATACATACACCCCATTTGGTTACATATGTACTGGGCAGGACAGAACAAAATTAAAGAAATAGTGACACCAAGGTTTCAAAAACGAATAAAAAAGGTTCCTGTATATATTCAGTACTGCTGTTTCTTTGTGTACGTTAGTAGGCAATCGGAGAACATTCATCTTATACAAGCGCCCACGAATGCCAATCAAAAATAGTCAGGGTACATGAAGATCCAGAGTGACAGACTCCGTGTCATATGGAATGTGCAGGACTGGTCAGCACTAATTGTCAAAATTGAAACAAAAGAAAATCTGCCTCGTTCGGAACGTAAAATCCTTTTAACAAACGCAGTTGTCATCTGGGTTGAGGGTCAGATGTCAAGACCTCATTTCCCGTGACGTCACAAGGGTTAGACTCGCAGTCCAGACGTGGCAGTTTCGTTAGCTAGTAGTTATTCTTATCCTTGCAAAAGTTATCAAAGGTTTGGCCACGTTTGGCAAAGCTGAGTGCGAATGTCTTAGGAAACCAACCCTTTCGGGGCCAACGTTCAGGGGCCAGTTGCACAACACGTTTCTAAACCTTAAAACTGTTCTAAAGAAGCAAAACCTCTTCCCTGCCATTTTGGTGTATTGCAGAAAAACATACAAAAAATTGTACTGACAGGACGGAAAGTCAGACTTAAACAACTTTATCTTACTTAAAGCAGTTTTAGTTTTAAAAATTCTAAATTGTGGTGTGTACTTAATTAATTATCTAAATAGAGTTAAAGCCTAACAGTGTTTAAAATTAGAAATGTGTTGTGCAACTGGCCCCAAGACGTTAAAACTTCGGTGTAAATGCTGAGCCAAGCCCAAGCTTGTTTGTCAGTACAATTGCCCATACATTTGCCAATACAGTAGGACTTTGGGGCACTCCGGAGGTTTGACGCTTCGGAACCTAGTAGTCAGCCTTTAATTACGTTTGCATTTGGAATCTAGGTAAATTCACGTGCCTTCCTCTATAAACAAAAAATAATGAATAAATTAACACGCGTTACGTAAAAAACTAATTTTACGGTTAATTTCTCGTTACTTTATCGCGGCAATTTTCAGCTTGCTTTCATTTTTGACTCTGGTTAGCCTTTAAACTGCTATCTTCAGGCAACTCTCAAGTTTCTAAGTATTCTCTCGCCCCTTCGACATGAAAGAGTCACAGGTGTGAGTCATTCAAGAGAAGATAATCCCATTGACGAAGAAATCTTTTATGTGCTGGCAGTTTCTTCCACTCAAGTGGATCGTCTTCAAATGTGATCGATTGATTTCATTATTAATTAAAGCAAGTCGTAAAAAAGAGCTTCAGCAAAGTACAGGTCACAGTCATTAGTCAATTAATCCACAGTATTAGATCGTGCCCTCGGCAATCAAAACCCACTGTACTATAATATTGAGGTGATTCTTCCCTCAGCTACCTACTCACCCACCCAGCACCCTACCACAGACCGTTCCTAGGTTTTGATGAAGAAGAATTCTTAAAATCAAGATATTAGTTTCTCATTCAGCTAGTCGTACAAAAGACAATGATATGTTGCAAAATGACAAACGGCCTTGGTAAGGATGTCAGGTCACCTTTTCTCCACGATACCTGTTTAAAGCTTTTCAGACACTTGAAGGCCTGCAGACAACTCTTGAATTTGCTGGAAATGGTAAGAAGGGAAAAATGGAATCTAGGAGAAAATTGTAAACTTTATTCTTTTACATGTTCACCTACGGTATTCCACCACACCTCTTGTGCACACCATCTCTTGTGCTCCACTCTCTCTCTCTCTCTCTCTCTTAGTCTCTCTCGAGCAGGCGGGAGGAATGTCTCAGGCTAACATTAGGCGGGACATAATGTCATCTGGCCAATTTTGAAAGCAGTGGACGGCTAGAGATGTATTTTACCCCAATCTCCATTTTCTAGCAAAATCCAGGAAAGTCACGTCGATTGGCACTGATGATACTCGTTGTAGAGGGTCAGAGGTCAAGACTCCGAACACAATAGGGGGACATTAACCAGCAATACCTGCACGCTTTATGGACTGGTATATTAGGCCAATATTAGGTAATGTGACAAAGCAGGTAATGTAGGAAGTATAGGGGACATAGTTACAAGTTAGAGAGCAGGAGCGCACAGAACAGCAAAGAACTTTACAGGTGCTCTTCAAAACTTTTAAAAACAATTCAAAGTCTACTTTTTTAATTTCATGCACGGGGAAACTGGATTTCACGATTGGGGCTTATGCAAACAAAAAATATAATAAAAAGTACTGAAAATCCTCTTGCTCATATTAAGAAATATCACCAAAGCTAAACAGACTAAAAAAAAAAATCCCGTTGTTTTGTCACTGCTATTTCGTGATGCTGTTGTGTTGCTTTGTTATCCGTGTGATATTGTTTAGTTGTTTGTTTTCTTGTGTTATTTTACTGCTGTGCAATGATGTTTTGCTGTTGTGGTGTTTTGTTTTGCAGTTTGCGGTTTTTTGTTTGTTTTTTTTGCTGTGATGCAGTTGTACTGTTGTTTTGCTACTCTGTTATTACTGTGCTGCTGTTCGTTGTTTTCATGTGTTTTTTTCTGTTGTGTTGTTTTGTTGTTGTGTTACATTGTTAACGTTTTTTGTCGTATTTCTGTCAATTTATTAATTTGTTGCCACTGTTGTGTTTTTATTTTGTTCTCACTATAACTTTATTTCTAACAAAAATAACATTCGCCATTCATTCACTGGATCCATCATGTGAGAATCAGAAAAGGCAGCAGGAAGGATCATTAAACAGAAAAACGGAATAAAACTCCAGCTGGAAAAAAAGCTATCTGTGTTCTGTGCCTAACATAATGGCGTTACTCTTAATTTATATAGAAGGTTGTGGCAAGAAAGAAAAAAAAACTCCCATCCCACCAGTGTTTTTCCTTCGCCAAATCAACAGAAAAGCAGATTAGGTTGCAGCAGTAAGAAAATGCATTGCGCCTGTAAGACGAACTTTGACCTGTGAAAGCACTAGCAAATGGGACCCGGAGAGAGACATATAAAGAGAGAAAGAGAGAGCAAGAGGACGGGACATAGGGGAAATCTGTCTGAGGAGGAAAAGGGATGGCTCGGGGAGATGAGGAGGTCGAGGAGTGGGGGAGTGATGCCAGAGAACAAACTGTCGTCACGTGACTTCGGTGAAAGGCATTCATGGATTTTATTGATAGGAGACGAGTGTCCTCCATTGTGATTGGTGGGACTTTTTTTTTTTTCCTTTTTCTTCTTCTTCGGCATTGTCGCGTTTGGAGATGCGCCGGTTCTTTCACCGCCGTGACTTATCTCCCCCTCCCCACACACGCGGCAGCAGCCAAAAAAAAAAAAAAAAGGCAATCTGTCCAGCGCGACAATTTGTAGCCTCCAATCCAATTAACCAATGGGAGGCTTGTTGACTTTCTAAACAGTGGCATTCACAGGCCGGGTCCCTCTGCAATTGCCGCACATACATCTCCAATTCCCAACCGCCTAACAGCAAAATGCCCGTCTTTTATTCCCCCCATACTCCCCCAAGCAACCAACACCAGACCAAAAAGCCTTCTCGAAACGATGGCCGCTGCGTTGGAAAAAAGTAGAGAAAAGCGAGAACACTAGGAAGGATAAATCCCCGCAAGATTGAATCAACCACCCCCTTTCTCCCAACCCTCTAGCGTCCAAGAAGAATCGGGGAAAGAAGCTCTCTCCTAGTCAAAATATAAAAAATATCCTTTTACTTCCTCTGCTCTCTTGTCCACTGCCATGCCCGGAGTTCTGCCCCTTTTCTTTGTGCGGATTCTTGGAGCTTCCAACCTTCCACCCTGCTCCTCCTGCCGGTCTAATTCAGTTTATAGGTACTGCCCCGGGGCCGAGCCGCGAGGTGGCCGGCGTGGCAAAAAAAAAACTAAAATGCCGCGGCTAATTTGGGTACAAATTTTTGCCGCAGTGTGCACCCGCGTTCCTGAATGCAGCGCCACAGAACGGCCGCGGTTGGAGTCCCTTCATCAGCTCTTGTTCTGCTGGCCGAGCTGCGCGCGCAGCTATGGCGACACTGGGGTTGTATTTACGAGTTTTCCGCGGAAGGAACTGCGTTCTGCGCATAGCAATGACCTGCATGCTGGCACATTTCGTCTGTGATTGTCCCGCCTGCAAAAGGCCAGCCGCGATAGAGTCGCGTCCCTTTGCTTGCGACATCGTTGGGCGGTCGTCACAAAATGAGGAAGGAACGTGTGGAGGAATGAGAAAGCTGACGACTGGCCAAATGGCCTTTCGGTGTTTCCGCCTCCAGCTACAGCTGCCTCGCGTAGGTTCTACAGGAAGAGGTACGGGCATGAAACGAAAACAGGATCCTTGCGAAAATATTCACTGCGCATGCGTTTTGGAGCTAAAAGAATTTTTTAAAAACCAAATCCTGGGAGGAGGGTGTAACTGGGTGATAGGGAAAGAGAGAGCATGATGGCAAGTGTAAAAAATAAAGGTAGTCTATTTCCCCTTCATTCAATTCTTTTTCCCATTTTTGCCATTTTCCTGGGCAGTCAGCAATGGTTAGAAAGAAAGGTCAGGGAGGGTCTGGTGAACAGTTTCGGATCTCGATCTTGACTGTTGTGTTTTAGTTTCTTCATCTGTTTCGAGACTTGATGCTTTGCCGTTACCATTTCAAGCAAGGCAAGAACTGCGGGTGGGTTTTCCGTTGCTGATGAAGATTTTAGTAGGTGCTGCGTGATTTTGTTGTGTGTGAATACGGCTGGTGGTGTCTTACACCTGGTCGCTCTCTCCACGATGCAATAAAAAATAAAAGGTAAAGGTAGTCCACTGACTTTCGGCCGCATTTTTAGTCGGAGCAAGTTTCTGTTTGGGAGTAAGGGCAGTGCCCATTTCCTCTACCTCTCTTTGCCGTACATTCCCCATTCATTATCCATTTCCGATAAATGTATTGTCCGGTGGGAGGGTGGATGGTCACTGCCCCAAATGGGTATCGAACCGGCACCCCTGCGGTTTCGGAAGCCAGTACCCTAACCGCTCGGCTGTGAGTAAAGTGTAAACGAAAACATGGATTTAGGTCATCCCCAGTTTAGGGTCAAAGCAAAGGCCAGGCACTCATTCTGACACGCATGAACGGAACAGCTTCATGCATAGTTAAGCGCATTAGAAGAAAAATGACTGCGCACGATATCTGGGGACTGGGTCCTCGAGTGTGATGCTAATGACCGAAAGTCATGAGAATAGGAATTGGTCAAAGGTCAAGGACTGTACGTGATCTCCGGACGTAGTTGCCTCTCGGCAGGTCTGGTTATCCCTTCGTCAGCATGATGATTCTTTTTACAGCCTCGTGTGATTCTTGATAACTGTCGTACATGTGCGAAATATCCTATCGTCTTGTACTGGGACTGTGAGTGGGCTAGTCCAAGGAGAACAACATGAAATTAAGTTCAAAGTTGCTAGCAATGTAACAAAACGTTAAGCGGCCATTAGTATCGTAATCAACATTTTAAAAGAAAGAAACACATGCATTAATTATTTACCTTAGACTTATTTCACCAAGTAAACATTCACACGAAGGACACCAGCCATTCGTAAATCACCAGCGATGGTGCTGTCTTCACAGTCCGCACGGTCAACCAAGGGTTAGTCAGAGGCAAGCACTCTGCCTAGCTGATGATGGAGCAGCCATTAACGTGGTCACGTTTGTCACCACCGGCTCCGAAGACCATTCACAGAGCAACGAGATATCCAGAGAATTCTAGAGATCAACTAGGTTTGTCAAGAAAGTGTCCCTACATAGCGATGGTTTCGCCTTTTGGTGGAAAGGGAGTGATAAAGTCAGAGTAGCAAGGCCTATGTCCCCGCCCCTACCCCAGTTTTCGATGAAGGTAAATACTGTGAACAAGTGCCACATCCAGAGAAGAAAAATAATATACCCCAACCTGAGATTTGAAAAAGGACATTGCTTTCTTTGGCTGTAGTGATAGCGTGTGTATATAAATACCCCCGCTCAGTGATCCCTCCCTCAACCTTCCTTAAAGTGCGATATGATTCCAAGGTGGCAGCACTTTCTTGCTAAATCAGCAGCGATAGCGTCGCGTCTGTCCCTCAACAACAAAAAATAAATTTTCTTGAAAATAGGGCATTATTTATTTTTCTTTAGGAGATAATTTTGACAAATGAACAAATAAAGACTTTGTATCATGTCTTATTCTCGTTTTTTTTTAAGTCTTGGAGACAAAAAAGCCCAATACATCTATCGAACTGTAATGTGCGTCAACACATGCTTTGCTGGTAACAGGGTCTGCCATGTAATCAGACTCTGTAATGATTTTTCTCGTGGAGACGCGACAGGAGATTGTAGGATTGGATGAGGGAAGAGTGGCTGGGAAGAACGAAAAAAAAAATCTCATTGAAAGATGAGGAGTCTAGCATGGCCGGAAATGCGCAGCGCCGTTTTTTTAACGGAAATTCTCAGAAAGGTGATGTCGGAAACAACAAACGTGTCGCATGCGTAAAGTAAAAAATAAAATTCAGTTAAGCAATAAATAGATACGGAAATAGGCTCAAGTTGTTGAGAGCAGTAATTACATGTTGTCTTGAAACGTGGCCATGGCCATGGGGAGGGGGTGTACCATCTAGGCCTCCACACACACACACACACATCGTACCCATCCAAATAGCGCATTTAGAAAAGCTATGTTTGAGCAAAGTTATTGAAAAATATACAAATTATACAATAATAATTCTATAGCTACCTACAACGTATTAAGTTTGATAATCAGGTGAGTCGCAGGTACATTGAATGACGCAGAGATTATGTCATTGGTAAAATTATTGGTAGACATCCAATGAAGCAAATCAAACATGTTTGACGGAAAAGAACTTGGGTTTGAGCCACGTTAGCTGATTAATCAGATAAAATTATCAGTTCTAAATAGTTCCCATTCAAATTAAATCTCGTTTCTATCCATCCTATGGAATGTTTTAGCCAAGAGAAAGAAAGAAAGAAAGAAAGACAGACAGACAGACAAACAGACAAACAGAAAAAGAAATGAATGAATATGAAGAGAAGAGAGGAGAAGAGAATCGGGATCATTTGTGTTTACAGTTTCCTAGACCAAGTCATCTGCTTTTCACCATAATTTCTTTATCGTGTTGATATAGTACAATTAAAACCAAAAATGTACTTTATTATTTTTTTTGCTCTTTTAATAATGTAGCCAAACTAAAAGAGCCAAAGGAGCCCTTTCATAGTTTGTCTCAGATGGTAAAGAAATCGATTTTCATTTAATTAAGGGTCTTGCTGTACACCCCGACTCCCCTACGCGTTTAGCCTAGGAAACAGACGACATCCACTAATTACTAAGTACCAAGGGCAGTCTATGCTGAAGCTGGACGCCGAGAAATTCTGGTCTAGGTTACTACCCCTAGAGAAACGTTTCGAACAATTAAGGAAGGAGGAAGAAGAAGATGGAGAGAGAGAGGGGGGGGGAAGGGTAAGGAAGGAAGAGAGCACGAGTGGTACAGCAGAGCCAACATCACTTTCTGACCGAGACGAAGCTGTTGAAATTACCCTCATTTATGACGATCAATCTTCGCGACTCCCGCACCGTCAAACGTGAGTCGCAAACACATCCATGCAGAAAACTGCCCCCTTCTCTCATTAACGAGAAACTAATCACTGCAAGGGAGGCAACGCTAAGTCTCTAATTAATTTCAGCGAGTCGTTTCGTCCCCCCACCCCCACAACGTGGCCCGAGTCCTTCGCGGATCGGTAAAGTGGGTGCAGGAATCTTTGAAATTGATTATCTCTTTCTGCTTGACCTCAGACCTGGTCTGCGTGTGTTTGGTTTCTTAGCCGAGCGGTTCGAATCCCGGGAATGTTCGTCTCCAACCAGCTATAAGATTAATGCAACAACGACATCACCAACTTCACCCCCAGTTCCCCAACTATCATCATTATCTCCACTTTATAAAGGAAATAAAAAATGTCATCTACTATAGGGGTGAATCATGATGCTTTTGCTGAACTCAGTATACCCCTTCGACGCCGACATTAATATTCATGCAGGGGGGAAGGGGCGCACCACGTGCGTGTTCCTTTCAAAATAAATAACGGTGAAATTTTGCTGTAGATTACAGTTACCATGCGTTACAAAAATGGTGGAACTGAAAGAAGGTATCCGATCAAATACAGTTACGTGATATTTGGAGAATTTACTAATTGCAGTTTAGTTTGTTTGTGTTAGTGATTAGGTTTAAGTGCAGGGGCCATATAAAGGGTTTGTGTTAGTGATTAGGTTTAAGTTCAGGGGCCATATAAAGGGTTTGTGTTAGTGATTAGGTTTAAGTTCAGGGGCCATATAAAGGGTTTGTGTTAGTGATTAGGTTTAAGTTCAGGGGCCATATAAAGGGTTTGTGTTAGGGATTAGGTTTAAGGGTAGGGGTCATGCTAAGGGTTAGGGGGTCAGCTGTGCAAAGCTCGCCAATCAGATATAGTCCCTTAATATCTGAAGGATGTTATTACATTTCCGTAATTATGCTTCCTGCTCCATCACCATCAACAAAGATCTTTTATAGTGCTGGTCCCAAACCTTAGTCAGGCTCATATTGCTTTGGAAAACCTACTTACGCCTTTACAAATGTCTGATGAACCAGCCCAATCCCTTCGTTTAAAGACAAAAACATTTTAATTTTAGAATTAACTCTATTCATGGCTGGCGACAGTAACTAAATCCAACAATAAACTAACATAACAAAATGCAATGAAGTACGAGGAATAATGTACCAATTCAAACTACTTTTATTGGTCATTCGTCTGAATCTACAGTTCAGTCAAACATCATTCGGATAGCAAAACAAACTGTAACATCAATACAAATTCCTTCACATAAACAGTGGCGCACGAAGTCCAAAGCAGTCTGAAGCTTTACCCGCTGCCCCCAATCCGACAGCATGTGTAATCAAATCTTTCAGTATTTTTTTTTTTTAGTTTCATAACAGTTTTTATAGTTTGTAATCCCCCCGTTTCTTATTTTATCGGTCCGGCTGACCCACAGCCTTCGGAAAATGAAGCAGTAAACAATTTTCGCAAACTAAGTAAAGAAGAATTTATTTTAAAATATAATGAACTACTCTTTAGAGTAACCTACCAAAGTTATTTTATTTGTAGAATTGGCTTGTATAACTAAGAACAGATTGTATAAAGACACTGTGTGTTGAAATACAGTGTTAGTGTTCTACCCGAAACATTTTATATTCCAGATACTCCAGAAGTTTCAGAGAGAGTAGACTAATATTTGGTGCACCTGTCATCTGTCTACTTTTAAACATGCATTAGCTCCTATTTCTACAACAGATTATAAGGTGTCTACCTTTCTTCATGTCCTCAAGCAGAATGTTTCATTGTATCTTAGAGATATTCCATGTTCCTTTGGGTAGGTTCATTGACATGGATATCGATAGGTATTTCCGCTCTTCATCTGATTCTCAAACGTTCGTGATTTAACATAAAAAAACAAACAAACAAACTCAGGCACACCACTTTTTCTCGTATCTTGGCCCTGTAGTCTGGAACATATCTCTTTCAATCTGTGTATTTTCCCTGTTAGGGTGTAATAAGTTTAGTCGTGAAGTCAAGGTCCATGAAAATGCCAGAGAATTTCCGCTAACCCTTACATGGGTATATCTGTCCCCCGGGTATGTCTTGGACGACACGGCTCTGTGACTTGCGGACTAACTTACAGACGAAAAACATTAATGTCTGGCGAATGCGAATTGCAGAGGAAGAGTCCCAGAAGAGGCAGATAGCATAATATATAGTGTATATATACTGAATATTCGATCCTACTCCTCCCCCACCCTGCTATCTATCCTCTGACCTCTTGTGAGCAGTACGAGGAGTAAAAAAGAAACAAAACCACAGAGAAGGACAGTTGTTGTAGATATCCTGGTGGTGCAGCTATCCCTGAATCTTTCTTTCATTCATTTATTGGACACTTTTGGGGAATTCTTATAAAATTAGTAGATTGACTTATTTATTGGTGTTTGTCGAATTTTTTTTCTGGGCGGGGGAGGGGCCGATGTCCACAAGAAGAGATAAGCCCAAATAACAATTTCTTTTCCACAAGAAGCAAAAATGTACCAGCGGGAATGGCACTAACAAAACAACAACAAAACAGAATGTAATCCAAATGCCGAAATGATTCGCTGCAGGTGTGTCCGGAGAGGGGGAGGCAGGGAGTAACGGGGAATATAGGGGAGGCAACTGAAATTGAATGCGACTTTGGGTCTGGAATGAGCGTTGTCAAGGGACAGCAGTGCACGTGGGCACTCGGAGGTCGGGAGGGGGACGCAAGGGGAACAGGATGTGGAGGGGTTTAGGTGATCGGAGGAGGAGAAAGAGAAGCGGAAAAGGTGGTGATGAGGGGGGAACATAGGGTCAAAGGGCGGGAAAAGCGCAGAAGGCCGAGTGACAGTTGCGTTTCGGTGGCAGGTCTAATGCTTCGCAGGTCATTCATCAAGTTCTAATTTTCCTTTCGACCGCTTCATCAAGCCGCGAAGACAGAAGATTTGGACCAGCCTGACCGAAGGCAGAGCATTTTCCTTTGTTGACCAAAGAAAAAGAAAAATCATGCGGTTTTTTTTTTCTTTGGTGCGTTCCTTCTTTCTCCACGTCCCTTCCATCCCCACTACCCGCCAGCCGTTTCACTGTTGCAGTAGTTTGTTTGATGAAATTAGACCTGACTTCTGTAGTCTTTGTTGTGCTTCAGCCCTGCAAAGCCTTGTCACATAAAATCTATTGAAAACATTACGCTGCTTTCTGCTGAGAGTTTTCACCCACCCCTCTCTCTTAGAGTTTTGTAAAGAGTTGGACATCATGAACTGTAACACAATTTGTGTTAATTTTAAGTTAAGAAAATAGGGGCAAAACTCCTAGTTCTCTAGCATGTCTGACTGTATCTTTTTATGCTGTTGTTTGTCAGATTAAAAACAAAATTGTTGGGGGGGGGGATTTAAAGAACGAGAACACAGCTGTTATTTTGTAACAAATATTTGTTTGGGGGGAAAACCAGTTTAAGCACGTGGCTGTGTAACAAACTAGCTTTTGCACAACTTGAAGGTGCTTCTTTATTTTATCTTCGATAATAAGTTGCTGTTGATAAAAAAATCTTTGTATGTTCATTTTAGCTGTGGGAATGACCGTCGTTTGTTTGTTTGCTTGTTTGTTTGCTTGTTTGTTTGCTTGTTTGTTTGTTTGGTTGGTTGGTTGGTTGGTTGGTTTATGTCTTATTTGTTGCTTGTTTGTTTTGTTGTGCAAACCTTGTTTTTTATTGTTTGTTTTTGTTTTTGTTATTTGCTGTGGTAATTTGTTTGTTTTACACCATTTTTTTCTCAATTTTGCTTTTAAACTTTAATGAAGTACACATTTGGACATAATAATGACGTCCTTAAGAAAGTTTGCTATGATTTCTTTCTATATTTTTTGTATTCATTTATGTTGCCGGAGTTACAAACATTTTGAGAACACAAAGTCGTAGAAGTTAAATCTTTCTGGTCTGTATTGCAGAGACCTCTCGTTATGGTGGTTCCAGCTACGATCAGTCATACTAATTAACTTCAGCGTTTCCTGGTATTTAATTCCCATTTTGGACTTTATAAGAATTTTATAGTCGTGTTTGGAAATCGAAATTGCAGAAACCCTCCTTGGCCAATGACTGTGTAAGACGACCACTAACGGAGAATTAGTCAACTCCGGACATGTCCAATGGATGCCGTAACAAGACAAAAAGAGCTCAATAAACAATCACATTTATTCCTCGTCCTGTGAGTTATTTCCTTGAGCTAAGACCATCGCTTATCCTGGGGCTGAAATGGAATCTGTTTGCAAACCGCAAAGCGTAAATACTGTGCAATAAAAATGACATTTCTTTCCCCGCCAACTACCTCTTCGGAGCAGGGCCTGACATAAATATCTTGGCAGTTGTCAAATCAAGGATTTTCGCCACATTTCCCAAAAGCTTTTGTCATCTTCTGGCAGAGTTTTATGGCACTGCTTGCATGAAATTTCTATCATCTTTGCATGGAAGGTATCATTTTCCGGCGGCGAACGAAATATGGCGTGCGGTTTTAGCGGTTGTCGTTCCTGGCAAGCGTGACTTCGTCTTGTCCTGCCAACAGAGGGCGCACTAATCACGATGCATTTCGGTTATGCAATTGCGTAAATTTGCAATTTAATTGCCCGTTAAAAAAAAAAGAACGAATTATAGAGCTGTGCGGAAAAACATCAGAACTGGTTTGTTATGAAAGCCGAGAAACTAGCGACGCGTACTTTTAAAAATGTGATGACTATGATAGTGTGAATGTCGATGATTATTACAAATGCGATGGCGATAATAAGAATTAAACACGAAATGTATTTTTTGTAAGTGATTCGAGCTACCAACGAAAGTGGGAAAGAGAGGTAAACAGAAAATAGAGTGTGCGGAAGGGGTGAAGAGAAAGAGATAGAGAAAGTGTTTGGAGAAACATATATTCATGCATACTATCATCAACAGATACTTCCATCTTGGAAAGAAAAAACATTTATGGCTGTGTGTGTGTGTGTGTGGTTGTGTGTGTGTGTGTGTGTGTGTGTGTGTGTGTGTGTGTGTGTGTGTGTGTGTGTGTGTGTGTGTGTGTGTGTGTGTGTGTGAAAGACAGAAAGAGATAATAACCCCCACTGTTAAAAATAAATCGACGAACCTTCCATTTGCGTTTTCGCAGTTTCCGTAAAAAAGTTAGTCAGGGCCTCTTTCAACTTCCTCTAGGAAGATTCTATGACCTTAGCCGCAAAAATGGATCTATATTTCCCTTCCTTTCTTATAACCGATCATAAATTTCGGAAGAATAATTTGGTCCCAAAAGCCTTTTTATTTATGGAAACAAGACACCACCGTTCATGCAAGAGGGCCCTGGGTCCTGCTTCAGTCTTTATTTTTCAAGTCAATAATGGCTGAATAACTTGTAAAACAATAGTTGCATCATCTGTAACACTTCTCGCCGCATATTAAAACGCCTTCAGGAAAGCAGACACTTGGCCGCGTTTTTAACAACAAACCAAGAACAACAGGGCATCTTGTTGTGTTCCTTTCACAAACTTTGCCGACAAAATATTTTGTAGAGTTGCATAATTTCTACTTCCGGGCATGTTTGTTGTTAATACTTGGTCCGGAAAAAATCAATGAATAATTTAAAAGCTTCAAAAGCTCCTTCATATATTATCTCTCGAAATACTTTATTCTTGTTTAAACAAACTATTTCTTGTCATTTTTGTATTTCGGTCAACGTGAAGATAAATATGTCAATTCTTTATTTTAATGCGACTAAAATAACTTTTTGTCAAATCAGACAAGGTTTCTGCTCCCTTTCTTGAAGTAGTCCCCCAAATTCCAGAATGTACACCATTTACTCAAGTAAAACTAAAATCAGAGTCTACAACAAACTTAGGACATATGGTTTTAAGGCTGTAGACGGTCAGGAGGCTCGTGTTTAGGACAGATTGCTGTGCGTCGATTTGCAGAACAGGCGAGAAAACGGCTGGTCCTCGAAAATCTTCATAGTTTTCGGCTTCAGACGAAAAGAAAGTTCTGGATACTTGAGAGGCTTCAAGCTCAATTTCACCTATCTCCTCCCTGCAATCTCTCTCTAAATTTCTGCCAGCGGTTGTTGGCGCACACTGTTCTTTTTAAACTTTTCCCAGAGTTATAAGTTCTTGCCAAAGCCAACTTTCCGACGATCTTTTTTTTTATTTTCTCTCCTCTGCTTGAGTTGAGAGTAGCATGCCCAGCTCACTAAAGATGGAGAACTTTTCAAGATGTTTTGTCATAGTGAATGCATGGTTCATGGTGTGTCTGTGAAACATTTGGAGAGCGAAGAGGATGACTTTTCACACAGTTGATGGTTTTGGCATCAGGGAAAAGAGAAGCCGGAACAAAGCACGCAGCCTATATTTTTTTTGCAAGTGCTGTTTGAGAAAAGAAAAATTAAGAACCTGCAGTCGCTGTTTGAGAACCAGAAAGCCCAGCGACTCTGTTTGTTAGATAAAATGGTCATGAGAACACGTGCTTATTCATGAGTAGTAAGCGAGACGCAAACACGCACGCACGCACACACACACACACACACACACACACACACACACACACACACACACACACACATATATATATATAGACAAAAGCACACAAACACACACATATAAAAATATATATAGAGAGAGGGAGACACAAACACACGCACACATAAATGCAACCATATGAACATATACAGGTACGAACAAACAAATATATATATATAGAGAGAGAGAGACGAATGCAAGCACAGGAACATATACAGGTACGCACAAACAAATATATATATATATAGAGAGAGAGAGACGAATGCAAGCACAGGAACATATACAGGTACGCACAAACAAATATATATATATATATATAGAGAGAGAGAGACGAATGCAAGCACAGGAACATATACAGGTACGCACAAACAAATATATATATATATATATAGAGAGAGAGAGACGAATGCAAGCACAGGAACATATACAGGTACGCACAAACAAATATATATATATATATATAGAGAGAGAGAGAAAGAGAGACGAATGCAAGCATGGGAACATATACAGGTACGCATGCAGATACAAACCCTATGCGGGTACATACAAATACATATATATTCGCGAACACAAATGCACACACAAGCAAACAAAATGTACAAACATGTATTTGTCACGCGCTTGTCCACTTCAGGCCCAACCTCAACTTGTTTTTTTCTGTTCTAAACAAGAAGGGAAGGATTTTTACCGTCATATGCGGAGATGACGAATACAAAGGGTTAAAAAAAGACTATGAGTGACCAATGTATTGACTAGTCGTTGGGATGAGTAAATCTGTTCGTGCAATCATTCAAAGACGATCGTTGTTATTGTAAGACATGTATGTATCCCTACATCCTCTTAAAAAAAACCCTTGCTGTAATTTTGTCTAATCGCGGGGGGGGGAGACCTTTTCGTATTATTACAAAGAGATGTATTAATTATCTAGAGACTGCTGAATAAAAAATTCTGATTATGTGTGGTTAATATGCTGAAAATTTGTGTTATCTTTAAAGATTTGCCCGTTCGTTTGCACGCCTGTTCATTTGAAGACATTGTAAGATCGAGACTAAGAATGTTTAGAATTTTGATTCACGGCTGCGAGGGTTAAAGCTCAGTTTTGTTATGAGCGTTAATATTTGTCCTTTGCGTTTCACGCTGTGTTCAACTTTCCGCGTGGACTGTCCATACTATGTGTTTGATGTGTGTTTCGAATGTGTTTTGAACGTAGACGAGAGTTGGAAGCTGTGAGGGGACAACGATGTCCTGTCCGAATTTCTTTGTCCAGGAAACTAATACATGTCGATCTCGGCAGTCAAGAAAGGCAATCGCTTTGGTTCTGTTGAAATAACGCACTCATTTGCTTTTGAAGTGAGTGTAAATTAGTGACACCTGTTAGTGATAGTACTTCAGATATATATATATATATGTGTGTAAAGGAAGAGATAGAGTATGGGTAGCATGTTGTCTGCTCTATGAGATCCCATAACCTTGATTTTGCAGTTTAGAGATGGCGTCTCAAATTTTATAAATACCAATCTTTGGAGCTGAACTGCCATTTCTGTCACACAACTAATCCGTATTCCACAATGTTTTGCAGTTTATGAGGTCAAAGATGAGTCTCTTGAAAATAACGCAATATCTAGAGCTATTTTTGGGGTGAACCTTTTATTTTTATTCTTCAGATTAAAAAAAAAACTACATAGATCGTAAAAATAACCTCGAATATCGATAACCATAAAAACTACATGTGATATTTCGTATTTAAACAGGAGTAGGACAACGAAAGATATGAAAGCCTTGACATAAAATGTAATGTTCTGTTACAACAAGACAAAGTGTTGTCCGAACTGGAAAGTTCTTTCTAGTTTTTTTAATTACTTCCTAGTCTATATTTCAATCTCTTTTCCTACTTGTTTGCGTGCCTGCGTGCTGGTGCGTGCTGGTATCCCTCTCGCTTCAGCTGCTGCATGACTCCCTTCTCCATCCAGAAATGCCTGTCTGTCAGTTTGTCCGTCCAGTGCTAATCACATGAACTACCGTTAAGTCTGCGGGATTTAATTCTACCCCGGGTAAAACGAAAGGGAGCAGCACTAAGCAGAAGTGAGGAACGATGGTTAAGGGAAGGTTTTTTTTTACATTGCCTTCTTTCTTTCTTTCTTTCTTATTTTTTGTACAAAAAAGTGAGGCATGGTGGATGGGAGGGCATGGGTAGGCCGAGACATATTAAAAATATAAAAAAGAGTGGAATAAGGTTATCGACGCCATAGCATCTGAGTGCGATGAACCGTGAAGGAATCAAACCTTCTCCGGCGATATTAATATCACAATCATTCATTTAGACCCTCCCGAGCGCCCCTCCAAACCGCGCGCGCTTCACGCTTGATTACCTGTTCCATTCCCGGCATGCCTCGGTCACTGCGCTCCCGGTGGGGCCCTGCGGGGGATTAAAGGAAAAATACTATAGCCGTCGTTGAAAAGTTCAATATGGTCTTTTTAACATCAATAATATAATAGATGAAGGAAGGGCTATTCATGCACGCACCGAGAAGAAGATGGAGTAAGAAAATGATGAGTGTTCAATGGCCTTTGCTCGCGGCTCAATATTGCACCATATTTGTACACAGACGGTGAAAATGAGGACATGTTTTGCTGGCAACCTATTCATACAGATGTAGTGCAGGGAAGCAAAAGTGTTGTTAATAAAGTTTTAGTGCAAACAAGAACACAAAACGCTGATACAGTATTGCAACTCTTTGCGCAAGCAAGCAAAAAAAATTTTAGTATTTCTGTGTCTAGCTGGATAGATAAATAGATAGATCACTTCTTTATTTAAATCCAAAAATGCAAATATTTAATCAATTCCTTGCTAAAAAAATATTTGTACGTGTTCATGTGGCAGTATTTGCGTTTGTTTGTCGGTGTGGGTGTGTGTCTGCCTGTCCGTGTGCGTGTGCGTGTGTGTGTGTGTGTGTGCGTGTGTGTGGTGCAAAGTTACTGCAGTCTCAGGTTACGAAATTTGCAGGTAATTTAACCTAAAGAAAAAAATTTAAACGCGAACAACAAAACAATACCATAAACATAATTTTTGAAGGGCTTGGGTTTTTTTAATAGAAAAATCGCGTTTTCTGGTTCTCTGGTTTTTCAATTAGACTGAATGCTGAGATGTAGTGGATTGAAATTGCATTATAATTCAGTTTTGAAAATTAAAACTAGAGAAAAAAAGATAACGAAAGCTGATCAAGAGTAAGAGTTTTCTAGAATAATGCAATCAAAGCTAGAACACATTGACCGGGGTGTCCGGAATTATCCCAGGCAGAGAATTGAAACATTTTATGTTGGTTATTTCGCTCACATAAGACAACCATCTCAAACAGTTTCTGAAGATTTGGTGAGCCGCACACCACCTGAGAACAGGCTTGTTTGTTTGTTTGTTTGCTTGTTGCTTGTGTTTTTCTGTGTTCAAACTGTTTGTTTGCTTGCTCAACTGTTTATTTGTTTGTGCATCTGTGTGGAATAGTGCGCGCCCTGTACGTGCAAAAGAAGAAACAAAATATAAATAAATGAAATAATAAATGAATTAAAAAGCATAAATAAATAAACAGATAGAAAAAGCAAAACAAAAAAGAAAGAAAGAGAAACAAAGAAACAAAACAAACATAAAAGACATAAACAAGCAAGCAAGAAAGAAAGAAAATGAATGAAACAAAACAAACAAACAAGCAAGCAAGCAAAGAAACAAACAAAGATAAAAAAAGAAGGACAGACGGATGGACAGATAGACACAAAGAAATAAGATGTCGTACTAGACTCTTTGTTTCAAAGCATGAGCAGTAAGTGTCCGATTGATGTATGTTGGCGCTTGCGAGGTATTTGTCTCTTCAGTGCACGTGCGGGTTCTCCTTTGACTGTCACTTCATAATCACCCCGCCCACCTACAACTGTATTTATCCTTCCACAAGAATTAACTCCCTCCTGTATGCCATCCTCTCCTGGTGGACTCGCATTGGTTCAAAGAACGACTGCTGTCAGTCAGAATTAAGTGCCTCACTGTCTTATCCTCCCTCTCAAACCTTGCTGTCAGTTACACTCGGCTGAATTCTGCGGTGGGAATACGGATGACTGACTTTAATAAAACATTTCCCTCTCTCCTTTTCCTTTTTAAAACAGTGTTTTTCTTTAGTTTTTACTTCGTGTCAGGCAACGTTCTCAGTTGATCAAAGAGACTCTGCTGTAAAACTGAAAGAAAGCAAAAAGCGAAACTTTAATAAATTTCGAGATTCCGTCTTTTT
The DNA here is from genome assembly GCA_004794655.1 of Marisa cornuarietis. Classification (NCBI taxonomy): domain Eukaryota; kingdom Metazoa; phylum Mollusca; class Gastropoda; order Architaenioglossa; family Ampullariidae; genus Marisa; species Marisa cornuarietis. The sequence goes on from SMMW01000521.1 coordinate 3,827,401, forward strand.
TTGTCACTTCCAACCGACTTTATCACCAGCCAATCAGTCAGTCTAGCAGCGAAGCAAGCAAGCAGGAAATAGACAGAGGCAGGTTTCCAGTAGTCCGTTAGCAAAGGTCCAAAATTTTATCCTAAAATCAAGCAGAATAAAACACCCTTCCTTGAGGCTGTGGCCAGGTCCTCAGATTTCGCAGATCAGAGTGTAGCGGGGGTTTGAAAGAATTAATTCGTCATATTTATGCTTGTCTACCCCTTTTGTCGGCTGGCCTACCTAATTTCCCCCCTCTCTTTTGTCCGCATTCCCTGCTAATGCCTCTAATAACTCCCTAGCTCCGGCAGAATCAAACGAGGATTTTTTTCGCCCACCCTTGCACCTTCCCGTGCGGAGCCTCAAAGAAAGCTCTATTTAAACTCACGGCTCTTGCGAGTCTTTCACGCAAGGCTGCATAACATCTAAGGTCCGTGCACGCGCTGTCAGAGAACGACGCACGCACATGCGCCAGTGCATGTGCGGTAACCACTGGTCGCACGCAGGGATCGATGTAAAAAGAAGACGACAGGAGGAAAAAAAAAAGCTGTGGAATGCAGAAGCGAAAGCATAGCCTATCAATCACAGACACACCGGCGTAGTGGTCAGAACTAGTGACCTGGTGTGATTGCGTCTTTCTTGTAGGGCATTGTTGGAGTCTGCGCTGTTCAAGAAAGTTGGGGAATGCTAGGAGGAGGGTAAAAAAAAGGATCATGCAAGCTTTATTCAATTCTACGACAGGTGAAAGGCTGATGCCACATGTATGGGAGGTGCAACGGAGGGTATGCTCAGACAGGGAAAAGAACAACAAACAAACAAACAAACAAAACAACAAACCAAATAAAGAAAAAAAAGAAATTAATGAGCGAATAATCAATACGTGACAAAACAAAAGAAAGAAAGAAAGAAACAAACTAACTAACTAACAAACAAACAAACAAACAAACAAATGAAACAAAAAGAAAGAAAGAAACAAGCAAACTAACTAACAAACAAACAAACAAATGAAACAAAAAGAAAATAAATAAACAAACAAACATAAGATATATTGTTATTAACTCGGACTAATGAGATATTAAAATACCAAATTTGGTATATGCAGCAGCCATTGAATTACACTCCCTTAACTCAGGATGGCTGTCTTTCTAAGATATTTTGCATTATGATATCCATTTACTCCTTTTTCTGTGTTTTGTAATATCACACTTTGTATCGGTTATTCTTCGTTTCTGTCTTCTTTAGCCTCTCATATCTTTTTCATGAGTAAATTCCTAACGATATAAACTAGATTCACTAGCTTATTGTACATTATATAACTTCTTTTATTTTCACATTTGTGTGAGAAGAATAAACTTAAAGACCAGTCTGGATTGATGATATGTAGTGTGCACAGTTAATCACTTTTGTTACAAAAATATGTAACAATATTTAACATGCTGCAGAAGAGGCGTACATTGTCTATAAGAATAAGCAGTTATTAAGATTTGTGCTGTAAAGATATTCCCCATGGCGTATTGTCAGTTTCGTGAAAAAAATCATATCGAACATAATTCAATTTTTTTTAACATACGACTGCATCCAAAAAATATTCCTAACATTTTTTCAGCGTCCGAACCTTCCACGACATTTAAATTAGAGCTTCGTCAAATAAGAAAATGTTTATGAGGAGCGTCACACAGCTATTTGATGCTCCTGTATCTTTCATTTCATTTGTTTATTCAATAATCGTTTCGTCCACAGTCTTTTCCAGTTTGCTTCTCGAACTTCAGAGAAGTTTTCGTTCTTGAAAGAAGCATACAAATCCATTTGCTTAAATTGATCATCAACGAGAGGGGAAAAAAAGGAAGAGATGAGAATCGATGCCAAAATCGTGAGAGTAAACATCAGCCAGAATGCTGACATCGCCACTCCTCAAGATCAGAGAGGAAGCCGCTTACGATGAAACGATGCAGCGGGGCCTCACCTGTGGGAAGGGAGAAGAAAAATAAGCTTTAGCCCCTGATGCTCATCTACTCTCCACAGGTACCAGGAGAAGGTCTTCAGGTGCAAACTTCTGTGACTGGCGAGGCGGAACAGATGTATCTTGTGCGGCCCGAGGGACCTGGTAAAGAAGTCTTGGCCCGAGTCTGTGTAATGTTTGAAGTCTTGGCCCGAGTCTGTGCAATCTTTGAAGTTGCTGTGAGGATCTGGAACCACCGTGAAGTCTGTTCTCTCGACCTAGGTAGCCTTATCGCATGGACCACTTTTCTTTCTCCCTTTTATGGAAAGGTAACTGAGAATATTAAAGGCCTACCCGAGAACAAAGCTATTTTTTAATGTGTGGGGTTTGTTCATTATAAGTACTGGCTCCAAACATCTGAGAGAAATGATCTGTCCTGTTCACGACAAACACGTTTTCAATATAACAGGTCTCACCTTAGTTTTGGAAAGTAGTTATGATTGAAATTTCCAGTCATAAATGTCGCTGATTGAACAACGCCTAACATATGCATATGCTCAAAGTGCTCAGATTGTTTGCGGGCTTTGGTGACATAAAATTCACGAATTTAAGTCTTTTCGAGTCTGTTCTGCGCATTGTTGTAACAAAACAATAGCAATTGTATGTTCTCATAATTCGCCGGCAACTTTTGGGTCAATTTCATATTTAACTTTTTCCATGAGTCGGCTCAGCAACTCGTGTTGGTGGTTTGTTTTTTTTTGTTTTGTTTTGATTTGTTTTGTTTTGTTTTATTTTATTTTTTGGACACACAGTCACACGTCTAGACATCTCTTTCTGCTCAATTTGCTATTTAAGCGACACAATGAGCACTGAACGGTTTTGACGGTGTTTCATGTATTAATTATTGATGTTGAAGATAATTGACACATATAATGTCACTGCATATTTAATGAAATGTTCAACAATTAAGCAACTTTATCAAGTCACACAGCCAAAACAAATAATTTCAAATCATTGCAGGAAATGAGAGATCAGACTAGCTGGCAAAGAAGGACAGCAACACAGACCATCCCTCCTTCATTAACCTTTTCGCTCAAAAACGCCAGGAACCAGACGAACAATGAATTTCTAATTTTACACGCTCTTAGGCCGTTAATCTATTTAAATAATCAGTTATATAGAAACACGACACAAGGCACAGTTCTGGAACTTGTCGAATACGAAAGAAGAAAAGCCATGCAAGAGAATGATTATTTAAAGTTCCTTATCCAATATAAATGTGATATGACACCATACTGACAACAGGTTTGTTAACTGAAACTACATTTTAAATAAAATATTGCAAAATAAAAATAATAAAAATAAAAGATAAAATTATAAATAGGAAATAAACAGAAAAACACCTACATTAATAGAAAACAAGATACTTGGGGATACTTAACACTATGGCTTGGTACTTTCGAGAAAAACTTAACCTTTTCTTTCACTTAATGTCAGCTGTAATTAAACATGAGTATTTCGTTTCATAGCATAGTTGACCTATTAGCTCACTTAATTTTTGGCTGCTAAGGAAAAAAGTCAGATTCTCGGTTCCAGTCCATGTGTTTTCATCATTTTGCAGCTTCAATTTTCGTCTCATCTGACGAGTTATTACTTTCACGCCTTCTGGAATGTAGCATTTAATAATGTATTAGAGTTCATGATAAGGCTGGAAACCACATGCCTTGGGAGCGTCTAACAGTTTATTAGAGCTTGCACTAATGACAGAGGTAATTTATTTGTTCACACACTCTGAGAAATGCGTTGAAAAAAAAGTTTATTAGAGTTCACACGATTGAATAATTTGAAGAATTTAATAGGGTTCCCACACTGAGTGCTGTCGAACAATCTATTAGAGTTTACATAATCTTAGAGTCAGACCCTTTATTAGAGTGCATGTGGCGGAAAACGTTATTAGAGTTTCCACTAATGTCGACATTTTATAGCTCACCTACTCTGTGAGTACTGTCGAACAATTTATTAGAGCTCTGTCCTTCTCTTTTTTTTATTTCTCTCTTCCACTCACACCCATACAACATACGCACACCCACAGAAGCACAGACGTGCACGCACGCAAACACTAAGAGTAAGAGTAGAGTGAATATGTTATTATAGTTTTCACTAATGATAATTTATTAGAGTTCCGACACTCTGGGGTAGTACTTCAACATTGTATTAGAGGTCACGTACTCTGCGGTAGTGAGGACCAAATTTATTAGAGTTCACACTCCGGGTAGTGTCAAACAATTTATTAGAGTTCACGCACTCTTAGAGTGACTCTAATCACGTCCTCACTTCTCATAGTGTACGGGATGCAAGTCCGTCAGCAACGTCAATTGCCAGGTCAGGTCAAGACTGAATTATGGCACCACCCTCTTCCGATCTGCCTTTCAGGTTTTTATCATAGTCTCTTCCACAACCCTTCACCTTCCAAGCAGACACGGGAAAAAATTCTTTGCATAAAGCAAGGATGTCACTTCCGCGCCTTGCGTGAACCCTCGGGGACTTCTTTGATCCAGAACGTTTCAGGGAAGTTCATGACCACCACATAGGTCTATAAATACTCCTTTAAACTCCTCTGTGTTAAAAAAAAATTGAACTTGTTTTCTTCTCTTTCTTTTCTGGGAGTGAGGGAGAGGGAGGCAACGAATATATCTTGATACCTCTTTTTTGTGGCCTTTGACCTGTTGGAAAATTCTTCTGCGCGCTGCAGCGGCTGTTTCACCCAACTTACCATTGATGGAATGGCTTTGGAATTGATCCCCGGGAGAGCAAAGCATTAGAAGAAACCATCTGAGAGTGGGGAATGTTGTATGGCACCGCAAGCTTTCACAGTATCACGGGAAAGGTAAGTGGCGAAGAGTTCAGCGCGAGAGCGTGCATCGAGACATGTCACATCGCGCTCAACTTGGCAGAGCAGAGACACAAGAAATGAATTCCCGAACGTCCATATTTGACATTGATGGAAACCATCATGTAGCCTTTGACACAGCGCATTTCAACCATGTCATGGCCTTTTGCGGATACTTCTTATTGGTTGCTAACCTTAGCAGGAGCTGAGAGAGAAACAGAGAGAGAGTGGGAGGATGGAGGGTGGTGGTTGTTGGGAGGAAAGAGAGAGAGAGAGCTGTTTTCACTTCTCTCTAAAGCTTAATCAACTTTACGAAGACAGCAATAAGGCCTGTGCGGTGCCTTGCTGTTTGCTCGTATTTATGCTCGCGAGATTCTGCGGTGTTTGTCGAAACATCGAAAAATTTCAAACCGTCAGCGGATACGTATCGATTTCAAACTTGTTAGTTAAAGATAAACACAGCACGCCCTTCTGGCTCCTTACGCGCACTTCCTCCAGTTCAGCGCAGGTTGCCACGTCTAGGATACGACCCTCCCGCTATTCTCCCAGGACGCGCAAAAAAGGGAAGGGGGGGAGAGAGAAAAATGGACCTGGCGACGGAGATCCTGCATGGTCATCCATCATGAACAGGGACATGCGTCTCTGAGTTTAAAAAAAAAAAACACACTCACGAGAGAAGGGCGTCGCTTCGTCATGCTTTGTAGATGAAATATTTTCTTCTTCTAACTCACATGACTCTTCGCAAATTACCTTCCTCCCATTCCATTTTTGCAGGCCGTTTTATATCTTCCTGCTCTTGAAGCCTCCACAAAGTGCCGCGGGCAACCTCGCATCCAAAACTGTATTTCACAGCCTCGGCAAGGGTAGGTAACTTTAGTGAGGATTTAGCTGACAGTAATGTTCATACCTACATGATCGTGCTTGTCGCTTGTCCTTCTCTGACCCAAGTGTTTGGAGTGTGGTGCCCATATCGGTGACCATGTCTGAACATTTCCTCGAAGCTGATCTTAAGGCCATGTCTTTCATAAATGCCTCCAGTAGTTGGTTATCTCCTCCTTTACTCACCCTCCCACATCTTCCTCCCACTCTCAACTCACTGCTTTCTTTTTTTCTGTGGTGTGCAGCTGTGCTTCTAGGGCTGGTGTTTGGTTCACTGCGAACGGATTTCGATGCCAACGGGAAAATATGATAACTAAGCAGTTTGTCTTCTTCTTCTTCTTCGTCGTCGTCGTCGCCTTCTTAGTATTATTATTATTATTTATTAATGATTATCCCATTAGCATTACTTCTTACACCCATCAACATAATGTTAGTCCACTTTCTAACCCCGTCTTTCACTGTTTTTGTCTGTTGATTAGTTGTCAATAGTTGTGATTATAGTCTGTTGACTATAGTCCGCCTACTCGTCTTCCTCTGTATATTTATGACACTCTCCATTCTTATTGTTTGTTTCCTGATTCCTCTTTGCGTCTTCTATGTTCGTCTTTTATTCCTTGTCTTCGTGGTTGTTTTTCCTTCCGTCTTTCATGTTCTGTCCACGTCTCCTACATGTCTCAAGCGCTGACACCATGCGCCTTCTTCAGCGTGATTATGAGAAAATAAACTCATACGTTCATCATAATCGTCGTCGTCGTCGTCGTCGTCGTCATCATCATCATCATCATCATCATCATCATCATCATCATCATCATCATCATCATCATCATCATCATCACAGCTAGTCTACTCTCTACAGTTCTGACAATCTACTGCGGCACTCGACAGGAACTGAAGATCACATGATGACTTTAGCCTCAGGTTGGTTCCTCCTAGTTGTAATTAATCATTTTTGGTTTCTAATTACACAGAAATTCAAGATATAATGCTTTGGCATTTTTTAATCTCTTATTTTCCTGTAATTTCTTTTTAATTTTTTTTTGTTAGTGATGACAACCTCCTCTTATCCATGAGTCGCTGATTTGATAACATGATAATGCGTATACAGAGACTTTTGCATGCGTGTGTTTGTGCGTGTGTGCGTATGTGGTAACACGTATTAACTGCTAAAATCCCTACAGTTTTCTGCAAGGTTAACAATCTGCAGACACGATTTATTGCTGGCACAGAATACCCATAATGCTAGCATTTAAAATATTGTGTTTGAATTTATGGCCAAATATATATAAAGATATGTTATGCGTATATCCGTTTTGTGCATGCTTATTTGTTTATGTATTTATTTTGCTATTGTTGCTGTATTAGCCGTATATCTGATTGTTTGTTTGTTTTGTTTTCTTCTTTATTTATTTGTTTGTTTATTGAGCTTTCGTTTTTGCATTAGCCGTCATGCCGGAGCATTGCTAAAGTGTCTTCTATGATATCGAGAAAGTAAATAACCGAACGACAGTTTAATATAATCTTAATCATTCATATCTGAAAAAAAAATTGTAATAATTATGACAAAATCACGGCACTGTGATTAGAACATAAATAATGCATTTAGGAAAGTATGTGTTTGTAATTAATGTCCGGACAGCGGCTCTGTTAGTGATGGTAGATTACAAAATGACATCCCAGCCAAACCAAGCAAGAGAAATGCTTGATAATCATCCGTCAAGGAAGGCCAGCCAACTTTATGACCCCCTTTTATGTTTGATGCCTAATCATCATCATCATCATCATCATCATCATCATCATCATCATCATCATCATCATCAATCATCAAACGACGACCTCGAGACAGCCTAGCTATTACCGAAAAAGACCCACAAGGACCTATATACAAATATATAATCAAATGTGTGTTAAGTATGTGCCCATAAATACCTCATACTGAACGGAATGGTTGGAGTTGACAATGTGTCCACTTAGCATGAGAGGGAAGTGTCAGGCTCTGTTTGTGGAATATTTTTTCTTTAAAATCGACTACGAAAAAATGACTTTTTTTCTTTGTATTTTTATTTCTTTGCTTGCTACCTCTGGCATGCATACTGAACGCTGCTAAATCCCTAAATAAATGTCTGTGTGCTCGATAAAAGGAATGGGATATGCACTGCATAATCATGAATATTAAATTCAGTCTTTCCACTAATAATTTACAGCTGTTCCAAACGAACATGGTCTATTTATAACCTCTGTTTTTTATTTTGTTTGTTTGTTGTTGTTGTTGGTTTTTTTTTTGCTTTTTTGTTTGTGTTGTTTTTTGTTTTGTTGTTAGGGGGATTTGTTTGTTTGTTTGTTTTACTAGCAACTCGAATGTGGACGGCAAATAAAGAAAACAAGGAATGAAAGAGGAAAATTTTCACATCATTTTTATTTTGACTTCCATTCTTGTTTTACCTGCTCTATTATTATTATTATTATTATTATTATTATTATTATTATTATTATTAAAGCAGTTATAAAACCTGTTAAGGTCTCAGAGCAGGATTTCTCTTGCAGACTTTCACCTGGAGAAATGTTCACACAGGGTAAAGGACTCTGTGTCCGCGGGGACATCTACGGCAAGAAAATTTAGTAATTATAGTATATGGGGAAATAAAAGAGTAAGAATATAGATATATGTGTGTGTGTGTGTGTGCGTGCGTGCGTGCGTGCGTGCGTGCGTGCGTGCGTGCGCGCGCGCGTGACGTGTAATCATTCGGTAGTCTCTAGAGACATTTGAAAAATTAACAAAAATCTGTTGTTTTTTTTCAAATTAAAATTTTTCAAACTCTTCCTAAAAGATCTTAAAAACATAAACATATTTTCTGATTTTTCAGTGATGTCTAAAAATGTAATAAGATTTTTTAAAAAAATATTTAAACTGCGGACTGTAAGAGAAATTAAGATATTAAGCATTTGCGGGATAATTTTCTCGTAAAATCCTTTAATGACATGAAATTTAAGAATGTAAAAATAAAATTAGAATGGTCCCTGCACACACTTATTGGCAACTCGAAAAAGACTTGCAAACACGACAATTTTGTGAGGCAAAAAAATGTGATTGGCTGTGAACTATTTTTCAATAAAAATTTATTTTTGAAATTATGAACGACCGGCAGTAAAGCAAATTATAGATTTTTAGAACGTGTGAGATTAATTTTTGTATTTTGCTATTACTGAGTTTTGTATGAACGGAAATAAAATTAAACAAGTCCAGAGGAGTTTAACCAACGAACTTTAAACGAGAAGTGCTTTTTAATCGTGAAACGGGCTTACGGTCACTTCTATAAAAGAAGTAGCTTACTAAGAAAACATTTAGTGATCATACCATATGTAATAATTTGTATGATATGAAAAAATACTCAGCGGTTTATACAAGTTACATAAATATAACAAAAAGTCAAGTCGTAGGATGACAAAAATATTACGTCCTAGTAATGACATGACTGGTTTAGTTATTTATGAAATAAAAGAAAATTAATTTAGTAAAACTAATGAAAAATATTTTCGTGAAATAGAGGAACAACATGAGATCGTGATACAAAGATAAAGACATAGCAGAAGAAATAAGGAAATCGCAGTTATTTTAGCAACTTAAGAATACAAGAACACTTTTTTCGTATTTTAAGCTAATAGACCACATTTTTATGGCAGAATATTTAAGAAGTATGACAGCTTTCCTTATAAAGCTTACATTCTAAAACACACATCCTAGTGTTATCCTGTTAGAATGCAGACTGGTAAAAAGTTCCATAGAACTTGAGGGTAGAACTTGAGCAGCTTCCTATGTCTAGGAGATGGGATATAAAAAGTGCCACCCTGTTTATTATCTCTGTAATATCGGGTACCTATTTCTGCCGAACAGCTGCTGGGTGGGCAGCGGGGATTTTTATTGCCTTGTTTAAAAAAATTAAATCAGAAAAATCATAGTTAATATAAATAAATTCGAATTTAGTCAGAAAAATATTAGACAACTCCCACTCAAAACGCAGCGCAGTTGAATGCTGCAGCTTAATGTGATCATGGGCCAACACTCTTATCGTTTTTCGTGAGACTGATAACTACATCAAGCACTGGAACTGTAGCTGCATGGTGGCTTCAACACTGTCCTTCGTGTCGCATATGTGACACTTTTTTTTTTAAATCTCCGAACCAAATTTTCAAAGTAGAAAATGATGCTTTAGCGGGGCAGGCAAAAAAAAAAAATATTACTGAGACAAAAGCTGATGAGCCATGGGTTCTCCTCCAGCGAAAGAAACAAAAGCACTCGAAATCGATATCTTTCGCCTCTAATTCTCAGCATGAATATTGATTTTGAGAAACTTTGAAGTACCTTTCTTGCCGCGCAATATCTGGTGACCTTGACATTTAACAACGGAAAATGAGCGGAACCAAAAACATGAATTTCAGCAGCCGACGAGAGAGCGAGAACCACTAAAGATGGCAAAACGATGGCTGGAAAAAAAAAGACCGGCTAATGGTTCATTGCTGGCGGAGCAATACTTAAAGTATAAGTAACGCACGCCATGTTTCCACGTAATTAGGATCAAGACAAATAAAGGCCGAGGGTGGGGCAAAGAGAGGTGTGTGTGTGTGTGTGTGTGTGTGTGTGTGTGTGTGTGTGTGTGTGTGTGTGTGTGTGTGTGTGTGTGTGTGTGTGTGTGTGTGTGCGCGCGAGAATACGCCAAGAACAGAAATTTATAATCTTCTATTTTTCACTTAAAAGCTTAAAAGTTTACTCAGCACCTGTTCTCTAACCCTCGCTTACTCTCTGCTCATCTTCTCCCTTTCTGTCTGTCTGCCTGCCTGCCTGTTACGGTTTCTTTCTCTCTTTCTTTTTCTGAAGCAAACTGCATAAAAATGCGCCAATAGTATAACAGATCTTCCGACAAAGCATGAATATGGATACCCCTAAGTTCGGTTCAATATCATGGCACAGAAAATCGGTTCAGGCAATTGATCGAGCTTCAGCGTGCATCTTCACACATAAGTTTTATTCAGTAGGAGCTGGAGAAAGGTCTTTGATGTTCTGAATCAATATTCATATTGAATGTGCTAGTCAAAAACTCTGCACAACTAATGATAAGTTCTTAAATGAACTGTCATATGAGCGGCAAAAGATTGAAAAACGTCTTTCAATTGGGTCCAGGAAATTTCAAAGTTCTTCTAATGTTTTCCACCAGTAATGCTCATATATGTCAACGGAATGGTGATTAATATGAGGTTTGAAGAGACAGATGCAAATAAAAATAGAGAGAGTTTTTTCTCATAATTAGAAAATTTCTGACACGAAAGCTGTCATTATTTTCAGGTTAACGCATAGTTTTTTTCCAATTAATCTGCGCACTTTCTTGATTTTATTGGCAATGACTTGGAACATCTTCCGTTGTGGAACAGTTAGAAGACACAAAATGACAGATCTTTAATTTAAATTTTATTGGGGGCAGGATTTCAGTAAGAGAGGTGATCGTTTTCTTGTAAACAGTTTTGATTGGTTTGAACTGCTTGCAACTGTAAAGCAAAAACATGGCGTTAGGTCTGATCATTTCTTCCCTTCCAGATGTGACAAAGAAAATTCTACGGCTTATACGCGTTGTAAAAATGGACGAAAAGTAAAATCTTTCGATGGAAAAATTCTGTTAGAAGACATGAGAAATTTATTTATTCGTCAAATTAATTTTTATTTCACACGGACGAATTAAATGTAACTGTTATTGAAATCAAGTTCTGATGCCAACTAGAAATTCTTACTTCACTAAGTTTAATAAAGTATCAGTGTTTTAAATACTAGGCAGTCCATTGGTACTGCTTGTGTGAATTGCCTCCTAACACAGTGAAAAATGCAGAACTATTTTCAGAGAGCATCGTCAAACTCATTATTTTGTGGGAAGTGCGGTAATACATTAGACTTCACCTAACGAGCTTTCGAGTGAGACCAACAGCTCCGAGTATTCCCCCCTGTCAAGTGTCTTTGTCAAACATCGCACTAAATAAATCTGTCATATTTAAATATGATAAACATTAAATATAATCTTTATTAGATTGAAGCAAAGGGGGTTTTATTTACAGATCGAAATGAAAAGAAAGAAAGAAAGAAAGAAAGATAGATAGATAGATAGATAGATAGATAGATAGATAGATAGATAGATAGATAGATAGATAGATAGATAGATAGATAGATAGATAGATAGATAGATAGATAGATAGATAGATAGATAGATAGATAGATAGATAGATAGATAGATAGATAGATAGATAGATAGATAGATAGATAGATAGATAGATAGATAGATAGATATAGATAGATAGATAGATAGATAGATAGATAGATAGATAGATAGATAGATAGATAGATAGATAGATAGATAGATAGATAGATAGATAGATAGATAGATAGATAGATAGATAGATAGATAGATAGATAGATAGATAGATAGATAGATAGATAGATAGATAGATAGATAGATAGATAGATAGATAGATAGATAGATAGATAGATAGAAACGCCTGGAACAAAGACCCATTTTTCTCAAATATTTCGTCTCCACTCACTTAAGATCAAGCGGGATACGAGAACAGTATTATGAACTGTCAAACGTTTATGAAGATGAAAAAGCTTTTCGCTGCACGCAATATTTTTATTGCAATTTCTGATACTCGAGAGGTGTTGGTAGATATAACTGGTTTCTGTGTGTCAGACTGCAATGAATTTTAATCTCGATTAAATGTTATTTTGTTCAGTAATATTTCCATGAGTTTTAGAATTTATTAGAGTTTCTCAAATCCTTCAGTTACTTTTTGTCGATAACCAGTCTACATTTAATTTCATCTTTGCTGCAAATATACGAGAATTTTGCTAAGTTAGCTTGCAGAAACTTACTATTCCTGCCATAATTTAGAAAATTAAAACTTTTAATGCTGTTACAGTAAGTGTTCTACTGGTCTACATTTCTCTTACTGTAGTGTTTTTAATCCCAGTTTAATAAACCTTTGGCTCTTCAGCTTTATTCAGATTCACCCCGGACTGTGGTGACCTTCCCGAAAGTGAAATGTTTACTAAGAGGTTGGTTGTTGCCATTGCCATATCACACGTTGTTTATTTACTTTAATCAGCTTTATTGTGATACGAGGGATGTAGTCACAGGCTGCAGTATGTCATGCTGCGTGGTAGTCACTTTGCAAATATTTTTTGTTTGAAAGCAGTTTTTTCTGGAAAGGCCTTCCGCAAAGGATTCTAATTAAAGTAAACATAAAAAATATGCATGCTAGTCCCGTCTCGTAGTCTCCTGGCTGACTCACAGTCTTCTCTTTAAATCCTAGTCACCATGTTAACTCGCAGCCTCTTTGTTTCAAGTCTCCTGGAAAAATCTTTACCTCCACCCTCAACCGGTCAGAAGTCAACAAGGGAGAGAACTACACAACAAAGACTTACCTCCACTGGGTCCAAACCGAAGAAGAAGCCACGAGGTATTCCAAACCAAATACTGTTGTGCACCTTGTGCATGTACAGAGTTTATCAGACTCGCTAAGTCAGGAAGTCAGTCACATAGGAAGTTCGATATATTTTTTTTAATTATTTGTAAGGCACAAGAGCGTGAAGCCCTTCTTTGCTCTACCTCAGGACAGAAGCAGAAGGCGTTGCGAAAAGTGCGTTTCTAACAAGAAAGTTTATCAAAAAACTTATTCAAATGGTGGACAATGGTGTGGTCCCTGGGCGCGGGTGCTGAAAGAGGAAGCACAGAATGAGTGCGTAATGCGGCATAAAATCTTTACAATTCTGGGCGCAGGACCATCTCTGCGATTCATCCTATTTTTTCATCTAACTCATATTCACGCCAGCGGCTCTGGCTTTAGTAAAAGCCCGGGGTAAAGCTAGAGTCTGCTACTGTTTCTATAAAAAGAATTTGCCAAAGAAGTCAAAACTGGTGTGCATGTGTGTGTGTGTGTGTGCATGCGCGCGAACGTGTGTAAATGTTTATGTGTTCCATGATGTCTCTTCTATGTGTGTATCTGTATGTGTATGTAAATATGTGTGTATGTGTATGTACCTGTGTATGTGCATGTGTATGTGTATATGATATGCATATATATATATATGTGTGTGTATGTATATTATGTGTATATGTACGTGTATATCTGTATGTCTACGTGTCTGTGTGTGTATCTGTATGTTCTTTTAATTGTCTCCCTCGTACGGTCTCCTTCTCTAAAGATGTCTAAAAATAGAATTGGTACACTCGACTAGGCAGCTTTACTGTGTATATAAAAAGTAAAAAAAAATTGTGAAATATAAACACTTTATTGAAACAGAAATAACAGCCTTCGTATGTCTTTAGAGTCATTACCTATAATCACTTTATCTTCTCTGAAGAGACCAATAGTAGAAATTTAAATTACGAAAATTATTAATATAGGAAATTGTGTCTGTCACATCACTCTTTCACTCTCTCACTTATTCTCACTCATACACGCACGCACGCACGCACACACACACACAGACCTTTACACATACATAGACACACAGACACACACACACACTTACACGCCCGCATGCAAGAAAGAAACTTTATGGGAAACTTTTTCTTTGAGTTTCTCCTTAAACGCCGATTATGTGTTTAGCTTTTTCTAATCTGAAGTAAACGCGACCTTTACGCAAAAATCAAAGGCCGCCCAGAGTGCAACCTCATTTTTAAAATCTCTGGGGTTGGTTCATTTCACTTTATTCATTTCCAAATATTTAAACAAAAATATTGTTTCATTTCAAGAGACACTTGCATTTTAACACGTGTTCTGTGTGACGTCACTAGTGTACTCTCCCAATCATTGCAATGACGTCATCGATCTGTGTTTCGCAGTTCTCCACGTCATGCAGCGCGCAGTTTTGAATTTTACTGTTTAACCGACATCGTTATTACAAGTCAACATATTTTAAGTCAACAACATATATTTGCATTTTGGAGACAAATCAATTACACATTTTTATCCTCATATCAGCAATACTCAGCTTCTAGGTACGTGCCCGGCACGAATTAATTTTTTGAGGGTTTTGTGTGTGTGTGTGGGGGGGGGAGGTTTGCCAGAGGGGTGAGAGGGAGAAAAGTGAGAGAGATAAAGAGGGAATTAGGGAAGGTGTGGGGAAGACGGAAGTAAGAGAAAGAACAGAGATGAAGAGGAAGGAGACAAGACAAGAGGAAGAATGAAAGAAAAACAAAAAGGAATGTGGGGAGAGAGGGAATGCTGGGGTGGGGGACAAAGTGAGAGATGAAGATTTAGCCAAACACAGAGCAACATTTCTGCGCTTGACACATCTGACGAACACGTGATTCGTCACGCTTGGCTGACCGCCGGACGATTACAGGTCAGCGGCCTTGCGCCTGTTTTAAACGACCATGTAAAACAGAACTTCCTGCCCGAACCCTACACTCCTGCTCCCTGCTTCTTGCCTCTTTCAAAGGGTCCTGTCGCTTTGAACCCGAAAATCAAAAGCCAGGGAGCTTGCGGGCCGCTGGTTCCATTGGCTAACCTGGGAGCTTCGAGCGGGTCTGTCGCCACTGTGGACGAAGACAACCTCCGTGGCGAATAGGGCTTTGCCACCCCGTGTGCACCAACAGAATGCATGTCGTCACAGTCTAGTGAACCACGGTCAAGCCTCCCCTCACTTCAAACGACACCCATGAACAAACGGGAGGATTGGAGGCTGAGAAGGGGGTAAAGTTGTATAAAATCTTTCTGCGATCCTGTCCATTTTGCTGACAAACGAAATTTAAAAATGACAATCATTTTTTTTCCTTAGAAGGTGTTATTTCTTTAATAATCTTCAATAATAATTGAGGGGGGATAAGAGAACGGTTTATGTCGGATTTTTTTAATATATTTTTTTTTTGCTTCGCTGCAAATATTTTTGCTGTTTCTTATGGCCCAAAGACAGGGGCGAGACACACGGCGAGCACTAATGCAAGGATTACACGACTGACTAAGCCTCTAGACAATGCGGGGGAAATGGGTTTGGGCAGAGAAAAATCTATCAGCATTTTTTTTCTCCCTCTGAACAGATCAGCATTAGCGATTTTAACCACATTATCCGCATTAGGACAAGGGAAATAATTGTGCAATTCACCGTGACTCGGAAGCATAGACGCGTATTAATATGTATTGAGAGCACGTTCAGGCGAAAAGTTGTGAATTTCGTTGCAATAGCTCTAAACATTTTTTTTTTATTATTATTTTTCCTTTTTTTTTCTAATGTAACAGGGGACATTTTCCTTTAAAAGCGAACACGAAATGGTACAGTATCGATGGATTAATCTGTCAGCGAATCTTTTCTAAAGGGGAAAATTAACCCCCGAGTAATGATTGAACGATAAAAGCCAAGTATTTCAGAATGTCATCATGGTTTCATTTCATCTCCTCCCTCGTCTTCTTCCTACCTGTAATTATTCACCTTCCTTTTTATTTTTACCGCCATCTTTCGGTTGATGACCGCGCACCGGAAATGATTATGGGAAACAATTTTCTTGGCTCCTGTATTTAAATGTAAAGGGTCACATGCCGTCAGTAGAATGGCTGACATACAGAAATCTGCCTTTCGTGATTTGATTAATTGAAAATCTCCCAGCAGGTTTGTTCTCACCCATCCACTCATCCCAGAGTTTTTAATTTAAATCACTTGTCCGCATACTAACTGATGTCCGTATTTCTTTGTCATTTTTGGATGAAAGACACAAAAGTCTATTTTTGATAACTGTAGAATTTGCTGCTGACGAGGCCAGAGCAGTGTGCGGGGTTTGCGGGACAAGAAGGTCAAGAGGTCAGTTGTTGCACGGCTATCGTCATGTGTCTGTCCATTTGCCCCAATCTTCCTCCTCCTCCTCTCTCTCTCTCTCTCTCTATTATTTTCTTTCTGATACTTCTTAGTTTCTCTGCCATATACACTCTCTTTTTCTCTGTTTTCTTCTTCTTACAAGTTTTTGTGTTATCCTTTAAAAGAAAGAAAGAAAGAAAGAAAGAAAGAAAGAAAGAAAGAAAACAAAAAGGATGTGTATGCGTGTATGTCTGTGTTGGGAGGCGGGGTAGGTGTACGTATACGTATGTGTTGGAGAAGCCACTCGCCTCACAAATATACGCTGCAGTCCCCCTCACATCTTTGCTCTGAAGTCCCACCTAACATCTGTACCCTGCCGTTCTACCTCACATCTGTACCCTGCCGTTCCACCTAACATCTGTACCCTGCCGTTCCACCTAGCATCTGTATCCTGCTGTTCGACCTAACATCTGTACCCTGCCGTTCCACCTCACATCTGTATCCTGCCGTTCCACCTCATATCTGTACCCTGCAAGTCCACGTCACATCTGTATCCTGCCGTTCCACCTCACATCTGTATCCTGCCGTTCCACCTCCCATCTGTATCCTGCCGTTCCACCTCACATCTGTACCCTACAAGTCCACGTCACATCTGTACCCTGTCATCCCTCCTGACATCTGTACCCTGCCGTTCCACCTAACACCTATACCCTGCCGTCCCACTTCATCTTTGTGATCGCAGGTTGTTTAGGTAATACTACCCAAGAACGCATGGCTATTATTAACAGCAACACCTTCTGTTTTTAGAAACACGACATTTTTACCTGCTGGGAAGGTGGAAACAACTCAGATTCACATCTTTTTGCACTGTGTCAACTTGTCATTGTTATTCACCCTCGTACATCAAACGCCTACGAAATCAGAAAAAGTTGACAGACGGAAGAAGAAAGATTCTTTAATATTAAATATTTCTAATAGCTTGTGTATCGGTGACTTGAATTAAACATTGGAAAACAATGGAACTGAGTGCAGGGAGACCAGCGAATTGTTAAAGATGTCTAGGCACGAGAAAGGTAACCAAGGAAGAAAAGTTCTAGAATTCAGAAAATCGAAGAGTTATCAAAACAGAACTCAAATGCAAAACTTTTGAGTTCCAGCGGAGATAGAAATCAAGCCTAAGAATTGCGTCCGTTAGCAGTTGCAGACTGGAAAACAGCTGACTGCGTAGTTTCAAAATACTATTAAGCGGCCATCTTGTGTCGCAGAATATTCTTTCACACTCATATATTTTCCATTTTTTTCGGAGGGGAAGCACTGAACAGGGGTCACGTGGTCTATCTGAGCATGCTTTGAAGAGAAACAAGAGAACTTTCGGGCCAGCAGGTAGGAGTAAGGTATGGACGCAGGTGGTCCAGTGATCTTTCTGTTGTTGAGGAAAAAGATGTTAAAGACAACACTTTTCACAATTGTGGGACAGGGTAAAGACAGACAGACAAAGAAAGAAAGAAAGAAAGAAAGAAAGAAAGAAAGAAAGAAAGAAAGAAAGAAAGAAAGAAAGAAAGAAAGAAAGAAAGAAAGAAAAGCATAGCACCTTTCACTCGAAATAATAATAAATACACCTGACTGGTCCTCTCAAAGTCTGTTTATCCGTTTCTTCATCGAACGAGTACTTCCCCCCAACTCCCCCCAAAAAACCGCCGACACACACCCCCTGCCGCTCCCAAGCGCCACCCATCCATCCCCTCGACCTGACCTTGCCCTCTCTCTTTCAATCACGTGGTATAGGGACGTCGAAACAACCGGGCATTTCCTGGTACACTCGTCATCAAAATGTCACGTGACACGCGTCTGAGCCTGCGCGTCCGAACCGGAAGCTGGAAATATTCTACAACCAACGGCATTACAGGATGGAGCTTTTTAGCCGGCGGCTTAGGTCCTGATTTCCATGACAGCCAACATGCTTCTGGGCTTTTGCTTCAGTTTCTGCTGAGCTGGGAGACAGTGTCGCTGGCGTGTGGTTTACATAACGCACATGACAATACTTCTTTATGTCATCAAACCTGCTCCATGTGGTTTTTTCTGTTTTATTTCTCTCTCCCTCTCCCTCTCCCTCTCTCTCTCACACACACACACACACAGCTTCCTAACTCCCTTTTGTTATTGTTTCTTTTGTATTTTCGTTTCCCTAATTGACACTTTTTTCGAGGAGGGGGTTGTTTTTGTTTGCTTCTTTGTGCGCGCGCGTGCGTGCGTGCGTGCGTGTTTACTAATCTGGAATTTTTCTGCAACCTTGTCTGCTTTTTTAATCTTTTAAGCAGCAAATGTCGCCTTGTATATATATATATAATTTATATAAAAGAAATATCGTGCCTTCCAATATCCCTCAGTGGCAATAAAGTTCTTGGGCCAGTTGCACAACACGTTTCTAAGCCTTAAATCTGTTCTAAAGAAGCAAAATCTCTTCTTAGCCATTTTGATGCATTGCAAAAAAACATACAAAAAATTGTACTGACAGGACGGAAAGTCAGACTTAAACAACTTTATCTTTCTTAAAGCAGTTTTAGTTTTAAAAATTCTAAAATTGTGGTGTGCACTTAACACTAATTATCTAAACAGAGTTAAGGCCTAAACATGTTTAAAATTAGAAATGTATTGTGCAACTGGCCCCTGAACTATATTTCAGTGTTGCGTCAAATAGAAAATGTATTTAAATATTAATAATACTCCTCACGCACCCACTTTGTTTTTTTCCTGGAAATGAAGTGTACAATCGAGATTGCTATAAATTTGATTACTGAGGCTGTTTTAGAGTTAAGGTTATGGTTAGAGATAATAGAGCTTTACCTTACTGGTAGATAGTCGTCATCCTCTTCACGAGTTTTTCCTTTCAAAAAAACAAACTGGGAATATCTATTACTTCTGGATGCAGTTGTGTGTCCTTTTCTGAAAGAGACAATGACTTTGTCAGATATATACAGCTCACTTTTCTTGTAAACATAAATACATAAATTTGATCTTTTCTCCTAAACAAGATTAACTTGTTTAATTAATATTGATACGTTAATTGCCACCAACTAACAGCTGAAAAAAACTTGATCTAGAAATTTTTTTAATGGAATTCAAAAAAGTTTTGCTAAAGGAATTATTTTCTGCAACAGTTTACTCCATGAGGGATGGTCTTGATCAAAGACTGTTCTAGAGAAACGCCAGACATCCAGTAGCTGTAACTGTATATAGGTATGACCAGTACTATTAATAGCTTTCTTGGAATCTTTAAAACCCTTCTCCTCTTCTTTCCACCCCCTCGTAAATTATTGTTGTCGTCTCCTCGAATCATGCTTGAATAAATGAAGGGCAAGTGTCGAACAGCGGAGGCATGTCAGCATTATTCCCAGCTCTATTCCCGTGCTAGGAATATTCAGGCAGGAAAATTGCTAACATCTGAAACACCCTAGCGTGCCCATCTTCTTCCCAACCGAGACCACATATACCAAGGTCGCAAGAGGGTTAGGCTCTCTTCGAGAGGAAATGGAAGGCTGGTGCGTTTTCATTACGGGTAATCTCTATTGTTTCCTGCAAGTCTGTGGTTGCCGTAGAAACCAAGATGACACCCTGATCGCGTCCGTAAATAGTATTTGAAGGAGGGAAAGTAGCCAGCTTTTGCGGCTCGGCCGGAATTATAAGCTTGTTCTTGGCCCACAGATGGAATCGTGCATTCCATTTCATGTCCAGAGCTTGTCGCGGTGACGCCTGGAAATATCCGGGACTCCGTGATTTCGTTGCAGACTTTTCCACCCACACGGCGGATGCAAGTAAACGAACATGACATGTACAATATGGCGGACGGCGACGATGGTCCTGTTGCGGTTTCTAACAATCTTTACTCTCCTTCCAACTTTCCAGGTTTTGACGCACCCACAGACAAATGCCATTGATGTCTATAGTCCAAATTGTTTATATGTTTGTTCGTTAGTTCGTTCGTCAAAGTTCCAATGACAGGTTGTTACTTTCTTATTGCTCTTGTGGAGGTATCTGCAAAATACTTTCTGTCGTGTATAGATTGTTATCCTGTACCGCTATCATGCGTATCTGAGTATGCGTATGTACGTCTGTGTGTATGTGTTACTTGTTTGTGTTTGTTTGTTGGCATAGGTGAGTGGTTGTGTATCACGACTGCCCAAAGCAGTTTCTTCGTTCCTGCGTTCCTTCGTTCCCTATTGCACCATAAGTCTTTAACAGCCCTCCACAATATGACGGAGTCTGAATGAAGAGGGGCAAGTAACTCTAATGACCGTCAGTAGGAAAAGAAAGCTTCGAGAGAGAGAGTAGAGAGAGAAATGCTTCCCTGATAAAATGTCACAGGACAAGAAGACTAGAGCATCTTTACGCGACCACTTTGCTCTAGAAACTTCCATGTAAGTCGCCTGATCAGTTTGCGAAATAAAGGAATGATGGAGCAAAGAATGCTAAGCCAGGGCGAAGGTTCACGACCAACAGAAGTGCCGCCATTTTCGCGAGTTTGACCAACTCGTACTTGGACAGTCACGGAAACAACGTTACGGTGTTGTTTGTTTATTTGCTTGCTTGTTTGTTTGTTTGTTTTTCTTTTGAAGTGGAGAGAAGTAGAAACGGGGAGAGGCCACTTTTAGAAAAAATGACTTGATCTGTCGAAAACAGATATCAGAGTTATTTGTGAAAAGCTTCTTTTAGCCTGATCACCTGTCGAACTGTGCTTTGAACATTCACATCGATCTCCACCTTCTCTCTTCCTTAGTACAGAAAGAGAGGAAGAATGACAGAAAAAAGGAGAGAAAGGAAGACATGAGAAAAGACGAAATGAAAGACAAAAAGAAAAATGAATGATGAGAGAAAGGAACAAATAAAATAAAATAAAGAATAAAAGAAAGAAAGAGAAAAACGAAGAATAAGAAAATAAGAATGGAAAAAGAAGGATAAAAGAAGAAATGAGGAAGAATAAGAATAAGGAAAGAGAGTAGGAGGAAAAGAAAAGCATGGAAAGAAGGAAAAAAAAGAAAGAAGGGAGAAAAAGAAAAAAGAGAGAGAGGGGGGTATGAAAAGGAAGAACAAGAAAAGAAAGAGGAAATTAAACGAACAAAGAAAGAGAGAGAAAGACGTAGGACAGGGAATAATAAGGAAAGACAGAAAAGAAAAAAGTATTAAAAAAGAATAAGTTTAAGAGAATAAAGGGGAAAAGAAGAACGTGGAAAATAGAAAGAAAGAACAAGAAGAAGATCAAGAGGTAGAAGTAGAAAAACAAGAGCAACAACAAGCAGAAGAAGAAGGAGTCCAGTGCTCAATGTTGAGCGAGATTATTTTAGTATTTCAACTTTAGTTTGTGACTCAGAAACTTTAGATTGCCATGGCAATGAGTGCATAGCTACTCACAACGAGTGTCACCGTATGATGTACTGACATACATACTAACATACTAACATACTTCCAATATGATAAAATACTTTCCCCATGCTTACCTACTGTCACCATGCTAACATACTTCATCTAACCATGAAAAGACAAGCAGCAAAGAGTTTTGGTCTGGTGGGAGATTTTATACAAGGGAAGATGATTATTTCTTTTCAGATTATAAACAATTTGCAGATTATTCCGTCTGGAGCTTTGAATATTTGGAAGTGTTATCGACAAAGATAAAAATAGTCACGCAATGTGGACATGATAATTCATGCCTCAGCTGTGGACACGATAATTCATGCCTCATCTGTGGACATGATAATTCATGCCTCATCTTATTCGTCCAGTGTTTTCTGTAATGCGGGATTACTCATTATAAAAGGAAGTTTCCTACAACGGAGAGGCAGGGGATATTTGCAGGACTCCTAAGAAGAAAATAAATTTTAAAAAACTGCTTCCATGACTGTCAAGATCGAGAGAGTGTCAAGTGTCCGTAGGACTGCTAACAAGACAGCTAGCAAGAATGGGGTAAAATGAAAAAAAAAAAAATGAAGAAAAGAAAACGGACAGAGCGGGTTCGGTGATGTTGTTATCTGCAAAACGAAGACAGGGTTATCCCGTATTTCTCAAATCACATCCCAGAGTGTGATTAAAATAAAGTCATGTTGACACAACGGTTCCCTCAGACCTTTTAAGTTCGGTGTTAAGTGACGGGATCGCCTCCTTCATACTTTGCTCTTCATCTTATCTTCTCTCTCTCTCTCTCTGCCAGATTCGTCGTCTGCAATATTTAAAAAAAAATCTCAATTATCTCTCATAATTAATCCTCTCATACGACGATATCAAGCTTGAAATAAACGGGGACTGGTCTGTGGATTCGTTTTCCTCCTTACATCCCACAAGTAAAATCTGTTCTATACTTAAAATAAATTATGCCATAAAATATTGTGTCTGTATGTATGTAAAGCGCTTTGAGTCCGGCTGGTGTTGGTGAAAAAGTACTATACAGATAAGCCTATTAAATTAAATCAAAATACCACAGCCTCGGAACACTTGCCATCAGACCTCAGACGTTCATTATATTCATTCACACCTTGTGGGTGTGCAGAAATTATATACAAATTATACATAAAAACTAGTTTACCCAAAGAATTTCCTCATATGGATTTCGAATAAATTTAAAAGAAAATAAATTACAATAAAAGGAAAGCATAATAGTGATACTAAAGACAAAGATGAGATTGATGTTAATGATATTATTACAATATTAACATGGCTTAAAACCAGTGACAAAATAATGTCAAAACTATGCACATCTTTGCCCAACCTAGCATGAGGCGCTAGATAGAGCATTTATACGAACAAAAGATACTAAAACTGGATGATTATCTCCTGAGTCCTGCAAAAGATTGGCTTGTAGAAATATCGCACAGCTTGCCGACGTCTTCTGCTCTTTGTCTCTTTTGGTTTCTTTCGTCAACGTTTTTCTGGTAGTTCGTTTGTCACTTACTTCCCCTACGTGAGGAGATATATGTTCAAACGAATCCACTGTATAATTATTCAATCAGTCTCGTAAAGATTTGCTATTGTCGCAGCAGTAGTCATACCAATTGTCATTGTCGAGCGCGCGTTTGTCATTGATGTTGTCACACGCATTTGTCATGGTCATTTTCACTTCATTGTCACTGTCCTGCTCTCTCCTTCTTTCTAACACAGTCTCACCCACGTGCGTGCACACACACACATACACACGCAAACACATACAGACACACACACACCACACGTAGGTCACGTGCACTTTATGGCTTAAAAACAGTTATGGATGATGGCTAACGAACGCAAACATTGCACCAGATACTCTTAGGGGGAGGTTGTTGTTTTTTTTGGGTGGGGGGGACAGCCACGGGAAAAAGCGGCAAAAGGTGCGTATCAAGAATACAGGGGGTTGAAGGGTATTTAGTATTTTCCAGGGGGCGGAGGATTTAGGGAGGAGGGGGGGACAGAACTCGATGGGATTGGCTGAGGTGGATACGCATTCTGCGAGGAGGAGAAGGGTGGAGGGAGGGTCGGTCTGGGTAACAATAGGTTATGCCTGCTTCACACTTGTTCAGGACTGGCTGCCTATGAAGTGACGGCTTTTCACGGTGTTGAGCCACCGTTCAGCACGAAGCCATCAATACGATATTAATAACACAAGGTACCTGTGTGCTGACAGGCAGCGCCGCCAGGACGGCGGGTCCCCCAGCACACAAACCGTCCTCGCTTCAAAGGAAAGGTTGGCGCTGTCGCCCAAGTCTGGCGGCCGTTCGCGGGGGCAGATGAATAGGCAGCAAAGAGAGACTGAATGGACTGCGCACAAACAAGGTGCAATGCGAGGGGCGCTGAATGGAGCAGTTGTTACTGGTGACTGGGCGTACGCGACGGTTGGTGGGGTGGTGGTGGGGACTGGAAAGGTGTTCGAAAGAAGTTCAACTCGGTTTTCGATCTGCATGGCATGGAGTGGGGCTGGGTCGGAAGTTTGACCTTAGCAAAATGTTCTCGAAACCTTAAAATATATCAAACAACAATAGGAAAACAATAAATACAATATTTTCTAACAGCAAATGACAAAATGAAAACAACACGTGTTTAAAGTATTGTACTAAACCTCTGGAAGAAACTTCAGACCCCATGGCTTGGTGCAAGGCCATCTGCGTACAGCTACTATTTTGCTAAAAAAAAAAATCAAATTGTCTTTAGACCTGAACTACTAAATACAATACGCAAATTAGATAAAAAATTAACTGTGTGGGGTGTTAATAACGACTTGTCCTGACTCTGCCGTTCAACTGAATAAATTTACATTTATCAACAGAAACGGGAGCCTATTGACTTGATGGATAAATCCCAGCGTGTACGTCTTTAAAATGTTTTACAGAACAAGAAAAGCTATTATTATGATCATCATTTTGCACCTCACCTATGAATGAGGCACACGCGCTCTAGGAAAGTCAATGACATTATTGTTGTTGAGTGGAACATTCGATCAGACAGTGAAAACAGATAGATAGATGGATGGATGGATGGATGGATGGATGGATGGATGGATGGATGGATGGATGGATGGATGGATGGATGGATAGATAGATAGATAGATAGATAGATAGATAGATAGATAGATAGATAGATAGATAGATAGATAGATAGATAGATAGATAGATAGATAGATAGATAGATAGATAGATAGATAGATAGATAGATAGATAGATAGATAGATAGATAGATAGATAGATAGATAGATAGATAGATAGATAGATAGATAGATAGAAATATTAACATAAACATTTGTATGACACACTTGTTAATCAAGGGAAGAAAAAAAACCAAGTTTCGTAGCTAAAGATTGTATTGGAAACTTGCATCCATGAGTTTTGTGTGTCTGTCTGTTTGTCAGTGTGTTTGTGGTAGAGTGTACTGACTAATTAACAGCAAAAGGACCTTTGTGTTTGTTTTTTTAATGTTTTTTCTATGCTTTGTTGCTATGCAGCTGCCTGTTCAACAAGTGTCTCGTGGCGTGGTACCCTTGCGCCGTCGGGGCACCCGGTAGCTAAAATGAATGCCGCGCTTTATCGTGCACGCGCGTTGCAAAGAACCCGGATGAGGCCATCACGCCATCATGGAAGCAAATGCGATTTTCAAATCTCATTTTCAGCACCAGCAGGGCAGCTTCGCCCAGCTCATCCTCGTCTTTGAGAATCGTAAAGTCGATATTCAGTGTATGCCTGCGGTGGTCAGGGAGTGAGTGCTGGCAGCCCTTACTTAAGTCTGACGGCCTTGTGGATATTCCAGGGTTTAGAAGCCATTTGGGCTTTGTCTTCACAGTCCCTCTCTCTCTCTCTCCCTCTCTCTCTCTTTCTCTCTCTCTCTCTGTCTTCTAGTGTTTGTCTATCCTTCTATCTCTTCGTTCATCCGTGTTTCATTCTCTCTATCTTTTCTTCTACCTTTCTTTCAATCTATCTTTTCTTTTTCTGTCTGTCCAGCTTTCTGTCTTTTTATCTGTCCATCTTTCTCTCTTTTAGTCTGTCCTTTTCTCTCTATCTCTCTAGCCATCTTTCCTTCCTTTTATGTATTAATATGTTTATTCATCCTTCTTTACTTTTTAATATCTGTCCTTCTCTCTAGATCTCTTCATTTATGTATCTGTTCATCTTCATTTCTTTCAATATTTACTTCTCTCTATCTTTCTACCTTGTCTTCTGTTTATTTATATTTACTTCTCTATCTAGCCATCTTTCTCGCACTATCTATCTATCTATCTCTTTTTGTTCGCAGTTATTTCAGATGTATGTGTATGTATGCGTCTTGTGTGTGTGTGTGTGTGTGTGTGTGTGTGTGTGTGTGTGTGTGTGTGTGTGTGTGTGTGTGTGTGTGTGTGTGTGTGTGAAAGCTGTTTCGTCGGCTGTTAGTGTCCACGTGCATCACAATCTGTTGTTTTTTGGGTTTTTTTGGTGGGGGGTTGGAGTGAGTGGTCCAGACCCACGTGTTCTACTCCGGTCGGCTGCCCATATCATTTTCATTATTCCTCTACTCCCTCTTTCGTCCTTTCCTAGGTTTGCTTTCTTATTTTGTTTATCCTTCGTTACTGTACTCTTTTCCTCTTTCTTCTATTCCTGTTGGGGGTTTTTTTCTTCTCTGTTCTCCTCCTTCGTCACCGCAAGATGACATATACGATTCATTACAGTACGATACATCATGTTTGTCAAAATGGCCGCTCGATGTTCTCCGTATAATTCGCCCTCCTCGCGCCCTCTCCGCGTGGCAAATGAGCTCCGAGGAGTGAATCGTTTCCTGCTAACAACCCTTACACCCGCACCCTTCTTCGTCGCTTGCACGAAAGAAGAATCTTGAAAGTTTATGTCCAGGGAGAGAAAAGTTACTAAAGACCACTTTCGGGGTCCTTTTGAAAAGAGCAATGGAAACTTCCTCGCGACCTGTTTCTAAAGAAATATCTCACTAAGGCCCCCAGACATGTTTCAGACAGATTGCTGCCATTGTGTTGGTTGGCGTCTTTCGTCGTCGTCATCATCATCTTTTTCGTTTTCTTCCGCTGCCTTCGTGGATTCATTTAGAGTTGACAAGATTCCCCCATGTCTAGACTGCTGAAATATCCAGCACGACCTGGAATACCTGGACTGACGGGTTAATTGAGTTAAGACAATACAGGACTTGTGTGCTCACCCTAGGCGTGGATAAGGCTAGCGTTTTTGTTGACCTAATAAAAGTCAGTTAAAAATATTATTTCCTAAAGTCTGGAGGAATAACTTTCTTGTGTTCTCAATATGTATCCTGATATGACCCAGTTCTCATATTGACAAAAGGCTTTGCAGCATAAGTGTACTTATGTACAATACTGACATTTGTTCTGTTGACCTCTTTCTGTGCACGGTGACGAGAACAGATGAGAGGGCGGGGTATTCACCCACGTTTAGGAAAATAGTATCTTTATACTGAGCTGTACTCAGTCCTGAGAAGAAAAGAGCACCCCACTAGATCTTTAACGTAGAGTGAGCAAAGCTCGAATAATGACAGAGTCAAACGCAGGGCCCGTTGAGTTAAAAACAATTATCCGGTGTCAAAGGTCGCAAATTTCCCAGCTCATTGCTGACTGCCTCCATTTGTACTTAGTAAAGTAACTAACCATAGATGCAGATAGAACCTGCGAGTGGTTCACTCGTCTAGAACACGGTACACAAATGAAGCCCAACCCTCATGCTCTCGTGCTAAGACAAGACTTGGAAATTGAAAAACAAGATATTTACATGCTGTGACTTTTATTTCGATGTTAATTGTTAGAACCATGATTGAAACCTGTTTTTATAGAGTTATGCAACTGCTTTCGATCCAAAATGGCATCTAAGCCACAAATTTTAACATCTTAAAGTATTTTCCAGGAATAAACTCCTCTTCGTTCAGTGCTGGCTGGCTGCACAAGGCAGTTAATAAAAGTAAAATGCTCCAACCACTCGAAGCCTTTCAGTGCTTAGACCAGTCAGGGCGAGAAAGGCTAACAGACTCAGCTCTCAGTTAATATAATGACGAGTGTTTAAAGGCGCGGAGGGGTGCAATAAGCCAACAACACAGAAATCAGGCTTGTCTGCGAATACGTTTAAGTTTCCAAGACTAAAGCTAGTGGGAGAAATGAGATCGTCGAGGTGTTTCTTTGGACAACCGTGACGTCACAATTGTGACCGTTGTATGTGCGTGGTCATGTTTGTTGGCGTGTATCTCGAGAACGAAAGGGAAGAATTAGCCAAGATTTTAACATCTTACACTCAGTTTTAACCAATCATCAGAAAAAAATGTACCCTATTGGAACTTTTAAACAACTAGCGCCGGTACCTCCACCTTTGTGGCAAATTGAAAGAAAATTTATAATTAACCCAGGTGGTAGTGGCATGCATGGCAAATCTCGTCATGAATCGAGCTTGCCATTTCACTACGAAATGATGACACTTATAAGGATAATATGGAATAAATATAAGTTACAAGTTCCCCTAGTTGTTTCGCCATTCATTTATCTCGTCATCGCCACTTCTTCTTTGTGGAAACATGGAGTTACCTTGAAGTTACCGGTAGTTGGGGACCATGTGTCATTTCATATGCTGTCACCCTCGCTCTCTGTCGCCCAGAGTAGGAGCTGGGACTGCACTTTGACCTCTCTTATCAGACAGACCCAGCCTGTGGTCGCAGAGTTGTCACAAATTTGTTGCTGTTGCAATATTGTAACAAGTTGTCAGATGTGTTTCAACGTCACAGGGTAGGAAGCTTTCATCGTGGACTTGGGAACTTCTCCATCATGGGGCTTCACGCTTGCTTTGATTTCCTTTCTGTGTATGTCTGGTTATGAAAACATACGCATCACACGCACACACCTGTTAGCATACACTAACACGCACACAGACACACTCTGACACACAAATCAAACAAACTCAGGCCGCACACACAAATACAAACACTCTCAAACATACACATACACGCACACAAATGTTACACAAGCACACACATAGATGCACACTTAAACACACACACACACACACACACACACACACACGCATGCACGGATGAACATTCTCTCATTTATGCGTTAACCATTTTTTTTCAAAAAAAAGAAAGGAACCTAACAGGATAACTTCTCGGCGTGCAACAGCTTCCTTGCAGGTCAGGATTTGTATAAACAGCGGTGAGACCGTCTGATCTTGAAGAACACCAGGCAGCCCCAGCCTGTGACTCACGACAGCCACCTCCAGCGTCAACTCTGCTCAGCTTCCAAATTTGATTGACACGATCCGCCTCGCCTGTCGCCAGCCCAGGTCCACTAACACATTTTCTTGTTTCGTCTTGCGTGGAACTCTTTCCGAGCCTGCGAGCAGGAAGTGCTCTCGATGGAAGCCTTCATTAAAGTGAACCCTCCGAAGCACGAGTATGCCCGAGAAGGAGACCTTGCCGCCTTATTGATGGCGGCATACACGCGCACGCACGCACGAGCAAACAGTGACGTCACCGGGGCCGTGCAGTCAACCCCCCTGTTTCTGTTCCGCTCGTCAAATCTCGTTAAAGGCTCGAGACACTTGTGGAGCTTGCTTTACAAGTGTTTGCGCGCAGGCGCGGTGACTCGATTAGTGGCCCATCTGCGCCTCTCGGATAATCATCTGGAATGTTTGGCAGGCGATGCTGGTCAGTCATTGCCCCGCGTGAGGTCATCTTAAACATATGGATGGTCTCCCTTTTCCTTGTGGGGGTTTTCTTTGATATTTTCAAGGGTAACGCGGGTGAGGTAGTTGGCGATGGGGTAAGGGATGGATTTAAGATCCTCATTTACACGTGTAAAACAAATACAAAGAAACTAACAAAAAAATGGATGAGAGGATGGAGGAAGTAAACAAGAAAGAAGAAGAGGAATCAAAGAGAAAACAATAACAAGAAAAAATGCTGTGTCTTGGTGTATTGCATATCTGTATTTATATTTAATAGTTACAAACAGAATGAAGCACACACACACACACACACACACACAAAACACACACAAAACACACACACAAAACACACACTGGTCAAAACCCTCCATCTGGTCATTCATTCAGCAGGAGTGGGTATGTCGTGCACACAAAGGGAAGAAGGGGTGTGTTGCGGAAGAGGGAAATCGAAGAGGCTTTTGCAAAATGTTAGAAACAAAAAGCGTTCTTGTCTACAAATATATGTAAACACAAAAGAAGATTACTCTTTATCTACAATAAAAGCTCGCGTTATTGACAGAAATCTGTTCCATGATCTCATCTCAGCCCCCATATACTTTAATAGTTTAAAAGCCTCGGTCATGAAAGAGCAGACCCATTTTCTAAGTCGAGCAGTTTCACGGCATTTGACATTCTCCTTTGTCCGCCCCACCCTGGGATTCGAGAATCGACGACTTTGTAGGAGGATGGGAACTGTGGGTTTAGTGATTGTCTAACGACGCAGCCACTTAACGCCATCTTGAGACATCCAGTCTTTTGAGACAGTGCCGAGGGTCCAACTCTCCACTCCACACCGTCTACATCATGGGTCTTCTTAATAAATGGGCACATGGCCAAATAAGAGACACAATTGGCAAATGTTTACGATTGCCAGAAAAAAATACATTTGCCGAAAAAATATTTTTAAAAAATTGAACAGTGTGGCTGGTTAAGAAAGCCTTTTACACCAAATTTTATTCGTGATTTTAACTGTGAGACAGACCCACACTTATTAGTAAAACTTTCATTGCACAGCATAGTCTCTTTAAAATTATCTCCCAATCCTTGATCACATCGCTATAGAACTAACTTTCTTTCTTTCTTTCTTTCTTTCTTTCTTTCTTTCTTTCTTTCTTTCTTTCTTTCTTTCTTTCATTTTTAGTTATTCTTTGTTTCTTTCTTTTATTTTATGTCGTTTTTTTCTCTTCTTTTGTTTGTTTTGTTTTAGTGTGTGTGTGTGTGTGTGTGTGTGTGTGTGTGTGTGTGTGTGTGTGTGTGTGTGTTCTGCAGTCTCCTACTTTCGTATCGTCAACTTTTCCTATCAGAGTAAGCTCCCGGTTGTCGGCCTAATAGCTGTAGAGCACATGTTCACATGACAGATGTAATAACTAAAAGGTAGATGGTGTGATGTATCAGTTTACTGTTGATGCAGTTAGCTGCACTGTGCGTTACAAGACTGTTGAAGGTCCACGAGAGGTAGCAGATGACAGTGAGGCACACCTACGTGTCCATGGTGACCACACTTCGCGCTCTCTTCCCGCTGATATTTGTCAGCGTTACGGTGATGTCATTTGTCTACATGTACGCCTGACATCATCAGGATAGGTGGTTCGCATCCCAGGAAGGGACAAGTGAAAAAATACTTTAGGTTCAGTCAGTAGCTCTTCTGTCCTTACAAAGGGAGAAAATATAGTATCCCTGACGTCTCGGTCTTTGGAGAGTGAGGAACTGGAGGTTTAACTGTAGAACAGGGTGTGTGAGGGAGGGGGACGGGTTAAGGCAGCGAAGGAGATAAAACGGGTACCGCCCTCGCTAGCAGCTGGTCGCGAGACAAAATGAAGGCACTAGCAGCTCATTGGCCTACGACCGTCAGGCAACCAGGCTACCTTCACATTTATTTATCTCGCCATCGTTCATTTATCTTTTTTCCCCGTTCGCCTCTATCTTTCTTCTCAAATCGAATCTCAGCAACATTTTTTTTTTCTTCACATTGCTCTTGCCCCCACCATTTCCCAGCACCACCACCATTGCATGTCTTTTTTTTTTTTTTTTTTGCTGGATATTTCGCCATCAGCACGAAGAAATCAGAGGCGTTAGCTGATCGCAGGATATCTCTTCTCCTCAAAAAGTAATTACACTGACACGCCAGGCGCCCGCAGACCCAAAGTCTTTTCATTTACCTGATAGGTTTGGGTTATGTGTGAAGTCAGCCGAGCGTGAAAGCTGCCTCCGTGGCTGCGAGGCGGATTTGAGGAGGTCCTGAAGCCGGCAGCCATTTTCGATTTGGTGTGACCACTGGCGCGGAATTCGGACGAGATGTTATCACCCGTGATCACGCGAAATCACGCGAGATTGGCGCAGTTCTGTCAATAAAGATGGCGGCACAGCAAACAATCGCTGCAACCTTCGGCAACGATGCTCCCGGGACGGGACAGGGGGGTGGGGGAGTGGGGGGCTTCGGAATCACGACACTGGCATTGTTCGTGTGCCATACTTGTATCGGGGTTCGATTAACACTTTGCGCCCTAAAGCTAGGATCTACATTAACAGCGCAGCAGAAAGATGACAGGCTGCTCTTAGGCTTAAGCTCCTGAAAGATGCTATTATGGCTTTCATCCCCTGCTTCACTCCCACCTCTTGTGGGCAAATGACCTTTCATACGAAATCTATTTCACATTTAGTTTTTATTTACAGTAAAAATATCGTTGGCTCGGTATTACCGCAAAGAGTTTTTTTTTTATTTGTCTGCATTACTGTTGGGGCATTGTGGCAGTTAAACTAGCTTAATATATATATATTTTTTTTTCATTACACACCTTTCCATGTATACTGAGCGTAGTCACTTCATTGGTCACCTGGAACTTTTTTCCTCAACACTTAAATCCACGGAAGCTGGTCTGGTTTGGCCATGTTGTTTTGTCGTTACACTTTAAGACCGTCCATCCGGGTATCTTGAAGTGGGTGTTGAGGTCGTGGTGGGCAGGAAGAGCTGTTTGAAGAACAAACAAGAATGGAGCGGTCTTTACAAGGTGGACACGAGCATCGACAGGTGTCACGCCTACGACGACAGGCACCAGCGGACAATCATAACTGGCCGACAGTTGTTATCAGCCAAAGGATGAATTATGATATAAGTTTTTCCATGAATAATAAGTCTTAAATACTCAGAAACACTTGTATAAGATCTCCTGTTACTGAGCAGTTTTCACGCACGAAAACCGCTTCTGTTCTTACATAAATAAGCAGTGTTTTAGCTACTTACACAGACAAACCATGAAAAGTGGCCTCGAAAGTCATTGTGAAGGCTTCCGTATCCGAATAAACTACGTTTTTGATATGACGATAACAAATGTCGAAGGTTAGCATCGTGGTACTTAATGAAACTACCGTTCAGCATGCAAAAGGGTTAAAGGCGCTATGCACTTTTTCCACGAGTGTCCGGGTGTTTGACTAGCTGTGGGGTCACCACGAAAGGTGAGGAGCGGGTGGCCGACGGGGTGGTGCTAACTGTGGGATTAGGGTTCGGTGCGTTTCTTGCATGTGTGTGTGTGTGTGTGTGTGTGTGCGTGCGTGTGTGTGTGTGTGTGTGTGTGTGTGTGTGTGTGTGTGTGTGTGTGTGTGTGGACGTGCTGCATAGTGGCGGTAGTCCGGGATGTTGAGTGTATTCGCAAACACGCTTACACCGCTAGGTTGCGCCAACAAAGAGCAGCCAGGCACTGGCCAGCACGTGCCGCTAACAGCAACACGTGAGTTTCTGCCTCTCACACGGTCTTCATGCTTAGGGACAGTCTTCATAACAAACCATTGCTCAGCCCAATAACCAGACTCGTAAACAGACCCTTTTTTCTCCTCCCACCCTCTAATAAATAAATAAATAAATAAAACTACCATTTCCACTTCACTTTTTTCTTTTTTTTTTCTTTTGAGGACCGTTTGGAATGCGATATATATAAATTATTGTTGTTTTTTTTAATGGAATAATTTTTCCCCAAAACCGCATCTATCACGCCTAGCAAGCAATCACATAAAACTGCGAGCTTTTTCAAGGGATCGATAGTACGGCGGGTTTAAACCCTCAGCATGATGGGGAAGGAAAGAAGAGTACACAGACGATAATATTCTACCCGCTCAGTCTCCAGCATACCGAGCCCTGAGCATGCGCGAGAAAATATCTGTGTAATACGGACCAGGGTATTAAAGCTGGGCGAGTTTGTCTTCCCCAGCTTCCAAGCCCTAACCCACCCCTACCCACCCCACTCACCCCCCTCCACCCATCCCACCCACCGACCCCACCTGTTTTGGGGTTGTTTTTCGGATTTTCTATTGCTGCGTGTTTATTTCTCTTGAGGAATCGATTAACAACGACTATACTGATTTTTGTTAATTTGCACTTAGTTGCTGGTTGGTTGCTTGTGGGTTTGCTTTTCTATTTGCTTGTAACAGCATCCTTAATTCATTTGTGTTATGTACTGCCCTCAAAGGACTAGTGGGGTGCGATTTTTT
Organism: Marisa cornuarietis; assembly: GCA_004794655.1. Taxonomy (NCBI): domain Eukaryota; kingdom Metazoa; phylum Mollusca; class Gastropoda; order Architaenioglossa; family Ampullariidae; genus Marisa; species Marisa cornuarietis. The sequence goes on from SMMW01000521.1 coordinate 3,861,636, forward strand.
TTCTTTATGACTGAGTAAAGCTTAACAAGGTATCATTTCCCTAAAGCCCGGTTAATACTCTCTTCCATTTTTGAGATATAAGCCTACAAAAATCACCATGTATAAAAACATTTTTCTTAATTTGTGCCGGTTCATATTTTTCCCCACGGAAATTTTCGGTCAGTTTTGGGGGGATTTTTTTTTCTTTCTTTGTGGCTATACCTTACGATTTTCGACAACATTCAAAGAATCTGACTTCAAATATTTCTAGAAAAATATTTAACCAAAGCATGTGAGAACCACCCACACACCTTGCGGAGTGCTATGGCAGGTGACGTGAAGAAATCCTAACGTGTATTGTTTGGTTATCTGCACATTTTCAGACATGCCATCCAGCCATTTATCATTCCATCCATTCTCCATCTTTGCATCCATCCGTGACTGCAGGCAGGCCGGCAGGCAGGCAGACGAAAAATACTCATGACCAAGATATTGTATTGGCTCGTCTCTCAAGCCTGGCCAGGGATGCACTTGGCGGGGAGGGGCCGGTGCTGAACTATTCCTTGCACCAGCGAAGAAGACCCTTGACAAAGCAGTTTTATTTCAGACGCCTCCTCTTAAAAGCCCAGTTTTGTTATCTGACTTCCACACACAAAAGGAACACTTCCCATTTTTAACACCCTACTAGCTCTATAACCAAGCCTTGAGGCGGTTGCTGCAGGGTGGCTTACGTAATTCCAGTCCAGGATTAGCCCTCCCCCTCCATAAATGGGCATGTCTCCTTTTCATCTGCTTATCAAGAGCTTGGGTACGTGCCTGTAATGACAGAATCACTGCACAGGCCGATTTATGACAGGCTAAACGCAGAACAAAGATATACTTACAACCCTTTCACTATTTGTTTTTCTCGTAAAGTGCACCGTAACCTCACAAAAAAAGTCCGAACGGATCGCGGCCATCATCATCATCATCATCATCATCATCATTTGTACTGCCGCCATCGGTGTCTTCATAGTCATTGTCGTTATCAACGTCATCGTCATGCTCATCATCTTCCTTTTTATTACATCGCTTTTACCGTCCTTATCATCCTCGATGCAGTTGTCATCTTCGTTGTCATTTAACAGTTTTTGTTTTAGTGTTTGCTTTGTAGTAGCGTTTAACACGCTCCAGAATTCCGGATGAAGCTTCAAATATTCGCTATGAACGATCACGTTGCTATCAGAGGAAGCTTTGACCTTTTCCACGGTTAGGTTCGAAAGACCAAAACGCAATGGACGCATGGTCCGCTTATAGGATTGCTGAATATCTGCACTCAGACGCACAGAGGGCTGCATACAAAACCCCACGGCCTAACCCAGACGGTCTTGTTATGAGACTAGTGCATTATCTCCTCTGTTGTTGCTTTTTTTTGTTCTTTTTTATGTGGAAGCGGTTTTCCGAAGACGTACTCTAGTGCTCGTAGGAACTCGCGCTCATTCTCCAACCCGGCGTTTTGCATAAACCGGAAGTTGCATGGTGCAACATGGCGAATGTCCCACTGGCAAAATTACTTCCGCTTGAGCGGTTTGCGTGAATCCAAGATTTGAATAAAGAGCAGGCCAACACTCGGTTTATTTTTCACAAATGTGCGAATTAGCTCCATGCAGCCCCAGCGGAGTCTCTCTCTCTCTCTCTCTCACTCTCTTTCTCTCTCTCTCTTTCCTTTTTTTCCCCTTGTTGAGCAACAAAGCTGCAGGGAGACAAGCAAGCTCGGAGGAAATTGGAGAGAAACGCAAAGTGACGAAACGAGGGCTCTTCAGCGTTGCGTGGTGTTGCACTCTGCTGCCGGCGGGCATCCATCTCATGAAGTCTCGTGAAGTCTCGTAGCCTCCCATAGTCTCGTAGTTCTCGGTGCCCAAGCAAGCAAATCGCTAATGACTGCAAATGTCATGCGAGTCGTGTTAACAAAAAGGAGTTATAATACTTCTATCAGCGCCTTTTGTGTGTGTGTGTGTGTGTGTGTGTGTGTGTGTGTGTGTGTGTGTGTGTGTGTGTGTGTGTGTGTGTGTGAATGTACTAGTTGTATCAGTGGCTTTTGCCGGTGTGCGTGGACGTGTAACTTCGCTCGGCCTGCGTTTGAAAGTGTGCGCGATGGCTTTAAATGTTAGAATATTTTATAAAAACCCTCAATCACTTTTTGATACTCATAAATTCACGTTTACAATTTTTTTTTCTTTTTAAATTAGCCTAAAGGACCCAATGGCATCCATGCCGTTTATCAAGCCCATGGGCACGACCTCTATCACTGCAGATCTCTATGTCTCGTTACAACAACGATTTTTGATGAGGAAATGTGAAATTTCATAACCAAGAACTAAAAAATTCATCGATCTTTAAATTTCCTTTAACCCGAGATAGGGACAAGTTAAATCTAACCGTTTTTATCACGAAGAGTACTCATTTTAAAATCAAATTAGCAGGTTTTAATTTCTGAACTCAGATGTTTCTTTGGAGCGGTTTGCAAACTACAGGAGACCCACAACACACAGGTAAACATTAATCAAATTCTCAAAGTGAATTAAGATTTAAGATACAAGAATAATAGATGCCATCCTTCGTCGCTGTCTCCTTGGTGAGCTTGACTTAGTTCACCATTCTACCAAATGCCCACACACCTCAAACAAGCAGCTAGAAGTCGTAACGAAACGTGGGCGGAGCTTAGTGTCCATCACAAGCCAGTCATCACCAAATAGACAGATTATTTATAGAGCTACTGCGACTGCTTCAAAAAGCTGAATCCCCTCCACAAAGAAGAGCTCCCAGCGAAGGGTGGTAGTCTTTTGCGCTCCAGAAACCACACTCCATCCCACCCTGTGAAAGCTCCCCGAACCCTACCCCCCTCTTCATCGTGACTATCGTTAACGGTAGACGAGTCCCTCTCCTGCTTTTCCCTTACAATCAACACGACAAAGTTACAGCTTTGGGGAGACTAGTTACCCTCGCTGTCGCCTCGTCTTCGTGAAATTTCATGTCATCTATCCTAACGTGTTTTCACCCCTACATTCCACCGACCATCAAGCCAACATAGGCAGGAACACTTTCGGTGAAGGTGATCTGTTTTCGGTCCCTTCAGCAGGCGTGATGATGCCACGTGGCTAGCTGAGACTGATTGCAGCTCACCTTCCCCCGACCGTGATGGTGCTCTTGGTAGGAAGACTGTTACAATCGAAATGTTCTTGCACATGTGGACGCAGTTCGTGGAAACGTTTCTCCTTGACTGCCAGGTCTTCCTCCTACACTGTAATGTTGTGTTGTTGAGTCATTGTATCTTTTTGTTGATACGTCTTTATCTGTTACTGTACGTATACGTTGCTCATTTTGAGTCTTGAATGATTTGTATATTTGTGTCTTCTTCTTCTTCGAGTTTTCCAAATGCCTTTAAGGTACGTAGGGAGTCTCAAAGGCTTCGAGGCTTGATTTTTGCAGTAAATGGCCGATGGTTCGAATTCCGATGTGTTTAATGACCGGGAAATTCCTTCCACACACACACACACACACACACACACACACACACACACACACACACACACACACACACAAGCGCGCGTGCTCCACCTGCTCATCCAGCATCGACAGCCATCCAATTTAAGAGAACTCCTGTATGCAAGAAGTGAAGGGTTGGCGTTCGGTTTCCGCCAACTAACTATAACAGTTAACCTTTATTAACAGTGGACTCCACCTACGGTCACTGAACTCTTTTCCTTATACAGTATGTACACAATCAGACAAGATAACCTTTCTCACCACCCCGCACGTTCTCTCCTGACAGTGGGTGCTGACGTTTCACATGGATGACCATCAGATCCTTGTACAAATCCTCGTTAAGACTCGTTCTTATTGCAAGACGTGAATGGAACAGTTTTCAATGAAAGTCTTTTGGTAGTTATACAAGACAGGTTTCCTCTATATCTAACAATTCAGATTCATATCTTTGTGCATCTATATAAATATATATACAAGCACATATTTCACATACATAGACATCCTTAAACACACACACACACACACACACACACACACACACACACACACACACACATGCTACATACACAGGATAGTAAGGTTGAAAGTTCCGGGGACAGAAAAATACTGTACTGAGTTTCAATGTCGGGGCCAGTGCCGTATAGCTCCGGAGGTGACAATTTTGTTTCCTTACACATCGAGACTTTGTCAAGAGATTCTCATAAAGAACGTTATTCCGTTCGACGAGTGAGCAGATGTTGCCGGTTCGAATCTCTCTAGGTCTCATTTACCAAGTGAAATTATTAAACGCCTACAAAAAGGCGTAAGAAAGAACTGAGTGGGTGAAGCCTCTTCTCAATTTAGATACGGTGAGCCACTTACGGTCTGCTGCCGGTTCAACCATTTTAAAATGACTTTTTATCTAGAAATCAGCTGTTTTGAGTATAATCACAGAAGGCAAAGAACATTATTTGTCGACTAGCTGATCAAAACATACGACACAGAAGGTCATAATAAATAAAAATAATGATACAGCCAACAGGAAGTCAAAACAAATGGCGAGTACATTACACAATAACACTGTGTCAAAAGGCCCACGAGCAACGCAGAATGCCAGGCTCTGAAAACGCCTGGAGAAATGATATACAGAATGCAGTAGGGATGAAGAAGAGAAATGATGACCAAGCCCTTGCCGACTCCCTCAAGATATAGTTACAAACTCTCCGCAACAAATTCTTTCTTCGGTCATGGCTGACCTCGTCCGGCAGGTTTATTCCGTCTTCAGCTGTAAAACAAACGGCTCTCCAGTTTTCAGCGATAATCTGGCAACTTGGCCGTCGGCTGTGCAGCTGATGGATGTACAAGAAGCAAGACAAGATATAATCGACAACCAGAACTGTTCTTCTTGAGAAAGAAACAAATGATACCATTAAGCAACAATAATGGAACTCGACAACAAACTTACAGCCAGACAGAAAAAAAAGCTGGAGAGCAGATTGAAACCATACTGTGCGAGACAAAAGTCACTGAACTCACTGGCACGTTTCTTCCGCCAGAAAAGGATTACCCCTTCTTCCCTCTTCAGCAACTCCCTCCTCTCCCCAAAATGGAGTTATAGTAGTTGGACATCGTTGACGCGTGATAACCTTGCGCCCGCTGAAGCAGAAAGTCCTTCACTGACGCGGAAGAAAACAAGTCGTGATGAGGGTCTGCGAGTGAGATGGCCGCTGCAGCAGGCGGTGGTACCGGGTGTCGATAGGTTTGAAGAAGACAGAGGGGGGGGAGAGTAATGTCCCTGTCGGACGTGTCGGAGACCTGTCTTCGTTCTGTTGGAGGAAATGACGATAAACTACACAATTGACTGTTAGTGAAATGAAAAATGGCGCCTGGCGGTCTTCCTTTTGGATCTAGTCAAAGTTCGGAAAGTAGCAAAGGGGAAATAACTCCCTACCGCCCTTTGCCTCAGCTTCACTTTGCTGCGTGACCTCTCATTTCGGAGCGTCAGCCGGTCAGTCTGCGTGAGATGCTGCTGACATAATTCCTGTTGAAAGAAAGCAATTCTGGTCTCGTAAGAGGCTATGATTGGTCCAATCAACGATTCCGTCTTTCGCCAAACACGTGCCTTCAGATGGAAGTACCTCGCGCGCCTGACAGGAAGTCACGTGGCTCGCCCAATTACGTCAGTGATGGATCACGTAGCGGTCACCGCGGACTGACTCACGAGGGGCCGGCCAAGACAGGCCCAGAATGTCAAGCAGGTCTTTGTCTTGCAGAGGAAACTTCGCTTTTGTTGTGATCCACCTCCCAAAGGCGGAGCCATTCAAGCAGAAAAACAGCCCTGGCTAATTTTCCTCCATCAAAACGATAGTCATTTTGTTTGCAAAAAACAAACGAGCAATTAACTTAATTAAAAGCATGGCTTCACCGTCGTGGCTATCGTTCAACATTCTCTCAGTCCGACCCTTAACCTGTCTGTTCCATCACTTTCGAAATTGAGGCAAAACTCGTGTCAAAAAGGGTTCGATTGCGCTTCGCCACCCGATCTCTATCTGTCATTTTATGCCACGGTTTGACAATTTTAAGGCCGGGGATTAAAATGTTTGATGTTCCGCTCTCAACCCTCGTTGCCAAGGAGAAGAATTAATAATCCCATTCGCCATTTTTGTGGTAGATATATAGCATGCTTTGCTTGTAATATTAAAAAAAAGTTGATGGCTGAAAGCTTAGACTTGATTGGAGTAAGTCAGCATTAAAAGAGACAGATAATAATTATTTCAATCACACCGAATGTAAAAATGTGTAGATGGATGGCGAGGAAATGTAGGGAAATACTGGGTGTGTGGGGGAGAAGATTTCTGTCGTTAATATGGTTTTATTTCATCGTTCATTATGTTTATGGGTTGTGATGACAGAAGTATGGGGCAGGGTAGTTCGGTCAGGAAAAAAATGGCGGCGTTTCGATATTACAGAAAATTTAGGTGGGAAAAGAGGTTATCGCTGTTTCGGACCACGGGGTCGCAACATACGCAGGCTCAGACGGACAGAAACAAGTTCAGAGAGACAAGAAGGCAGGCAGATAGGCCGATAAGTCAAGAAACATAGTCAGATATGAATAGTCAAGGGGTTGGGGGGGGTTGAAGGGCAGGTAAATCAAGAAGGTTAATCAGTTAGGCAGATAAGTCATATTGATGTTTACCTGACATGGCAACATCATGCCGCAAAATAAAAACGTTTTGTAATTTGTGTTAAAAACTTTTGATTGATCTGCATTCAAAGTCGAGACTTCTTCGATGCACGGGAATGCTACAGCTAATGAAAGAGCCTCGATGTCCATGTTAATGGTATTATCACGGAGTGCGCATCGCTATTTAGCGCGAGACTTCCATTGACCACGTGACCAAGGCTCCCCCAGGACTGGCTAGACAACGTAAGGGAAATCAAGGGTGCGCATGCCTAAAAGCTATATCCGGAATTTGTACATAAAAACAGGGGAAACACGTGGCTCGCTCTCTTTTTACTCTTTTTTTGTTAAAGACAGGAGCAGAGATGTAGCGACAGCAGTCACACACGATGATGAGGGCCGAGAGATGAGCTAGAGGGAGAATGTGACATCACACGTGCATTAGGGTGAAGGATATAAACCTTGTATTGTCTTCAATCTGTCGAGTGTATCACGTACACTGGTGACATTTTCCTATAAAAGGTTGTGAATAGTTTGATCTTTTACGTCCTTTTCCCTCATTTACTGACTACTCACGTGCACACAGGTTTAAAATATTCATCTCATTCAGTATTGTAGATCCTAGTTGATTACACGTTGGCTGATTATATTACTAAATATTGTTATTGCCAGTCAACGTTTAACCTGTAAGCATACTGTTCTATCCAGGAAAAATAATAAACGATTACAATTAATGGTTAATGCCAGGAGCCCGTAAAGGTCGTCCGCCCCCCCGCCCCCCCCCCCAGGGCCCGTGCTGGCTTTCGGCGGTCCTGCATACTCGTATCTATCCGCTCGCTCGTCTTGTGTAACAAAGGTACGTGGTTCCCAGTACATCGGGTAAGAGTGGGAGGACAACCGCTTATTTTGGTAGCTAGGTACCCAGCTACAATCCTTTCATACACTTTCTTTGCTCTGGCATGAAGGTGCATCTTCCGACCCCAACCCCCTAACTCCTGTGGGGAAAAAAATTCTGCTTCCGGTACGACAGGTCAAGCGGTTCCTAGATATTTTGTGTGGTAGATATCCCGATATAGTAGATTGCCAGAAGAGAACACCATGACAGTCCGAGAAAAGGGAGATGAAATGTCTGAAGACGATTAACGGAAGTAAAACTATAAAGTAGCAAAGTAGCCTTATTGCTGATACTGTGATGCAATCGACGACGACGACGAAAAAGAAGACAGGAAGAAAGAAAAAGGACAGAAGGAAATAAAGCAAAAACAAAAATCAGAAGGCTGAAAGGAAGAAAGAAGAACAATAAAAGAAAAAAAAAGATGAAGAAAGAAGAAGACAAGAAGAAAGAAACAATACGGATAAACGGAAAATAATGCACAGAAAGGAAGACATATGGCAGAAGAAAGACAGAAGAAATAAAAGAATGAGAAAATAAAAAGAAAAGGGAATAAAAAGGCATCAGGAAATAAAGAAGAAGAAATAAGACAAAAAGTAAAAAAGTAAGAAAAGGGAACAATAAGAATGAGAGAAGGAAGGAAAGAAAGAAAGACGTGAAAGAAGAATGAGACGAAAAAGAAAGAAAGAAACAGCAGAAGAAGAAGGAATGAATGAAGAAGAAGAGTTTTAGATTACCATTAATGTGGTGGAAACAAAAAAAAAAATAGAGACAAACTAAGACCAGAGTTGACAGCATTAGAGGACAGGCCATGAGTCATACTCGTCTCGTGATTCACAATCTTTGTATTGCTTCCCCTTGCTTCCGCCATCTTTTGATTTCGCCGCTTCATTCAATTAGGGCGAAGATGTGAGGCGAGAGTACAAGCGATCGTCCTTGTTTGTGTGGTGGATTGATACTCGTCAATTTGTCCACCGTCGCAGCCGCGGAGGAATACAGACCTGTTGTGCGTGTCACTCCAAAGGAGCGTAATGATCCCTCGACACTTCGGGTAGGCATGCGCCGTGCCGATGGATGCAAGGAGTTAAAAGGTCGAGGAGCTTACGTATTGAGTCGGAGGTGAGATTGGGGCAGTCGGGCTGATTGGACCAGAAATGATTCCACCCCCAGCCTCCCTCCTTGAAAACCTTCTTGCCTTTTATACACAAAGGGTGGAGTGTGCACCCGATATATCAGCTCAACGTCGTCCATGATGGGAGACAATCAGTAGAGAAAGAATTGCCTGGAGCCCTTGAAAGTGATGATAAAAGCGTCTTTTTCTCTCTCTCTCTCCCCACCCTCTTCCCGTGAGAAACAGGAAAGAAGGAACAGTGGGGGGGTGATGGGGTGGAGGGAGGACTATTTGAAAGGAAGAAACGCAAGGATCGAGAGAAAAGTTTAGATGACAAAAAAAAAAGAGAGAACGAAGGAAAAATAAATGCACACACATTTTGCCGAGCAGCAGCAAGGAAGAAATTAGCAGCAATGAGCTTCATAGGAGCAGTGAACCCAAGTGGATCTTCCTGTCCTTTCCTCCAGCCACCTTTATTACCTTCCCTAACAAATGTGTCTGAGACTGAGAAGACACTTTTTTTCTCAAAATGTCTTTTAAAAGGCAGACCACCTGTGGGATTTTTTACTTCTGATACAATTATTTAGTTTTTTTACATTCAGACCTGTGCATGCACGACCATAAATAGTAACTCAGTCATGTAAAATGTTGCTGTGTAACCAAGAAACATGCATACGATCTCCTTCCTGTCGCACAACTCCCCCCTGTGTTAGTTGTCTCTCGATAAATGTCACTGTAGGAGGACTCAGGAGGTGTAGAATATCGTTTTGCACAAACTAATTGTCCTTGAAACAAAACGTGCCGGCAGTCGAATGAGCAAAACGTCCAAAACGCCCGCGCATCAGACCTGTTGTCCTTGTCTCGGGCAATGAGCCAATAGCTATTTCATTCATGTATTCATTTTATTTCATTTATTTAATTTACTTCTCTAAATGCCTGTCTGTCGTTCACATTTTTTTTTTTTTTTTTGTCTTTTCTAAGTGTGCTAATTCTGTCTTCTTTTTTTTCTTTGTTCTTTCTCACATCTCTTTTTTTTCGTTTTTTCCTTCTTCGCATTTTTTGTCATTACCTATTTTTTTAATTTTTTCTTCTGCACTTTGTGACTTGCAGCAGAGTGTACGCAATGAACTCTAGCAGATTAGAGGGTACAGGAGACACTGCATCAGCACTACAAAGGAACAATAAACAAACAGTAGTAAGAAACAGGGAGATAATCTGTTAAAGGGGTAATACCGTGTTGCCTCCCTTTGTCGCCAACGACGCTACACAAAGCTTTAACGGCGTTTTCTCTATAAACACGCGCAGACTCTTTTATTCCGCCTTGATAATACGCCGACATCATTTTTCAGTCTAGCCATCACCCCTCCCTTGGGAGAACCTGCCGAATTGATTCCAGTTGCCAGCCCACAAGAGCCCGGTGACTAACGCACACATGGGTTTGCTTTGCAAACCCATTGACAGCGGTAAGCTCCCGTTGGCCTCGCGCAGACTGTATCAGCCCTCAGTCCGCGGAGGGATCCCGGCGGATGGTGTATCTCCACACATGAGACGTCCTTCGCCATAACTCCTGCTTTATTATCTTCCTGCATCATCGCAATGACAGATGGGATACGCAAGTCTTTTCCAAGTCGCTTTTAATAGCTCCACAAAACGCCTTTATCTATGTAATGCTCACCCTTTTCATTAAAAAAAAAAATTGTCTGAGTTTCGTGGTGACTAAATGGCTGGCATTTTTTTTACACAATGCAACTCTCTTTTTCTCCCATATGCATACAAACGCATGCAGACACACGCGCGTGCGGGCGGAGTTGTTCACAGTGAACATACAAATAGGACTAATAGAGCAAGTTAAAGTTTGTTTTTAACCCAGTAAAAATGTTTATCAAACCTTTTATAAAAAAATAAAACCATGAGAATTATGTTAACGATTTTTCCAGTTATTGTTATTATTGTTGTTACTATGTCATCATCATCATCATCATCATCATCATCATCATCATCATCATCATCATCATCACTACAACTACCACCATCATCATCATCATCATGTTTTTGTTATTTTTTAATATCCATCACTTCAACCTCGAATTTATTCATGAAAGCAGAGATGCTTGCATGCTTCGACTGTCAGTTGGGCTATTTAGTTCATAGTGACTGCAACATTGTGCAAGAATTCTGATGACGACCTATAACAATTAGGTTTAAAAACCCAGAGACCGCAGGTTCTCCAATAAAACTAACAATCCAGGCGAAGCCGAAATAACCCCACGTTACAGGTGCGCTTGCATGGCTAAGTTTAATTGCCCCTGGGGATAATTAAAGTGGTATTGTACTGTATTGACTATTGCCACTATCAGACTTTCATCAAAAGACACCTTTCGCCTGACACTACACTGTTGGATGCACAGCGATGATGGTGTACACGCGCCATGTTCTCTGAACTCTCCGGACAGTGAGAACAATGGCAGTCAGGCCTCAAGTGTCGCTTTTACTTCCACTGACTTTCAATAACATCTAAACTGAAAAGTTGGTCGAGTAGTCCCAGGATAACTTCCGGTTCCGAGAGGAAGAGCGCGAATTGTGTATACTACTCAATACTCCGAGAGGAAGAGCGCGAATTGTGTATACTACTCAATACTTTCCACGCTTAGAATTTCACTATTCTGCCGGCCTTTTTTTTTTTTTTTTTTTTTTTTGTCGCCAGCCTGCTATAGAGATTCACTGAAGCAAAAGTAAAATCGGAGAGTGCATTCGGTGTAGTTTAAAACTAATTTTGCATGCGCGCAGAATATGGCAGCTTCGCGCAATGAAGTCGCCTCTCACACGAGTAAACAAATCGAATTAGGACCAACAAACACGTCCTCCTTATTTGAAACTCTTTTGTTAAAGGAGGGAGACAAACTGGAGACGGCCGTTCCTCTTACATGTTTTGCTATTGTCTGGTGGCAGATGAATTATGTAAATTTCGTCCCCAAAACACGTTCCTTCGGTTGGGAAAGGAAGCCAATGGATTCAAGCGATTGGGACTCGCTGAAGGAGTTTTCTTCCTTATCCTCCACAAAAATAGGTGTGCGTTTTTCCGAAAGATGTTCGTATTAATTAGTTCTAACATGGCTACTTGAGATTTTCACTCTGCGAGACGTCAAAAATTTTGAATCTGATCATTTAGCTGCATTCGATTGATTAATTTACGGAAGGGACTTAATATTAATCGATAAGCTGTTGATTACTGTAGATGAAAGCAAAATCAACTATTAAAGAGTTTGGTGCTCAATTCGAAATCCCTAATGTTTAAAGGTACGCAAAAATAAGAAATTAAAGAAATATGCTCTCCCTTATTAAACAGTTTCGACGGTATTAGTGCCTACTGGTTGTGGCGCAAGGTGAGTTTGATTGGCTTATTATACTTTTGACAACATTAAAATTAAAGTGGCATGATGATAAATTATTTTATAGCAAATACACAAGTGGCTCGACATGCAGAAACACATTCAAGTGACACACACACACACACACACACACACACACACACACACACACACATGATGGCAGACATACAGACATAACGCTCACAAACATATACACACATTTCTTTCTCTCACTCTCACAGACATACATATCTATGAACACACATATACCCAAACGCATACACACGTTCACACATCCACACACGCACAACACTCACATGCATTGTTTCGCTCTCTCTCTCTCTCTCTCACACACACACACACCTGCGTACATCATCCACACACGAACAAACATGTAGATACATATCACACACATACACAAGCGCACGCACGACAACGCACACGCACACACACAGCAAGAGTACAAACCGGCGCAAACATATCAACAGAAAAAGCCACCATTCCTTTAGAACAATGCTGGAGCCCGCCGTGGCAGCAACATGAACAAGAGGCTGCAGGTCCCTCTTGACAACTTTTAAACGCTGAGTCACGCCATGGCAAGGTAGTGGGGGATGGGGAGGGAGGAGAGGGAGAAAACCTAGCCACGGAAGCCGGCAACACCCTTCCCAGAAGCCACCTCGATCGAGCTATTTTTCGGCGACGACGAGCCATACCCTCTCCGAGTTGACAAGCCGTAGCCGAGCAATCATCCCCGACAACTCTCGACTCCCGGCCCCTGTGTGCGGCGTAATTTCGCGACAACACTTGTAGCCGTCTGTGCGACAAGCCGTAGAGCGGAAGGAGCGCAGGAAAGATTCTATTAGACAACGCCCGTGCTGTCTCCACGCGATGAAAAGAGAATTGGGGGAGCTGGAGGGGCGAACGACCGGACCGAGGACAGGGACGCGAGGCATCCAAAGACGCGAGAGTTTGTTAGGAAACCCTCCCGACGGCGAGCAGTCGAGCGGGGTGTGTCAGGCTCGAGAGGATGTGGGTTCGAAACTATGAATAAAATTGAAGCCCGTCATCTAGTTTGTGTGGAAAACACCAGGAGCCTTTTTCCTTTGATGAAATGTCCTTTACATGGGTTCGCCCGGGACGCTGCGTGCGTCATTTCCGGTGCGAGGGTTAGTGCTTTTCGCCTCTTCAAGCAGGAGAAAAGGGATGCAATTCAGGAACGTCTAGGTGTGCACGGATTACAAAAAAAAAAAAAAAAGAAGAAGAAAAAGAGAGAGACTTCGAAAAAAATGTCATTTGCATTCAGCTCCGTTCTTTTGGCAACCTTTTTTTATTATGTTTTAGAGACAAGACGCTTTAGTACCTTAAGATGAATAGTAATTACCTCCCTATACTTCTGGTCAAAGAATTGTGAATAAGAGGCTGGCCTTTCCATGAAGAAAGATCTTTCTCTGACCTCCTAGAAATCAGGGAATACTTTTACGTGTGGAACAAAAGTATTAACGTTTTGCAGTTACGAACCCGTAGCGGACATACAGGGCTTTGATCAGCATCCTAGAAGAGTGTGATAACAGTAATGATAATGACGCTATGCATGAAATGCACGATGGACGCTATCCTCAACTAAAGAATGTAACTAAAAACAATAAAAGAAATGGAAGAAAATTCAATCCTTCTCTGAGTGAGACATAAATGAAGCTCAAAAGCTGCTAGCAAACATTAACAAAGCACACAGTTGTTATTAGTTTGTTACCAAAAAATTGCTTAGTGAGTTTTTTTCCTCAGAAAAGCACGTGGCTTAAATTTGTACTTTGAGTGATAATGAAGGCCTCAGACAAAAAAAATTGAACGAAGTAAAGAAAGAAAGAAAGAAAGAACAAACGAAAGAAAGAAAGAACGAACGAAAGAAAGAACAAACGAAAGAAAGAAAGAACGAACGAAAGAAAGAACGAACGAACAAAAGAAAGAATGAAAAAAACGAACGAACAAAAGAAAGAAAGAAAGAGAAAAAAAGAAAGAACGAAAGAAAGAAAGAAAGATGTTCGTCAAAAACAAATCTGCAAGTTGACTTCAAAGCCCAGTTTGTAAGATTGCATCACTAAAGCGCATCCTTTGAATGGAAGGCTAATGAAGCTCACTCCACCACCAGACTACAATACACTTTCACGCAGGAGGCTCAAGTTCTCAGCGAAACAGTTAAATGCGCCTCGCCTGAATTGCTATCAGACCGGCTTCATTTGGACCGCTTCAAGCTTCCCCAGAACCTGTTCTGCTCGTCGCTCGTTCTCTAGAGAACCCTAATCAGCCTTAATGCATGTTGGAAAGACAAGAGAGCGCCTGAAATACTGTCATGAGACAAGCTGCACGCTGTGACTCTGTCAAATCAATTCCATTGTAAACTTACTGAAGTTTTTTTTTTTCTTCCTGTGGCGTTAGGGAGACGCCCTATCTGGTCATTCTACAAAATGGAGGGGAGTTTAGAAGATCAGCAAGTTTTCGTCTTGTCTTCTACTCGAAATGATGAACAAAAGTTATCTGGAAGAGCTAGGTAGATTCATGAGCGCAGAATAGGAAGGAACAAATAAAAAAATTATCGAACTAAAGGTGCTGTGATTTATATCGACAAGGTCTTTATATACGCGAAAGCGAAAGTTTTTTTTTAAAATCACTTTCATTTCATCGTTGTCGGGCACTTACGTGATCCAGCTTCAACGCGCGTGCAAGTGTGTGTAACAATGCTTACAAACAGACATTCAAGTAAAACTAAGCATGCCTTTATCAAACTGTCCACCAGCTTAAAGATATGTTATTTATTTATTCTCTGTCCGGTCATGTACACGGCGCTCGTTACCAAGGACCGTTCTGTACGCTAGCAATGGATGCAGCGCCAAAACCTTGGATACTCTAGACCTCTGCACTCATTATCTTGATGTCTTGGAGACCCTAAATTGGCTGTAAATGAAGCCGATTTGGTCAAAAGAGGTGGGTCCCTGTGTGGGGTGTAGTTCCCCATAATTATACTTAATTGCGCCGAGAGCAATATTCCCCAAATACAGAGCCCCAATGTCAAAAGAACTAATCAAATGCAGGAAAATGCAAACGACAAATAAAAGGATGCAGACAAAGCTGAACATTAAATAGAGAATATAGATAAAATACAGAATAGAGATAGGTTTTTTTGTACAGAAATAGATTGTTTTCAAAAAATGCTAAGCCGCTATGTTACGCATGCGTTGTCATACAACCAATGATGCAGCGTTGTCTTGGTGACACAAAGGGTCTAAATTAGTGATTAATAACTCCGACTGGTCAAAAGTTGTTGTGCCCCATACCCGATACGCCCTAGTAGTTGTGATCTCGTGGGTTCCCAGTCTCCGGGAAGCGGATGGCCGAGTGGTTAGAGCACTGGCGTCCGAACCGAGAGCGCGCTGGTTCAATTCCCGATAAGCGCAGCAAACTTCCCCCAGTCGACCCAACTGACGGGAATGGGTACCTGACTCTTTAAAGGGTTGGGGACGGTAAGGCAGCGAGGGAGAGGAGATTGGCACCACCCTCATGTAAATGCTGGCCCCGAGAAAAGATGGGTCTCTAACACCTCACTCCCCAACGACCTGAAAAAGGTTATGGGATGACCTTTACCTTACCTTTTTACCTTTACCTAGTCTCTGCTCATAGGCTGCCTCTGCTGCTCTCCTCATACGCCATTCGACCAGGGGCCAGATTCACGAGAGTTCCAGACATTAAATGTGCACACCATGAGTTGTAGTCAGCCCTCACGACCGATCAAACATTTCACGAAGCAAACGACATTTCGGGTAACAGTCTGAGATCGCAGAGCAGTCAGTCAACCACAACTTGAGCTCCACAAGGCGATGTCGCAGGATGGGGGGAAAAAGAACAGGTTTTCAATCGTGCTTGCCAAACCAACACTTTCCAAAACATAATTAAAACATTTTTTATACTGTTCCAGAAACAGCTTTTCCTGTGCGATGCCATACGGACGAAACTTGTCTCCGTAAACATTTTATATGTGCAAGAGTTGAGTCTCTTGACATTTGCCATCGCGGAATCAATAGACGAGAAGATTTAACTACTTGAGGCTGCAATTCGCGTGTAGATGATAAAGCGGGGAGAAAAAAGCGAAGAAAGGTCAAAGAATGGCCGCTGAGAATTTAGACCAAGAGGCAGACTTGGGTATGGTGTGAACCGTGCTCTGATGAAGGAGTTGAGGATCTTTCATTCAGACTTTTTTTTTTTTTTGCCATTTCGTCGACGATAGACGAGAGAAATTGCTCAATATAGAGTTTCATAGAAGACGAAATAAACAGTGTTTGGAGACAAATAATCCCCTATCTAATTGCTTCAAAGTATTTCTTCTGCATGCCGTATGAAGTGTAATTATCCCAGCATCGGGCAGCGTCTGCCAGGGCCGATTTGCGTACTTCTTGTGTGTGAATGCGAATGTCAGAAATAGTGCTAATCTTCCGGGAAAACTTTGAAATATAAGATTACGTAAGAACTTCATTCCACAAACTTGATCTAGTCCCACTTTAAAACGAAGAAACTTCTTTTTTTTTACGGAAAGAGCGTGCTGCATCATTTGAATAAAGTTTCGACGAAGCGGAGTCGGGCCACCCTGACCTTTGACACTCAATAGCCGAAAATAGTGCAGCTGATCTCACGGAGTTACAATATATATATATATATATAACTCCGTGATCCACTATATCGTCCCACGCACCTTACCCACCAAAAAACTGTTTACAAGAAATTCAGCTGATTTATCCCCCCCACTCCCCACAAAAAAGCATTAGAGACCGGTTGGGTTCGGCTTCCCACAGGCCGCTACTTAGACACAGTAAACCACTTAATTTCATTGCTCAGCCCCTAGAGTACGGGATTTTTTGGTCACCTTTAAAATATTTTGAAAAGACGAAAGTTCACAACAAATGAAGATGTAGACATCAATAGAAATAGTAGATGCAGACGGAGCAAGCCTGCTTCAGTGGAAAAAAGCTCAGAAAAGAAATGAAGCGCAAGACGATGATGTATATTTTTGCTGAATGATTAAAAAAAGGAAGAGAGTAGTCAAACAATAAGCAAGGTGGGGGGGGGTAAGGGGAATTGGTGTTTTACGCCGAGCCAGCAGCTAAGGCTATAACACGGCAAGGCAGCCAGCCCTGTAAACAGATGCTACATGCAGAGAAAGAACAGCGTGCCTGAGAGCGGAAAAGTACCATTCGGTTTGATATGATGACTAAACATGATTACGACACCTTTTACGAGCGCGTTCCTCCGTGAAATCAAACTGAATAATGCGCCAATATCTCAAAGTAGTCTCGTGGATCAGTAATTTCAAATTTAATAATAAATAACTGAATGAGAAGTCGGGGATGTTAAACGTAATAATATGGAACAATAATTTTCAAGCTAATATGTCGGTAATTTAAAACTGAATAACAGGTCAGAGCTGAATACCACACCAGTAATGTTAAACGTAATAAATACGGGGCACTGTTTTCAAACTAACACAACTGAACAAAAATACGTCAGTATGTATTTCAAACATAATTTCAATCATATGCGCATTGAATCATCTGTTGTAGTGAAACTTTGACTACCTCTAAAATATAAACTTATAAACGTAAAAATGATAATCCTGTTACTTTAAAGTGGATGGGAAGTGAGGTGTTAGACAATCTACTAATATGTGAGGTCATTTCCTCTCACTTGCTACTTTAATCTTCCCAATCCGCTACGGATTCAGGTACCCATTCCAGAACTGTTATCAGGAGAAAGTACGCTGCGTTACACGGGTATCGAACCGGGTAATCATCGGGACCGGAATCGGAAGCTGTTGTGCTAACGGCTAGGCCGTTCGCTTTCCCGCGATTCTTTCCTTCCGCGACCAGAGCATATCAGGCAGTTTGCATCACGGAGAAGGGGAAATAGCTCCTGTTATTGTATTTAATTTGTCGAAAGAGTTGCACCTCTTTATACTTTGCGACCTTCAATCTCGGTACAATTTTTATTTCTTTATATTCTGGGTACATTCAGTGAAGTAATGACGATTATATAAGCGAAACTATTTTAGTTTTTTTTAAATTCTGGGCTAGAGAGTGGGCAAGTTCTCAATAAAACAAAAACCCACGGTTACAGAGACTACACTAAATGTTTCTGGTCTTGGATTAAAATACCCGGAAATCTTTTTGAAAGTCAAATTTGTGAAAAACATATGTAAATAAAATTGGATTTCAATTCCCAACCATACACATAAGCAAAGATCTTATATAACCTAAGATTTGTTTTCCAAAACAAGTTCTTGCGGGGGGGGGGGGGGGAAAAAACTACCATTGCCAAGAAACAGAAACATTTATTACATTTCACAACACCATTACAGGATACAAAATAATTTTAAACACAATTAAAAGAATAGGCTTCATTTCAGAAATCTGTAATGAAAGAACAAACATTGAATAGTGCATGCCAATTTCCATGTGCCTCCATGCATGCATGTATGGTGTGTGTCAAAGTTAAAGTTCATTTTATCAAAGCTTCGGAAAATAGGATGACATCAAGTAAGCGTTTTCAGAATGAAATTCAGATGAGAAACCTCACACTACCATACACTAAATTTTATTTCAATTTTCTGTCCCTTTTTTTTAAATGTGCTAAAACTTATTGGAGCTGATGTCAAACATCAATAAAACATCAGACAACAGTATTACACAGAAAAAATGTAGTTGTGAAATATATGTGAAAAAAAATGCAGAATGCAACGCTTGTCCAAAAGGCATAGCAAATATAAGTATGATCCGTGATGACTGTGCTCTAACACTTTTAACAATGGCCATAATTTGTTTTTACGGTCCAAATTTTAAAAAAATTTTAACAAATCTGGACAGTTCTCCAGAAAATAAATTTTAAAAGTGATTTCTGAACCTTAAATAACAATATGGTTAGTCATAGAGACTGACATGTTTTAACAAATTTAAATATTTGTACATAAATATATAAGTCAAATACCTTTTTCATATAACAGGTGAACACCAAGGCACAGAGAAAGAGTGCATTTTAGCCACTAATTATATGTCTTAAAATATAAAAAATAAGCTTTACTGTGGACCAGCAAATCTAATTTTTGAAACCTTTAAATGTAGAAAAGGCATCTAAACATAGTGTAGGACACTCAAGGCCTTGTCATATGTTGGTTAAATGAACCAGTATTATAAGAAATTGTGCATCAAGTAAATGCTGTAATAATATGCATCAAAATATTTTTTTACATATAAAGTCTTTGAAAGATCTCTTGAGTCTCTGCCAGGTTCTTGAAATATTTAATATTGCCAGACAAACATAACCAGACACAAAACAAAACTGCAAAACATAAATAACATTCAAAAATACATTTCAGTAGCTTGAGCTGCTTGCTAGATGTCACTGATGCCTAACATATGCCTATACATCTAAATAACTTTAAAGAATTAAAAAAAAATTACATGATTCTTGTTTTATTTCTTTGAGCAGGTCGAGACTCTAATACAGCCACCATCATTTACATCTCCACTCAGTATAATGATCAGCCTAGCTAACCTAGGATCTCTTCTTCCTTCATAAAACATATTACAAATTGACAAATTTTTATTAACGAGGGTAACAGAATGAGCAAATATGCATCTTTACATCTAGCCCCGAATGTCATGCAAAAAAAAAAAAAAAAAAAATTCCCAACAGAACTAGAAAAAAGGCACAATAAAACAAAAAGGACCATATGTACAAGAATAACAGAAACATTTTGTAATAAGCGTTGTGTGGGAGCAATCAAATATTTTGGTAAAAATGTTTTAGAAGCCTTGTTTTTAACTGATAAAGAGTGAATTTCACCTGCTGAAAACGTGATGGAATGCTGTTCCATAGAACACTACCCGATTATTTTAAACTCGTCCTGAACAATCAATTCGCAGAATCGGAATATTAAGATTGAAGGATATAAAGATATATATATATATAAAGATTTATTACCACTTATATAGCATATATCTTCATCTTGGCCTTCATATGACTTATAGAAAGTATTATCTCAATCATCTCAATAGAAACACCAAGTTTGTCGAAAATAATTTAGACTTTCATGAAGTCTACTGGTTACACAGATCTTCCTGCAAACACGTGGCAGGGTTGACCTACAACAGTTTATGCCACACAGACAAGGAGTAAGGAAATGCAGTTTCTAAGCTATTAATTGTGCAGCTGTACCACATTAAGTCATCACATTACACCAATAAACATCTACTTTGAATATGTGTTGCTGTAATGTAATTAGAATGAAATAATACTTCAGAATAACAGCATACTCAACAAAGTTGCTTTTCCACATCGCAATCACATTACACCGATAAACATTTTGTATAATAATATCTGCTTTGAATATATGATGCTGTTATGTAATTAGAATGAAATAATACTTTGGAACCACAGTATACTCAACAAAGTTGCTATTAAAGACACTTTATCTAATTCACTTAACATTAAATGTAGCAGATGTCTCAAAAATCAACAATCATCACAAATCCAAAAGAATGATAAATATAAAAGTGGTCCCATGAAATTACTTTATAACAATCTGAATAATTCCACAGATACAGCTTAACAAAATGATCATCCAATAAACACAGTATTTATGTAATGGACACAAGGATTTTCAAAATTCTTGTAGCATGTTTCTTAACTTTTGTATGATCTTTACTTGAATAATCTACTCTCTGATACACATGATTCATGAATTCAGGTAAGTATGAGAATACACTATTTATGGTCATCATCATTTCTGTATGTGATGCATTTTCTCCCCATACCTACTTTATATCACTCTCATATATTTGCTCACATCAGATGTGATCATCAGATGATCAGTATCTCTAATTCCTTGTTAAATACCCATGCAAACTGTGACTGGCCATTTTTAACGCTTCCCCTTAATGAGGCTTGCTGACTAGACATTTCAAAAATCTGAAAAACCAGCACTTAAATGTGTACATCAGCTTTATATAAAATTCTGAGAAGAAATAAGCTGCAGGATGACAGCCTTGCTGACTCCTCACATGATATTCAAAGAACTCTAGAGACACAACAGTGAACAAGGCCAGTAGCATCATGCAAATGGTCAGCTTCTAATTCCAAGAAATTAAAGAACTATTATTAGAAAATTATACAAGAAAATTTCTCAGCTCTTACCAAACTGATAAATCTTTAACCAAAAAACAAAAAAATTCAAACCACCATTAAATTCGGTACCTTAAATACAACTATAATCATGGGGTCCATATTATAGCAGTTGGAAATTGGCAGTAAATATCCTTTGGTCAAGTGTGGTAAACTTCCCTGACGTCATCACAGATGATAGAAACCATTATTGATTCACATGAAATATGTAACATGATTAGGTCCCCAATTAATTCCTTACAACAATCAAAATTTGTTTCTGACATCTCTATGATTCGTCTATACATTCTGGTATTTTGCTAAACAACTTACATCTATGCATCCCATCAATATAACTGTTTTTATGATGATGGTGGCACGATCACTTTGACGCGGTGCCAGGCGTTGCTCAAGACACCTCTCAGGTTCCAGATGCCTTCCACAGTGTCTGGCTGTGCATTGTACGCCACATCAACTGCTTTGCACACCAGCTCCACCTCCCCCTTATGATCTGCTGGCAGAGGGACTGTTGCCTCCCACAATGACCACCCCCATGCCTTGTACTGACTCTGACCGTTGGGCTGAATGGACGCTACATTCCAGGTTTTTCCTCCGTCACCAGAAACATCCACCCGAATAATGGCTCTTCCTCCTCCACTCCAAGCATATCCTCTGACAGTGACGTCTTCAGCACCCTCTTCCAGTTCTGCTCCAGCAGGGGGGTCGCAAATGGCTGAGATGACCGGAAGCTGCATGATTGCGACAGAGGAATCAAAATCTACATTGTGCCAGTCCACAGAACAGTTGAAGCCCTTGTAGTCCCGCCTTTGCCAATGACTCTCACTTTCCTCATCACTGAGATAGATTTTATTCAGCCACTTCACCTGGCGGGCACCTACAACCCCTGGAATGATGACTCTCAGTGGGTAACCATGATCTCTAGGCAGCTCTTTTCCATTCATTTCATATGCAAGAATCATTTCATCTTTCAGTAATATTGCCAATTCAACTGGAAGTGAGGCTCCATAGAAAGATCCATCAGGGCCTCTGTCCAAGCCTTCAAAGACCAAATGCTTTTTATCAGTGTTCTCCAGATTTATTCCACTCTGTGCCAGTAGGTCACTGAGGGCAACCCCAGACCACTCTGCATTTCCAATGGCAGCTGATCCCCAGTTAAGCCCTTTGACAGGTTTGATGTTGATCATCTCACTACGGCGATTGCCTGCACATTGTACAACAGAAACTACAGACTTTTTCTTAAACCGCTTCTTAAGGTCATTTATACTGAGTTTTAATTCCTTCTTCGGTCCCTGGACTTCCAATGTGAAGGTGCGAGGATCAATATTTGGGACCGGGAGGTGGTTTCTGACAAAAAATAAATCATTAGGTGTCAAGTAGCTATCAACCAAAAGTTCTGCAGGTGGTTCAGCATTAAATGGCTTCTTTGAACTTTGAATAAGGAGAGGGCTTCGAGGTGGATCGTTGGCATAAGGATCCTCCTTTGAGGAGGATTCCACTTTAGGCAATTCTGTGATGTTACCAATGCGAAAGCCCTCTGCAATGCTCAATATGCCTGGGTGCTTGTGGACTGCATAAAGATCCCAAAAAGGTTCCATGGATCCTCCTGCTGCCAGCAGGATCTTGGAACCACCTGGATGTCTGGAGACATACTCAGTGATATCATAAACTCCATTCTTGTAGATCACCCAAATACCAGTTTCCTTTGTTTTATGCCTAGCAACATCGTCGAGCGTGTAAGTGGGAAGACCGGGACGGATGCTTCCTGCTTCCACATCTTCAGAAGCCTTCACCTTGTCATTCTGCAGCTTCCAGACAAAGATTCCTCCTAATATAAAACATAATGGGGGGTTTCTTGTAGTGTAAAGGCACTCAATCAAACATGCTGTTCTAAAATCTGAGATAAATGACATCAAGCTTCTGTTTAAAATGTTTAGCAATACCCCAAAAACTTTCACAACTGATGAGTTTAGCTTCATAAAATTCAAAATGAGATATTCTTTTAGTCTATTTAAAATGAGAGACTTAGCTATTCCTTTTAATCTGTTTGAAAACTGAAAATCTTTATGTGAATAAACAATGAAATGAAAAATATATTTAAAACTTCAAAAGCTGTAGATTTAAAACATAAGAGCCACTACATCAGTCAACTTAAGACTTTGATTGAATAAGCATATTTATCTATGTGCATGTTTGTGTAAGAGAGAAATTAATCCTTCCTCAATACACATATATGCAGCTACATTCTGGGCTATGCTTTCACTGTGTATGCATGACAAAAGGTGCAGTCAGTTCAAGAAAATAATAGTAAATAAAACTTTTACTCTCAAGTATATATTTTTTAACAGAATGCTTATGCTGATGTAACCGACCTAACGTTCTCGCAACCTAATTAAAAAACTAAAAGAATATCTCACAGAGAGCGCCACAAATGGCTCTTATAATCATATCAACATATGTATGCAAGTAAAAATAATTAGTGTTGGAGGTACACTACTGCAACAAGCGCCATGCACATGTGACGCTTGTACAAAAATTGGCTTTCTGCGAAATTTTATTGTTGTTGTTCTGTATTTAAACAAAATTAAATTCGTAACGTATGCACTGCGTGCAGGCTGTATTTAAATACGCACCAAGAAAACATGCTGTTCCCACTGCTGCTAATGCCGCGTTCCTACTCTTGTGTTGCTTGCCACTGGAGTGGCTGTCACGTTCGTCACCTGCAACGCTGCTGCTGATGTGACGCATATCATTTAGCACAGAAAAAGAAGAAACGCTCAGAATTTTGTGATTGCACCTCCACGTCAGGAATCCGGCAGCTCTAAAGACTTTTGACGACATTCTAATAAAAGTAAATCGTTGAAACTCGTGTTCCACACGACACCTGCAGACGACAATGAAGATTGCCTTGACTTCTCACCTCAACAAGGTAAAGGTAATCACGTTCGGCAAGCGATGTTCGCGGCTACACAACACTACGTCTTTGGATAACGACGGTGGATTTGATTTCAGACTGTATATAGGTCAGTGCTTCAGAAATCTCTGCTGAAAAGGATGTCGTTTGGCCTGTGGTCGCTTGTAGTTTCGCAGATTTGATTTCAGGCTGTAAGTAGGTCAGAGCAGCACGCGATCTTCTCGTTGATATGTCAGCTTAACGAGTATTTACTCTCACTTCTATGCCGTGGGATTTGTTTGTTTTTTGCACAATATGTACCAACTTTTTAATGGTACAGCTTTGATGTAGGGTAACTCGCGACGGCCACAAGAAAAATGGCTCGCGGCATTTGTTGTCTGCTCGCTCCACTCAATTGCCCAAACGTACCTAATAAACTAAACCTCAACCTACCCCAAACACCACCCCTACCCCAAACCTCTGACAAAATAACATAGACCAGCCTATGACGTAGCGAGTTACCCCATATCAAAGTTCTTCCTTTTTAATTTATTCATCTACAGTTCAAGTAGGAGTGCCAGTATAAATAACAAGAACAAACAAAAGAGAATCAATTATCTAATGACACATTAGGGTTTGTAGAATGGTTTCCAGTTTCCTTATAAAGCGTGACCAAGTAACTTTAGACAAAATAATAATAATGACGAGCTGTTGCCCTTTCCCTGCGATAAACCGTTTGAAACAAATTGTGCAATGTACTTTTATTAAAGCCCTGTGGAGATTCACAGCATTCTGCGAAATAAATATAGTAGGAAGCCAGTCAAGTGGCTATTTCATTAACTTGTTTTTACCATTTGACTACATTCTATAAAGTAGAATTAGTTATGTGACTAATGCAGATACCATTACTTGTTTTAATATCTATACACACACACACACACAAAATGAGTCAGATTTTCTGTTTATTTCAGAATTCAAGAAACATATCCAAAACCACATACACAAACCTGGTGCAAACATGCGATCAAGGTTTATAATATCTTTTGTATTTATTTGCATTTTCTGATATTAGCAAAGCTTCTGGTTGACAAGAACATAAACATGCCGAAGAACAAAACAATGTACATTGAGCTCATTTGATTGACTTCAAAAGAAGACACCTTTTCAAATTTAACTTGCAAACGATATGTTTCCTTTGGTAAGAAGTGATCGGAGACTGGTTGAATGATGTTCTGACATAGATGAAAAGGCCACAGCCTTCATGCCACCTGAAACACCAGGGAATTTCAAAATAAAGTTGCCTGGTGAATATAGAGGATGGCAGCTTTCTTCTATCACGCAAAACGACATGTACAGTACAGCACCATACTCTACTCATAGATAATAGCATGTGCTCACAACACATATCACTGTACATCAACCTTTCAATGCACTCATGAACTCTCGTATCTCTTTCTTAAGAAATTAAACTCTCACCTGCCTGAGCTAACAGTCTATGAAAGGCGTCTATATTTATGGTCGGGTCGTTTTTTCCTACAGCCATGTTTTCATTGGTTTCGGCCTTATTGATCTCAAATTTGATCCACTTGTATCCTGCACATTTCTTGGCTCCTGGGCAACTTTGGATCAGATTCTGAACAACAGGATTGTTGAGGCCAAAGAAGTCCGCCCCACTACCGACTGCTGGAAGAAGGTCTGTCCCTCTGGATACAAACATTTATACAAATATGATCATTCTTATGCAGTAACCATGGATACTGTTGACGTAGTTTACAAAGTAGTAAGCCATAAATATCCCCACCATATTTTTATATCCTCTCTCATGACAATGCTACATATATAGCACACATGCTCACAACAGACATGAAGACACTCTTTTAAAGTAAGACTGTTTACATTCCATAATTTTAGTAATTTATTTTATTAAGGACACAATTCACATAAAATATTTGCTCTCAGCAGTAAGAACTCAAAAATAATAAAAGTAAAAACTGCTACAAAAGTGGAACAAATCAGCTACACCGTAAAGTAAAAAATATCAACAGACAAAATACTATCAGGGAAATTTCAGGGAAACTTATAAACAAACTGATCATTATTTACATTCGTCTTAACTAATCCACACATCAAACACAAAGTAGAAGAAATGCACAAACACAAATTATAAAAAGGCACACAGAGAAAGTACTGCGTGCCCAAGATGAGAGCTGAACCCAGGGTGGCCAGCCTTCACTGTATTGGTGACATGTGCTAACTGTTGCACCACCAGACCGCCTGAATATATGTATGGATGTCTATGGATGTTTGAGTGTGCCTCTGTACATGTGACAACATTAAGCCTTCAGCCCCATAATATGCAGACCTGTGGATGGATGTATGTGTGCCTATGGATGATGGTTACTAGCTGTACAGTTTCAATTATGCAAGTTTAAAAAAAATAA
Source organism: Marisa cornuarietis (assembly GCA_004794655.1). Taxonomy (NCBI): domain Eukaryota; kingdom Metazoa; phylum Mollusca; class Gastropoda; order Architaenioglossa; family Ampullariidae; genus Marisa; species Marisa cornuarietis. Next base: position 3,888,221 of record SMMW01000521.1, read on the forward strand.
AAGAATAAGAATTTTTAAAAATGTGGTATAATGTTCTAATGGACAAAAATAAAACATGCTGGACACATACATGGCTGCATTGATGGTGAGAATGAGTTGTAAATGACACTCATTTGGTGTTGAACCACGAAGGGCCTGTTCTGTGCCTTCTTCTGGAGCAATCTCAAACTGAAAAACATCAAACATTTGCCGCTAAACAAAGATATTGGCATGTAATTTGAGAAAGTAATTCAGAAACCCCAAACTGAAATATTTATTTTTAAAACTAGCTACAGCATAACAATATCTGTTTAAATAACTAAAACTCTACTAACCTCTGGTAAATCACCACTATCCGAGATTTTACATGTGTATAAACATTTTTCTTCGGGTCTAGTCATGCTGGCATAAACTCGTGTGCTGCAGAAACCAGCTGGATAAATGCAGTCATGTGTAAAGAATGCACTGCGGTCTGGAACAATCTGAGGAATAAAAAAAAAAGATAAATTCAGGATACTTCATTACTTCTCTTTGTTAAAATAGTTAACCACAGAAGCTTATATTTGGTATATCTTGTGATGTTCAGAATCAGCACTTTATATCAAGGCTTGCTAACGAGAGTTGCTTTTTTCATATGCGGCAAAAAGGGCAAGAAACATGCTCAGCGGCTTAGGAAGACACTCAGCTTTGCAGGGGCAAACTCTCTGCTGAAAGTGAACGACAAAACAACACTGAATATTTCTTAGGGTGGCGGGTGTTCCCTGGTTGCTAATTGATGCTAAAGGGAAGATTCAGGGATGGATTCCTTTTTAAAGTCTTATTAGATTGTCTCCCCTTGACCACATAGCCTTGTAGAGTTTGGTTTGTTGGATATGCAAAGTTGAGTACATTTTTGAGTTGCGTAGATTATCTGTTAGATACTCATTTCACTGAGAATTACTCGAAACACTAAAGGAAGCACAAGATTTATGTAACTTTCAAATTTTATTGCTATATGTTATAAAATTTTTAATTGGTGTGCAATTACTGATTATTAAACAAGCCAGAAGTGTTTTTAAAATCGTATCTTTTGGACCTAGTTTTGTCCAGAAGCTTCCTACACTTTTAATGATCAATTCACTGGAACTGTTTCATGCACAAAAATTTATGAGGACGCATTATGCAAATACAATTACTTAACTACTTAGCTCTTTCTAAATTAGTTTTAATCACATTATCTCAGCCGAAATAATAAAAAAGCTGGGAATTTTTTCCCAAGTTCATATTTAATTGGTAGACATAGGCAAATTTAAAAAAGGGGGCAAACTGTGCATTCTAGAATGAGTTATTAGTAACTGATCTGTATAGTACATTTTCTTCTGTGGAGGCAAGCTCAGTTTTTCGTTCACGAAAGTTAATGTCTCTTGTAAAAAAATGATGCATGTGTGTATGTGCAAGCACATGCTCTTTCTTTTACACTTATAAAATTATGCTTTCCAAACTTGATGTTAATTAAAGGAAAGAATCCAAAAGAAAGTTTTACCTCGCCAATACTGTGCAATGTGAGATCTCCAAGTACCATGGGAAACACGGGTCGACCTAGAGAGTCAAGAAGCATCGGGGGAATGGTTTTGCGATTGCTCTGGGATTTACTCTTCTTTGGCTTGGCCTGCAGTGACTCTGCTAGTTCCATGGATTAGAAAAAATAGGAGCCAATTATCTTTCCATCATGGAAAATAGTTTACAAAAGAAACTTTTGAACATGAGAACTATTTCATCTTAGTGTCTTCTGAATCTAGCGTATGTATTACAGGTCAGCTCAGAAAAGCTGCTGATACATTTTTGCAAGTGCTTTTACATTTGATAAATTAAAAAATCAAAACAAATAGTAATAAAACTTTACAACCATGCCTTACATGTATGCTTGACTTGAAATGTTTTAACATGAAAACACATGATACACAAAGTGCCAACAAGCTCAAGAGCATTTGAACTCAAATTAAAATGTTTCACCACTTTGATAAAGACCATTTACAATCAAGATGAACAAGCTAACCTGAATGGGTTAAAAATCTTTTTTTTATCTAATGAGTGGGTGAAATTTATTACCAGTAAAACATCAAATCTGTGACAGCACATTTAAACATGTTTATAAAAGCATTAGCCAATGAAAAAGCTTAAAGCATACAATAACTAAGCATGTCTTGATATAGGTATCAGGGATTTAACTTCTTTCTGTGCACAGAGAAGATTGACAATATAGAAAAGCTTGTATCTATCAAGCAGAAGGGATAATTCATTCGAAAGTCTGAAAATAAATATCTTGTAATGAAACAAACTTAATCATTAGAAATTTTAACTAGTGCAGGATTTCAATGTCCACCTTTTCCAGAGCCTAACTGTACCCCTTCCAAACCTCCCATCCATTCTCACAGCTGCTTACACAGATATAACGAAATGATGAAGAAATGAAAAAAAGGCTGGAATGAAAAAAAAGGTTGAATACAAGGCTGATGGAGGGATGCAGTGGGAAGAGATAATAATCATCACCACCCCCAATCATTATTCCATCCTCTATTCATCATCATCACCATCATACCAAGGAGCTCTTTTGCTGATTGCTGAGTTTTTTTCCGTGGCTCTGAAACACTGCTTGCAGTGGTGGGTGCAGCCGCTTTCTTTTTTGTTGACTTCTTTCCTGGGTGATCTGAGGTCTGGTCTTGGGCTGATGAACCAATGGGACTCTTCGATGACTTTGAAGGGGCTGGGTGACACTCACTGTTTACTGTTAATGCTGCAACATCTGTTACTGATTGAAACTGAAGAAGTTTCCGTAGTAAATACCTGCAACGTGAATCAGACATTCAAACTCAATTGACAACAAGAACAGAAATATTTCATTCAAAGTCATTTTACTGGCATTGCAGTGTTGATATCATCTTTATTAGCTAAATGTTAGCGTCAAACTTTCCTTTAGCAAATTTATAATGCTTTCTCTGCTGATGAGGTTTAATGTCTTTGGAGATACAATTCAGTGTCTGAGAAAGAATGAAGAAGATAAAAGCAGAGTGTTAATAAATTTTCACAAAGAAAAGTGTGTGTGCATGTGTGTGTAAGAGCTTGGAGTTGGGGAAGCATGCACGTAAGGTCATGAACATATTTTTAATGCTAAAACCTAGAAATATATATATATACACACCCATATATTCAAAGATAGCAAAGTCTGTACATATTAAAAAGTGCAGTTTTATGCTTGAGCATGCTTCTTCACTAATTTTATGAAGAATAAAGTGCATCTGTAACTGTACAATGAATTGTTGTATATATGAATTATTAAAAATCTCACAAAACAACATTACCTTCTTTCTTCTTTCACTCTTGCTAGTTTTTCTTCCACACGGATCACCTCATCACACACTGAGCTGTTGATCTAAATAAAACCCAGTCATACTGTTTGAAAAAGACACATTCGGTACATAATAAATTGTATTTACTAACCAACCTACTAATATGCTGAATTCAAATAAATGATTTTATGATAGTCATAACAGGCAGCAATTAACTATGATTCTCATAGATTTCAAGTCTATAACTTTCTTTTTTCAGCCTGTACTAATAACAGAAACAATTCAATACAAACCAAATGCATGCTGACTTTACTCAAATTTTAACAAAATTATGCTGATGGATATGTTTAGCTGTTTTTAGCCCTTGCCCCAGAAGCTGATGCATGGTAATGCCATTTACCCATGTGTAACTACAGCAGGCTGCAAAGACCCACGGCAAGGACATGAAAAATCATCAAAGAAAACTTACAAAGATGAGATCCTTGACAACTTTCTTCAGCCGTCTCCACTGCCTGTAATAATAGTCTTGGCCATGGGATTCCCGCCCACGTTTTACACCAGAAATCCTGTTCATCAAGAACACTTGCTATGATGATTCCTCATTTAGCCACCAACCCTAACCTTGTGTGATCTGTTAGTCTCGTTAATTTTAAAATAACTATTATCAGCACTTTCAGGAAGACAGTTATAAGCATGTAAGCAGCAAAACAAATAGCTTCCTCCTCATATGCAAGGACACTGAGAACTAATAACAACGGAAAAGCTTCTATCTGAAGATCTGTATGTAATGTTTCCTTTAATAAGGGTTGACAAAAGATGCATCATAGAAGTACTGGTTGGCTACTTGGCTGCTGAAGCTGCATGTGTGGCTGAAGATACTCAGCATTACACATAATAGTCAGCATTATAGCGGACACATCTGTATACTATAGGTTGTATTTTTAAGTTGCTGGAATTCCTGATTCTATCTGTATGCCCATTCAATTCTTTAATTTCTAGAATTGTGGACAAAATCGGGGTGTATACAATAATAAGGGCAGCAGGGCCTTCAGAGGTAAATAGGCAAAGTGTCATTAGACACGCTGGGCTAAGCTGTCCGATTCCGCCATACTTAGCAGGTTGTTTTCTACTGCAAAACCTACTGTGTACTTTCTGACCTCATTAGAGCCCTTTATTTGCTAGAAGAAAGTATAGTTTCTCTCCTTCAACGTGCCTGTGAGGTGTATTTCCTGGAAAGCAGCAATGTCTATGATTAGCATCCTGAACTCAACGCTTATAAAAGCTGTTTTTCTGGAATCATTGACATCAAGTTTGCTGTGAGGCCAGACAACATTATCTGGACATTTCAACAAGCTAGAATTAGAGCTGGTCTTTTATGATGCCTAATGAAAAGGTTTCAGTCTACTGTTTGGAGGTTACCTAATTTCCATGCCATCAGTGAGGATATCGCATCATGGCGGAACAGCACCTTACTGGCTGAGGGCTGCCTAGTGTAAAGCACGTAATAGCTGTCCAGTGAGATCCCACAATCGTCTCTAGAATCAACGGTTTACTCTGGGTGCACACATCACCCAGTGGATAGGGTAGAGGTACACCAGTGAACCACCCTAGTCTAGGACTATGGTTTGCACTGTTGCAGTAGTATTATGGGTTATTATGTCTGCTTGCTACCCTGTTCAGTTGCATGCATGTGTGCTTGCATATGGCTTGCTGCTGCCATAGCATACAGTGCAGCACCTCATTAGGTTGTATTTCTACAAGTGATTTTAAACTAGGATAAATAAAGTATCAGGCACTATCCTTGAATTATAAAGGACAACAGCAGTAATAATGTGACAAAGGCTGATATTTAACACTATTAAGGTGAAAATTTCAGTCTTGATATTCTTTACACAGCTATGATCATTTTGGAACTATTCAAACTCAAAAAGTTTACATCTTTGATGGAAGTAGCACTTGACACATGTATTACTATCTTAATACAACATGAAGTGTGGATGCCATTGGCCATGCAGGTTTGTACTTTTATTGATTTCACACACTCTCTTTGAACACACACACACACACACACACACACACACACACACACATCAATATATAAACCATTCATTCAAACACATACTTGTGACCTGAAGTGCGAGTACCATGATGATGATGTTCAGATCCTGAATGTGGTGTGAAGCCATGTACTGCCTGGGATGACGATGACATCCTAGCAGAAAGAAAATAGTTTTCACAACTTTTTGTAATATTAAATATTAAACAAGTCATAGGCATAAATTTTAAAAAAAATGCGTGCAATCGGTACCAAGTGAAGTGTCAATCAGCTTGCAATGTTACTAATGTCATAAACATTGGCAATGCTGTAGCTTTTTCAGCATTTTTTTTTACTTATTTCTATATTATATACCTATATATATTTGCGATGCTGTTGACAGAAATGTTGTTAAGTGTTTTCAAATTTGTGGGACCTTTTAAATAGGCATGAAATGAGGTGGAAAAAATATCAATGGGAATGGTGACATTGTAAATTATCCACAAATAGGCCCTAACAATAGCATTCAGTGCTCTTTTATCTCGAATAGCTACTTTATTTTTAAGTCGCGTTGAGTACTAAAACGTTATTTGATAGGAGTACTCTGCCAAGGGTTTTCATATTTCTTGTTTTCTATACCTAAATTGCCTAAACTAGCAAGCAAGTCGCACTTTTTGTTTATCCCCAACCAAAAGCTAAAAAAAAAATAAGTTTATCGTTGAATTAAAAACAAAGCATGAAAAAGCAAATGGTCTGGGACAAGAATACTGCACTTACCCTATCAATTGTAATGTTCAAATATTTCGAACTTTCGGTCGTCTATTATGAGATCCTGATGCAAAATCAAAAGATCAGAAGGCAAACATTTACCACCCTTCGCCGCCAGAAAGAGTAGCCGGAAGTTACGAGAGTACATCCCCTTTCCTAGAGAAGCGACGCCGAAATGGCGGCCAAACAGTCTTGTGCTGAAACTAAAACAGGCCTGAGGAAAATTATGAAGCCCGTTATCAGCACAGATGTTATGGGAAATCGGAATGTCGAGGTGAAAGCTGTTGGTGCGTGGGCAGAACCTGCTGTCATTTTCTCACAGTATCGACCTCCTGATGCGGTGGTAAGACCTGAAACTTGATGGAAGTTGTGTTCAAAATGACGTGTCCGATCAAGACTACAGCATTGTGATTTGTCAAAATAACAACCAAAACTTTATTAAAAGTATCGTTCTTTTGAGTGTTCAGAATAAAAGTACTAAGTGCTATTTTAGATCGTGTTGTCATACCAAGTGGTTTAATGATTGGTTTATCTATTTTAATCAGAAATTTAAAATTATATTCGTTTATAATACTATACGTCGTGTAAATTCTTATAAACAGTTACAAAATTTAAAATCGCGTTCAAATTATTTATCAAATGACTGTAAAAATATTTATTTAGTGAATAAAAATGGCAACTCTTTTGCAGCTAGCAGCCCAAGAACAAGAAGAAAAAATTGCTGCAATGCGGCAAGAAAAAGAAGAAAGACTGAGACAGTTTCAAAAAGATGTAAGAAAACGTGTCCAGAAGATAACAAGGACCCAACGTAAACAACAACTAGAGAAGGAATATGAAAAGGTATATATCTTGGATCAAATTTCTTGACTTTTATTCTTACATATGAGAGATGCACAATACATTAAAGAGCATTAAAACTTACCAGAGCTGCATTAGACATGTGCTGTCATTTTTCGTGATTTAAAAATTAAAACTTTGTTGAGAGCATTAATTGTTTAAATTACTGGTTCTGACCGTAAACTATTGTTGTCTGCATGTTATGAAAAAAAAATAAAATAAATAACCACTTAATATTTCAGGGGCAGTTTTGTTAAATGATGTCTGCTGACAAAATTCCATTATTTTCAATAGTTTATTTTCGTAATCATCTCAGTTACTGACATCTTTATCTTCCTTTTCTCACTTTTGTTTTCTTCTTTTGTCAAGACATTTCTGTTACAGTATTCCAGGTTTCTTAGCCAGAATGCGAATACTGTCCCTGGGGAACCGGGCATGTGGGCAATAGTTAGGTCAACTCTAGCTGCCCACGTCAACATAAACTTGCAGGGGAACCATACACACGATAGTCACACGTCGATCACTCTATTTCACTACTTGGCTCACGAGCCCCCACCCCTGTTATTCCCAAGGAAATCTGCTCCCATGACCCTCATACCCGCCTACAGGTGGCACGATGGACATGTGCCTAATCCTCCTTCCCTGTTTCCTTCTTACAGGGTCCTGGCAGACAGGTGTGCGAGACCCCTGAAGTGTCACTCTCCCCAGACATCATACGCTAGACATATGCCCCTCTTTTCTTGCATAAGGGGTCTCAGGCTTGTCAACAAGTCACCCTAGACCTTAATTGGGGCGATTGTTACCTCACACTAGAGTTATCATATGACAATTTCACATCTCACATCTCTGTCAACATTTTATCTCACCTTTCTGTCAATATTATATCTCGCATTTCTTATAAGTTTATCAATATCTTATCGCTATTTTCTCCTACGTACTTTCACTACCATCGCCGTTATCACTGGCAGGACCAGCTCTCACTACCTTGGTATTGAAATGTAAAGTAAACAAATACTTACATGCAAGGCAGAATTTACTACTGGTCTCTTATTTTTATCTGAAATCAGTGTGAAAGGAACCCTCCAGCAGCATATATGTGCGTGTGTGTGTGCATATACAGTCCTCTACTTGCAAACATTCAAGTAACCAACTTTGTTACATAGAAAGAAAGTTGTCCTCAAGCTCAAAAACAGTTCATTAGGATTGTCTTCAAGTTAAAAGTTAGTGTGTAAGGATAGTTTACATGTCCGCTGTTTTTCAAGCACATTAAAAATGTATATGTTTAGATGCAACACCAGCATTACCTACTGCAGAAACATTTTCAAGCAGCAGAAGGTTTTCAGCAAAATAGAGGCCTGCTGCAGACTTCACCCTCTGTTTCCATAAAAGAGGCTTCTGCTGTACGGTTGTCAGGTAGGTATTTGGACATGGATTTCCAAATAGTGTGACCCACTATTTAATAGTGTGGTAGGGTTGCAACAGTTGCTAAAATCTAACAAATGTATTAGTTATGCTGCATCACAGGTTGTTTTCCTGTGCAACTGTGCAACGCATGAATAAGGAAAAGAAAAGTTTTCCAGTTTTGTATAATAATGTCTCTGTGAAAGATAGTGAAGAAAAAGAATGCAAGATTATCTTGATTTTCAGGATTTTTCTAAAACCTTAAAAAATGTTTTGTATGTTTAGAGGACATGCGTCAGAAAGAAGGACAAGAAAAATTATTTACTGCACAAAACCTGCAGGTAAATAAACTGTATTGCCACTCACTGTACTTTGTGATTTCTTTTTAAAGCCTTAGCCTTTATGTACTATGCAGTTAAAGTTGTAAAATTTGCTTTAAGTCAAGACTTCTGCCTCATACTGCTTTACTACCGATCTATGCATTTTTCTTTTGGTAAAAACAGTAGTAAAACAAAAACTATAGGCATAGATACAAATAAAATATTACTGCATCTGTACTTTTCTTGATAAATTGATGAAGATACAAGTGAAACATAATTTTCTTATCATTCTAGTTTTAGAAATACACTTTATTGATTCAGTGGTAGTGAATTGATGGAATTATCTTTTTTGTCATATATGAGCTAGACCAATAGCTTGATTAAACATGAATCATTGCATCTTCCATTGCAGATGCATGCCTTTGCCAGTGAGGCTCGGCAGAAATTAAGTGGTCGCAGACTGGTCGATGACGATGGTGAATTTGACGATCTTCCTCTTACTCAGTGCAGCAGAGTAGTATGTACAGACTTTTTTGTGTTTCACTTTTAGGTATGTTTTTTTGCTTGTTTTAATTTTGCCATTGACTGTACATAAAGTGAACTGTCAGCAAAATTCCAAGACCAACACTTAACCCCTTGCAAAGTGGTAAACTGTCAGATCTTGAAAAGTACTTTGAAAGCCATCATTCAAAATCCATGTCAAGCATGGAAAATGCCAAAATTCTGTCAGCAGTACAATTACCATAAGTTTATTGCATAGTTACTTAATTTGTTTATTATTATTTTTTTTTTGGGGGGGGATAAAGTTGACTTCCACTCCTCATCCTTCTGGCTTAGAGTCAATAAACCAAAATACAACAGATGATAAAGCTTAACGTTTTGTACTTCCATCAGAGTAAGACATTCATCGTCATTGTCAGAGTTAAAGCAGAAGCTGAAGATGCACTTGTTCCATGGTGCTGTTAACTGTGAGCCATTAAGTAACAGTGCTCCATAAGTAATCTTCATCATTATTATTGTTGTTATTGTCTCCGTTTCCTCTCCATTCTGATGGTGAAACCAGGTGGTCAATCGCAGAACCCTGGTTCTAGCAACACAGCAATATTCATGCCTCACAGACTAGGTTATTATAAGGATTTTAGAAACACTATGATTAACTTAGCTTGAAATTCTTTGGGCTGCATTTATAGCATTCACTGGTTAATACAAACATATATAGTCTATATCGTGTACTTGTATCCCTGGACTGCTACCTGTTTGCCGAAACCAACTCTTAGTCTCTTGCAAAGTTGTAGGCTTTCAGTCCTCTGTGAACCAATTAGCAGTTTTCAATATCTGGAACCACGATAAAATTCTTAACCCTCTTTGCACGATTGGCCACGATCTTCCTGGACATTAACTTTTTTCCCTTTCTTCCTGACATTAACTGTGCATGACTAAATGCTGTGCAGCATTCTATGGGCCTTTGTGTCTTTGTCTGCATCAAAATTTGAAGTGCAGAAGAGAGCATTTAATTTAATAAAATGTTTTAAAAATAAGTGACAAGTATCTTGCCTCTGACCACTGCTAGAAATGTATTTACTTTTAGAGCAGGCAAACGCAGCCAACAGAAACAGCTTGGGATGAAATAAGTCATGACCACTACCAGGAAGAAGAAAATGACCTTGAAAAGTTTCGAAGAGGTAGATTTTAGTACAAAATAAGACTCCTTTTCAGATTTCCATAACACATAGAAACCTACTTAATTGTTTATTGTTGCTAGATGCATGGCGATTTCCCATGTGCTATTAGGCATTGTGTTGAAGACACCTTTTGGTATCTGATTTCTCAGTCCTTAAAAACACCAGTTTCTTTCTGCATCATGAAAATCTGACTAATAACTGTGTATTGGGGGTGGGGGAATAGCAATAGCAACAAATATTTGTTTAAGCTCAGATCTGAAATGGAACTATACAACATATTGCGGTCAAATTAGTTTTTGTTCTTGCCATTCATGTAGTATTCTGATGTTACTGTCTTTAACCCTCATTCAGGAAATAAAAAACTATTTTAGTAATTTCACTGGGGTCTTTTTATTGCGCTGATGAAAAATGAGTTAAGATCTCATGTTTGTTTACCTAAAGTGTGTATATTCTTTATAAATTTTTTTGTGATTCTGCATGTAAGGAAAGGAAATGGATTTTATCATATTACTAGACTTTAAGTAAAGCATATATAGTGACCTGAGGAACAGATTTATTTCAATTTTCAGATGAAAGAGAGGGAGAAGATATAGAGGAAGATAAGGATGACAGAGTTAAGGATCATGACGGAGGCTTGGGCTTTGACAGACTACGCACTGTCAAGTTTGATCTTCAGAAAAACCAGGAAGAGGAGATTCTATTAAAGAAGTTTAGCAAAAAAAGTGAGCAGAATTTTTTTTTAACAGTAACACAGACACCATCTCTCACTGTGGCCATATTGTACAAGTGTATGAAGATTTGCATATATGCATACATGCATAGAATTTCAAGCAGATACTTCCAGATGATCACAACACTTCACAGACCAAAGTGTACTGCACAGAGATTTACTGATCATTGGTAGAAGAGGATGATTTTAAGAATATCTGACCATTGACAATAGGGCTAAATTGCAAGATAATGGTGTTCTTCTTGCGTTTAGAGTAAATCTGTCTTTCCAGCGACAAGAAAAACTTGTCGACCCAAGTCTGCCCCAGTCTTTGATCTTCATTCTGGGGCAACAAAAACAGCAGAACGTACTCGCCAAGGTCAGCAACTGCTGAGTTATCGACGTCTCTGCAGTGATGTGGAAAGACAAGTGGCAAGAGATAATGCACAGAGGAAAAGGCAGAGACAGATAATAGAAAGGTTAGTTTTGTGATCAATTTCTTTATTATTTCTCTTCAAACAATTGTTATATTTAAATGGAATTTTAATGTGAACAGTATTTTTTTTCTTTAGAAGAGGCTTCTGTTTGGACCTTTCCGTTCATTAAAATAAAGCTACAGGGGTACATCCAGTTGTGTTGCAGCCCATCCCTAAAGATGTCTCAGTGTGGAAGGGACATTACTGTCGTGACAGCACTTTCTTCGTTTTTGTTACATGCTGTGGTTTGGAGAGTGGCCATAGTTTCAGCTCAACTGATTTAGGTTGAACAAAAAAAAAAAAAAAAAAAAAAATCTTGACCCTGAGAAAGTAAGACAAACTTTGGATCTTCAAAGAAATTAATGGATTTCAGTGTGTTGATAGTTTCCATGATAGTGCTATGCCAGCATGCTAGCATTCTTCCAAGCAGCTACCATGTTGCTATACACACATTTTCCATTTCCATTGAGTTGAATCATGCTTCTGTGTCATGCAAAAACAGCATTATGCAATGCTGTTGTTTTGCACATCAACAAACCAAGAGAAAAGGCGTAATTCTTACAAGAGTGGAGTACCTGTGTGCTTGAGTGTCCCATTTGCAGAGCAGTCAAGAGCACAATTGGACAAATTTTTTCACTACATAAATACCAGCCATGGTTGTTGCAGGATCAAGAGAGAGAAAGAAGACTGGAGATTGCAAGAGGAAGAACAAGCCCGCAGAATAGTGGAGCCACGCGACCCCATTACTGGGGAAACACGCGTGGAAACTAGCCTCCATGACCAGCTCGAACGAACACATCTGCAAGAGGCTCTACAGGAAAGGGAGGAGAAGCGCAATAAGCAGCTTGAAATGACAAGGTCAGAGGTCAAAATCGTACAGAAAATAGCACACCAAAATATATTTCTGGGGGTAGGAGTAATTTACAACAATAAACCTTCTATCATCCCTGTTGTACTTCATAGTCTGTACTGTTGTAAATTTTGGCTGTGGATGCAAATTCGTCAGACATTTAGTTCCATTCTTTTGACCTGTGATGTAAATTTATAATCTGTTAGATGCTTTATCTTTTAGTCATTGAAAAGACTTATAAACAAGAAATGAATCTGAAAGGGAAAAAAAAACCAAACTAAATCTGGGTAATTAGAACAAGTCTGTCATAAAATGTTTCATAATTCTTGTAGCAGGATAAAAGTAAAATTTGTCCATTGTCTTTTTCCTTGTCTTTTTTTTCATATTTTTATCATGTGCATGACCCTGAAAAGTCATTAACTCATTCTCTCTCCCATATATATATATGGCCTAAACTTTGTGGATGCACCACACAGTACTTACCTTTACTACCTCATTCCTTTAGGATTTACAAAAATGTACACACTCAGAATAGTATAAGGTAGGAACAGCTGATGTCTGCTTATTTTATAATTTTCTTGCATGCATATCGCTAGCGATTTTTTGTATTATTATTTTTGTTCATAACAGGGTAAATAGTTCCTTCTCGTCCTTGAGTCACAAATGTGTTAATAATACTTTTTTTCTCCCCTGAATTCCATCCTCAGGTATCTTGATGCTCTGAGAAAGAACCTCCAAGAAAAACTGACCAAAAAAGGACTAGAGTTGCCTGCCTTGTGTTGTTGTGGCGAGACCCTTTGGGACACCAATCCAGATACATGCGCTAACAACTGCTTCTTTTATCGCAATCACAGAGGTCAGTATCAGTGCTGCTTACAGTTTGGTATTTATTCTCTGGGAAGACTTTAGCAAAATATCATGTTTGTTATAATTTCCGTTGCTCAGCGTTGTTAGTTTCACTAAATAACAGGTAGCATCAATAGGTTAGTCGCAAAAATCATTAATGCTGTTCTTTTTTTTTCTACAGCATATGCCAGGGCACTCCAGTCTCTACTAGTGTCTGCAGAAGTCGTCTGAATTGGTGCCTCATCTAGCCGTTATATAAGAAACTGACTTTGATAGAAAAATGATATTGAGACAAGCCATAGTACATAATATCTACTCTTGCTCCAACATGGCAGTAGATTTAAACCGATTATATTTATAACATTGCCCAGGATAGATTTTTCTGAGTATTTTTTTATTGAACAACTACATTATTATTTTGTATTAAAGACTTGTGAAATAAAGATAAAAACTTCCATCAACTTGTTTCTCTGTGTGAGCAAAATTAGTTCAGTTCCTGTTTTGGTGTAAATGAAGCTTAACAATAATCTTCATAAGTTGAGATGAAAACTGAAACCAAACTGTCAACGCTGTACACAACCCTTAATGCAGACGCTTCATAAATTTAAGAACAGTGCTCAGCAACTTGCCTTTGTGTGAACTTTCCCGAAGTTATCTGCAATATGAAACTTTTCTTCAAATACATAAGCACATGAATCTTTCATTAACTGTTATCTACAAAGCTTTGTGAAGACCAACATGAACCAAAGAGAAACAGAGACTGACAGTGACAGCAGTCACTGGCTGGTTGTTGGTGTTTTTTGTCAGAGGATAATAAGTCAGCAAACTGCCCACATAGCTGTGCGGTGGGCATCATGCTCATCAATAACCAAACAGGTTTAGAGGAATAATGTAAAAATTTAAAAAGGTAAAGATATTAAATCCTAGTGGCTATGAACGGTAAATTATTTTGTGGTAAAGTGTGTGGTAGGCTGGCCTTACATCGAATTTTCGCCGCGCGACGCCGTGCATTCCTCAAACACCGGACTCACGGCGCGCGCCGTCTTGTCCACGGCGTGTGGAAGCACTTCAAGATGGACGATCTAGAGAAAGCGTTGTGTTTATATCTGATTGAAAAACAAAGAAAAAGACGACGAAATAGAACTATATGGGTACACTCACTAAACATTCAGCGACCTATCACTGGCACTTTCATCAGTCTATTTGCTGAGCTGAGAAGTAATCAAAACAAGTTTTTTTTTAAAACTATTTCCGGATGTCTGTGAAATCCTTTGATGAGCTTCTTGGCAAGGTGGAAGATGGAATAAAGAGGGAAAATACAAAGATGAGGGACGCTATACCAGCCATAGAGAGACTTGCTGTTACCGTAAGGTAAGTTATAAATAAGTAAGGTAAAATAACAAACTCTTTTCAACAATAGTTTCTTTTATTTTAGAAGCAAATCATTTGTTTCATTAATAATCAGCAAAGCTATATAATGTCCGTCATTGGACTAGTGTCCGAGGCATCACTAGTGTCGTTGACATTTTCTGAAGAGTTTTGCTGCTGATAGAATTCAGGAGCAGAGGTCTGTTGTTGGCGGAAAAATCGGTGATTGTAGCCACCAGGTGCAGGGAAGGGTTGGTGGCTTCACTTGGCGGGCGTGGAGGAACCTGCACATTCCAGTTGTGACTTATCAATCGCCTACTGTTATGAATGTCCTGCAAAACATGCAATACACCAGTCTGGAAGCGTATCACCTCTTCGTCACTTAACAGATGTAAAGATGGAATTATTCCTTTGAAAAAGTTCATGTGACGGTCTTCTGGTACTGATAGCTTGTTGAGGATCGCCTTTTCCACATCTATGTATTTTTGTTGTGGTTATAACTTTTTAGATGGTGGGGTTCCGTCGCTGGTTTTACCAGGCCCATCTAAATTTTGCATCTCATCGTCGTGTGGTTCACGTTCCTCAGTAGTAATCGTCATCGTTGTCGTCGTTGGCAGCGCCAGCGACAGATCGGCGACAGTTTGTTTGCTTTATCTGGTCAGCAAAAATACATGTGACTAGCTCATTGGCTAACACGCCACACGTGACTTAAACTGATGAATATGCATGTTTGTGACAAAAGTAATGCAACCGACAACTTTATATTTCCATATGTGATCAAACGTGATAAAAAAAAAAAAACTCAATTCATGGCATCGAAATACTTAAACATGTTAAAAAAATTACATTTAAAAAAAGATTAAAAATCTGTAAATTAACATGGCCAAAGACTTAATATAGAAATGATTTTAAGAGTTTCAATTAATGCGATCAAAACACCTTGTATTTATATGACCTCAATCGCTTTGATCAATGATTTAAAAGAAAAAGAAAAAAAAGGTAAATAACGCGGTTTTCACGTTGTTCATGCAGGAGTTTTTGCGACTGCTTTCACGCACGCACCTTTAGGCACGCCCTGGACACGTGCGTGTTCGCCGACCAGTTGCCCCCTGTCACAAAAGGTCGTGAGGTCACGCCTGGCGTCCTTGAGGCTCTGCAGACTTGGTGGACTAGCGTGACGTCATCGCACGTGGATGATCAACGAAACGCTGATCGCCAGGTAAGAAGTTTTCAATCAGCGGCGTCGTCTTCAACCTGTGCCCCACACCTGGGGCTCTGATGGCAGTCTCAACTGTTGTTGTTTGTATTTTTTTTACCGAGTACTTTTCATATGATAATTACTCGCACCTGAGCACATGTGTTACCTGTACCTATATGTGCATGCTAAATATGCCTATACACTAAATGTGGTACTTATAGATATATGTACAGTAAATATGATGCCTGTCCTAAAGTGTGCACTGAATGTGGTGCTTGTACAAATGCATGTTCTAAATAATTATATGGTACTTGAGCTGATGTGTATACTAAATGCTGTACTTGTACTAATGTGTACACTAAATGGCGTGCTTCCATCTGTGTGTACACTTAAATGTGTCCTTGCACTCTTGTACACTAAACACGCAATAAAAGTGATACTTGCACACTTCGGTCGTATTTCATTTGAAAAAAATACGAGCCATCTTAAAATATTCTTACATGCTCACAGTAAGAGGTCGACACTGAACTCATTTTGAAACATGAACATTCACATGCTGCCGAAGCTATGGCACAGGGCAGAGCCGGAACTATTTTAGAAAAATGATAATTATGGGCAGTTGTGTGCCGTCACATCGTTTTGATTTTCTTGTGTCCAAATAAGAATGTTCACCTTTGATAGCTTATTTCAAACAGAAGAGAGTTCTAGTCTTCTTCATGTTGTTATTAAATTTGTGGGGACTAGAATATTGCAATAGCATAAACACAGTCATTTGAAAAACCAGAGAATGGTAACATGAGAAAGGAACTAAGTCTTGACTTCCGCTTTATGTTCCTTTAAAAACTACTTAGGTATTAAAACCTGCTACCATATCTAACCATACCTACTACTACTGAACTAACCTCACCCTTCAGCGCATTCACCGACTCTGACGCTTTTGAAATCCCAGGAGCGCAGGTGCTTAAATCTTAGTGGTTATTCGATATAAAGATCTGGTTGAAGATTATTTAATCCGAGGGATTCTCTTTGAAAATATTCAGATTTTAATGTGGATTGTGTTCTTATGTGTCGTTGCTCATTTTTATTTTGATACGAACTCGTACAGTTGAGCCGCGTAAACCGAGCGAGGTTTTCGCGATGACTATTGTACAACGACTTGTGTGTCTTGTTGGCAGATTGTGTGTCCTGTTGGCAGATTGTGTGTCCTGTTGGCAGATTGTGTATCTTGTTGGTAGATTGTGTCTTGTTGGCAGATTGTGTTTTGTTGGCAGATTGTGTCTTGTTGGCAGATTGTGTGTCTTGTTGGCAGATTGTGTTTTGTTGGCAGATTGTGTCTTGTTGGCAGATTGTGTTTTGTTGGCAGATTGTGTCTTGTTGGCAGATTGTGTTTCTTGTTGGTAGATTGTGTCATGTTGGCAGATTGTGTTCCTTGTTGGTAGATTGTGTCTTGTTGGCAGATTGTGTTTCTTGTTGGCAGATTGTGTGTCTTGTTGGCAGATTGTGTGTCCTGTTGGCAGATTGTGTCTTGTTCGCAGATTGTGTGTCTTGTTCGCAGATTGTGTGTCTTGTTGGCAGATTGTGTGGTCCTACTCTCTGAACAGGAATTAAAAACATCTGTAACACAGATTACTATCACTTGGCTTAAAACACTCGTTGCATGAAATTCAGGAGAAATAATGTATTTCGTTTCTTATTGCTCCTTTCCACAATTTTACTCCCTTTCTCAGTCGCAGTGTTCGATCCTTGAATCTCTGCCTTTTTGTGGTTCTAGCAAGGTGCTGGTAATATGAGGGGAGAAATGGAAGCAAACTACTGTAATCAATATCTTTATTCCTGAACAGTATCAACACGTGGATATTGTTGAGAATAATTATAGTACCTTTCTATTATTAAAATGTAGAAAAAAAATGAGTAAAAAATTTTGAAAATGATCAAAAACATTATTTGTACGACAGCGCTTTTGTTTTTATTCGTTCTTTTGCTGCTGTTTTCTTTTAAAAATCGTTTCTCGCCTGTAGCTAAGTCATAACAAGAATAACTAAATATGAAAACATCTTTAACAGTTCTGCATGTCTCTCTGGATCGTTTTTTTTCTCGGTAGTTTGACTTTGACAGTCGTGTTTTCAGTTTGACGAAGATGACTGGGTAAGACGAAAGTCAGTAAAGTTAAAGGTCACATGATGTCGAAATTCTTCGTGAAATCGTTGTTCCTTTCATTGTAATTTAATTTATTTTTATTCGGAGGTACGAAAGCTCATACACGGAACTGTTCAAAACGTACAACATTTGCTGAGTCCTGAGGAGTTTTTACAGAGTTTCATGCACCTTTAAGCGGAAAAAGAAAGATGAGTATTGTACACATGGTCAGTCTGAGGTACAAAGAGTACAACACGGAAAGGCACAGCGATAGAAAGAGCGGGTGCAGATAGACGAGTCAGATCATCGTCTTCAAGACGGCTTGTAGTCAATTCGTCGGCTGCATCGCTAACCATCGCTTTTTTTTTGGTATTTCTTTTTAATTATCGGCAGCAGAGGATGCTGTGTTGAGGACGATGGATGCTGCCGATGGCTGCGGCTGGTGGTGGTCGTCGTCATCGTCCCCCTCAGTCGGTGACGTAATGATGTCGACAGCGGTAGACATGCGCGTGGTCACTCTAGTTCGCGAGGATTTTCTTTCCCGCCGACATGCCTTGCGTCACGGGTGTGCTGGTAGGAAGAAAATAAGGACTTTTTAGCAGAAGATCCAAGAAGATTAAGTGCACAATGCTAAGAGACCAAAAGCACATCAGTTCGGGGACATCTGCACTTCCAGTGGAGAGTCTGTAAAGAAGTTAAGAGCAAAACTAGCGTTTTGTTTTCAGCAAATATTTATAAGAAAACAATTGAAAAAAATATTATGAACATAAAGGTATAATCTGATTTGTCCGTTGAACGCTGGGCAAATAAAACATTGCGTGTGCGCAAATGTGCCGGATCACGTGACCTGAAGTTCGCAATGGAGACGATTCCTAGGACATTCACGACCGCTTTCTGTAACACATCAACACACACACACACACACACACACACACACACACACACACACACACACACACACACACAATGCTGCATTTCTTTACAGTTTTTATGTTACCTGAGAGATTTGGTCCAGTTTCGTCCAATGGTTTTCTCGATTAGCCAGTCTTCGATGATCGCTAAGTTCGTCGTCACCCATTGAATGTTCGCGTGAGTCCTTTCGATCGCTTCTCCGACTTCATCCGCAACTTCCGGGTACTGAGCAGAAAACGTGCGTAGCTGGACAGAGGTTTCATAAGTCAGAGCTCAGGAATGTGGTCAAGGTGTGCATTCGTATAAATTAGAAAAGTGTTCTGTGTCAATTTGTAAAATTTGTGGAAGCCCTGTTTATGTCAGTTTTGATTAATTAAAAGAACATTCCATGTCTGAGTTTTTTTAAGAATTTGAAATAACCACCCTTTATATAAATTAAGAAGTGTGAACTGTTAAGAATTGGGAAAGTGATGTGTAGGAACTGATAACAATTATGAAAGTGTTCTGAGTATGCAACGGCTAGAATAAGAAAAGCGTGCTGTGTGGGAAGTTGTCAGACTTTCGTAAGCGTTCTATGCGTGAATTAGAAGAAAGCGTTCTGTGTGTAAATAAATTTTTTCAAATACGAAAATGTTACAAAATAGTGTTTTGATTCGATAAAATATGGTGGGGGGAGGGAATCCAAGAATTATTACAAGACAGACACCTTTACACCAGATTAAATGTTATGACCATTAACTTTCTTGATTTTCCGATTAATGGACTGCCACATTCTACATTACAAAAATGTAATGTATGCAAAGCTTGTAATGTATGGAATGTAAAATAAAATACAACATAAAATAACAAGAAGAAACGAAGACGTCTTGCCTCCTGAAGCTGAGAATTTGTGCGAAAGGTTTCTGTCACTTTGCTGATTAACCCTTTAATGACAAACGCTGTGTGGGAAAACCTGCATAAAGAAAAACAAATGAATGAAGTTAGCGAGCTTTTCACTCACTTTCTTTGTCTCGTCAAGCTCACAAATTTCTCACCTTAGTGCCATCTGTCTCTCTCACCCTGCTTATACATGTCTCTGATCTTGTATACCTGTCCCATCTTGCTCACACGCCTGTCTCATCTTCAAACATTTCTCTGATCTTGTTCGCACACTTCTTTCATTTGGCTCATACACCTGCCTCGTCTTGCTCATACACCTTCACCTCTGATCAATCTTGCTCGCACATTTATATTCTTTCTTGTTTTTTTTCAAACACTTGCGTTCCTTTTGTGTCTCTCCTTATTCACACCCCTCTCTATCACTTTGCTCACACACACACACACACACCTCTTTCTCATCTTGTTCACACACCTTTCTCTCACCTTGTTCACACACTTTTAACTCACAATGTTCACACAACTCTCTCTCTCTCGTGGTTCACACACTTCTCTCTTTCCTTGTTCACACCCTCCCTCACCTTGCTCACAAACCTTTAACCTTGTTCACACACCTCTTTGCCACCTTGCTCACATAAGTAGGTTCCTTTTCATCTTACAAACGCACACTCACCTGCTCATTATGTTTGAGAAGTTCTCTTTGATCAGCTTCCAGACGGTATCAGACCCGTAGTGAGTGGAAGATAATAAATGGAGAATATTTATAGCATCTTGTTCTTGGAATTTCTCCAGGTTTAACGCCCACTTGCTCAGTCTGAAATATATTAGGTTATTACACCACAAATTTACCCCTCTCATCATTAACACCCGATGTCGTTCTTTCTTTTTGTTTGTTTGTTTTCTTTCTTTCTCTTCTTCATTTCTTTTTTGTCTTCTTTCTTTCTTGTTCGTTCCTAACTTCCTCGATCATTCCGTTTCTTCATTCAATTATTTCTGACGTAATTTACACCGAAAAGTGATTTAGACCATATAATCATATATTCGACCCCTCCCCTCCCCAACACACACACACACACACACACACAAACACTCATCAGCATATTCCCAGAACAATTAGTCACAGCAGGCAACTCACGTTTTGAGCATCGTTGCGTTTCTAGAGCAGGCAAGAGCCGATAGCAGTTGTTCCCGCTGGCTGACGATCTTTTCTTGGCTGAATCGCGAAAAGACGAAGTTCCATTCTTTCTCGGTCCCGTGCGCTATGGCCGTGCACTGGAAGGTCTGACGCATTTCCGCTGTTCTGGATGGAAAGGAACCAACAGATTTTTTCTCTAAATGGACCAAGCAAATCTGATGCAACACTCGCTTTGAGGACATGCTGTGTAACTCAGATCCATATCTGGCCAAGCTAGTCTTCAAGGGTTCTTTTTGCCTATAACAATTTTGAAGGTCCTGCCCTCAATGTGTGTCTCTCTCATTCTTTTTTGTTTGTTTGTTTGTTTGTTTGTTTGTTATTTCTTCTATTCTTTACTTTTATCTCTTACATACTGTTGACCTTTTACCGATGCTTTTTTTTCTCTTTCTTCCCTCGCCCATCCATCCACCCTCCCAAACTCAATGTCGTGATGTCTATAAAGACTGACCAGTCCAAAGCATACACATGGCTAGATTGCAAACATTTCCGAGAAGGCGTCATGACACAGAAATATCTGAAGAAATGATCACATTAGTGCAGACAATGCGCTCGCCCATACGTATTGTATGGTGCCTCCATCCACTTGTGGAACTCTTCCGTCGCCATAGAAACGCACGAAGGCAGATCGAACAAGCAAGCCGTCTTCGCTACTAGCGTCGGTGTTCTTCTGAAAAAAAAAGCACCGAAGTCCTGCTCAGCGATGGTAGTCTGTACCAAAGGAGAACAAATAAGGGCTTCTGTTGAAAAAGCTGGCACAAGAACTGAGATAGGACTTACTAATAATAATGAATGAATGGGTGATTGAATCGATGAAAAAAATAGGTAAATGAATTCATATCCAAATAATAGAATGGAAATAGATATTTCGATTTTTTTTTACTAATGTAATATTATTGACAAATAACAATAGTTTTTAATTATGAAAGTACAAAAAGCACAAAAGAATCAACTCGCTAATAAATATAACTCACAAACATAACACAGAGATTAGCACAGAAAGAAGCGCGAAGTGTGTTACTTGTCCAGATCTTCGACGAGCCCAGAACGAGGAGAGTACTGCAAGAAACCATTGCTTGTTTTGTTTTGCATAAACCTCTGGAACACAAAGGAAGAAAAATTGTGATAGAGAAGAAAAGATAAATGAAAAAAAACCTGCAACGTAGAGCGTCTGGTTTGAAAATCCAAAATCATGGACAGTTTCATATTAACATGAGTTAGAATTGTGTCGTTCTAACTAGATGTCGGTGGAAACACTCGCATCATCAACCCAAACATCTGTCGGTGCTATATTCTCCACAATAGCAATGAGATAAGAATGACGATAAATCTTTGAGAATAATTATTTCCCTTTCTCTTTCTTCCTTTCTTTTTCTCTCTCAGTAAAAGTAGTTTTGTCGGAACTGTGATCAAAGCAAACTTACCGTGAGCAAGTGAAACGCTTTGTCAGCAGGTGAGAGCATTTTAAGGAGGTCTTCTAACTCTGAAACAGCTGCTTCCCATGGCAAATAACTGCTTTCGTTGTGCAGGTATTCCAGTGTGCAAAGTGCAGTGGAGTAATTCAACAGACCAGCCCTACAGCAATCAGACAAAATAAGTTCTTCGAAACTCATCTGACTAGACTACACTTCCTCTATCTGTCTACATCTCTGTCTACCCTTTCTTTTTTCTTTCCTACTCACGCAATTCTGTTATCTTTCTTCGTACCTTTCAGTACACGTTTCACTAGTTTTGTTATTTACAATATTGTTAAGAACTGTATAATTGCTTTATAATTTGGTTCTTTTTTATTATCACTTTGTAAGCTACGGCGGCTTAAATGCTCACGAAATGCATTAGCCAAAAAATTGTTTAGCGAGTTTTGATTATCTCATTTTTATTTGTGGATGTAAAACGAAAAAAAATCACCTGCAAATGTATCTTGTTATCTAGTAATTCAGACCGATTTGAAGTGCACGCGATGTGAGACCGATTTAGCATTAACAAGTGATATTCCCCTTGAAACTGGTTCAAGGGCTATTGCTCTCGATGACAAGGGCGCCTTTGATGAGGAGGATATTTTCCACCTTTACCTTCCGTGGTAAATCAGGGTCATTTCTGCTGAGTGGGCAGGTGAGGAAAGGGGAGGGGAGAGGAGTTTTGTTGACAGGGGCAGTTTACTCTGTCACTCATTTCTTTTTTTTAATTTTTGAACAGTTCGGGTGAAATTCTGCTACAATTAGTTTCGATTTTATAGTTTTCAGCCGAGCTATTGAGATAAAAGATTGCAATAAATGAAGTAAAAAGCACGTTATCTTGGTAAAATTTCTTCAAGAGATTATGTAAAAAACATGTTAACATGGTAAACAGTCTGCATCGAAGGACGTAAAAAGCATGTTAACATTATTATTATTATTATTATTACTCACTTGGCAAGGTTCCAGGAGTCCGAGATTATTTGTACTCGGTTGGCGGTTGGTATTTTCTGCAATCGAAATTCCATTCTCTTGACTTAAACGACATGTTTATTTTGTCTAAATATAAAATAAAAGACAAATATGGATGCGAAGAATATTAAATAAAGCCACCACTGTGCTTATGACAAGATGCACAAGATGTTTGGACATATAAGCTGGGACCCTACAGAAAATGTTACATGCGCAGAGATGTAAATGCACGCGGTAACACTCATTCATGTGCAATCACACCTTACATCTAGTGACCTTTGCTAAAGGCTTTCTTCACCCAGAAAATGTCGAACGTGTGAGCAAGCTTAGCAAAGTTGATTGTGAGGTTCACAGGAAATCAACGTTTTTGAGGCGAATGTTCGGGATATTCGGAGGTTTGACACTTCTGCCCTCTATCTGGTTCATTAAAAACGCAGCCCCACAAAAACGCCCTGCAGAATGCCTTGTTATTAGTCAGCCCAAAAAATATGAGACGAAGACTAAAGGTGGAAACATGTGGCCAGTTAAGAAAGCCTTTTAGTTAACTGCAAAATGCCTGTCATTACAATCTCAAACGTTTTACACAAGACGCAGGTCTTTGAACATCGGAATTCTCGCCCACTTGGACCATTCCTTGGGTCGTCATTAAAGTCAGCTTGTTGCTAAGCTAACATCTCACGCAATCGCAAGCACCATCCACATGGAGCCAGCTATCTACCCTGCTCTTCTTCTGTCGCTCACCTGGTGATCTTTGTTGAGCTGCGAAATGAGCGCCCTCCAGTTGGCGTCGTCGTAGTTCACGCGGTAGAAGCCGTAGCAGCCGACGTTACCCAGAATCCACCGCTCTTCGTCATCTGGACCTGCTATGGTTTCCCTCACGATGTGTTCTGCCAGAGACATTAAAAACACAGTGGTGAGTTTGGGCGGATCATTTATAGACGGGGAAATGAGATGTCATTCATGATTTTGTTAGGGACATGAATGTAGACGATAAGGATGAAGATTGAACATATGCTGACAGTTTGGGTTGGTTGGGCGGCTGTGTTCGTTTGTCTTTTATTTTTCCTTTATATCATCTGCGCATGTGCTCTCTTACCTTCCAATACCTGACGCCTAAGCCAGATTACATCACTTGGGGACGGATCGGCCTCTGGGCGAGGACTGGTGTTAGTCACAAAGGTGAAAGGAATATCCCACGCGTGAGATCTGAAGAAGGGAACAGAAAGCCAGGTTCATATCTACAACACTAATCTTCTCATGACTTCTGAGATCTGAACACAGAGGTAAGAGATAATGTAGGATTTTTTTTCCCTTAAATTCTGTATATAGCAAATGTATCTGTCAAACAAAAATCAAGATACTCACAAGATCAGCTGGTAAACGAGTTTCAAGGAGCAAAGGTCAAAGAAAATCAGTTATTGCTCTTTGCCTGCCAGGGGCTGTATTTATAAAGCGAAGTGAAACGTCGCCCCAGGGCAAGTTTGGAAACCCAGGGTAGAGTGTCTTATCTCGAAAGTTGCGAAAGGAAGTGAAGACCTCGAAAATATTATACCCTTGAGTGTCTTTGCTCCTGTCACGAGTTTCCCGAAGAAAAGCAAAGTTTGTTTCTTAATTCCCTCCTAGACCC
Source organism: Marisa cornuarietis (assembly GCA_004794655.1). Classification (NCBI taxonomy): domain Eukaryota; kingdom Metazoa; phylum Mollusca; class Gastropoda; order Architaenioglossa; family Ampullariidae; genus Marisa; species Marisa cornuarietis. The sequence continues at coordinate 3,913,185 of SMMW01000521.1, forward strand.
AGATAGACGCTGGTAGTTGCTTTCTTCACTACTTTACACAGACAGACGCTGGTAGTTTTTTAATGAGGTGTCCTTTCCCTTCTTTTGCTGCCTTACCTTTCCCAATCCTCTAAAAGAGTCAGGTACAGCTGGGTTAGCTAGTGCAGAAGCAGCTGCGCTACACGGGTCTCGAACCCACTCATGTCCGTATTCGAACGCCTTAGACCTGGTTCAGGAATGACAGAGATGTCAGCTCACCTGCTGCCGTTTTCCTTCGGTTCCAGTAAGTAGCGTCGCTGGGAAACGCTGATCTCTCCCGCTCGCAGTCGGGTCACCATGACAACCGGGTAATTGTTTTGCACCGTCCAGCTTTCCATGATGTCCGATAAGTTCAAGTGGATCCCGTCTTTTTCTGCCTCCTGCAAGATATGCGCCAGCAAACTTCATTGTTGGTATCCACAGTCACTCTCATCTGGAGATCGGGCGCCGGTCAGGAAACTAACGCTGCCTCATTATCTAGCCTTTTATATTCGATCAGATTGCGGGTATCTAAAAGGATTCGATGCCAGTCAAGAACCTCAAGATAACTTTGATTGATTTTCACCCGCTGTGCGCTTTCTACCAAAGTTCTGTGTATTTTGCTGTATACTCAAGTCTTTATGTCTAACACAGGTACGGAATGGAAGACAGCAAAGGATAATTTGCATGCATTCACTTCATTTCTATATGGATACCACAACGACTAAAGCTACTTAATTTTACCTCTCTTTCTGTTTGTCTCTGTGCTTGTTTGTACATTCGTTTGTTCGTATGTCTGTCTGTCTGTCTGTCTGTCTGTCTGTCTGTCTTGCAAACACCACCCAATCCACTCTAGAGGCACCTAATAATTTTAACATTAAAGAACTACATAATAGTGGATTACAACTGATGACATACCATCATCAGGGTTTCCCACAAAGCCTTCTGTGTTGCTGTGCTGTATTGAAACGTATGCAAGTATTTCTGAAACAGTAGAAAGATTCTTGTAAAAAGTAAAAATAATTGCTAGCTTTTAACTTTTACGTACACTGCAAGAAAATCGGAAAAGAGAAACAAACAATAAATAGTTCAAGAATCACATATTATTGCTTAAGAAAGGTAAGAATATGCAATGACCACTCTTGTGCTTCTGTTAATGGAGACCGCACGTTTACTGCTTTTGCAACAAGGAAGAGAGAAATAGAGAAATAGAAAAAAGAAAGAAAACAACATTATCAAATGAGAGCGCGCGCGCGCACGCACGCACACACACACACACACACACACACACACACACACACACACAAATAGAGAGGGTTAAAAAAGGGACATCAAACAAGCTTCAAAACAGAGAGGAGGGGACGGGGGTTGTCTAGCGAAGGGGACAGAAGTAGATGCTAACCGAACTAAAGAAATGACGAGACAGAAAGTACAAATGAAGACAGAAGAGAGCAGAAACAGAGAGACAGAAACAGATATAGACATTAACTGCTGTAGAGGGAATGAAGATAGGTCAAGAGACGGGTTCAAGCAATGTTTTCACATTTAATTCTCCTCCAAAATACGTTTTAAAGGGTAAAATCGCCCTCAGAGTCAATAGCATGGAATAATTGCTCGGATAGGGACGGGGGGGGGGAAACCCCGATCTTTCCCCTCCCAGAGGCTATCGTGAAATCGCGGAATGCTCGTGTTCAAAGGCCTCAAAGTAGTACTTATTCTGAAAAAAGCAATTACAAAAGTAACAGTAGCAGCAGCAATCTCCGATAAATGTTGTACTACTTACATCGCCGGGTTTTTTCTTTCCTAAACAAGCCAAAGGCAGCGGGAGCGTTTGAAGAGAAATTGTTGAATTCACTGTATTTATTTGTTGCTAAGCTAAAAGGGTATTTTTATCGATTTTGTTTGTTTGTTTGTTTGTTTCTGTTTCTTTATTGTTAACAGTTACCGCTATGTAGAAAGTCCTAGCATGTCAAACAACCATCACACAGAATGATATATTCTCGTCAACCTCTCATCCTTGTCATGGTTGCCGTTGTCATCCTCGTCGTCATCATCGTCATCGTTCCAACCCAAAGAAAAGGGCAGGGGAAGACAACCGACTAAGACAGGAAACACGGGGCAGACTGCACGTGAGAGTAATGAAATGAATCCGCACTGAGAATATCTTTAAGCTCCTAGTAGCAAACAGATCCGACGAGGCAAGCTAGTCGGAAGAGTGAGCAAAATGACAGACCAAAGAATCCCCGGATGAAAGGGGACGTACTGGTGAAATTGGAATAATTGGACACAGACGCCAGTCCTCCAGTGCCCATCAAGGCCACTTTCCCCTTCTCACGCCTCATAACCCCTTTCAAAACATCTTTTTAAAAAAATGGAAAATATTCTTTTTGCCACGAAACTGTACCAGCTCACATTAAGTTGAAGTGTTTCTTTAAACAACTGAGTTACCGCTGCTTGGCTCAAGTGCCTCTTTAACCTCGGGATCACCTCGGTTTGAAGTGCTTGCTTTTTCGGAAAGCCGGAATGGCACCAGCCTGGTATTTGGGTTCTAGACTGTTTGGAGAAGATCAAAGCTCGAACACTTTTTTTTTCGCTTAAATGGAAAGAAAACTACAACAGCAGTCTTTAAATCTCACAGTGATTTTCGTAACTAATAAAGACCACGTGTTTGTGTTTCTGTGTGTGTGTGTGTGTGTGTGTGTGTGTGTGTGTGTGAGAGAGAGAGAAAGAGAGTGAGAGTCTTTAGTGTAGTGTCATTCTGGCATATATGAAAAGTTGTTTCTGTGCGTGCGTGCGAAATACATTTCTCATTTAAATCACTGAGGCATTTTATTTTTCAATTTCTGTTGCTTTGGTTTGAAGATGAGGCGGAATGGTTGCTTCTCGCCGAGCTAGTAACTAAGGCTATACCATTAAGCCAGCCCTGTAAACAGATGCCACAAGCAGAGATAGAACAGCGTGCCCGAGACGAGATCTGAACCCAGGACAGCCAATCCTCACTATCTTGGTGACAGGCGCTAACTGTTGCCCCACCGGACCGCCTCTAAAGATGGAGGAGTTGTTTGGGTGGGATACGTAATACAAAAAAGTAGTTTCTAGAATGGTCAAGTGCTTCCGCTCAAATGTTTATGACTGAAAAAGAGCAGTCCTCTAATTAAAAATCACTACCTTGATGCCTCTCTTAAACGTTTCATCTCCTAGGAAAAATTTCACCATCCGTATAATGCTGGCTCCCTGGAACACAAAAAGCAGGAGGCAAAAGTTAAAATATATTAAACGTGTTCCTGTGACTGCATCCATAACGACGAGACAGCAAATAAGCCTGACATGCCATAAAATCAGACTTTTTGTTGTTAAAAGGGATCAGGTCATTCCAGTGCTATGGGTACATTAAATGCACATTCGAGCTTTTGGAGTACACGTGCGTTTTATAGGTACATATGTTAGCTTCGTGGAAACTTTAATGGATTCAAATGTTTGGCACACGTCGCGCTTACAAGGGTATTGAGGTGCAGATATGTTTTTTAATGATGAAGTAAAATTCAACAATAACTACAATAATTATATCTCAGTCAAAAACACTAAACTCACTCTTCGTAGAATTACCTTCACGTAGATGATGCTGTTGTAGGCGGCCAGAATGTCTTGTTTGCTATCGACTTTCCTGTGTAGTGGCACGGATGTCTCGGTAGAGTCTTGTAGCATCGCCTGGCGGAATGTCTTGACAAGGAACTGGTCCATCTACCAGGGATGCAGCGATGGGGGTTGGGGAGGAAGTGAAAGTAGAAAAAAGGTAGAGACAGCGAAACGTTGAAATAAATATGCAGGGACCGTCAAATGGAGAGGGGGAAGAGAGGAAGAAAGAAAAAGAGAGACAGAGAAAAAGAATGCCGGAGGGACAGAAGAGAAAACGGGGGGAAGTGAAAATATAAGGGTAAGAGTGAGAGAGAGAGAGAGATGAGAAAGAGTGAGAAAGTACCCGATAAAAAGGCAAACAATAATCGCCGCACACTTTCTTATACAAACGCATATTCTCACTCCACACACACACGCACACACACACACACACACACAACACACACGTTCTCACACATTCACAAAATCATTTTATCAGCAACCCACGCCTTCGCACTTTTTCTTCAATCAGAATGTCATCATGTATTCACGCGCCTTGCCGACAGTAGGTCGTAATGAAGTTGGGTTAAGCCCAGCTCAGACGGTCTGATAAATCGATTCAAGGACACCGGAAACATTTTTGTTCATTTGTGGACAGTTTAATTTCGTCCAAACTGGAACGGATATTTCTTTAACATGCATATTTAGCTTCAATCCCGGTGGGATTAACTGCAACGGGTAGGGGAAGTGCAGGAGGTTGGGGGTGGGGAGAAATCTTTCAATCAAGGAAATATTCGATTTTTTTTCCCCAAACAGTCCGAGTCGTCACAAAACCTTTGACTTAATGAGTCTTAACACCGGCTTTACACCACAAACCGTCAACAAAACGCACCATTTTCCACTGCGGCGAAGCGTAGTCGGTCCCCAAGTATTCCACAAAGGTGGCGAAACCTTCATTCAGCCAAGTGTCATCCCACCATGCCATAGTTAGCAGGTCTCCGAACCACTAATACAACAACAATAATAACAAGAGCAATAAATGTCAAACGAAGATTTCTCGTGAAGAAACCTGCACAAAGTATACTTAATAAAGTGCATACTTTATTTAATGCATAAAAAATTGAAGTAATCTTGTCTTTTGCATGAAGTCACTATATATTAGTCGAGGGTTATAGATCGATGACGCTCGTTCGCTTTTCGCCGCCTTATCAACGTCACGTTGACGCTATCTTGTCAACGTCACGCGGGAACACAGACAGACAGACAGACAGACAGACAGACAGACGGACAGACGGACAGACAGACAGACAGACAGACAGACAGACAGACAGACAGACAGACAGACAGACAGACAGAGAGGCTGATGTTTTTACTTGTGAACAAGATTTTAAAAATAAATTAGAAGTGTATTCTGTGTAATCCCTTTAAACGCACCATGTGGGCCGTCTCATGGGCGATGACTCTTGTCACCGCTTCCTTGTCGTTAATGCTGGCCATTTCTTCCGAAAGCAGCATCGAGTTCTCGCTGTAAGACACGAGACCCCAGTGCTCCATGCCAGCATACTGGAATCCCGGCAGCGCTATCAATTCTGGACAAACACGTCACATCTTACCCTGCCAGGTCTAGAAACGACATGACATGTTTGACCTATCATATTTGTCAAAGATTTGGTTAAACCGCTTTGTTATTATTATATCTTTCTTTTAATTAATGAGTGATTTGACGAACTCTGGTGGCTTATAATAAAGTACTGTAATTGTCGAAGCTTTGTCCTATCAATTCTGCAAATGATGTCACAGCCTTTTCCATGTCAGTTCTGGCAAGCACGTCACATGTATGGGATATAGATGTGTCATGTGCTAATCAAGTATGAACATCTATTTCTCCAAATCCATCGATTTTTTTTTTTTGCAGTATCTGGGGTGGATGTGCGTGTGTACTTGCGTGCGCTCTAATGTGTTTATGTCTTTGTGTGTTCGATACGTGTGTCTTCTGGCTATGTGGGTTTTTAGTAGTTTTTAGTGTGTGTGTGTGTGTGTGTGTGTGTGTGTGTGTGTGTGTGTGTGTGTGTGTGTGTGTGTGTGTGTTATAAAGAGAGAGTTGGAGAGGGTTTGTACATTTACCGATTACTCTAGTTGCCATAAACCATGTCCGCGAACAAACTAACTCTCGTCAACCTACCCACCCATCCACTCACTCATCCGTTCCCTCGCTCACCACCAGGGAGACAGGACGAAGGCGGGTAAAAGAAAAACAAAACCAGACACGCAGTGAGGTTCAAGCCATCCTGACCCTGTTCTGGGAGGGGGAAGGCCAGAGTGAAGTAGTCGTTGTAGTAGTCCATCACCAGCTCCGCCATGCTCAGCGCGTGCTCCGTTTCCAGGATAGTGTCGGCCCGCGACCACGCCCTCAGCTGCACATGACCACCATGACCTCAGTTCCCCCAATAATGTTTCATTTAGCATTAGTGACTGTTTTCAGCAGCCACTTACTACCAACACGTGTCGTTACTCTAACATCGTGGTAACAGCTCAAAGAGAGATTTTGATTGATATACCGTGTTTCCCCGAAAATAGGACCGGATCTTCTATCAGTTTTTGCTCCAAAAGAGATACTAGGGCGAATTTTCAGGCAATGTCTTATTTTTTCATGTATATAAAATCTACATTTACTCTCATACATTCATGTCATTTTCTTCTGGAACATAGTCAAAACTCATAGCTATATATATATATATCATTACTTTATAATTTAATACATCCGTCTGTCTTGCTTATATTTGGATAGGGATTATATAACGAGCATCCTGGGGCCAGTTGCAAAACATATTTCTATTTTAAACACTTTTAAAAACCTATTTAGATAATTAGTTTAAAGTGCACACCATAATTTTATAATTTTTAAAACTAAAGCTGCTTTAAATAAGCTAAAGTTGTTTAAGTCTGACTTTCCGTCCTGTCAGTACAATTTTTGTGTATGCGCTTGTGCAATGCATCTAAATGGCAAAGAAGAGATTTTGCTTCTTTAGAACAGTTTTAAGGTTTAGAAACATGTTGTGCAACTGACCACTTAAACATTATTTTAGGGCTTATTTTCGGGGAAACACGGTGTATATATATATATATATAAAGCGCTTTAGGACAACTGAAGCAATATTTTAGTATCACGTGGCGTGGCGGATTCTGTGCACAACTTTGTGTCTATTAAAGTGTGGAATAGTAAGCAACACTTTATTGTTGATTGACCTGCTAATTATCGTCCAATATTGTGGTGTCCATATTGTCTTGTCGCGTGCTCAATATTAAGCAATAAGCCGTGTCTCTTGGTGTTTCAAATATTAATCAGCAACATTGTGTCTACTAAATTGTCGAATATTAACCAACACTTTAGTGTCTATTGACGCGCTAACTGTACACCAAAATTTTAGTATCGATTTAAGTGCTGAATATCGAGCAAAATTCAAGTGTTTATTGACGTGAGATGTAATAATTTGATGAACTTTGATGATAATTTTATTTCATTACCTTGTAGCCCCTGCTAGAGTTAACCTCCTTGTAGGTGAATTGACACACCGTGAAAGTAAGCAAGTAAGTGGACATCAGTGGTGTTGTCAGGAAACGGTCCACAAACCAAAGGTCACCGTTGACAATTCTATTGACAAACGTGGTGAAAACCAAACATCACCGTTGACAACTCTTTTGAGAAATGTGGTTAAAAACAAACGTACGACATAATACTCATAGAACTGCACCGTTGACAATTTTTTGACACTTATAGACTACAGTGTGATATAATGCTCGCGAATCTGATCTTCACACTTGACAACTCTGTCGACAAAAGGAAGGAAATAATAACAAATGATGCTCAAACTTTTCTTCATGTAGTCTTCGTATCTTCGGTGTACCTGTTGCTATTGTTCACTTGCTCTCAAGGCAGTTCTTAACATGGCAAAGCGCTGAAGCATTAACCTCCCAAATTCTGTCAAGTCCCATTGTATTGGCAAATGTATTGACAATGTATTGCAAACAATGTTAGACTGAGACAAAGCATGTTGACCAAACTTTCAAACTCGCCAACGTTCTCTCCAAAAGTATTGGTTTTCTGTAACCTTCGAAACTTTTGACCAACTTGGACAATCGTTGGACAATATTTGTCCTGTTAATAGGAGTCTTTACACTTGTGTTCACACAGACCGTAGCCTTATAATCTAACCGCTTGTTCTCGCTTCTCCCCTTCACCTTTCATGCGTGTCATTCCGCGGCATGTTGGAGATGGAAATGAAGTTTTCTTTCCTGAGGATGGTCAGTGTGAATCTAGCCTTGAAAGCGGGCTCGTCAAAGCAAGGGAAAGCCAGCCTCGCGTGGTTAGGGACGAAAATCGTGGAGACAAAATATCTGCACAAAATACACAGAGTCGCGATATCAAAGAAAGTTGAAAAACATTCAATAAACTTAAAGGTCTAACACATTAACTCACATTTGGCACTTATTTTCAAATGTGTTACTTTATGTCAAAAATGAAAGTAATTTTATATGACCGCCAAGCAAATATTTACCAAACATTGCCATATTATCAACAATGGGTCTGATTAAAAGAAAACCTTTAGAGGGATGAAAATCCACGTAATAATCAACAGAGCTCGAAAAAAAACTTGAGGCATAGGATCAAATATATTGTGGTCATATCGTTAGTTGCTTCTACGGCCAATCAAAGACTGATGATAAGATAAGATACAACTGTATTTGTCCCGGAGGGGTTAAGGGAAAATTGAGATGAAAGGTGTAAATGAATGGACGAAGAGAAGCTAGGCGTCACTATTTATTTATTTATTTTTTTTATTTATTTATTTACACACACCAGAGAAGTCTACCAACATTTCCAGATTACTTCAATAGTCCTTCACTAACAATTATGACCCCAATGACGACGCCATGAACACGAGGCTGTCAGAAAGATGTCTCTCACATGGTCTGGTTATTCTCTTGGTAGCTGGAAAAATAAATGGCTCGGAAGAGGTCCGTGATTCTTCCCCGGAAGGTAACTGTGAGCAAGTAGCGATATTTCTCCTGTAAAGGTCGCAGCAAATGGAGTTCAAGGGTTTCCCGCTCTTTACTGATCTGAAAGGACTGAAGAGACAAAAGGATTTTGTTATAGAAGAGGGTCAGTGCGAACATCAGGAGCCGCAGTTATGAAGCGAGAGTAAATCGTTTCCCCAGGGCAACTTAGGGAACTCACGGATAGTACCTGATGTTTCTTTACCCCAGGGCATCTTTGCTACACTTTTAATTATATCTACTGATGCAGGATTAAAAACAGCGTCTGTTGGGTCTGGACAACCCTTTATAACTTCGGAAAAAAGACGCTTGTCCTTTCGTTTCCCATGTTGCCCCAGCGACACCACACACATTTAAAGCGTAAAACTGAGAAAGACGAGCAGAACTAATCATTAGATTTTTTTTAAAAAGATGTGAGTGAAATCACACACACACACACACACACACACACACACACACACACACACACACACACTGTTGCCACTATGTCGCAGTAACTCTCGTCATTTTAATGAAATGTTGAATACAAAGCTTCTACTACCTCGAAACCAGCAGCTTTTTCATTTTATTTAATTTATTCACAAAGTTTACCTTTATAATGATGTTGGGATCGTACTCTGGATCCCATGACCCAAGCTGAATGTCAAGCTCCACAACAGTCAAGTCCACAGCGTGTAAGATGATGTCAGATGTGCGGTCTCTACATAACAATTCTATTCTTACAGTGCCCTGAAAGCTGAAATTCGAACTGTTGGCCTGGTAGATATCAGGAATAAGCTCGAGGTCATAGTGCAAAGGTCGCAGTGAAGTTGGAAGACGGTATATCATCTGAGATGCGATCGCTGACGACGTGGTCCCTGAAAGAGAATTTGACGAATCAGCGATGTTACATCTGTCACTCGATGAAAGACTGAACAGAACCATTCAACCTTCGACAGGGAAACTGGAGTAGTGGGGGTGGGGTGGGGTGGTGGAGTTATGAAAACTTGCGATATCTCGAGCAAGCGAGAGAAGAAAAAATGGGAAAGGAAGGAATGAGAGAAGAAGATAAAGACTGAAAAGAAAAAAGGAAGAAAATATTAGATTAAAATTGATTTTCCGACACCCCGTCGATCTAGTACCATAGTTCACTCAAGATTTATTGGGTCTATTTTCTCTTACGCCAGTGTGCACAAAATATTGTGTCTAAAACCTGACATGTTCTCATTTGCATGCACCCCTGACTCCAAGCCCCGTTCTTTATTTTCTTTAGTGTCAGATCGGGGTAAACGCCTAGCTAACGCCCCAGAGATAAATTGTATCCAGAATGTTAATGGGGATGTTATGGTGTTGTTGGGCTTACAGTAGTGCAGTGCTTAAAACACTCGCTCATTTGTCACGACTGAAAGGCCGTTAGTTCAGATCTCGTCTCGGGACACTTGAGTATGAGACCTGTTCTCTGGTCTGGCCGTCGGGGTTTTTTTTTTCAGCCTTCCTCTGCCCTCATAGTGCAAACTCACCTCTTTCCCGCCAAACCAACAACCAGCCAACCAACCAACTGACCAGCCAGCAGTGTCAAACAAAGAAAGTCCAATCGCTGTGTTCTGCCAGATTCTGTGGGTTTAAAATATCGGAACCAAATGGACAAAAAATCTTAAATTTTATTTTTAGTACAACAGTTTGTTTGTTGTTGATAGTTCCTATCAGCTGAATTTTGTTTTGTTTTGTTTTGTTCCGCCTCCTTTCTCTTCACAGATGTCATGGCAAGGCAAGCTTTGTTAATACTGACTACAAAAAGCATCCAAGCTAAGTAAGCCAATTTCTTTCATGATGTCTGAGCACATTTCACTCAACTTCGTCAACACCGGTTTTTGCGCTCGTGATAAACCAGACATGCAAACAGAAGGCTTTCACAGAGTTCGGTCCTCACTGATACGAAACTAAGGGATGAATCCCTGGGTGACTCTGCCTGAAGCTGACAAGCCGCCATATTCCTTCAAATAACTGAGATGCTCTGCTACAGTATTTTCGCATTTTGAATGTTGCATGCTTTTTCTTTCCACAAACTGCTTTAGTTTTTTTATTTCAAAACCAAGAGATGGGGGTCAGTCTGTTCCTATTCCATCTGCTTTATAGATGACAGTCTGAGTGGTAAGATGGCTGTATGGTACGCAGGATCATTCCAGTACAGTGTAGGTCATCGGCTCCTAGCAGGAAATTTTCTTCTGCTCTTCAGTATTCGATAATTTAATCATGTTTCTTATGAAACATTGTAGATTCAAACCACTTTTACGGCTGCAGTCTCATTTTTTTTTCTTCAATCATTTAAACGTCTAATTAAGTTAATCTCCTTGATCTAGCACAGCTATTATGGGGAAGATTTTCCGGAATTTAAAAACATGATTCTAATCATATTTAATGTTTTCTTAATGCATGCATTAAGCGATCTGTTCTTCTGAAGCAATCGTTAAATATTCTGTGCAATGTGTTTAGCTAACACGATATTGAGGCCAATACACTCTAGGTGAAAGGGCACAGGAGTATGCCGAGGTGACAACGTCAGGTGACTCGTGTGTCAAGCATACTGACTAAGCTTGAATTTTTAAAGTATATATTTTTTTACTATGATTACCGATCTATTGCGACAAGAAAGAATGAATGAATGAATGAATGAAACAAAGAAACACAAGTGTCAAGTATTTGGACGAAATGCCAGTTGTATAAGTTGTCTTGTTAATATTCTTCTCACCAACATTAAGAGCTTGCTTCGTGTATTCCTCGTTGAAGTGTTTTAAGGGGAAAAATACTGCCACAGCGATCAAGATGGTAGACACCACAGCAGTTATTTTCTTCTTGTACTTCCCGATCTTGTTTCTGCAGTTTCTCCAACCGCTTCGCGCTGGCATCGTGTCCCGGAAACCCTTTCACCTTGTCTTTGTCGCGGGGTGGATCAGAATTCCCTAGGAGTCCTCCTGTAGTCTGCCTGTCAGCCACTGTGCCGTCGTCATGTGATCTATGCAGTGGACACGCTTATGATTAGGTCTAAATGTTTCCAAGTTTATGAAATCATCATCATCATCATCAGAAGAAGAAGAAGAAGAAGAAGAAAGAAGGTGGGAGAAACAAAAGAGTGAAGATGATGCAGAGAACTGTTTTTATGCTAACGTAAATGATGTAAAGAGAATGGGGAGGAATCGATCCACACAGCTACAGTAAAAGATGGAAAAAGAAGAACACGGAGAAGGGGCAGCAAAATTAAGATGAAGCAGCAAAAGAAAGAAAGAAAGAAAGGGTGGACTAAAGAAAAAGGATGGACAGAAAAATACCATATTTCAGTAAAATGTACCTGTTTTACTGCCCTATTAAATCATCTGTCTCATTTCCCTACCTATAGTGTAATTCCAGCGAAGCTCATCACATCTAGCCTTAAAAGCTCAGGAAACCGGAGTCTTAATAGCAAACGAAGGCTAATGCGCCGAGACGCTGTAAGGTCCGCAAATTGTTTGGTCAGCTTCCCAGCCATCCAATCATCTCCCGTCTCTAAGGCAACGGAAAAAGCAGTAGTTTCAGAAACGTTACACGTCGAAAAATAATAAAATAAAAACATTGAATAAGACGATGACAATTGCACCTAAAAATAAAACGCCTAATATGAGGAAAAAGACCACTCAACCACTTCGGAGAGAAGGACTTTTTTTGTAAAAAAAAAAGAAAAAGATTTTATTCCATGTTGAAATTGTTTTCTCAAAAGATTGATGCAAGAAATTTTCGTGCAGTATGCTTGACGGTTTTAAACATCATTACCCTAGATGGATCTTTTCATGTACGAGGGATGTTCCACTTCTCATCGGACTTCAGTATTTTGCGGGCTTTCAGCGAGCGCAGACCATGGGGACTCGATAGAGTCATTCTTCAGGGTGTTTCAATTTTTTTTTCACAATTTTTCTTGTTCTAGGTTTACCGAGATGGAGAGGAGAAGCAAGTGGATGCACGCTCCGCCAAGTGATCCATCAGTGCAGTCAAGGGATCATGTTGTATCACTTTTGGCCTGGCTTTCAGGCTGTTGAATGTTTCCAAGAGCTGAAAGAAACTTACGGCGATGATGCTCCATCTAATACGAGTGTCACAGACTGGTTTCGGGGATTTGGAATTGGTCATTTCAGCCGTGAACCAAGGCCTAGGACGTCAAGAAACCCAGACAATGTCGACAAAGTTCGTAAATTCATGGAAAGTGATGGCCATGTGACCATCAGGGAGCTGGAGCTGGGAATTTCATCTACAACTCTTCAAGGATCATCCATCACAATCTGGGCTTCAGCAAGAATTCAGCTCGCGAGGTGCCAAGGTTGCTGACGGACAAGTGAAAGGAAAAACCGTGTGGACTGGTGCAAGATTCAAGTGCATCACCACAGATGATGAATGTGGATTCTACAATCTGGACCCTGAGACCAAGACCCAGTCGATCATTTGGCCATTGCTGAAGTTAGGGAACAGCTGAAATTATGCCAAAACCGGCGTTTTTGGAGTGTTTTATAAAATGGATCCATAGGGCCGAAAAATGTGTTGCAACTGGCGGCGACTATGTTGAATAAGTTTAAAAATAGTTGCAGAATTAGAGAAAATGTTTTCAAATTTCTCTGAATTCGTTTTATTACCAAGTTCGGGAGGAAGTGGAACATCCTTCGTAAGTATGTTTCTGCCATCACAATTTTGTCACTGTTTTTTTTTTAAACAAAAATAGGAATTTACGTGTGATATAGTTGATATTTGTAAATGTTAAAACCTTCAAGGGAGAGCTTAAATCGATGTGGTCCTGCAGTTGCAGTCTTTCCTTGTTTATTTTTCCACATCAGATTTATGCAAAGAAACTGTCGCGTGAGGTACTCGGTACAGTATTGTAGACTGTTACTAGCTAGGCCTTCTTCATGGACATTATTCATTAAAATATTTTAATATTAGATACCGATAAACCAGATTAACAAGAACAGGAATGAAAAAAAATGAAGCTGTGCTCGCAAACCTCGACACCTTGTATATCCTGTAAATATGTAAACCTTGTAAACTTGGATTTTATGCAGGTCCGAAGGCGGCAGTGATCACCGACTAGACCTATGACCCATCATGGGGTCGTTATAATGAGCATCCCAGGATTAGCTCTATCTCCGCTGAGCATCCTCTGTAGCCATAGCGGGGACCACAGACTTAGAAGTCTGTGTCGGCGACCTTTAGATTATCAGCCCTCTTTCTCTACCTGTTTCTAGTCGTCATGTCCATTTCCCTTCTGCTTTGAACTCGGTGAGGAGATGGGAAAAGGTTAAAATTCACCTATAGAAAGTGGAAGTGATTGTTTTTGTAACGGAAGGTTTAATTAGTTGTACGCCGTTAATTATTCTCCTCGTTAAATAGCTTTTAGTCGCGTAACAGGCTATCGAATAGTGTTTCTACAAATATTTTAAAATCTTTTTACAAATTAAAAGTGTCTGAAACCTCGACGTCATTTGCTACAAGTCCAGCTTTGGGTTCGAGCAGAGGCAGTCAGAGCCAGTCAAATATAATAGTGTGAGAGGCACTCTCTCAAGCTATTAAAAAAAAAACAGATCATCAGTGTCCCTCTCTTTGTTATATTTGAAGTTATACGTATGACAGAAAATCCCGAGACCTAAGCAAACAAATTATTTTACCCAGTTTAGTGCATTTCAAATACAAGAGTGTTTAATTTACTGATTATTTTTATCGGATTTGTCTGCTCACAGTTTTTTTGGTTTTTGTTTTGTTTTGAGCAATGCAGAGCTTGCGAAAGACATCACGTGCTGGTACATATAGTTCAATGTACCATGCCGTGTATATATTCTCTTTTATTGGTAAGGTTGAGGTTATGTTTGGCACTCGTGGATTTGCAAAGTCTAGAAGAAAAAAAATTGTCGACATTCTCGTGGTAAACAAAGAGCAATTAGAATACGGATCGGTATAACAAACCTCACTTGATTTCACCTCACAAAGTCATACCAAGGATTTTTTTTTACTTTTCTTCACCAGCAAAACAGTTAATTCCTACCGGTCATACTTGACTCTAAAATACACAGCGACTATGAGGTTTTGATTACAAGAAAAACTGTCAACTTGCCAGACAAATAGTTTTCATTAAAATGCCAGCGTGACAAACCACCTTGGCTCGCAGCCAAATAAAAATGTAAAATTGGCACGACAGCTGATAGCACCTTCCATCTGAGAGACACCATCAACCACTGAAGTGTTTGCAAAATTACAAAATAAAATGAAAATAGACACAGTGAACAGGTTTTTATTTTGTTGTTGTTTGGGGGGGGGGACACTTTCGTGGACAGCGCCAGCCTACAGGAAGAGTATTGCTTCTCTCACTTATAATAGAACAACACGCTGACAAGATTCAAGATTCTTTTTTCTTTAACCCTCTCAAGGATATTGAGATATTCATATTCATATACACACATTCTTAACTATCTTAACCTACCGGGATACCATGCAAACATGCCTCACTCTAATTCTCCGACCAATGTCTCAGTTTCAATTCTGAGATAGAATCGAGGTGTTTTAATCCAAGCTCCTTGTGCCCAGGGCAAGAGTTTGACATCAACACGTCAAATAGAATTCAAAGTCAACAGTCTAAATTGAAATAAAAGAAAGGAGTCAGGGTGTCATTTTCAATACAAGATCCATGTGCCAATCAGCTAGCAAGAGTTTGACGCCAACGACACGTCGATGTTGATCAAGTATTGGAGGTGTATTCTAGACATCAAGAACTCACCCCGCTGCGTGGCAGAAATAAACTTCACAGATAAAGAGATGAAGTCATTAAAAGTAGAAAAACATCTTGCGAAGGCATCTTGCGATTAATACAGATCACGTTAACAGGTGTGATGCAAGGTGATTGCTGATAGTCGAATACTGAGAAGGACATCACGTTTGTTGGCGGAGATTCTAGATGCGTAACTGTTTATTATGCAACTAGAATAACGATAACAACACACCATCAAACAATAACCTTCTGCTGTCGAATTTGCTGTAAACAATTTTGAGAGTGATAGTGTATTTTACTCTACCAAAACACTTTGTTGTTTTCCTTGTCTGTTCGAGAAAGACAGGATTTCTCGTTTTGTTTTTTATTTCTTTTCTTCGTGGAAGTGAGTGTGAGCTCGTGTGCATGTTACATTCTTTCTTTCTTGCTATCACATTTTCTGTTCAACAGTGTGGCATAAAATAAATTTCTTACCGTGATTCAGGGAACAAGGTGTGGGAAATAATTTGTTTTTAATACCATGCTGTCAAAAGTCAATACCAGTAAGGTGCAATTTTTTCTGGTAACTCTCAGTGCAAGATATACTAGTTATACTAGAACATTTAGTAATCTAATGAGCACCACACAACAACAACAACAACAACACACACACACGTGTCAGGGTTGAGGAACAGTTAAAAAACACATTGAGAATACAAGTAATGAAATGATAGATGGATAGGTAATGTTGAGAGATACACAGAGGACAGGTAAAGCTGCTTTGAACGAATTTGTAAAATTGCTTGATCTTGGTAATTACCCCCACCATCTCCCCTCCACCCCTCCAAAACACACACACACACACACCAAAAAAAGTGAAAGAAGCATGGCGGAGACTTACTGCGCAAGATGTGTCCCTGGTACCTGTTTAATCCACTAGCAGTAAACTCCCAATCAGCCACTTGCGGCTATTTGAACTTCCGACTGCAGCTCCTCGGCTATCAGTTGGTCGGAGATGTGCTTCACTCTGGAACCTGCCTGCACGGGCCACGCTACACGTCACAGCGCGCGTGCGCCGGCGGCTTTCCACTAAGCCATCGAGACAAACCCACTTCGCTTACAATTTCCCTCAGCCAGGATGCAGCCAGACATCTCCACCCAGGAGATCACTTAGTCTTCAAATACCCTTTCCCGGCTTGAAATGTGGTACCGAAGGGTTCCGCGTCCCTCCTCGGCTGGGGCAGCTTGCAAGAGCGTTCGCAACATTCATTCCACACATAAAAGCGCCCGTATGTTCCACAGGGGTAACGGGGTGTACGGGGATTGTTGTGTACGGACAGGAGATACGATCACTCGTGCTAGCCGACTCATATGCGAGGCTGCAAAAGTGTTAGAGAAATAAATCATCTCTATACGGAAGAGTGACACCAGAAAGTTGTTCTGCGAGGTTTTTTCCTTGTTGTAGATCGTGTTTTTAGACATTAGGACGCTAAAGAGGATGCGAAAGACGATTTAAAACACTTGCGGAGCAAGATTTGCAACGTCCTGTGAAAACATTAAAGTCTTATGTGTATCTACATTAAGAGGGTAGAAAAACATTTCGGCGTCTATTAAAAAAGAACAGAAACAACGAGAAACAAGAAACGGAGAGAAGAAACGCATAAAAAGAAAAATTCGGAAAAGACATCCAATCGCACACCTTTGATAAGTGTGCACGGACATCAGTAACGAAGCATTACTTGAGAATATTTCAATTTGGTATACACAGAAAGAAAGAAAGAAAGAAAGAAAGAAAGAAAGAAAGAAAGAAAGAAAGAAAGAAAGAAAGAAAGAAAGAAAGAAAGAAAGAAAGAAAAATGTATCGTGAAAAACAAAAGCACAGAAAATGACAGAGTAAAGGTAAGGGTCTATCTTCTTCACAACATACACCCACACCCTTTGTTGCTTGCTGGTGCACAAAAAAATGCCCCTAACCCCTTGATGGTCAGGTCGATGAAAGATGGAGTACGCATCACCTGAAGATGGCAGAAGAGCATGTCTCAAGTGCAAAGCTCTTGTCATAATGATAAATTCATTTGTGCCAACATCCTCTGCACGACCTTTAAGCTCTTCGTTATACGGAGGAGGTCTAGGGGAAGGGGGAAGAGAGCGGAGCAACTCTCCTCACCAGTTAGTAAAATGTACATTCCACCTTTAATGTCATCATCTCCAGTTTTCGATGTTTGTTCTCTGCCAAGAATGATTAGCACTTTCCTCGGTGGGCACTACTCCAACATCTGGCGATCTGCCGTATCTTAATCTAACTATCGATCATTCTCTGTCTGAACATGGTTCAGAAAACTATCCGATCCATGTTTAGCCCTAGTTCTTAGCTGGAAGTATGGGTGCTCCAAATCCCAGTTCGATCATGATCGCGAACAGGATTCAAAATGGAAAAGGGAGTCAGCAAGGTATCTGCTCGTCGATCCTTCCTGCTGATTGGCTGAGCTCTTGAGACTTTTAAATGCATGGGACCCACATCAACATCTCTGTGACTCCACAAGAATACAAATCCCCCTCTAAGAGCAACCACTTTCAAAGCAAGTTAACAACCAAAACCTAAATCATCGAAGAACATGAATCCTGTTTGTAGTTGATTGACTTTAATTCTAGTTAAGAATGAGCTTCAGGCTACCTGAACCTGTTTCACATCGGGAATTATCACATGGTGTTTGTTCCTTGTCGAACGTTCACACGAGAAATTAGTTTCAATGGCCTACATGTTGGGAAAAGCGTAAATTCTATAATTTTTCCCAGATTAATGAGCTATAGAAATGAATATTACGCTTGCTTGGTTTGTTTTCATCGTGTTACATTTCAAAACATACCAGCAAAACTGCGTCTTTAAATATGAATGGTGCTGCGTAAAAGATCGGGTACGAACAAGAAGGAAAAAACAGAGGAAAGTGTCAACAGCAAGAACAGCGACAACAACAGCAGCGGTAAGACGTTACTCACGTCTGACAGCAGCGCCAGCACGGACAGCAGCAACAGTCTCAACAATCGATTAAAAAAGCCTCACTCTTAAGTTCGATCGCGCCTTACTCCAGTGGCGGAGGTCAGCGACAAGCTTTTAATGCTGCAAGCTGCTGGATGGGCATTGAGGAAGCCCGAGGTTGGCATACGGCGCTGTGCTGCATGGCACTGAACCTTTCGCACTACTTGGCGTCCAGCTCATCATTGTCCTCCACCTCAACCATCCTTGTTCTGAATAAAACTCTAAACATCACGTGTTGTATGTTAATGAAAACAGATTACTTTGTCCGGCGTCATGTTTTAACTTTAATGCTGAAAATTGTCTACTTGATTTTTGTCAAAGATCACAGATCTCTCTTTTACTCACAGCTCTGGTCAGCAAGAGAGTTGTCAATAGACATAAAGGAAGATAAAAATAGCAAAATGATGAGAAAGTCACTTTTTGAAAGATTTTTCAGTTGTAGCTCTCTGAGTATTTACAAAACATTTCAACACGAGCTTATATTATTTTGCTCAGACACTCGCACCTGCATCTACTTAGAGTAAGACAAACATGTGGGCTGTTTGAAATCATTCAACCCTAAATATATTTTTATTATGTTATAGTTTATTTTTAAATTCACTTAAATTTCTGACATGCCCACCAGAACAACGAAAGATGCAGACTTTCTTTGTATGAGATGAAGATTTTTTTTTTTATTTGCATCACCTCTAGATTAGACTGCTGTTCATATTAGTCTTAAAGGACTTGTAAGGTGCAAAATTTATGTCTGATGATTGGGTAAAGTTCAGTGCAAGATAGTATATCCCCAAAGCTGTGTGAATAACCCTCTTATGCTCTCAAAGGTGAACTTGTGAAAGTCCCATCTGTGCATGCAGGTCATATATATCGCTCCAGTCCTCCCACTGACTGAGGTGTTCACAATGCAAACTTATTCCTGTACAATTGTGACATCCATGGGCATGGTGATTTTCATCTCGAGAACAGAAATTTGGTATTGACCCAGGCTAAGGGAAATCATATCTCAAGCTGAACTTAATCTAGTCGTTAGAAAATGATTTTGCACCCCAACTATTCCTTTAAAACCTTCCAGACAAACCTGCCAAAAGTGCAGGGCTTGCATACCACATTCTGAAGACTGAACAGCTTACAGTTTACAAACATGGTATCACATATCACAATACCAGTGACTTGGGTGGAGGAAAGACTGTCACTGTGCTTTTTATCTTTGTCACAATTGTTCTGCAGCACTTCTAGCAACAAGACACATGAAGGAACAAACGCTTTGAAATACACCTGCAAGAATTCCATGTTCATCAACCAAACATTGATCTTAACTTGATAGCTGCAGAAATATAAGCAAAGGCAGCCAAACAGTGTGATTGAATAATTTATAACAATAAAACAGCATCTTGTTCATGTGTTTAGTGCAGCAGAAATGAAAGTCTGTACAATATCTCCTGCTTGAAATAGACCTAATAAATTTTCTACAAGGGTAAAAAGTACTGCAAACAATGGCATGAGTGAACAGCAGTGCACACAAACAAAAATTATGATCATCTCAACTCACGGTAAGTTGCAACTTACTTACCCAATCTCCACAAAAATTCTAAATAAAGGCATTTTTTCATCTCTAGGCTTGTTTGTGGCTGGAAAAAGTCCCTTGTTTACCCAACAAAAATAAGAACCTAATTTACCGATGAAGGAGAAATGCCAGGCTCTGCCTTCAACCTGCTGTGCCTTAGACATGTTGCATGACTTACAGTTTAATGCTTTTACAGGGAGGGAATTGATGTTCTACACTGAACCGGGAACTAAGGTGGTATCATGGAAAACCATACAGTCCTGTATAGAGATGCCCCATGCAGAAAAAGAACAGCATGCCCGAGACAGGACCTGAACCCAGGACAGCCAATTCTCACTGTATTGACAATGCCTTTACAGGCTATGTGACCTTGACTTATGATCTCAATGAAAACAGCGACATGCCACCTAAAAGATTTTCTCCTATTCACCATTGTATATGACCGTTATCCTTCTATAGTGTGCATACGCCGAATGGCATAGTTATTCTACTAGCACTGACAGGAATCTGTTGCCTAGCAACAATCAAGCAGTCTGAGACTTCTATATTACAGCCTGTGTTTGTTTAATGATAGAAAAGTGAAGGATAGCAAAGAACTAAACTTTTCATTCTATTTGACAGAAACTGTCTCAAAAATCAACACACTGTCAGCAGGTCAGAAAATCAAACCTGCTGTCAGCTATCCACATTTGTCACTTAGATATATGCAGAAAAAATGCTTACTGTCAATGATTATTTCACAGAGTTTGCACCAGATGGACAGCCTTCACACTGTGTCCATTAATCATGATTAGGTTTTCTGTAAGCTATATAACATGGCTGCAAAGCATTCAAAATATAAGTCCACATCCTGTAAGGTACCTATAAACATCAACAACAGAATACAGCCAACAGATTTATCAAATTTTCCATTAGTGTACAAAAAAGGCCAAATAAAACAAACTACAGGGTTAAGGTGCAAAACAACTAAACAAATAAAACAATAAACCACTTAATGCATCACACATACTTGCACACACAGTTAAGAGATAGATTGCAACCCATCTCTTAAAGAACCATCTACTGTTCTTCCCCCGTACAAAATACAAAACGCTACTGAATTAGACAACTCATCTTGGAAGATGAAGGCAGTCGTTACACTCAAACCCATGTGAAGATCACACAAATAAAACCAAAATTATGAATTTTAAAGTCACAATCTGATTCTGAGATAGTCTTGAATAGAGCAGTGACATTTCCTGAACCAGTCCATAGGCCATTTAGTCTTTTCCAAAACATGAATGAATCATTAGAAAAACATGTTTGTGAAAAAAACTCAACTTTTTGGACAGAGATAAACTTCCACCCCCCTTCCCCTACAAGCCTATGGCATTGTGACAAGAGAAGAAATGAGCAGTCAGGATGAATCTACAGAGATGGCTATGTCATGACTTTTTCTCAGCTTCACCATTCTGTATGGGTTTAGGCTGGCGGAAAGACTTTTGAAGCACATAAGCATCGGCAGGCTCAATCCGTTTGTAATAGTTTTTCTTTTCTTCCACAATTTCAAAACCAAATTTCTCATAGAACCTGATGGCACCTTCATTGTTAACTTGTACGTGTCTGAAAATGGACAAAAAAAACCAACAAAAAAATAGACAAGGGCATCAACAGTAACATGATTTCACATCACTTCAACAAAAAATGCAGACGGCTTATTGTGTGTAGTTACCAAGAACCAATTTTACTGCTAGGTCCCCTATATTCCATAAAACCTAGAATACAACTAAACAGAGAAGAGTTCCGTTCTCTTTGCTGTCATTCTGTTTAGCAAATAAAATCATTGCAAAACCACTGAAAATAAGATCTTGAGGTTAACAAGCATAAAATTTAATACTGAATCTCAATTGTACTATTTTTGCCAAAAACAAAACCTTGTTCACTAAAACATAGAGAAAAGAATACTCTATGTCATTAACATTAAATTTTAAGACATTACTTCATATTAAATTCTGTTATGTCTCCAAGTAAAATATGAGATAATATGACGTACAAAAACACGTTGTCAAAGTTTCCATCGTCATGGCAAATCTTCAACACATGCTCCAGCATCACAGTGCCTGAGGAAAAAAAAATCATTAGATAATTTATATGATAAATCATCAGGTAATTTATAACATCTTTAAAACTCTCCTAAACTGTATCATTTCTAGACATGTTTTTAAAAACCTGACCATTTTTCTCCAAAATGTTCA
This sequence comes from Marisa cornuarietis, assembly GCA_004794655.1. Classification (NCBI taxonomy): domain Eukaryota; kingdom Metazoa; phylum Mollusca; class Gastropoda; order Architaenioglossa; family Ampullariidae; genus Marisa; species Marisa cornuarietis. The sequence continues at coordinate 3,935,420 of SMMW01000521.1, forward strand.
GCTAAGCTCCTTCCTGATGTAGGCTAATACCCTTTTTATATTGAGGTTATATCATACCCTTTTCATATTGAGTTATTTCATACAGTTTTACAGACTACTCTACTACCAAGGTGATATTTTTCTGCATGTTAATTTCTATTGGTAATACAAAATCAACTTACCAATGCCAAGTCGTCTATATGGTGCCAGGCAACCCAACGTCATTATATACAACCGCCTCTGATTCTCTGACGTGTCAACTCGGCAGCACACCGCACCAATCACTATGTCATTGTAGTATGCTTTCGGGGAAAAACAAAAGATTTGTTACCATACACTTTTGCAAAGTTACTGCATATTAGACACAGGATACTAATTCTGTCCTAAATTTATTCTTCTGTGCCCACAAAGATCTTTGATCAAGGATGCTGCAGTGCATGATTACATTGTGGTAATATACTCTTTTTTTTTGGAGGGGGGGGTGAGGGGGATGTTTCAAGCCTTTCTAGCACTTTATAACACTTTAGATAAAAGCCTTTGGAATGTTAAAATGTGAAAACATTTCAATGCAATAAAATGTCCTGATTTAGTAGTAATAAAAGATGTTCTGTAAGCTTATTAACACTTTCCCTGCATGCTACTGCATAACGGTGTAAGAAGGCTTTGTTTGCATCTTAGCCTTTGAACTATGTCTACCCACATAAACGCCCCAAAACCACACTACCCCACAGCCTGAATAAAATCGTTGCAGCCATGTCTTTATCTTGCCAAATAAGACCACATCGTCCTAACACCAAAAGCCAAATCGTCTCAAGGTCCAAAGACAAATCGATCACCGATGACACAAGTTATTAACCATTTTCCAAAATAATAATAATAATAAACTTAACTCTTATAATACTAGAACCCAGCCTTATGAGCAAGTTCACATACTTTTATTTGCCAGTTTACGTGTATATGGTTGTAAGCTTCAATAATGTTCTTCTAAAAATGCACCCTTAAAAAAAGGAAGTTAAAATTAAGGTACTTATCATACCAAGTTTGGCAAGTTCCCCCACTTCCAAAACATCCTTGTAGAACTTGTCATTGTATGTCACTGGAAAGACAACCTGATTCAGTTTCTTTAGCTGTTTAATGTTGTGTTGGGTGATGTCCCCTAGTTCAATACGTCCCCTGTTCATCACAAAACAGTCTTCATAAGTTTTAGTACGCTCATGCAGGCAAACAGATAGGCAAGAAGCACAAATACAATGAACAGTCCTTTTAACTTTTAAGCTTGTGAAAAAATTCCTATTTATGTTATGCAAATTAAATTCACTTCTAAAATCAGTGATTTTGCTAACCACTATGACTACATATATTACCAAGCTAAAAAAATACGTTTTGCTCCAGTATTCTTCGATCTATTCATTAACTGAGAAACAATCTTACTGTAGTTTATATAGAAATGAACTGCACCTACTAGCCTAGTTCATATCACATACCATAGTCATATAAACAAATATTCTAAGCAATATATGACTATAAGTCAGTTTTACTGATATTTATTTGTACTTATACCTCTTGCAGTTTTTTTAATTCTGCAAACACATACAGTTACATAGTTTTACGTCATTAACCCAGTGACTGTTTTGAACAGTCAATATTAATTACATCTATCTATACTTCATTACAAATAATAATAATAATAGTGAAGATTTTTATAGCGCATATTCACACTCATAGAGAGCATGCTCTTAGCGCTTAAAAAATATCAGTGTACTACAAAATTCTGGTCCAGAGCTATCATAATATTAATTTTTAAGACTGTAAGTGATTATCATTCAATAACAATATGAATCTCATTTTTTTTTTCTCTACCTAAAACTTTATGGATACAAGTAGTACCAACGGATAGCTACAGCCTGAAATGGCATGATCAGTCCGGTAACTAAGGGCACTAAAGGAAAAAAAAACCCTGCATAATAAAATTCAATATATTGAAGAATATATATATAGTCTCATTTCTAATCAGAATCGCTGTTTACAGGCAAAATTTGTCATTAACGCTGTTACCAATACTAACAGTGCTCGTGCTTGGTCACTAACGAATGTTGCTGTTAGTGTAACCCACACGAGTAACACGAATGCGTCAGTCTCACCAGATATGCAAAGAAGAAAATTATAAAACTGTCCAGCAGAAACTCCATTTTATAAACGTACCTAGTCATGACGATTCAATATTAAAAATAGAAAGCTAAACTTGAAGTAGCACCAATACTTTCCGAGTGACGACGTGAGCACACGACTTCCTCCCGCGTGAGCTTTCTTACCGGAAGTCAGACAGAGTTATCCTACTTGTCAAAAGCATCACATGACAAGACGCCTTCGACATGGTAAGTCGATGTTGGTGTACTTACATTTCTTTCTTTCAACGACAAAAACGTTTTAGTGTAATAAAATAAAATTGCCATGTTGCGGTTACTGAAAGTGTAATCTATAGATAATTTCCAAAGAAAGTATGTTTTATTTCGTCAATCGACACAATAAAAATCTAAAACGTATGCAATTAGATTCTGCACTTATGATCAGTGGCAGCTCCTGCTGCTCTCCACACATCGCTGTATGTTAAGATTATTGTATCCTCCGGCAGACAATCTTACACTTACTGCTTTAATAGACAATTTTTTATAGAAATGTTCCGAAGTTTTCGAGATTAAGAAAAGAAGAGACAATAATGGCATTCACAAAGGCTGTGAAGTTTGCGATCACGATTAAGATTAGCCTCTTCACAGTTTCAGAAACATCATCACGGGTTACGTATCCGGGAGGCGAAATACATCAATCCGCTGTAGAATAATTTCATGTAAATGTCTTAAAAGTATTATGTTTCTGAGTTAATACAGGACGGTTGTACAGAAAAATACGATGTTAAGCATACAGCTAGTAGATGCAAAAGATGGAGGTGTGTCAGCAGTGTTTATGGTTCTCAGTTTTATTGATTATTGATGTCAAAATAGTATGTGTAAACATACATAGCAGAAAAATGAGAAAAAGTAGGAGACTTCACAAATCTAGGAATATGTCAAGATGTTAATTTAAAAGATTACACATATAAAACAAATTTCAATATTTTCTTTGATTACATTTTTGGCAAAAATAAATTTAATAAATGATACGCCATACAACTTCACTTCCTTAGAAGAGAAAATTACTGTAATTGGACAGAATGCAGTCAACATTACTTAATCTGTTTATTGATTTACATTTACTTTAACTAGATTTACAAACCCCTTTTCCGTAAAGTTTACAGTCACTTTCAGCCAGCAGATTATTACACACATGACAGTTTTTCCTAGTAAGATATTCCCTGCCTTACAGTGCATTACTTCTATGCTGATGACCTATGACATTACAGTTAGAGGTCATACTGACCTACCTTTTGCAATCTAGCATGTGTGTCCACAAGTGTAGATATATTTCAACAAGTTTTGTCACTGTTGGCAACCATTTATTTTCTTTATTTTCACTTATACTTTTCAGTAGTGATAGATTTAAACATGTGTATATACAATTTTTATAATACAACTGGAAAACCAAATACTAGTTAGTAAAAAAACAAAAATAATGTTGTCGAAGGTTTATAGAACATACAGAATGGTGATCAAGTTATTGACAATTATAGTACTTTCTAGCATATTAATTAAGTGTATTTGTTATCAGAAGACTAGATCATAGCCCCTTTCTTATGCCAAGTCACTCCTTTTTCCCTATTCAGCCTGTGTCCTTTTCTAAAATTAGACTCAGTGACATTTGTTTTACAAGACACTTCAAACAAAATTATCACACCATTGTAAAACTAAAATTATATTGAAATATTTGTTTACCCATCTTTATAATGACAATTAAAACAAGAGCAACATTATTGATATTTTCAGTAACCTAGACAGAGATGAACATCGATGCTTTTTCATCGAACTTTTTATTTTACCTACCCGACCATGAGTGCTTTAGGAGCTTTGGGATTCCCTTTGTAAATGAGAAGGGGTTTGAGAGCTTAAGCACTTGGGTTTAATTATGCAATTTTTTTTTTTTTTTTTTTACAGGCTGGAGGAATGGAAGCAGCGCAGAAACTCCCCAAGATCCGCGATGCGGAGAAGGAGTCCATGTTTGGCTATGTGTACACTGTATCCGGTCCTGGTTAGTTGCCGTTAATATTAAATGTTTGGTATTGGCTGTACGCATTGTAGGTGGTGACCGTTTTGCCAAAATGTTTGTCTCCAATACATGTGCAATGCAGCTGATATGCTGTTCTGTAGTACTGCCATTAGTTATTGCAATTTTAAGTTATTTCATGTATCTTTTAATATATAATATAACAAAATCAACATTAAGATGCTTCTTGTTGTCATGTTAGCTAGTTAAATTAGTGCATATATTTGTGGACAGACCTGTGTGAGAGTGTATGCATGTATGCTAAAAGGCAGATAATGACAGTGAAACAAAAACAAAGTCTTGCACTTGTTTCTAAACCAAGTTTCAGTTTGTGCCTATGCTCATATTTACAGTGGTGGTCGCCCAGGAGATGGCCGGCGCAGCCATGTATGAATTGGTGCGTGTAGGACATGGTGAGCTGGTAGGAGAGATCATCCGTCTTGAGGGTGACATGGCCACCATCCAGGTATATGAGGAAACCTGTATCCTTCCAGAAGTGCTTTATAACTATACTTTATTATTATTATTATTATTATTAAGAATGAGTTTTTCTTTGAAAGAGTTCAGAAGGGAACATGTGATTGGAGAATAATATTCCTTGCCACAAAACTTCAATTTAATAATGCACACCAAAAACTTACCATATCTGACATAGTTTGATGGTGCTTTCATTGGAAGTCCTTGACACATTTTAGCCGGTGTGACTGTTGGTGACCCTGTACTACGTACAGGCAAACCCTTGTCTGTCCAGCTTGGTCCTGGTATTATGGGTTCTATCTTTGATGGTAGGTAATTCTTAAATCTGTCTACATAAACTGTAATCCTTTTAAGAGTTTTGCTTACAATACGAATTGGCAACAAAGAAGTGGCTTTATGATAGCAGATTATAAATGTCACTCAAAACAAATTGTTGGGGGGTGCTGGATAATCTTATTTTATGTTGTGATATCTTATGTGATAATTTTCCTTCACAACTACTCTTTTACTGCTAATAATTATTATATTTTATTACTAGATAAGCTTGTAATTTAATTATTAACATACCACAAATAAAGCAATATAAGATAGAAACAAATTTCAACACTTACATCTTTTACTAATTATTGAGGTAAAGCCTAAAGAAAATAGCATGTGAAAGTTGGTTTGTATGGCTTACAGGTATCCAGCGTCCCTTGGAGACAATTAGTGACCTGACCCAGAGTATCTACATCCCTAAAGGTATCAACACACCTGCTCTGGATGCCCATAAACAATGGGAATTCGCTCCTGTCAAAGACATCAGGGTAGGTGATGTGAGATGATTGTGGGCTTGTTTAAATTTTGATTCTCTGAAAAAAAGTTTGTGGTGAATTATTAAGAACTCAGAAGAGAGAGAGAATTGGTGATGAAAAAATATTTAAGAATTTAAAATAGAAGCTGAATTTTTTTTCTTGCCATTATCAACATCCTTCTGGGTGACAACAGAAATCTTGAAATGCGTTTTGAAGGAATGTTTCTTATGTCAACAAAGATTGGCAGTCATGTCACTGGAGGGGATATCTTCGGCATGGTTAACGAAAACATCCTTGTGAAGCATCGCATCATGCTGCCACCCAAGGCCAAGGGCACAGTGACCTACATTGCCCCACCTGGCAACTACACAGTCAATGTAAGGACTGTAATTTTTAATGAGGCCAAACCATAAAATACATTAAAAAAATTGAAAGATTCATTAGAGTGTCAACACTTAAAGAACTGTGGATAATATAAAGGTCTTTTATAATTTTTTATTGTGTGGATGAAAGCTTTCCTGCAGTTTTAAATTTGTACAGAAATCTGACATCATATCACTGGCTCGGTACCATTGTGTAGAATTATAATATTTTTGATCTGTTTTGGTTGCGACAGGATGTTGTGCTGGAGACAGAGTTTGAAGGGCAAAAATCAAAGTACAGCATGTTACAAGTGTGGCCTGTGCGTCAGATGAGACCAGTTGGGGAAAAACTTGCAGCAAACCACCCTCTGTTGACAGGACAGCGAGTTCTTGATGCTCTCTTTCCGTAAGTATTCTTAAGCTTTGATATGAATAATTTTTAGCACTACGTTATGTTATGCTAAGATCTGTTTTAGACATCTTCTTTAACAGTCTCAGAAGTTTCTTGGAGAATTTCTTTATGCTTTTTTTTTCTATTGAGAAATATTTTGCAGCCACATTTTAAAAAATATTTTACTACAGTTGTGTACAAGGTGGGACTACAGCCATTCCTGGGGCATTCGGCTGTGGAAAAACTGTGATCTCTCAGTCCCTGTCCAAATACTCTAATAGTGATATCATCATCTATGTGGGTTGCGGAGAACGTGGAAATGAGATGTCTGAAGTATTGAGAGACTTCCCTGAGGTCAGTCATAACATCAGTCAGCCTTACCTTACAAATTTTGAATCCCTGGCTTAACCACACAGTACGAAATGTTTTGTATAGGCTGGTGGAAATGGGGTGGGGGGTTAACTTCTGTATGTGTGCATGTGTTGAGGCTGTTATCTTTCTTTAGAAAATATTTTAGGAGTGCATTTCAAGCTAACATTCTAATCAGTACCTTATAATGCAGCAATAGTATGGCGATAAGAAGTGTCCTTAACTTTATTGTTAGAAGGTAACAAGTTACACCAACTACACTCACTAAACAGATAAGAATGCAAGCTTACAAGCTCAAGTTTTGTTTATCTTTTCATATGTTTGAATGAAATAGAGATATTTGTTTTCTACAAATTGGAAGTTTTTTGCTCATTAGCTGACCATGGATGTTGATGGTAAACAAGAGAGCATCATGAAGCGAACAGCACTGGTGGCTAACACATCTAACATGCCTGTCGCCGCTCGAGAAGCATCCATCTACACAGGTTTGTTGTTTTTGTAAGAGAAAGGATTGAGTGATTGTCCTTCAGGACAAGCCGTGCCATATTTTCTGCTTAGGTTTTGTTTGGTTGTGCAAGTGTTTTTGCATTTAGAAATGATCGCTTATTTCTATAATGTCACAAACTTGGATGCATTTGCTTCAGAAATTTTTACAGGAGACAACTGAGAACTTTGTGTAAGACAAATGTAACCTTATGATAAGTCGAAATCAGTGTGCAGCAGTCTCCCGTGGTTCACCCTGTCTCGCCTTTGCAGGTATAACGCTATCAGAATATTTCCGTGACATGGGTCTTCATGTATCTATGATGGCTGACTCCACCTCCCGATGGGCTGAGGCATTGAGAGAAATCTCTGGCCGTTTGGCCGAAATGCCTGCTGATTCTGGCTACCCAGCCTACCTTGGTGCACGTTTGGCTACATTCTATGAGCGAGCTGGTCGTGTTACATGCTTGGGCAATCCACACAGAGAAGGCTCTGTCAGTATAGTAGGAGCGTAAGTTTTCATTTCATGTCCTTTATAATAGAAATTTGACCTTCTCTTAATGTGTGTGGTGTGTGTGTGTTTGTTTTGTCATTGTTTCAACTGTACAATTTGTGATGCTTTCTTGTATATTTTCATCGTTCTACATGATCCTTGTTGATGTTGATGCAACAGGGTAAAGCACACTGTACACTTGTCAATTTAAAGTAACTGTTCACAGCTATGTCACAAATATATTCCTGCAGTGTGTCCCCACCTGGTGGTGACTTCTCCGACCCTGTCACCTCTGCCACCCTGAATATTGTGCAAGTGTTCTGGGGGCTGGACAAGAAACTTGCCCAACGCAAACATTTCCCATCAGTCAACTGGCTCATCTCCTATTCCAAATATATGCGAGCCCTTGATGACTTCTATGACAAAAACTATCCAGAATTTGTTCCGTTTAGGACCAAGGTACTACTAAAAAAATGACACATGATAGAATCAAGCCAAGTATTGGGTTTGAGCTAATTGAAAACATACAGTAACATCAACTTTAGATTGTTAGATGTCGAGTTGAGGCAGTAGGAAATGCAAAGAAACATATTAGCAACTGTATCTAACATGCAAAGATTTTATTTAGACAAAATTTGAATTTTTATTCAGAGAAAACTGCCAACCATCAGGAAGGGCATAAGTGCAGTGTGTGGATGTATGTGTGTAATTGTGAAAATAGGTGTAAAGGATGTGAATAAATTTGTTACACCGTTTTCTTCTGGAATGCTTCTAAACTTGTTGCACTCTTGTTTTAGTGCAAGGAGATTCTGCAAGAGGAAGAGGATCTGTCGGAAATTGTGCAGCTGGTCGGAAAGGTGAGCTGTGGTCGCATTTTGATGTAATTATCTCATTCCTGCTTTCACATCTCAAAGCCGATGGAAGAAGCTACCATTGATAGGTATCTTTCTATGTGCAAGGACTTGAAATTTCTTTGTGTTTTTGAAGCTATCTTTTTATTTCATGGTGGAAGGGTACATGATTTTACATTTTACAGTAAACTCTTCCATTGCTTGCATCATTTAGGGTTCTCTAGCAGAGGGAGATAAAATCACCTTGGAGGTGGCCAAGTTAATCAAAGATGATTACCTGCAGCAAAATGGCTACACCCCATATGATAGGTAAGTTCCAAGGACATGAAAAGGAAAATCATGAATTATGGTCTTGTGTTACTTTAGTCATTGGTCAAAAAAGTTGGATCTTCTCTTGGGTTCTGTCCATTCTGTAAGACATGCCTTGCAATTCTTATGATCTTATGACATTGGTCATTAACAACAAAAGTTCAATCTCTATGCAGGTTTTGTCCATTCTATAAGACTTCGGGAATGTTGCGCAACATCATTGCATTCTATGACCTGGCTCGCCATGCGGTGGAGAGCACAGCCCAAAGTGAGAACAAGATCACTTGGGCCATCATCCGTGACCAGCTTGGTGACCAGCTGTACAAGCTCTCAAGCATGAAGTTCAAGGTCAGACTGATTTTTTTTTTATACCTATGATCCAAAAAGAAAGTGCTCTTACATTCTTCTGTTTTGAAAAGATTTTTAATACTGTGCACATCATACGTTGATGAGATTTTGTGTGTCTACAGACTCACCATCTTACTTGAATCAAGGTTGCTGTGTCCACTATTGAAGGAATTTTCAACATTCCTTTTAGCTCATATTTATGCATGTGCTATAAACTGTTAGACTGAAGCACCATGACTACATACACAAAATGTTTATCTTGTGGAAAGGTGTTATGAAGGAGGGAAGCATTCATCAAGCAGATGGTTAAAACGATTCTTTATTAGGAAAATAAATAAAGGAAAGAGAAAATATGGTGTGACAAAGAGAGGGGAATCAAGGATGAATATAATGCTCATTAATGTAGAAAATAAAGTGAGTTGTCATCTTGGCTGAGGCTGATTCTCTCCGTCATTTTTCAGGACCCAGTGAAGGATGGTGAAGCCAAAATCAGAGCAGATTTTGATGAACTGCTGGAAGAGATGCAGACCAAATTTAGAAACCTGGAGGATTAAAAACTTTGTGTAACATTTATTCATGCTAGTAAGGACTTGCCCATAACTAAACTAAATCCAGACCTACTAGTCTCAGTGTGGTCATATACCCTGGATTTGTCAGATCCTGTTCTGAAACCAAAATATTTAATTAGGAGACTTACTTTGCACTCTGAATTGTTTGATGTATAAAAGTTATGCGTGTTTTATGCAGGTTGAATGATGTCATTAGTACCATTGCATCTAGGGGAAGGTTAAGTTTCTGGTAGACTTTTTTATTTCTTCTACCTGCCCTTTTTAACCTGTGATCTAGATATGGCGTTAACATGTTGAGCATGAAGATGTGCCCACCATGAATATCCTTGAATTACTGAGTGTTTTACTAGGGCCTATGACAAATGCTACATTCGGTTTATTTGCTTAGAATGGGTATCATTACATGAGTAAAGTAAAGATTATCTAGTTCCCTACTATACACTTGCTGGGTAAAACAAAAAGCTCAACATTTTATTCATCATTATTTTGTGAAATGCTTTAGGAAATCTTCCAAATGCTGTACAATGTTGAAAGTCACCAAGGATAAACACATATTTGTTATTGCATATTCTAGCTCAGAATTATGGCTGTTACTACTACATCCAAACTTGCAACATTCCAGAAAATTAAACCAGGTTCACCTTGTTCCTCCACCTAACAACCCACCCACCCCAATCTCCTGTCTGTCTTGTTATAAATTTTCAGACGTACCCTTCCATGGTTTTATTTGGTGTCATTTGATGATTTAAAGTAGTATCATGAGAGATAAAGATGGCTTTCTTTAAGGTGCATTTTGTTTTTTTAGAAACACAGATGTCACTAAGAAAGGATGCTATTTTGTGACTGTATTTTACCTGTGAGAATGCATACCATAATATGAACTGATTGTATTATATTTGTGTGTGAGTGATATGATAATCCAGTTTAATTTTTTTTTAAATACAAAGTCAGTACCACCTGTACGACTAACTCACAATATGGCTGTGACAGTTGTATAAAATTTTCTTTCAAAGAAGTGTTTAAAGACTTTTCTCCATGCTTTCTGTCAGCTTTCATTTTTCTTGTATCTTGTGTAGCATAAGTGTAGCTTATGCATGCATTTTTGCATTCACCATCTTTGAAGCTTTATGCTATTAGTCATAAAATAATGTGATAAAATTTACAAATGTAAATTTTTTTCATATGATGAACTGTTAACCACCAAGTAGTTTGATAAATTCCTTTCCAAACTAAATGCAGAGCAGATTGTTCAGTGTCCTGTGAGACTGTTGTCCCTTCATTTGAACAAAGATCACAAGGCAGGTGATTGTGTAATGCTTTATTGATTTAGAAAAAGGGCATGTTAACTGATTTATGCAAAAAAATGTATGCATATATACATATGTGTATGTGAGAGAGAGGGAGAGAGCAAAAGAGGGAAAGTTTAGTCAGGTTTGGTTTAGAACATAACCAATCGATCCAGGATAAAACTTCAGTTGGGATGTTCAGGGTAACAAAATATACTAAAACTGTGTCCCTACTCACTCTCTTTTTAAGTTTTTATTTTTGACAGAAATATGACAAACGTGAACAAATTAAAACACTAAGTTCTCTTCATTGTTGCCTTTGCACAGTGAAATTCTCCTTAAATGCTCTGATGACTTTCCCTGTACAACAGCTGAAATGGCATCAAGATCAAAAAGCCTGTTAGGTAATCTGCATTTTTATTATGACGAGGCAGTTCTGCATTGATGTTTTTTAGTGACATGGCATGTGCACATTTGTTTATGGTCATTTGATGTTTGTACTAGAATGTTGTCTCTCTTCAACCATACAGGAAGGCTTATTTGGCAAGAATGACTGCCGTACTGTTTATTGTAGACAGGATTTGTGCATGTTGTAAAGAAAAAAAAGTAGTTTGGTAGTTTATGATTTATGGGCAATGATACCGATATAAACAGAAAGGATATTAGATAAGACATCAATGTATGTGTATATATAATGAATAGGTGATGTCTTTATGGGATGGTGTACAGAATTAAATGAGTGATGAAAACACTTCTTGTCCATGTTGAGCTGAGACTGCATGATGACAAAGTAGTCCCTTACTGCTCTGACAAGGTAGGAGGGGCAGCCCAGTGGCGCCTGTCACCACTACAGTGGCTGGCTGTGCTGGGTTCAGCTCTCGTCTCGGGCACACTGTTCTTTCTCTGCATGTGGCATCTGTTTACATCTGGCTGCCTTGCCGTGATATAGCCTTAGTTGCTGACTCGGCGTAAAACACCAGTAAATCCCCCCGAGAAAGCAGAAGAAAGTGGTCAAAGCTCTCCTGAGATGGCAAAAATAACCCCTAAGAAATCATATTAGTATTACACTAGGATGATGCCAAAGCAAAGTGAGTTACTGCGTTTGTCCTGCAGATAATCGCTGGTTTGAGGCTAGTAGCTTCCCTTTGCTTACCCAACTAGTGGAAGGAGAAGGCTATTCGCCACCCCGCTCATTTTACATGCCGTGTCCAAGCCACTGAACCAGTTTGCTCCCCATACGGCCACTAGCCTTTTTAGATCCCGTATCAAAGCTGTTATCTGTGTGATTTCATATGTGAATTACAAGATATTTGCAGTGAATGGGAGTATGTCGTCAGTTCGTGCGCAGTACACACTCGGTAAATCAGAAGCGAGGGTTTAGTCGTTAAGTCCCTCAGTTGCCTTTACCGAGGCATACAACCGTGGATGGGTGGAAAATACCGCTGTTGTGTTATAAACTGTCACAACTGTGATTGAAGAAAAAAAAGCAGGAGAAAAGCTAGTATCATCTTATCATCTTTAATTTCTGCTTTTCCGATTGTATGGATGTTGCTGTAGTACGCGCATCTACTTGAAAGACCCTCGATCCATGCCTCGAATCTTATTTTTCACTCTCGTGACTTCCGTTTAGCCTAGTTTCTTCATGTAATTAAAATGTGAACCATGAAAGATGTGCAGTCTTTGCAATCTAAATACAGTAACGAAACTTACAGTGGCAACGCTCACAATGAGAGCAGCAAGAAAACAGCTTCTTTATTATTCTTCACTCAAAACAGCCGATCTGTTATAAATTTCATCAAATATTGGCTGTAATATAGCAATTAATAATCATTCCTCTGTGCAGTCAGTGATTAATCTGTCAAGTTTATAGCGTATGAAAAGAGTTTATTTATCGCGAACTCGAGTAACATCTGCCATTGACAAACCATTGACATTTTCTTACACAGAAAGAAACCGAGGCCTTAAAAAGTAGATTTCAACCGACAAAACCTTAGTATAATGGTTAAGCATTTATACTTGCTTGCTCCCGTGACATTTACAATTCAGTTTGTCATTTGGGATAGGTTTAATATTATGTTCTAACAGAGGGCATGATTTTTAAACTTAACAAGAGATCGGATAATTAAGAAAGCTTATTCCACACTAAAAAACATTTCAGAGATAAGGTTAGAGAACTTTAGTACAATCTTCATTGTAAGGGACTCTTGGTGTACAAAATTGTCTTCTAGTGATTGGGTAAAATGCAAGATGCTATTGTTGTTATGTCCAAATGTACCTGGGTTCATTCTCGAGATACACGCTTACAAACATCAGAGTACACAGAAAGTAGTCAACAGGGGAAAACTGAGATGAATTGTTAGTGTATCTTTGTACACACGTGACGTCACAATGTTGACCTCGTTTTGTACATGGGGATGTTTGTAGGAGTGTGTCTCGAGAACGTCAGTATCATGTACCGAGCTTTACCCAGACATTAGAAAAAAACAATGAACTCCACGAAAGTCCTTTAAAGATTACAATAGACTTTGGTAGCGGGATATCTGGAAACGACATTTTTATTAGAGTTTAACAATAAGCTCAGCTGTCATCTTTAAACGTTGAAAACAAGTTTCAGATTACATTAGTGCACAAAGAAGTCATGTACCTTTATTTTTGTATCATTTGTCGGCCATAGACATTTCGGATGAATATGCATTCATGTGACTTAGACCCTAATTAATGTCCATTTAGCCTTTTCCACTTTTGATGTTGACTATAATCACTGTGTATGAGGTGTCTAAGCCACGTTTGTGCATAGCTCATTTTCAAATACCATTCCTTGTTTCCCATGAAATTTAAAAGAGAAAAAAAAGTGCTGACTAATGGGAAAATTTGCTCTCTGGTTTTACCGAAGCGTGATGCTTCGCCACCATAATTATTCTGGCAAATGTCAATGTGCAGATTCTTAATCATTTTACTGTTGAATACATATTCAAAAGAATAAAATTGGTTTAGTTCACTTTCTTAAAATTCAGTGCCTTAGAAAATCTTAACTTAGAAACAGTTGTGTTAAATGAATTACATGTACTGACATGTAGCAGAGCCGACGCTTTTCATTATAAAGCTTAAAGATTACATTAGATGATCCGTACAAAAAGTTAAAAATTGTTGCTGAAAGTGTTTTGCACCTATCAGACGCAAAATAGACCAGCAACATCCTTATACACAAACGCGGTCATCCGTACCGAAGGAGTGTAACAAGAAGGTAGACAGATTTTCTGTGCAATGACTGACTGCCTAAAACCGGGTCCGCTGGCGAGGTGTTGTTGCGGCCCTATGCTCCTCGAGGAGTATCAAGGAATGATGATGATGATGATGATGACTGACTGAAGTTTACAAGAATTCTTCAGTTTCTCCCACGAGAGTCTTCAGCACGTCGGCCAGAGTTTGAGCGACATTGGCCGCAGCCGAATGAAGCTGAGGCGCAGCCTCGTCCTGGCCAAAGACGTACATGCTCAGCGCATGCGTGCGGGGGCTGTCCCACTTCTGCTGCTTCGGAATTGGACAAACCACTTTCGGTTCGGACAGGATATCCGAAACCGTCGGTAGCTCGCGCACTATGGCCGATGACATTGTCTTGACGTACTGCCAGCATTTTCTCCGATTCTGGGAGGATTTTTTGAGCATTGACTGCAGCCTGCTGAGGTTGGCTCCCACAGCATCTGCGAACTGAACGAATTCTGCCTGATTCTGGCCCTCGGTCAGTCTCGTGAGCAGCGTTTCGTTTCTGTACACATTCAGCTCTCGCTTTCCATCGTCGACGATCCTCACAATTTCTTCGATCACAGTGTCCTGGTCGTCCATTTCTCCGTCCTCTAGGAGGGTTCCCACGTTTCGACAGGTGGTCTGAAAAAGGTGTCGGAGGGTGCTGATGCCTTCTTTGACCACGACGGCCGCAGAGATGGGGTCTTCGGGATCCAAGAATGGCACGTCAATCAACCGAACTGTCTTAGTGACAAAGTGAAGAACGCCCAAGGGATCGACATACTGAACTTTAACTACCAAGAAATCCTTCTTCACTGAAGATGGCGCCACCATTGTCAGCTGGAAGGTCTTCTTGCTTCCTGACGGCATGTCGTGGAGAAAGTAATTCGTGGAACTGTCCTCCGAGCTCTGCGCCCGTCTCCGTCTGACTCTGTATTCTTGAGAGCATTTCTCCGCGCGCAGTATGGCCCCGTTTTGCGCGCACAGGCTGACGGAAACCATCTGCGCACAGGCCGTCTTGCGCAGCATCAGGGGAATCAGCATGTCGGTTTGGGGGCGAGCTTTTTTATCTCCATCTATGAAGAAGTACGCGTCACTTCCGCACATCTTGGACAGGAGGTACAGGCCTTGGGAAACATTACTTCCGGTGGTGACACAAGAGATGTTGACCCACAGGTCTGCCAGGAATTCGTCCGGCATGGCACATTCACGGATTTTCTCGCGCACGGCGTGAACGAGATCTTTAGGATCTGTAATCCCATCGTTAATCTCTCCATCGGAGAATATGATGATGCAGTTTCGATAGAGAAGGCTGAGGGAGAACAAAGTAGGAAATATATGTTTTTAAAAAATGAATAGCAAACGAACGTGTAAAATGCGTGCTTTGTGTCTGGAGGTTTTTTTTTTATAGAGTAGCAGCTGTAAAACATCTATGGACACGCGAAATAGTGATATTGTCATTGCTGTGAGTTAATTTTTCACGCCCTTCTGGAAGCTATCACAGAAAAATTCAGAGTTTTGAGTCTGACAAACAATTTATCAAAGTAAGCAAAGACAAAGTTAAATTGTGGCAGATACACGCTTACTGCTGTGTATTTTATACAGTGGCGTAGGAAGATGCTCGGCTTTGGGGGGGGGGGCAAGCTCCATGCTGACAATGAATGACGTTCACATTCTTGCCTTCCAAGCATCTTTATTGGGGGGGGGGGGCGGCTGCCCCCTTTGCCCCCCCCCCGGTTCCTACGCCACTGTTATATACGTTCTCGGGGTGGTTGCTGTTTATGTTGATTTTTCTTTTTTTGTTCTTCCTTATTTTTAATATTTTTGCGATTTTTTTAGAGGGGGAGGGAGGTATTGTATTGTTTGTCGTTTTTGTTTGAAACTGTGGTTTGCGGAGAGTGAGTGTATACAAATAATGACCTACCTTTCCCCTGACTGAGCCTCGTGCAGTATTTCTACAGCTTGAAGGACAGCAGACGACAGGTTCGTCTTTGAGGAGAAGCGCGGGACTAGGTCCAGTTCTTTAACTGTTTTCTCGAACTGAAACTAAAATGATCCAGCTGTGGTATTTATTAATCATTTCGACGACGACGACGACGACGACGACGACGATGATGATGATGATGATGATGATGATGATGATGAATAGAAGTAGTAATGTAGACTGATTAATGCCAAATATAAGGGCGAGTAAACTAAGTTTTTACCCGCGTTGACGCAGACACTTTGGTCAAAGGGCAGACAACTGTGGTCTCCTCACCGAACGTCATCACACTGACAAAATCCTCTTCATCGTCCAAGGCGTCGACGACATCGGCGATCATGTTCTTGAGGATGGCAATTTTAGAACGCTTTCTCTGGCTGTCACCTTTAACCAACATGCTCCCGCTGAGATCGACTATGCAAATGAGCCTCACTTTGATTCGTGGAACGTTTGTCTGCCTGAGCGTGGAGAGTTCTAACACACCACGGATCTTAGAAACAAAATCATAATTAAAATTTTTTGTTAATTTGTGTTTACGTTATCGGTTTATGCGTGCGTGCCTTTGTATGTGTGACCGTGCGCCTGCATATATCAATGTGTGTGTGTGTGTGTGTGTGTGTGTGTGAGAGAGAGAGAGAGAGACAGAGATGTACGATGCTTTTTACTGATAACAGGCTTGGGTCGAAAATTAAGAAAAGCAATCAAATATTAAAGGTAAAGTAAATTACTAATAAGTATAAGAAGAGTAACATTATACTGTATATAGTCAATAAGTCAAATAATACATCTCAGACTAAAAATCAGTCAAGACATTATAATACAACAGTTAGGTCCTGCAACCAGTCTGGTATGGGACAACCCTTACATTTTATCGTAAGTTTATCCTTCCGTCCTTCGATCGTATGCTGTCCACGTCTCGTTTTTGTCTCAAATGCTGAGCATGTTCCTTTATGAGCGTGCGAGTGCGCTGTATAATTTACGCCATTATTATTATTATTATTATTATTATTATTATTATTATTATTATTATTATTTTGTCGATGAAGCGTCCTTTTGCATTGAAGTTAAAATGCGGAGAAAATCTCTTCGTTTATACTCGCTTTTCTTCTTCTTCTATACATAATATTTTCTTCACCAGTGCCTACCGTTTCGCTTTCTTGTTCTCTGTACAGGTGCAGGTTAACATCCAAAAATTCACTTTCACTGTTGGTCACAGTAGATGGCGGCTTTGCCACACCTGATGGAAAATGAATAATTGAATTCGAATTAACGGAAAACAATTATGGTGGTTATATTCAGATCGTCTGCAACATCACCATGTACGGAAAGAGGTAAACAATTCAGACGTCAGGATTGTACACGGGAAGAGTTTACATTGTCAAGGCCTCGGCCAGTGGGAGGACTGGGACTATATGTTAATTAGGTATATTTGTGTACAAACAATATGTCACGATTTTGGCTTCTTTCTGCGCAATGTGATGTTTGTAGACGGGTATCTTGAGAATGAAGGTAGAGTTTTCACACATATTTCGGGAAATAGTAAGCCTCATCCGATTATCAGGGGAAAATAAATTCAACCCACTTAAGTGGTGTTCTTGAGTATTTGGACCATAAAAGAGGTGTGAACCTAGAGGTTGGAAAATGCGGCTACTTTTTACTCGAGTCCGTTAACACCACCTCTTCTACTTTGTCGGACACGTCACAGACGGACTAAGTAAATGAGCATCACTTTGACATGGAATCTTTAGTTTTAATGTTCAGTTTTTAATTAATTAAGTAATTACACAGTTCCATTTGCATCATTTAAAAGTCTAAAGCATTGTGATCAGTTCTGACAAATTAATAATTATCGTTGAGAAACTTCTAGTCTTTGCAGAATTTCCCAGCTGTGATTATGTGGTCTAGATATAAATACGACATAAAAAGGTGTCATAAACACGTACAATAAATGTATGAAATTTTACTACCTCGCTTATCCATTCTCATGCTTCTGTCGACATTTTCAGAATCAAACTCGGAACAGTTAATGCTCTCTTTTTTTGTCGACAGGTTTGATTTTCGAGTTGAAATGCGAAACGAGCCGTCGTCAGTGACTGAAAATTCTGGTCCTGCTCCGGGACTGAGACTGGAAGAAACTGTCATGAGAAAAAGAAGACCTGTGAGGCCTGCACGACTTCAGTTTAGTTAACATAGTGACTGGATTTAGTACATTGGCAAGCAGGTGAATGGTTACAGGCTTTGTATCGTAACGAGAAAGAGTTCTTTCTTTTAGTGATGGGGAATTAGTAAATGTTGAATGGAAAATCCTGACAAAATTATAGTCAAAAACGTCAGGGGCCAGGTGCACAGCACATTTCTAATTTTAAACACGTTTAGGCTTGAAATCTATTTAGATAAGTAGTTTAAAGTGCACACCACAATTTTAGAATTTTTAAAACTAAAACTGCTTTAAGTAAGATAAAGTTGTTTAAGTCTGACTGTCCGTCCTGTCAGTACAATTTTTTGTATGTTCTTGTGCAATGCATCAAAATGACAGAGGAGAGACTTTTCATGCATCTAAATGGTAAAGAAGAGATTTTGCTTCTTTAGAACAGATTTAAGGTTTAGAAACAAGTTATGCAACTGGACCCTGTATTACTAATACTCATGTTTTTCGTGGCCCAGCTTCCTTTTACAAACATCATCATCCCATTGCGGATTTTCCTCCATTAATTTGTAAGGTCTCCGTCCTGACGAATAGCAATTCTCCGAATATCACCCGCTAGCTTGTTAGCGGCTTTTCCACGGGATATTCATGACCCAGAGATAGCAGTTGACATAATGATTCACAACCGCTCTTAGCTCGACCATTTTATGAGTGAGCAATCGTTTGTCACTGACAGTGTAAGCATAAGAAATTTACTTCCTCAATCTCTCTCTCTCTCTTTATCTCGCATTCTTCCCCTAAAGCATGTTGTCTTTCTTTTCTTGTCACTTCTTTGCACAATCTGACAAGTCTCACATCAATACGGGGTGGTACAGACCACAAACTGTGAGTTCGAAAAGCGCACTTATACTCAAAACTTCGGTGAGCTTCTCGTTAAGAACTTATAGAATGTACAAGACCTGTAGTTGGAGTGAACAGTGCAAACCCCCGCCATGAAGGTTTCTGTGACTAACACACAAAACCCGGGCTTTCATGTACAAATGTAGGAATGTGTAGAAATGCACTGTTGTCGAAAATGCTCCGAAGTATCCTTTCAGGTTTTGTCAATGTCTTCTTACGAACGTAGAAGCATGCACAAGCATCAACATTCCAAAGATATGAATGTTGAATTGAAAGGTTCCCTGACCACTGACCATTTTCTTCTGTGACAGCAGCTAACGTATGCGCAAAGAAGATTTGTCCTCTCTCTCTCTCACACACACACACACACACACACACACACACACACACACACACACACACACACACACACACACACGCACACACAAAATCTGCTATATACTTTCTCTCCTTAAAATTAAAATAAATGTCCTGGGGCCAGTTGCACAACAAGTTTCTAATTTTAAACACTTTTAGGCCTTAAATCTTTTTAGATAATCAGTTTAAAGTGCGCGCCAGAATTTTAGAATTTTGAAAACTAAAACTGCTTTAAGTAAGATAAAGTTGCTCAATTCTGACTTTCCGTCCTGTCAGTACAATTTTTTTGTATGTTCTTGTGCAATGCATCAAAATGACAGAGGAGAGATTTTGCTTCTTTAGAACAGTTTTAAGGTTTAGAAACATGTTGTGCAACCAGCGTCTGGCCTTTTAATTATTGTTACCTTCTTCATGCAGCTCCTTTTTCGGTGTTACATGTCTCAGAGTGGTACCATCTACACAAAGAATAGCGCACTTTTAATGTTGCACTGATTGATGGAACATATTTTAATCCGTTAATTAAACGTTCTACAGGCAAGGCCTGGTATGTTTTATGTAGTATGTGGTACTGACAGTGATCGGGGCGAAAATAAAGGTACAGGTCGTCCCCTGACATTTTGAGGTCGTTAGGGAATGAGGTGTTAGAGACCTCACTTTTCTCGGGGCCAACTTTACATGGAGTCGGTACTCATCTACTCCCCCTTACTGCTTTAGCTACCCCAACCCTCCAAGGAGTCAGGTATTCATTCTCGCCCGCTGGATCGACTGGGGTAAGTTTGTTGCTCTACACGGGTATCAAACCGGTGCACCTTTCAGTTCGGATGGCAGCGCTCTACCCACTCGGCTATTCGCTGTCCCTAGCTGGGGCATGCTGGGATCAGAAGCATCTCCTCTAGGTATACAGATATACATATATAAATCAGAGAGATTTTAACGTGGAATAAAATTTTTGTCTGGATATACATTGTGTAATTAAGCTACAGTTAGAATATACAAATTATGCAGGTATACAATTTCAATGATTTGCATATGTACAAGTTCGGAAAGATGCTTATCCAGGATCATGGCTGTTTGGTTTTTTCTTACTGCGTGCCATTCCTTCCTGGATATAATCCAACATAAAATAATCTTGAAGCTAGCCGCTTTTGTGGAAATACATGATCTTTACTATAGATGACACACGTCTGGAACATATGGATGAACAGCCAAGCAGCCAGTGAAACAAATAGACAAGTAGGCAAACAAGTAAGTTAGTAAATAAGTCACGTGACTTAGGGTAGTGAGAGTACAGGGTGGCCAGGAATGCAGAGCCCAACCCTCTCCATCTGCAGTTGGAGGGGTGGGGAATCAAGGGCAAGTCGTATCTCTGTATTTACGATGCGGTGTCCAGAACCGACAAACTGTTTTTTTTTTTTGTCACTGTTTTATAACTACAGCCCCAGAGAATGTGCCTTCGGGTTCTGGACACCCCATTGTATGAACGGAGACAAGTCGCTGGTCCTTGATTTTTCCCATGTTGCAGAAGGGCAATGACTTGCACTTTGTATCTATAACCTCGGACTAGACAAGTGGACGGATGAAGAACAAGTAAAACATACTCACCTTTGTTTGGCACCGCGTATTCATCCAGGAAACCTGTCTGCGAGTCATCAGCCATTTCTAAGTGCTTACTAGCGAAAACAGGCGATCTTAATTATAAACAGAAAATCTCTGCTTTGTGTACTAACAGACCTAACCAGTGCTATATAATGTCAAGAGTAAGATGATCAGACCGTACTGTGTGCTGTGCTATGGCTTGCTGGGGCTTGCTGGCTTTTATTTGGAGAAGGAAAAGTGATAATGAGGCTGTTGTTTTGGTGCGGTTCACAACATTTGAGAGACCTTCCGCCTACTATAGTTCTCTTGTTGCGTGGGATTTCGCGTGTTTGGGCAAAATTGTATAACATGATGTACAACAGGATGCATTATTGAGAGGCTTTCTAAGTGACTTGCAAATCTGGAGTGAGACAGGCATCCGTGGGCAGATGGCAGGAGTGTATACTGTTTACTGGTAGATGCAGAATGAATAAACGAGACGGACAGACGGACGGACGGAGAGACAGACAGAGGGGAGCTCTATTAGCAGGGTCCAGGAGCAGACTACTATCATTAGAAGTTCGTGAGCATGGTCAACATTCAGAGTGAAAGGAGTCAAGTGAGTACGGGTGAAAATGAGAAAATTAAAATTACTACCTGCAATAAACACAGGATCGTTGTCACAGGGTGGTGACTGGGTTTGGTACATATTTCTCCCTGTAAAGGCAGTTCTTAATCGGGACAAATATGGTCAGATAACTGTCATATAAATATTTGACCAAAAGTTCGTCTATATTTGTCCAGTTAAGAATGGCTTTAACCAGCCATGGTTGTACTAACCTGATTGCACTAACATTATTGTACTCATATGGCTGTACTAACACTGTTGTGTTGGCATTATTGTACAAACACTGTTGTATCGACGTGGTTGTACTAACTTCTTTGTAGCTGCAGACGGAGCTCCTCCCTAGTTACCATAAGTGCAGTCCGCTGTAGAGGTAGCCTCTTGCTTTGGTCTGACATCAGAAGGAGAAACACTTTTAATTAAAAGAAAACGTGCGCGAGAGAGATTTTTAAAATTCACGTGCATCACTCAAACAGACTTTTTTTTGGGGGGGGGTTATTATTATTATTATTATTATTATTATTTTTTAAAATTTTCTTTTAATGGGGTGGGCTAGAGGAACGAAAGACGTCGAAGATAAGATGGGGATCTAGATTGCACGTGAAACTCGTCCAGGACCGCAGCACTGGCTTGAATGAAGTGGATGAATATAAAGACGTAAAAGAAAAGTATTAAATCTCCTCAGCGTTAAATCTTATCCCTCAAAGTCCCTTATCTAACTCCAACCCGTCTTTATGAACTTCAGTTTTTTCAAGTTGCGTCAGGTCTGCCGTGTAAAATCTCACTGATATTACTTTTCGAAGAGCGTATATTTTAAACTACAGCGGATGACACTCTAGAACAAGGTCACCAGCTTAATTTTAAAACAGGTCATCAAGACACTTTTAACCTGACACGGGGCAAGGAGCTAGAAAGTTGATCAACTGAGACCGTTTCTCGAAATCGCGAACACAACCATATCCAATGGCCACATTACTTCCGGAAGAAGAAGTGGAGTCCAAGGTTCGGAGTCAAGGACATCTGTTCAATTACAGAGCATTGTACATTAAAGAGGACCCGGTACATAACACATCCCTAAAGGCCCTAGTTGCATGGTGAAATGCTGTCTCTTGTCAAACATAAAAATAAACCAAGCTGATGACAGGCTGTATCTTGTGAATAACAGCGAGACATTCGCTTAAAATCTGGGGATTAGAATCATGAACCAAACACTATCGTTTAAAATTAATTTTGAACTTTAGCTAGATGTTAACGATAAAACAGAAACAGCTTAGCTGACTGCTGCACCTTTACCTCTGAGCAAGCAACTAAAGAGCTGTGCGCCTATTTCCCTGGAAAGCAAACATCCTTCTCGAGGTTAAATGAGTGGGGTCAGCTGAAGCATCTTTTAAGATTTACCTAGCGAGTTCACCTGTTATCTCTGGTCAAGCTAAGTGGACGTTGGTCTCCCAATGAGGCATTGTTTGCTGAATTTTGCATAGAGTTATATTGTCCACTGTATGTACTGTCCATTGCAGCATTCTCTTTCAACTAGTCATCTATAAATGGTATTTAATTGCAGCCAGCTGGGATTCTTTGGGAAAATAGAGCAAACATAATGCGTTTATTGTTACAAAACATTCTTTCTTTCTTTTTTCTTTCTCACTCACTAACACACGCACGTACGGAGGCACACACACACACACACACACACACACACACACACACACACACACACACACACACACACACACACACACACACACATCTGACTTGACAGCTTGCTCTTGCCAGTCTACAAAGAATAATCCTCTAACAGCAATTTATTTCTTACCTCTGTTTACGTTCATCCTTAATCCTTCTCCCACGTGGGAAGAAGTCCTGCTCTGTCTTCTTTTTTCACTCAGTGCGCCTCGACTAACTCAACACTCACAGCAGGTGTTTGGGCTACACAGCTGACAACGGGTACCAGGAAGTGAAACTCGCTTCCCAAAATACCCTGCCCACCCATGAGTTCAACTTCCCTCAAGCAGCACCACCCGCTTTTATGTTGGG
Organism: Marisa cornuarietis; assembly: GCA_004794655.1. Lineage (NCBI taxonomy): Eukaryota > Metazoa > Mollusca > Gastropoda > Architaenioglossa > Ampullariidae > Marisa > Marisa cornuarietis. The sequence goes on from SMMW01000521.1 coordinate 3,959,189, forward strand.
TTCAAGAAGTTCGCAAGGAAATGTAACCTTATCTCCACTCCTTACCTGAGACACTGAGCTGATGGGTTTTGTAAAATGTGGTTGGAAGAAGAGAATTAATATACTAATTAACGTTGGATGACTTGGATATACATCTACTCAGTATAAATGAGAGCGAGCGCCATTGACACACATTTACCTAAAAGATGTCTTGTGTAGAGAACGGTACCGCGCTGGCAACAATCAGGTTAACAATCAGGTTAACAATCGTAACCTAATCCACGTTTAAAATTCCTCTAGGAAGATTTCTACGTACAGCTCCGCTCAAAACGGTTAATTATAAACTGCTTGAACTGATTGAGATCTACCTGTGGACGTTCCAGGCGGCTTTCATTTGATCGAACCAATAGGTCTTTTCAATGCCGTTCAACCAGGAAGCTCCACTTTGGGCGCTATGTCGATCTTTTTTTTTTTTTTTTTTTTTTACTTTAAATAGATGTCAATGACCAAATCTGTTGTAAGCGAGCCGCAGTGGGGATGAACCCTTACCAGGCAAGACCTGTCACATATTCTGTGGTATCATGGACTTCTTCACGCATTTAATACCGGGTTCATTTGGGATCACGTTTTGAAATACCTTTGAAATAATTTATAAGAAATATACGGGGTTCCTTCACTCTTTCACAACCAAAACTATAACCAAACATAAAGTAGGGTAACTTAATAAATAAAGTAAAATTCTAAACCCTTAAAAAGAAGAAAAAATATATACAAATGGTAAAGAAGGTAGAAAGCCTTACAAATACCAGGTTTAAAAAGACAAAAACAATAATAAAGAAACCTAAACGAACTGAAGGGCCTTAAAACAGTAGAAACTAATATAGTACCCAAAACTAAATATAGGTTTAGAATAGACCAACATAAGGGATCTGGCAACCAGTACAGTACACCTCCACTGCGGACATGCCAGGCCTCCTATACAAGAGTAAGTGATAACAGCAGGAAAGGATGGCACCAGCAACAGTAAACAAAACCTGCGGCATCACAAAGCAGTGATCCTCCTTCTACATCTCCCCAAGCCTCTCCCCCCTCTCCCAGCCCATCTTCCACTCCCCATTTATCCCCCAGATCCCCATTGCGAAATCGCCTTTAGGTGGACGCACTTTTTCCTCTTGAGATTAGGGACATGTTCCCGCTTCGTTCATTTCCATGATAACAAATCTTTCTCGTCTGCTTTAAGTGCTTTCAGATGCTCATTCATGTTTCTAAAAGAAAATTCTTGCCTTAAAATGACCTGTTATCGATATTTCCTCGTGCTTGGTAAAATTCATAGTCAAAGCATTCCTGCTTAGCCATTTAAAGTGACGTGACGCCATTTTAACTGCAGCGACACCACACCATAGAAGGATAAACACCGCCGGAAAATAAACACACCTGATCAGGCGCTCGAGACGAAAGACAAGTGCTACACCCCTCCGTAACCTCTCCTCCCCCCACCCCACATTCCGCCAAAACCTCATGCAATTATAACACACTCAACAATAAATGGATATGTTCAAGTCACCAAATTTAAATGTTTATGCTTTTAGCTGTTTAAACAGTTATTAGTTTTTTCCGGCCTATTGAAGTTGCCAGGTCATTTTCAATGGATATGGTGGCCACCCCGCTGCTACTCACCCCCCCCCCGCACCTCGCTAAACGTCTGAGTGAAGGGGGCGACTTAGGAAGCGTGGCGTCAACAAAACCTTGTGAAACGAAACCAGCTCACCTGCAATTATTCTCTTGAAACCGAAACTTAGTACAAAACAACCCTTCAAAACTACGAAGGACTGCATATAGTGGCAGGTAAAGTTCCCCAAGGTCCAACACGACTGGAACAACACTCGAGATTAACGAATAACCAAAAAGATTTCTTAGGTAGGTACGTTGGCTTAGATCACTCAATGTCAAGAACCCATAGGATAGTGGTGCTTGTATACCACAGCATTTGTTTGAGAGGTACTTCGTTAAAAACCTGGCTTGTGTGTGTGTGTGTGTGTGTGTGTGTGTGTGTGTGTGTGTGCTTTTATTTTTTTATTTTTCCCAGATATGCTGCCCTCGCCCCTCACCTAACAAAAATAGTGGGAGGGCTACATTGTAAAAGCCTCACTTTAATCTCGCTTTGGCATATTAAACGATAAGGACACAAACATGGGCAGTGGCTCAACTCAGTGGTTAACAATTAGTCTTTCTTGAAGCATTGTTGACGTCAGATAATTTAATTAATTTTCACTTTGAGAAACCTAGCTACTCAGCTGAATACAGAAAATAGCAGGGACAATAACACTACTGCAACAGCATATGTGGTACACTTTCTAATAGTTTTTATCGCACTGTCAAGATTTTCTAGAATTTCTTGGAGATTCACTTTAGGCTTCGGAAGCCTTCCACCTCTACCTGTGTGTTCGCACATCAAACTGCGACAATATACTCACTGCAGGTATTTTGTAAGCCTTGATACGTTATTTAAGTTATCATTCGAGATTTAAAAAGGAGATAGCTATAGGCCTAAATGTATCATTCTTTCAATATTTGTAGATAAATGGTCAGCAGACACATTGCAAAAACAATGTTTCACAATTTGTACTCAATGTACGTGTCTCTCTCATGCAGATTTTAAACACAAATACAAGAAGAAATCGAGCACAAAAAGAAAACTTTTACGTGAATAGTGAGATTTTAACTATTGTCAGAGATTTTATTCCAAACAGTCATTTGTACTATAAGTTAATTCCTTGTCCCTCACAATTAACGTTCAAGCCACCTTTCTTTCTTAATAAACTTCTGAAAACACACGGAAAAAACAAGAAAAGAGACCCGGGAAGGAAATGCATTAAAATGGCGAGAGAGAGAGAGAGAGATAGAAAAAAACAAACAAATTAAAATAAAGTGGCTATAAAGATGAAGACGTACAGAATTTAAGTCCCCATCTTTAATGGGACCAGCTGTCTGTACAACATCGTTCAAACTATGGCTACACGTCTGTTGATCTCGATTATTTGTTATATATCTGCTTATATATATAACTATACTATATATACTATAATATGTTACTATACGATTACTTGTATATCTAACTTAGATCTTTTCAGATGGTATATGATGGTATATGCAGCAAAACCCCATAATTCTGTTGTGTGAAAGCATTTTCCTGTCAAATAAACCAATATCAACCATATGCAGCTACCATTTTTTACTGCCGTGGTAAAAATCACTTCAAGTACTCCTTTCTTTTAATAAATTGTTTTCATTTTGAGATAAATTCAGAAATACAAATAAGACAAAGCAGTGGTTGTTCGCGTTTTTTTTTTAGGAAACTTTATTGTCCACTTAAGTGTGCACTTTGTTCGTATTTTAATGACCATGTCTGCATGCCATTCAACCCTGTAAATTATTTTTTGCTTCAAAGATTCAAGAAAATAAAAATTAAGACATGATGGAGATTACTTTTGTACAACAGTGGATCCCGAGTATGTTACGATAAATATAGAGAGTCTATGAATATTGTATATATAATTATGTTTTTCTATAATTTTAAATGGTTTTTCCCGAGTGTTCAAGGATAGCTTTCAAAGGGGAGGGTACCCTTTCCACGCGATCCGAACTGAAATTAGTGCTGCTTGATCTCCCTTTAATGTTATCATGAACCGAAAGTTCCATTCACAGACTTATGATGATGATGATGATGATGATGTCGATTTATATTGCGCAGGTATCAATTCAAAAGAATGCTCATTGCGCAGCAAAAACAGAAGAGAAGAAAAAAATAAAACAACAGGAAAGTAAAAAAAAAAAAAATAAAGACAGAAATGGTGCTAGGTTGTTTTAAGTCTGTCTTACGTAAACAAATGAGTCGTCAGTCTTTTCATAGAAGTCTGTGGTTCTATTCACCAAAGTTTAAGGACAGTTTCGACGGCTTAAAAGATTTGGTTTGACTAGACTATGATACTCTTTTCAACTAAATACTGTCCGAAAGAGTCAGTAATTTATGTACACGTCTTCAGCTGCGGTGTTACAACGTATCGATCCCGTTAAGTCTCGCGAGAGCTAAATATGGCTGCACAAGATATATAAGGATTCGAAGTTAGCAGACAGTTCGACAAAGACTGCAAGATGGACTTTGGAGACAGCACGCTTACACTCGCAATCAACACAGCGATGTCTGCTGTGGGCTTCTTAGTGTGCTTTAACATAATTCCAAAGTTTAAGGATATGTTTATCAAATCAAATCTGTATGGAATTGATATGGCCAAAAGTTCCAAAGAGAAGATGTAAGTCGGTTGCCATATGATCGTCTGCTTTTGTGCGTGGTAGCATAGGATTGGTGAATCTTGTTCTGTCTCTGCAGACCATGAGAGAGCTGTTAAATAAAGCCCCATCTATATAACTTAATCTGAAGCTATTAATACATATTATTGTGCAGTATTTTCTCATAGTTATAAACTATTGCATCAGGGATAATCTGAAAAACAAATGACGTGTTAATTCATTAACTAACCATTGGCTTAGTAGATCTTTATTGACGAGCATAACTGACATGAAGCCTGCACGCTTATTTCTAAAAAAAAGATGTGTATAATATACATTGGTGGGATGTCCATGAAGCTGTTGTACAGTAAAATAAAAGTTAGAAAACATATTTCATCAGATTGTCTATTCTTTATTGCAGCCCAGAGTCGATGGGGGTAATCTGTGGAGCAGTTTTCTTAATCATCTTGTTTCTTTTCATTCCTGTGCCTTTCTACAAACATCTGGCTGAAAATGAGATCGGAAAATTCCCTCACCATGAAGTATGGCAACTGACAAATTTATTTCAGAAATTAAAATACAGTGATGTAGAACAATTTTAAGGTGAATGTCACATTTTGTTCTGTATTTTCAGCCAATAAAATTATCTGTGATGCAGTATTAGTAATTTAATCAAGCAACCTTCAAAAGTGTTTTTTTATTTAATCAAAGTAATGTCCTTGCATCTTCAAGATGACCATTAATAAGTGGAATGAAAACTATATTATCATTAAGCCTGTACTACTAATAATAGCCTTTAGTAAACAATTCCAGTTTGAAATTTTGGAGTAAAGAAAACTTGCTTTAGTACAATCAAATTATCAAGAACTAGACATTTTTAAATCTCATTAATTTTAATTTTAGAAATTGCTACCTCCTGCATATTTGTGTTTTGTCAACAAAAGGAGGGGCAACATTGGATCTCACTGTAAGGTTGTGGGTACCAGGACTCAGACGTGGCTAGCTGAGTTTCCATATTTCACAGAGTATAGTTGTGTGACACAATGAGTTTGTTATAGAGTCAAATGTGACACAAATGTAGAGAGTGACTTGAGCATGTGATAAATTTTAAGATCTCTGTGTTGAAACGTTGGATGTTTTGATACCCCTTTCTTAAGCTTTATTATATATTTCTGTAGCAATAGGTTGTTTCAATTTCAGTAATGTCAAGACACCACAATATGGCAAAATCCATCGTCATACAACAAAATAGCCTTTGCATGCATGACTGACTTTTTTTGAGGCGAAGAAAATATTTTTTTTTGTAACAATAGACCAAGGGATGTGGGCTTGACCTTGAACAAAAATTGCACAGTGATATTTCTTATTGACATTTGACCTTCAGAACATTAAAAAACATCTTTGTGTATATAGTACATAGAGTACCTTGCTGCCCTCCTCTCCATCTGCTGCATGATATTTCTTGGCTTTGCTGATGATGTACTCAACCTAAAATGGCGACACAAGCTGTTCCTGCCCACCATCTCCTCATTGCCTTTGCTGACTGTCTACTTAGTCAACTTCAACTCTACAACCATCATTGTGCCCAAACCCTTTCGTGTGCTGCTGGGATTTGATCTCAATTTGGGTGAGTTGCAATACATTACCTTATGGAATAAAATGATGCAAGAAAATGGTCTTACACATATTGCAGTCATAAAATTGTAGTGTATTGTTATATAGGTAATAATAATATTAATAATAGTATTTATTGTATTTTATGTGGTTTGTATTTAGCTGTACACTGGTTAAAGAGCATTCACTGTAATTGCTTTAGTGAATGGATAAATTTATTTTTGTTTTGTAATAATAATAATAGATTTAATTACTCGGGAGCTGCCACTCACAAATAAGCTCTAGGCACCCTACAAAGACAAAAAAAAACCCCAAAGGATAAACAAAAATGGAGTACAAAACTGAAAAGATGAAAGATGAAGAACAAACATTTTCCTCTAAAAAAAGAAGCTGTTGGTGCTTTATCTTTGTGAACTGTAAGAGAAATGATGTGATCTGCATTATGCTGGCTCTCCTTTTATTGAGCTTAAGGTTTTACTTTGCACAGTTGCCTGAGTGAGCAAACACAAATGGCTGCTGTGTTGACTGAAAATTGTGTTGGGCTTATTTAGATCAAAGGTACATCCATGCCAGTGTTTATAATGCTGAATTTGTTCCTCTGTATTGGTGACTCTATGATGAATGATGTCAGCCACTTTCCTTTGCACTTATTCCTTTACCATTAAAGCTTCCAACAAATAAAACTACAGCTGCAAACGAATAAGCTTCTGTATCTCATAAGCACACACCCACTAAAACATTTACACACAATATATATATATATACACACACACATTATATATTCAGTGGACACATTTTATTTACAGAGTTTATTATGAAATGTTCTTATGTTTAATGCCATTTTATAACTATAAACATCTATAAATACTATTGTCTTACTCTGTCTGCTACAGGTATTTTGTACTATGTGTACATGGGCATGCTGGCAGTATTCTGTACAAATGCCATAAACATTCTGGCAGGCATCAATGGTCTGGAGGTGGGACAGTCTTGGGTGATATGTGTGTCCGTCCTTATCCACAACTTTTTAGAACTTGGAGGTGAGCTTTTGCTGGTATATTTGTTTAGGGAAGGTGTAGTAGAAGTGCTGTTATGACATCCTGCCTAAACAGTCATTAATTTATTTTCTTGACCACTACTGGATGACGAACTAAAGCTAGTTGGTCAGCGCACTGGGGTTTTGGATAGATGATAGCAAAACAAAGCTGTTCAGAAAACTACTTAAAAGTGCATACACACATTTGTGTGTCTTGTTTCTGTTGTCTGCTGTAAGTGTCTTGTATCTGTTCTCTGCTGTGATTGGGACAAATGGCATTTTCAGGGAGCCAGCATCAGGCACATGTTTTCTCCATCTACTTTATGATGCCATTTTTAGGAGTCTGCTCGGCCTTGCTGTACTACAACTGGTAAGAGTTTAATGGTATTTTGTATTTTTTCTCTCCATTTTTCTCGATTTTTCAGTCCTCTGTGAAACCATAGAAAAATACTTTCATTTCAAACCTGTTTTAGTTCTCATCAGTGTTATCAACGTTAGTCGAAACCTAGCTAAAGTAATCCTGCAAGTCATTGCTGATGAAACTTCGTTCTTCCATAATGTTTTCTTTATTTTCTCATTATTTTTATGGTAATTTTCAAGCAGGATATGCTAGTAGCGGACCATCTTTGATTGTGTAAGAACTTTAACTGGAATCTCTCTTTCTAAACCTTAAAATCTTACTATCTACATACAGTCAAATAGAGTCAAACCAAGAAAAAATAAACTGCTTATGTACCTGCTAATGACACTAAGCTTCTTTCCTGTGCTGTGATAAGATTTATGAAGAACGTGTACAAAACCTGCTGTAAGCCTATTTTAAGCATGCAGTAATATAAAAACACAGCTGGCTGTGACAAAACTCCTAAAGGTTGGTCATTTTAACACATTCTGCTTTGAAATATTCACTACATAATTTTGACCTCTGTTGCAGCAACAGACAGTGACCAAAGGTTACAGGGCCAGGTGCAGTCAGTAAATGAAGCCATTGTGTTAAACTTTTCAGGAGCTAGTTATGAAAAAAAAACCCCAGATCTTTGCATTCTGCTTTTATTGCAAATCTTTAATGTGTTTGCTGTTCACAGGTATCCATCACGAGTCTTTGTGGGTGACACCTTCTGCTACTTTGCTGGTATGACCTTCGCTGTTGTGGCCATCTTAGCGCATTTTAGCAAGACGATGATGCTCTTCTTCATCCCCCAGGTCTTCAACTTTCTATATTCCACCCCACAACTTTTTCGGCTTGTTCCCTGTCCCCGCCATAGACTTCCAAGGTGAGCAGTGAAATATGTTTACTTGATGAAAGCGTTGAAGCTTTTATTAGTTTCTAAACAGTTGCAATACTTTGTGTAAATATACATACAAAATCTTATGACTTTTACTAACAAATAGGGTTAAAAATGAATATGTTCCAGTGTCTTGTGTTTAGAAGCTTAGAGGTTAAAGAAGACATGTTGATTATCATCACTTCTTGGCAAAAAATAATTTTCCATTAAATCTCTGTGTTTCAGTTATGATGGCAAGACAGACAAAATCAGCATGAGCTACACAAAATTTAAAACCAAGGATTTGAAACCCCTTGGTCGATTGTTGATATTCATCTTTAAAACCTTTTATGTCATTGACATTAAGGAGACAATGGAAGATGGAGAGAGCTACACCCAGGTTAACAACCTTACACTCATCAATTTAGTCCTCAAGTTTTTTGGTCCGATGAATGAACAGAATGCTGTCATAATCATACTTTTACTCCAGGTAAGTTATTTCGTTTCGCATTAAGAGACCTCTCTGAAATCATAAGTCTCCATTTGTTGATATTTCTGAATGAAATTCATATAAGTGTGTGTAATTTCTGATGTTATGGGGAAATACATTTTTTTTAAATGACACATTTCTTACACCCATTAGGTTTTTTGACCAATTTTAGGAGTATCCAGTTTTCTTAACTCATTCACAACACCAAGATAAGATGGAGTGAACTACCCTAGAATGCCCACAAATATAGTTTAATAAAATTAGTTTCATATGAAACAAGAAAAAAGACAAAACAGACATTTAAGAAAAGTTCAAATTAAGCAGAATGTAACTGTTTCTATCTCAGAGTTTTTTGAAAGTTTACTTTAAAAAAAAAAAAAGTAATGAGGTATGTCCAATGTAAATTTTGAAAATATCTTCTACTTAAAGGGTTATGCAGAGAAGAGAGTTGTGATGGGAAATTTATAAACTTTCTGTCAAAATAGTTTTCTTTATGGTCTAATGAAGATAGTTGTGTTTGGAAATGCTTCAGCGATCATAATTATTGATTTTTTTTCCATGTTTCATGTCTGTAATTTTTGTGTAAGAAATTCAACAATCAGTAACATATACATATTTATTACTCGTCTAAGGTGAAGCCACATACAGTAGGCAATATATGTATAAAGAGAATGAGCTAACACAAGCATCAAGGAGCTGAAGCTCTGAGAACGATTTGTCTTTGATAACATTCATTTTTAAGCAGCAGTATTTACTTATAATTTGAAAGAGAATACTCTTTCTTCTTTTTTCTCCACCTAATCATCATTTTTGTGTCCCATGGCCCTGTTAGCTCTGATGACCTTAAATCTTACCACCAATTCTTGCGATCTTTCTCCTTCTCTATTCTTTGAGCTCTGAGGGGATGTTACTAATAAAAAGTGATATTTTTCTTTCTTTTCAGGTCATGTGCAGTGCATTAGCCTTTGTCATAAGATATCACATCGCCCGATTGTTCTATGAATAATGTCACCATGGGCTAAAATGATGTTTGAGAGCTGCAAGTGCCTGGTCGAGAGTATGAGCTGGCCTGATGAATATTGACCTTGAATTTTGCTGTGTGTGGAGTTTTCTTCTTTTATGTCACACTTTCTTTGGTTCCTTTCCCTTCTTCCTCTCTCATTTCTTCCTTTCTTTTGTGGGGCTCTTTTTTCATCTTCTCTTTACTTATGGCTGGAATCTTTTTATCTATTACATCCATAACACTGATTAAAAGCATCTGCAATGCATTGCAGGTGTAATATTCAGGGCATCATATTTTTTAAGAATTGTGTGAAGAGATGTAGGTAAGAGAGCAGTATATTTCAAATTGTAATTGTGTCACCATAAAAGAATCAAGTTTCTCCCCTGCTGTGAGGCAATTTGATATTATAAACTTTATACCAAGGTACTAAACATCAGCAGAGAACACATTCTTATGATTTTAGATTGATATATTTGTAGATATCTGTGAAGGATTTATAAAAAATTTAAGTCTCTAGACAGGTAAAGGCCTGTTTGTTTTACCTTGTTCAAGCTGACATCATATAAATGTGGAAACATTTATGTGCAAATTTTTTACGGGCATTATTACAACTCTTTTAAATTTCAGCTAAAAGCAGTTTATTATGTTTCTTTCCTGTAACCTTTTTTGGGAGGGTGTCAGAGTACAAGGGATGCAAGGTGGATGATGTGCATTGCATTGTGGCACTCTGGGTAACAATAAGTTGTCTGGGGGTAAGGGCTGAAAGGTGAGGCTCCATTCTGGTTTTATGTAACCACTGATATATTGTGTATTGTGTGGCTGACTGGTAGGATGATTGAGCAGCGGTTGTGAAGGTGTTGTAGTATCATAGTATTTATTTAATTTTATACATTTCATCGCCCTGTTCTCTCCTTATTTTCATTTGTGTTTTTATTCTTTGTTAGAATGAATGATTGAAAATATGAAATGGTGTTGAGAATTTCTTGAATGCATGTAGTAAATAATACATAATCTGACCTGAATGCATGTAGTAAATAATACATGATATGGCTGGATGGGATTGAGCATCATGACGGGGACGTGGTGGTAGTTAAGGGAAAGGTAGATTTCCATCTGTCTCAACTCACTTTCATGTTCTCATTCTTATTCAAGGTCTTCATTCACCCTCCTGTTGTTTTCATGTCCTGCAAAACCTCTTTCTGCATGCCTCTGTCATGTTTTCATATTTCAGTGACCTGTGATAACCTTGAAGTACCCAGTCATGAAAGTTGATGAGAATATCCATTTCTGTTGATGATATATCACTGAAAAAACAGGTACTTGAGTAGTGTGATGCTGTTTGCATTGTCAGCTGAAACTTAATTTTTTTAAAAATTTGTTTTTATCCAAACACAAATTTATACACTTTTGGGGCAGGGGAGAGGAGGAGTATTGCTGCAGTGATGTATACTCAGCTGTTTTATTTCTTTTTCTGCTACTCGCTTTTTCTCTTTCCCCTTCCCTCAACCTCATGGAGCTTGTATGTGTAAAAAGAAATTTTGAAGTGTAATTTCAAGATTATACAAGGTGTTTCCAGTATGCACCCATTTGACTAAGGGATGCAACTCTGTTATTACCAGTCTAGCAACCCAGCTGACACTTGTAGAATGACAATGAATTTTATTAACTGTTTTTCAACCTTTTAATAGTACAGTGCTTTGAAACTTTTGTAGGGAGAAAAAGATCCAGTCTTGTGCAAAAATAATGCAAGGATGCAAATACTGCATGACCCGAGACAATCAGAAATAATCACAGCACTTTTGGAGCTGTTATCGTTGTTTAATGAACGTTAATGCTTGAAAAACTCATCACATTGTTGAAGGCTCTCCATTAGTGTTTAGGTGATATTTGATCACTCTCAAGAAAACAGCTACAGACAGTATGATTGCAATGCATGGATGATACAAGGTAAAATCTTTTTTGCAAGCCAGTGTGTACCGAGCTATTACATCAATAAACAGTTTAAATCTTTGCATGTGTTGTATGCATGTGCATAGCTGATGTTTGAAAGAATTTTTATCAAAGATAAATTATGCTTAAAAATATTGATCAACAAAAAGAAAATTGACTTGTTCTCCAAGTCTTTCAGTCAGCCTCATCTTGGAATCTCTCTTATTTTCTCAATATTTCTCTCTCTCTCTCCTTATTTTCTCATCTTTCTCTTTCTTTCAGCTTTTTAATTTTTTTGTTCACATGGACGGATGGATTTTCTCTCCCTCTCTCTTTCACCCACTTACAAACGAAAATCTATCCAGTGGGAAATAAGATAAAAGAGACTATTGGCTAACAACATGCAAGATCTGAGCATCTTCAACACCAATGTGAAGGCAGTCCTACTGTATGGCTCCGAAACCTGGAGAGTGACAAACACCATCAACAACAAGCTTTACCAACAGACCTTTACCAACCGATGGCATCGCCATATTTTGGGAATAAGATGGCCTAAAAGTAGCAGCCTGTGGAAAAGAACTAACCAGCTAGAATGTCACTATAGTCAAGACATCAAAAAGCGTAAGTGGGGCTGGAAAGGACACACCCTGTGCAAACCAGCTGACACCATTGCCAGGCAGGCACTTGACTGGAACCCTCAGGAGAAAAGGAGTGTTGGGATGCCAAAACAGACTTGGAGAAGATCAGAATTAAGTAGAGAGCGAGGCAAAGGATGCCGAAACCCCATGGGCCCAACTGAAGGGGGCTGCCCAAACCGGGTCCGCTGGCGAGATGTTGTTGCGGCCCTATGCTCCTCGACAAGTAACAAGAAATGATGATGATGAACTTAAGAGCTCACAATATTTTGTGAGAAACTTCATAATGTTACCACTTCACTAAATCAGAAGATCTAGGCATATTAAAAAGACTTCCAAATATAAAACGGGCATTGAGCCTATAATTCTTTTTTTATTTTGGCAGGAAGCGTATTTATTGATTGTCGTTCAATGTATGTATATTTTAAAAAGATAAATCGCAAAAGAAAGCAAGAGACAGAGCTCTGCACAATTGTTGACAGGACGGATATAGTACAGTAGTCTCCCTGCGTAAGTGGACTAAAGCTTTTACCGCTGATGAAAGCTGCGAACTCACAAGCTTCTGTCAGACACGAGACACAATGATCAGGGTGAGCACAGACCGATAACAAACTTCTCTCCACGTTATATGACGTATCCAGGGGACTAATCTCTAACGTTTCTAAGCGTGGTGCACGTGATGGAGAAATCCAGTTGAGTATAAGTAATAAACAAAAATACTTTTTTTACAGAATGCATGCGGTATCAATTATACAGACTTGACTCCAGCTCAGATAGTAGCAATCAGAGTTTTCATGGTCATCGCAGTCGTTAACGTTAATTTTATTGTACAAAACAAGTAGCGTCTTTATCAGAAGATCGGAAAACTAAATGTTTCACGTGAGAATTAACCATGTAGACGTTAGCCAATCAACGAGCAGCCTGCGATGTCACATGACTGTTCACAACAGAATTGGGCGACTGTCCCAACATCGCATTGAATTAGTCGCACCTGGAGAATTCGTGCTCAAATTCGGCGTGATAACCTTCAGCCGACAGACTCGTGCACTTCGAGCAGATTTTCAATGTTTGGGAGGCTTCAGTTTGGTGACTACACACAATAAGACACTGCAGACTGTTGAGACATTTGAAGTCCGGCTAGTTTTCTTAGAAGGTAAGAAGAAATTTTCACTTTGTTTTTAGCCCTCTCTAAAGTCTTCACATTCACACTGATAACTTTTAATTAAATTATCGCGAAAGGCTGTATGTAATGTCAGTGTTTGAGTCATATCGGACACGATACTACAAACTTATTTGATGTTTCACTGCACATGAATTTGTTCAGAAATGCATATAGTGCTTTCTGCATTATTATTATTATCGCTACGAAACTTTCAGTTTAAATAGTTGAAGAAAACATCAGTAAAAATTGCTTAGTGTGTTGAAGACTTTCGCAATTTTTACCAAAATTAGTGCGCATGCGAAGTACGACCGATTAGGAGTGCTTGCGAATTGAGACCGAATTAGTCCACATAAACAAGATGGTCAAAGGGCAGTTAATCTGAGGGAAGTGGAACGTGGAGTTGTGGAACTGAGCTGCTTTTTCTGAAAAGAGTAAGACCTTGGATTTCTTGCATCTGTTACAAATAAGATTTGGTAAACAAAGCTCTTGGCGTATAGCGCGTCTCTTCCCCTGCTTTGTTTTGACTCAATTCTTGACGCGTCTGCTTACCAGGGCAGGCACCCCGTCAACGTTCGGCGAGGAGTCTGCCGACTTGGGCAGGCCAAATTTTGTTAATTTTTTACACACATAAAATACGTTGTTTTGGATAAAATAAATTAATGAATTCGATAGTTGATTCATTTTTCTATCGAGTAATCTTTTTAATGAAGTAGTTTTTACGTTTGACAGTAATTTTCTGCGTTTTCCCACGGTACATGTCTTTCTGTTTAGAAAATGGCTAGCAAATACCCTGGGTAGAAAGTTCGACCGGCAGCTATGAAAATTTATATTTATTCACCTACAGTAAAGACAACCATCAGTAATACACCGTCTTAAAGAGCATTTTTAAAACATTCTCTTGGTGTTAATTTTACGATATATAGGTTTTGTCTTTGAGTACTAAAATCAAATGAAAGATTATGACTGTACGCGTTTAAGAACTTTTGAATTGCGCCGTTCGGAAATTAACAAAAAATTTATTTACACACTATATATACGGATATAAAGTACTAAATATATGTTTTATTAGAATATACATTAGAATTTTAAAATTACTTACTATTTTCTTCTCCTTTGCGGTTGTTTAAGTACAAATCCATGTCAAAGTGAGACACAACAACGTGCGATTCAACATGGCGCTTAATTTTCGATCAAAAATAGACGTGATCACACGTGATTCACTGCCAGTTCAAGGGAGAGAATCATGGTGGACGATTTCCTGTTTCAGTAGTTTCCTCCCTTATGTTATTTTCAATTATGCTTTTAAAAACGTGTAATGTCACCACGAAAATGTTTTGGGATGTACTCATTATCATGGCATTTTCTGTTGAGAATACTATAAAAGTGTGTTTTTAAGCAAACACAAGGTAAACTGTTTCTTTTCTACACATTTCGATCTATCATTATCAATTTAAATTGTTCTTCTACCTCTTTTAGTTATTTTTTATGATTTTTTGAGAAAGGGCTAAAAACTTCCGTCCCAGCGGGTCGAACTGCCGCTTAGCCTGACGTCAAGAATGAGTCTTGAAAATCGCTTTCTTTTGCTGTGCAGCCGCTGCTAAGATGAAGAAGAAACACGTAGAGCGGACGCTGTTAAGGAACATCCAGCGCACGCGGAACCTCGCGCACAGCATGCAAGAAGAGATCTCCAGTCGTCTACGAATGCTCGATGACTTCATAGAAGGAAGCACTCACAACGCAGCCGTCGCAAAAGCGATGTCGTCGCTGTCCAGAGATGCTGACCAACTGCGCAAAACTCTAGAATTTCTGACGACGAAAGAGCGCGATGTGGTCACCATTGCAGAGGCTTTGGAGGCCATCCGACAGCAACAAGTCTCCAACATCGACACCCACAGTGAGAAAAACGCTGGCGGGATGATGGACCTGGAAAGGATGGACGCCATGAAGACGTTGGAAGTCCGGCTGGCAGACGTCTACGCCGACGTGACCAAGCGCGTGGCCAGAGACAAGAAGAAGCTGAAGTGGATCCAGCAGCACTATGGGACCAAAGACGCGGACACGGGAAACGGGGAGGTTTCAGGTCTGCAATCGAAACCACCAGAGGGCACTTCCATGCTTCTTGACAGCCCATCATCGGAGTCGAGGCCGTCTCCCAAGAAGGAGGCCTCTTCGACGTCTATGGTGGTGGCGTCCCTGACGGAGGTCTCATCCGAACAGATATGCACGACGCCTGGCAAGCATGTGAATGAACATCTCAACCCTTTACCAAGACCTTTGACAGCCATACAACCACTGAAGGTCCCAACACAGCAGGACGACAAACTCAATGACATACAGGTCCATGGCGAAGGGGAGGTAATTGAAGGTATGTAAAGTAAGCTTTCCTTTCGTTGTAAGCTGCTTGACAACTGTTGACGCCTATGAAGGATTCCGAAGATGTTGCTTTTGATGAGATGAAAAGACGGATAGCTTCCCTTGTTGCACAGCCTGGATTGAGATTATCTTCTACGTTCATTTTGTTTGTAACAGTAAACCTGTTTATTTGGATAGAATCTTTTCCTACCACTGAAGGAGGGCTCGAAACACCCAGACACACAAAGCACACACTTAGACATCAAATGCATGTTTGCACACACATACGCACGCGCGCGCGCACACACACACACACACACACACTAAACGAATACACTCAAGGTGGAGGAAACAGAAGTACATGGAGAAAAACCACTGATGGTCTGCCCTGGGAGCACATGTCATATCCAGAGAACATCGGAGTCGAGATTCAAACCCACGACAGCCCATTCGCGCTGTCATGGCGACACGCGCTTTAGATATAAATAGCGGAGCAGTGGGCGGTGTTACGGAAATTCTATCAGTGCCTAATAAAATTTGTTGCTGCGCTTGTTTAAAGAAATGTGGCTTAAGAGCCCACATTTATATCAAAGTTGTATCGGTTTCGATATATATATATTAATACATGTAGATATAATGCTTTTCAGCAGTATTAACCGCAGTTTACTTGCACAAATTATCAATATATAACTATAGCCCTCTTTACCCATTCATGTATATTATATTTTTGACTTAATGCCCTTTCTTTTTAGGCGTGTCGAGCAGCCTTACAACAAAGGATCTTGGACAGGTCAAATCGCCGGATCCGAACATTCGGGTGCTTTTGGTCAAATCTTCTGATATTGTTGGTTACAACGGTCCTGGCATTTTCAATCAAGACCACCAGTAAGAACAGTGAAGGGTTTTGCTGATTTATATTTTTGAAATCGTGTTTTTTCTAATATGCTTAGGCTTTTTTTCAATTTTGCTTTTTGTTTAGAACTTGGTTCACTAGAAAGTAACTTCATTCATCTGACATCTTCGCTCGCGACTGTGTGATGGTCTCTATTAAAGGCCCCTTCGGTGGCACAACGGCTACCGCCTGTCACCAATACAGTGAAGGTTGGCTGCCCTGAGTTCAGCTCTCGTCTCGGGCACGCTGTTCTGTTTCTGCATGTGACATCTGTTTACAGGCCTGGCTGCCTTGCTGTGGTATAGCCTTAGCTGCAGTCTCGGCGTAAAACACCAATTCCCCCTCCCGCTCTTTTCTTTTAGTCTTTCACTCATTAGCATGTTTCATTTCGTGTTCCTTGGTTCTTTTTCTCAAATCTTGTTTTCATTTTTATTTTCTCTTATGGTTTTATATATATATATATATATATTGTTTGTCGTCCTCAAGATTTATAAGCACTTGTTGCTGTGATTGTCGACTTTTAATGTCTTAATTAAGGATTTGTTTCATTTGTTACTTCTTCAGTTTGTACTGTAAGGCAATTTCTTCTTTCGAAGAAAAAAGTGCTGGTACATGTTCAAGTAAAAAGATCTCAGAATATAATCGACATAACAGGTGACGGATGATCTGCTAGGACCTTTGACCTGGCTAATCTTTGAGAACTACAGTAGAAGGATAACTTGTTTTATAAAATGGCGTCATCACTGTTTCTGTATTTTGTTTGCGTTAAGGTCCTTAACTGGACACAGGTTTGACTAAGTTTGCAAAGCTTTTATAAAACTCATGTAAAACCCTAGCCAAACTTAGTTTAAAGCTTGCCCACATTTGTCTAGTTTAAGAACAGCATTTATGGAGTTGCTGAAGATCTGCTGGTGAAGAGCCTGTGCCAGGTACCCCTCAGAACTCTTGTTTCTTTGAGGTGGATGTGATTCCTGGGATGCCCTCTGCACTGACTGATGATTGATGTATGACAATGCTGACCGCGAGGGGCATTCATTCACACCCTTTTGTTACTCGCAGGTGGCCATCTATTTATCTGGACAAGGACACGATGATGGACCGAGTGTTTGATGTCGTCCGTTCTCATCTGGTAAGAGTTAACATCTTTCTTAGGAACTTGTAAGTTAGCTATGCAAATTACACACTTATTTGAGCAAGAGAGATGTGTGTGCGTGTGTGTGCGCGCACGCGCGTGCGTGGTTTGTGTGTGAATATGAACGAATGTGGAGAGATGTACCAGGTTCGAAGGTCGAGAAGTTAACGCCTTGGAAAAATTGATTTGGAAACTACAAAGCGGATCTACCCCGATCAACAGTTTTCTTTTTCTGTTGCGAAAGGGTCTAAAGAACCGGGGCCTGATGAGGTTATGGGTATTCGAAGAAAGCAGTGATGGCCATTTCCTGCCCCGCATTATCGTGCACGGAAAAATCATGAAAGCTAAGGTATGATGAACAGACGACACGTTATGTCTACAACTGCAACCCTTTATTCAATCTAAACAGCTTTCTGTTGACGCTAATGCTAAACAACTTTTTTTCTGAATGCTGATTTGATGACTCAATGAAATACGCTAGAAGGAACGATCTATTGTAAACAATCTTTTTTACGTATTCAAGGGGACACAACTTATATTTAAATTATTTTAATTAGAGAAATCAATTCTTTGAAATCTATTGTCACTTTTACTTTTAGAAAATAGAAATTGCACTTGTGTACATGTCATGAACTACACGATGAAACATGCCAGGAAATGACTAAAGTATCACAGGAACCAAATTATGGCTGGAAGTAACGTGTGCAATCGGCTTTCTGTCCAGTTGTCCAACTTCGGGAGCAGGACGGTTGTCCTCTTTGTGCAGCTCGCACACAGAAGCCAGAGACTGTACACGTTCAACCACTCAGGTAAGTCATGGGACTTCCTTGGTTGAAATTCATGTGCAACCCACTTACAAGTTGGTCAGTATGATAGTCTCTTACTTTGCGTGATGTCACTTGTGACCGTCATGGACGTCACCTGGTAACAGCGAGGGCTTGGTGTACCGTGGTTCGGATCTTGCGTCCGGCACCGGTGATTCTTCTGTGGACTGGAACATTCTCACATACAAGGACTAGGTGGGGGAAGGAGGGCGGTCGATTCGACCATTTGCCAATTCCCAATTCGACCACTGCCTATAATTGATTAGACAAAATCTGTGCGATGATTCGGCCAAGAAATAAGTGAATTTTGAAGCACTCTCCTTTTTTCTTTGGTTGATGCACGTCCATCTTTCACTCACGCTCTCTCTGTAATAGTAATAATAATTAAGTTTATCAACACATACTGCTGGTTATATACATGTTAACTGTGTGTGATGTGTGAAAGAGAAAGAAAAAGTGGATCCAAGTAATTATAAATCAGGTTTCTACATATTCTATCTTCACATTTTAAACTCTTTACGCTTTTATTTTAAAAAGCATGTTCGTAAGCCAGACGGCTGTGCCATGCCGAGTACTGTGCTGTTTATGTAAATTAAGAATTTTTTCTCGTTCATATATAGGTATCCATGTGCTAAATTATTTCAAACCGCCTCTATTTTTCATTTAACAAAAACAATGGCGGCTGACGTACGTAACTTGCTTTAATACAGCCTTGATTCTAGGCAGCGTATAAAACAAGGCTAATGACTAATTGCAGCATTTACTTACCTTTACTCGCCTAGAAATAAATCAAAACATGCATAATCAGCTGTAGCGCTTATTAAAAGCTGATTGCATGGGAACAAAAGACAAGTCAGTGCACTTCCGTATTTTTAATGAATCCGTTACAGCGCAGCGATTGGTGTTTATCAAAGCACGCGATCTTCACCATGGGAACGTGATCGTATATGGTCATCACGTGATCGACTGCTGCAGACCCACAAGTAAGGAATTGTTTTCACTTTGTTGCTGTGTGGAGGGTGTGTGAGATCTAGTTTGGTATCAATGGGCATTGACCCAGAGGAACGATGTTGATGGCTTGAAGTGATGTGGAAAGCCGAGATTGGGAAAGACGAGACAGGATAAGATGGAAGATAAGTCATTTGTTGTGCGATTTAATTGTGTTCTGTTCTTCTTATTTTAGTTATTACATGGTTATTTACATGGCCATTTTTAATTTGAATGAATGCTTAAATGCTATTCATATCTTTGGCGCAGCTAAATGTGAATAACAGTGGGTGTGAAGAATAAAATTTAGAAAGATAAAGAACTCCTCTTTTCTGAGATTTGAAAACTGAATATTATTTTTTTTCATCTCTAGACAATGTCCCCTTTATGCTTTAGCACAGTGCACATCAGATACTAAATTTTCTGTAGTAATAAAGGTTAGTTTCTTCGCCACATCCATGTACTGTAACTCCAGTTTCTTATAAATTAAGAGGGCATTATAGAGTTATGATTTCTAGCGATAGAAAAATGGAAGGAGGTATAGTACGCAAAATTTCTTAGGATTTGTATCAACCTTCGCATTCTTTGCACACTATGTATGGCTTAGCTTAGGAGTTCCACAACATTGAGGCTGCATTTCAAAATATAAGGCGATCTCTTAACGTTTTATTTCTTTCCCCAGGTCATGTCATGGAAATGCTACAAAAGAGTTGTCTATTATCGGCGCTGTGCAACGTTCGATGTTACGTGGTAGGTTTTCTGGAGCCAGCTGCATGGCACATTGCTTGAGGCTAAGCTGAAGGGCAACCGCATCAATAGTCAGCTTAACTGTAACAGCTACGCCTAGCGACAATGCTATGCAACTGGCCCCTGAAAGTCTCGACTAACACATAGATTTTACTCCTGAATGGCTGAGTAAAATAAGATTTAATGTTATTCTTTATATTAATGCTCGGCTTCTCAGCTAGCTAGTCAAATTTTAGTTGAACCAGTTTTGGGGCTCTTTATTGTTAATAACGGGGAAATTTTTGTAAACAAAATCGTTGTAGTATCAAACATTCTTTCTAGCATTCTAGATTTAAAAAGTAAAGGTAAAGGTCCTTCCCTAACCTTTTTAAGTCGTGGGAGGTGGGGTGAGGAGTTAAGGACCTCACTTTCGGGAAGTAGATAGCCGAGTGGCTAGAGAGCTGGCGTCCGAACTGAAAGGCGCGCTGGTTCGATACCCGAGTAGCGCAGCAACCCTCCCCTAGTCAGTTAGTTGGCGGGAATGAGTACTTGAGTCCTTTGAGGGTTGGGTAAGGTAGTGAGGGAGAGGAAATGGGCACTGCTCTCGCGTAAAGCGGGCCCGATAAATTCTACATTTAAATGGGAACTAAAAGAATCGACATAGATCTGTTGTTTCCTTGGTAGCTTCTGATAGGCAATTTCAGTTCAACCTCTTAACACGTTTTGATTAAAATTTGCATCTTGATCACAACTTCAGGAGAGCTCTCCTGGCCAAATGAAAGGCATACAGTGGACCTCTGAGAGCGTTTTCAATCTGGATCTAGGGCGCCTTTGTCAGCACGGCGTCATATTGTGGCTAACGGAAGAGGACCGAAAGGACCCAGTCGTTAATTGTAAAGAGTGTTGTAAGGTATGCTTACCTATACTCCCTTCATTGTCTTTTACTGTCGTGTACTGCTCCGACTTGCCGCTATTTACGATTGTAGTTCCGCCACTAAAGGTGGTGACTGTGCTGTACCTAAATACGATATTGGATAAATGCGGTTATGTTATTTCTGTTTGGATGGAATGAATGGCAGAAAGCTGGCTTTTCTGATTATAATTGAAGCGTGCAATAGTAGTATTTAAGAACTGGCTTTTTTCCCCGAATTCACTTGTTTTCTTGACCTGATGATGCAAGTGGCTTCAGTTGGTGAATGTTAGGCAGTACGAATACGTTAATACAAATTCTGTATTCTTTCAGATCAATTTAACAGTCGGTCAGTCCAGTTTTACTAAGAACTGCCTGGAGCAAGTTTCTTCTACCAATAACTTCCTTAACAATGCGGTGGAGAAACAACCTGTTGACACAGATTTCGTGAACGACGAGTGTCACGAACAGGTCTCTGTGTTCAGCAGCAATGCCACCAATTTGGAGGACTCACTTTCCACCTGTACGTCTGTGGAGGACACCATGTGGCAAGTTTCCCCTGATCCGATCAGTTCACACATGGATTTGACGAACCTGTTCTTTCAGAGAGCAGCTGCCTTCCGTGACTACCACCCCCATCTCATTACCCACCCATTCAGCGATCACCCGGTCCTTCATCAGCCTCAGTTCATCATACCCATACAGCCGCACCTTATCCTTCCTGCGTTCCCAGTAGTTGCTACGGAGCCGGCTTTTGTTCCGCCCTCTGACCAACTGTACTGGGTGGATCCTACCTTTGGTCAGCCAGGTCCTGTCTACGTTACGGGTGAAAGCTCTGAACACGTTAGCGTCTATGATGAACAAACCTACAGCATGGCTGAATCAAATTACCATTTTTCGGAGAGTGTGGGGGTCCTAGATTGCCCTACCCAGACAGAAAATGTTTCGAGCGATCCTACCGGTAACGAAGGTGATGACCCGGAGAACGGACTCGACGGTTACACACTGTGCAACGAACAGGAGTGGGAAGAGTCGACATACGAAAAACAATTATATCTTTCACCACACCGACTCATGTCAGTTTCTTCTTCGCAGGACTCGCACTTGTCTTTGAACATCAACGCCGTGGAATTCATTCCTGGGAGTAGCTGTAAGAATCGAGATGAGACTGTCTCAGATTGTTCACCTTCTGACAGTCACATCACAAATAATTCACCCACCGAAGTACAGACATCTGCAGCTGAGGACCCACAGACACCACAGGAACAAGTAGTGCAACAGAATACGACAGCCTCGACTACAAGTAAACAAGACTCGGAGATCAGCGAAGGAAGTGAGAAATGTATGGAGGTTACTCATCAAAATGGGTCAACAGATGACAAGCACGCGGAGACCGTGCAACCCTCCGGCGCAGAGACTATTCAGAGCCCTCAAGGCGGAGACAGCCGTTGCAGAGATCATGAAGTTTCAAGGCAGAACTCTAGAGCTAAGCGTAACGGCAAAGAATTTCAATCAGAGAGGAGTCAGAAGTCAGAGCTGAAAGACGGTAGCACTTTACGAGGTCGACCATCGAGTTTTCCTACCAGACCTAGAGGCGTTTGGAATCCAAACCACACTGACAAGAAAAATCAGACTTACTGTAGTAACAGGTCCGAAGATTGGCGTCAAAGGACAGATAACTTTCATTTCTTTCACATGCCTCAGGCTCATAACCCGGCGCAACACTGGGGTTGGCCAAGAAGTGACAGGTTTCCACTGCAAAGGCAAGGCTGGAGCAACATGTACCATGGTAATTCCCGTCAACGTCAATGGTGGGACAGAGACGATCGCTCCTCAAGGTACCCAAGCAAACGCTTCAGCACTCCTCAGCATAAGAGCCTCGATTCCGGATCGAGATGTCAGCCTGCACTAACCAAGACGCCGCAAACGAACAAACGGGAAGATGGTTCCGTTACGAAGAGTGAAAGATCCTGCGTAAATCATCCCAACACCTGCGATGCAACCCACCGCCTCGAGAGAACAGGAGAGGAAGCTGTAATCCCCGTAGGAAAAAGCAACCTTGCAGCCAGACAGCAGTTTTCTCGCCACGACCGAATGTACCAGCTGCCAAGGTTTGCTCACCTGCAACACCACAAACAGTCGGGTGGTTCGACATCCCGATACGACAGGTGGGAAAGACACAGTCGAGCAGACCACTACTACAAAGCACGTCATGTGGGACACTACAGCCACGAAGGACCTAAGGAAGAAAGAAGCCACAGACACACCTCTGGTCAGTTAGAACCTTCCAGAAACGGAAAAACCTCTACAAGTGAAGATCTCGGTACCAGCTCTTCCCAACCACTTCCAGGAGCAGAAAAGGACAAGAGCAGTCCTCCTGTTCAGTCCAAACCTACGATCCTTAATGGGAGTCGCAAAGGTTTCATTCGTTATGTAGGTGCACCAACCAACAGTCGTCCAGTACCTTCAGCTACGTAATTGCGACCGAGTACGTCGGTGATTGACATGAATACTTGTAAACTGTTGCAGAACTAAAACATTATACGAGTGACATTTTAAGACAAAGATTTAAGTACTAACATTTTAGATTATATAAATAGATCATTAGGTGCGTGTGATTTATATTTAATTTTTAAAAATTTAATTTATAATTTATATATTTTTTAAATTTTTAAAAAATTTTAATATTTTAATTTATATTTTTTAAAATAACGAACTGTGCGTGTGCATGCGCGTAAATACGTCATTCTATATTCGTGTATTTTTAACAATTGTGTGCAAGTGAATGTAGTCAGCGTGCGTGTTTGTGCGTGTGGACCGTGTGAAAGAAGCTTGAATGTTTAAATCTCCGCGCGAAAGAACATGTCTCTAAAGAATGAGCATGCCTGGCAGTTACACGCCATATTTATATACAGCCAGTTTGAATGTTTTTTCCCCACTAACAATGTATCGTGTATTTTACTACAAGTTTTAAGCTATCGAGCAGATTTGTAATTGTAACTGCGGTCTGTTCTCAAAAAGCAGTCTTCAGGCGTTACAATGAAGTATTTTATGCAAAATTATTGTATTGTTGTTGTTGCTGTGACTTGTTGGAGCTGACTGTTGTTTCTGGAGCTGTTCGACTGGAAAGTTTTTCATTTCACACACCTTGCTGTAGGTTTTCTCTCATTACTTGCCTCCCCTAATGCCCTGTAGAAAGTTACTCCACCTCTCCACACCCGCTTCTAGTATCACGGACCTTCATCTACTGGATAAGTGTCTCAGGTTTATATCCGGTGTAAGTCTCGGCTTTCCTTATCAGCCTGCCCGTGTTTCCGGTTCCGGTTTGTTGTTGCGAAGAGACACGGCACTTCCCTATTGTCTGCTAGTAAATGGCGTTGTCGTGAACTCAGTGGTACCACTAACCTTCATCTGTGGGATTTATTAAATTAATTCTTAAAGTATAGGCTTTTTGTAACAGAATAATCTATATAATTGTTTCCAAAAAATCAAAAACAATGCTTTTTTAAAAAATTGTTAGTGGTAGAGCAAGTCAATAGCATCTGTTGTGACGATGTCTTTATATGATAAAATTGACGATAAACCCACATGCGTTTTCTAGAAACAACTAAAATACATTTTAAAGAAAATACTTCTGTTGATTTTGCAATCAGTCTTCTTTAACAAGGTTCTTATGACAGAAAAGCTTAATTACTTCTAAAATTTCTTCGACGTTAGGAAAACCCGCCATTTTTAAATCGGAAACGGAAGTGAAAACCTAACGTCTGTAGGGTTTGTTACAATTGGTCACTCATATGATCGCGCGGAGGCAACGAATAGTATCGAATCGACCCACCCACCCACTTCCTAACACCCAAGCCATAAAGTTTGGAACAAAGACAGTACCGTCCTTACTGCAGCCCCACAAGATGCAGACTGTATGCAACCCACATGGCTGGCAAGTTTTGGTTGGCCTTCTAGTCACACTTACACTAGTAAATTAATAATTACTGTAACAGACCGATAAGACAGTCACGTTATCTAAATATTGGCTACTTCGTCGTATTATCTAACGATTCACAGTTCAAATAACTTCAAAATCCACCACTTGTCACAGCTTTGGCAAATGCCTAAGTCGGAGAGTAAAGAAATTAGTAATAACAAAAATACGAGCTGTTAGGAACTATTTTTCTCGTGGTCATCTTTTCATGAGAGCGATAACCATCTCAACTGCCTCCCACAGAGATGTTGTACCTCCGTGTAAACGCTGTTGTGTCCCTAAACTAAGCGAGAAGTTGAGGTGACTTAAAATGTTTACTTGCAACACGTTCACTGCTCTTAAATTTGAGGATTTCTTTTACACATCCATTTTATGCCTACAAAAATATCGTTGCATATAATTGAAAGAATACTAAAACAGCATCATAGTAAGCTTGTAGGCAAGTGATATAAAATAATGTCAGCTACAGTTTTTTTTTTTTTGCACACACCACCACCCCATACCCCCTACAACTGGGTGGCCCGATGGCGCAACGGTTAACGCCTGTCACCAATACAGTGAAGGTTGGCTGTCCTGGGTTCAGCTCTCGTCTTGGGCACGCTGTTCTTTCTCTGCATGTGGCATTTGGTTACAGGACTGGCTGCCTTGTAGTGACTGATATAGCCTTAGCTGTTGGCTCGGCGTAAAACACCAATTCTCCCCTCCCCCTACAATTTGTTTAGATCATCTGTCACCGATAGTCCTCAATTGTACTACTTATCTGAGAAATGCCAACATAGGAAGCGCTTTGATTAGAGTTAAAGCAGGTGTCTCTCTAATAAAAGTTCGTACACTCAAAAACACATATACACTAAGTTATCTTGATTTCTTCTGTCCATTTTGCACAGATAGACATGGAACAAAGCTTCATTTTATAAGTCCCAGGCATACTGATCTTTTTGAGGAAAATATCCCTTTGAAATAGTATAGCAGCCACGTAGAAGCAGCAACAGCAACAACAGCAGTAGTACGACTATATATAGAACAGAGGTGTATATTTTAAAGGTATTAGTGCTACGCAACAATGCTCTGTACTAAAACTGGAAGTTTATGACTATATTGTTTATATACCTTTGTATGTTTTGTAAATAACTGCACGAGTGACTACCACCCCCTTGTAATATGAGCCGATGGCCGAAGCATTAAAAGCAATAAACTTGTTGTTCGTTCCTTAAAGACGACATTCAGCATGAGAAGCATGCGGGAGTTATCTCATCAGTTTATTATAGAGCTGTCCTTGCTCAGGTCCGAATATCTTTTACCCCCAAGAGCTACACATTGTTTTTTTTTTCTACTAGCAGTCAGCTAGCCCCATGTGCAAGCAGGAGTTGAAAAGCGATTATCTAGTTTCGGGAAGGGGAAGCTTTTTAGTAACCGAATGTTACCTCTCCTGTCGAGCAACTACTGATCTGCATGAACTGCGCGTGCAAACGCTTGCTCGTGCACCTTCAAGTTTCAGCGAGTGAACACTTCTAACTGTTTGCCGGTCACTTGGCTGTTTGTCCAGTAAATGTTAGGAGACACCGTGGCACCGTGTTGCATTGAATATGGACCTTCTTTGAAGAAGCCTAGTGTGCTTTTCCCAGTCCTTGCTGGATGCAGGTACGGGTGGGCCGTGCAGTTATTCTGTGGAAACATTTTTCTGCTGAGCGGTGTCCTTTCATCTTCAGCGAGAAAAGGTTCAAAACAAATGTTAAAGTATCCGATTACGGTAAGCAACCGTGTACGTACGTGCGTGAGTGCGTGTTTGTGTGTGTGTGCGCGCGCCGCTGGTGTATGTGCGTGACTGTGCATTGGTCAAGCCTCTATTTTACTGACCTTTGACATGAGCTGAGATTTGATGTGGTTCGTCCTACTTCAGTTTAAGATTTGTCAGCCATTCATACAACAGCTTTCTAAAGTGATAGAACTATTGCAATATCATTAAAGTTATTGAATACTGACCTTTAACGATTCATGATCCTTCTTATCCCTTTCCTCTGTTTAAGAAGGTGTAGCCTAATATCCGTAGTTTATTCTCAATACAGGGAGTCATCGGGTTACGACGGTCTCGAGTTTCGTCGTTTCGTGGTTACGACGTTTTATATGAAGCTTTATACGACGCTCATTCCGACTTACGAGGTTTAGCGTCGTAAGTCGAACTGTACGTTCGACTCATTCCACGTGCGGCGGAAGTCATAGAGTCCAGTACTGTACTGCACACTGTACCCGGTTACACGAAGAAAACAAGTCTCCTGTTATTATGGTACAGTAATGTGTGAACGTATGATCCGACTTACGTCGAAATTCGGTTTACGACGCCGCGTAAGAACGAATCGACGTCGTAACCCGAGGACTACCTGTATCTTATTACCATCTACGGCAAGGTTGACGGTTTAGTACGCTGCTTAAAAAACTTGTTGAAGGAAATTGAGAGATCCGATTTTTTTTTTGATAAAGATAATGTTTACTCAAATGGGTGTACATATGTTGCAGATGGTATTGGAAGATTTTACTAGCCTTATAAATAATTGCTAACGTGGACAGTACATTACTAAAATTGTGGGGACCGGAAAATTATCTTCCGTTTCTTAACGTTCAAATAAAGTTCGCACTCTAAATCATACAAATGCACGCAGGCAGACACACACACGGATCACACCTGTCGCCAGACATTAATGCCAAAAACAGTAAACGGAAGTACGGTGCAGCCACTACTATTTTTTTTCCAGTGCTGCTGACGACAAAAGATCAAGATGAGCGCAGCCGACCTTGACCTTATCACTCACGCTATCCCCAGGCACCCAACCAGGAAGCCAAAAACCTCCTCCACAACCTTTGATCTGCGTAGCGACTTGCACAAAGTCAACAAAAAGCGCCGATCGAGTGGAGTGGCGGTCAATGAAGATAACGAGAGGAACGCTTTCCAGGCGAATAGCACCCCTCCGATCAAAAGGACCTGCAGGAGACGGTCTAGCGATTGCTTGGATCCAGAAGACGTCCTCAAACCGGATGTGGAGAGGTGGAACGAAAGAGGATCGGAAAAGTTGCTACGGAACAAAACTGTTCGCCCGTCGCAATGGACAGTGGATGCAGTCTTGCCGGTGGTTGTTGTCGACGGCGACGTTTCTGGGACGGGGGATATGCCCACCCTGACAGCAGATGGCTGGTTTGCTCCCGACCGTGCTGAAGAGGCAGCTTTCACTCGCCAGGGGGTGGATCCAGCCAAATATTTCAAGGTGAGCGGGAGAAAAAGGGAATAAGAGAGTAAATAGACTGAAGTAGACACACAGATGCTGACATACGAGTCGTATAGACTTAAAAACTCGGATACTACTTTCGCTTTTCTGGGTTTCGATCTACATTAACTTTGTGCACCTTCAGGGGTTATAGGAATTACTGGACTGAATATTTTGTGCGTGTGTGAATTAGTGCTTGGTTTGTGATTATTGTCATCAAGGCAGAACTTTGATATGGGGGGGGGGGAGACGTGACGTCATAGTCCGGTCTATGTTATTTTGTCAGAGGTTTGGGGTTAGGGTTTGGAGTAGGGTTTGGGTTAGGGTTAGGGTTAGAGTTAGGTTTAGGTTTAGGTTTAGGTTATTAGGTACAATTGGGCAATTGAGTGGAGCGAGCAGACGACAAATGCCGTGAGCCATTTTTGTTATGGCCGTCGCGTCTCCCCCTATGTCAAAGCTGTACCGTCATCAATTACAGGTGTGCTTGTATATTTAAATATACAATATTGTGACAGGTGATGGATTCAGCAGGCACCAGGTACGCTTGCTCTCTATGCGGGGTCGTTTACCCGGGTCTTCATGAGCTTGACAGCCATTGGCTACAAAACCACGAACGCGCTGTTGCGAACTGGGCGACGTTCGGGAAAAATTTCCCATCACACACTGCCTTCCTGAGGATCAGACCAATTTTGGAAGCGCATCAGGCATCTTTAGTAAGTCATTTCATCGACTCGCTAAAGGACGAAAGAACTTGGTTTTCGGAAAATATTTCCCGCGGTTCTTTGGCAGCTGCATGCACGTGGAACTTTTTTGGCGGAGCCTACACTTTTTCCCCGGAAATGCTGCTCAACAAAGTCGATTGGAGTTTAAGGGAATTCCGACCCCCATCTGCTCCGGTCAACCCTCTGGACCTCAGCAAAAACTGTCTGCCCTTGGAGCCGTCCAACCATGTCCTTGACCTCTCTACAAACATGAAGGTGGAGCCACTGGATTTGACTTTTTGCACGTCCAACGGCAATGGCGGCACAGCCTCAGCTGTCATTGCCAACGAGGAACCTGTTGAGGGAAGAAAAGATGGTGTGGTCATCAACATGACCAACAGTTCCGAGATGAAGGACACACCGTGTATTGCCATTGAGCCAGATGTAGTCTCGGACGTGTCGTTGACATCAGAACCTTGTTTGGCTCCTTCTACGACGCTGAGAAGTCTCGTTCTAAACAAAGAACACGAGGAAGAAAACCCCCTTCTCCCTGGCTCCAAGTCCACAGAAACCAAGGTAAGACAAAAGAAAGTTTCTGTCGCCGTGTCGTAATCTGTTACTTGAGCATACGAAGGTCGAATGAAAAACCGCGTTTCAATAGTGGCTGTATTTAATTCTTCTTTAACGGCCAGTGTAGACTTTGTTGTCTCTATTCCATGTTTCCGAGACATTTTGTTTAAAAAGAAAGTTGCAGATTACTGGTGAATGAAAAGAAAATCATGTAGACATTGCTTTATAAAACCTAAACTCTTCTACGTTGTAAAAGAATTAAAAATAAGAATTCATTCTTATAACCTAGAATATAATATTTCCAATATTGCAAAATTATGTCAAGGACATTAGCTGTAACGTAGTGGTGTTGCATGCTATCCTCACTTGACAATGACGAAAACCAGGTGGTAATAATAAAATTGACAGTTAAATAACTTTTACCAACGAGATCCTAGAAGTGTAGTCTTTGGAATATCTGCTTAAAACAAATCTTGTTGATAGGGTCAGTACCAGTGATTTTTTTCCTTTTTTAAACAGGATCTCTCCCCAGGACAGGGCGACAGTTGCAAAGAAACAGTTTCCACCTCGACTGAAGATAATCCACAAGAACCCAAGATAAAGGGCACTTCTGATAAGAGCCGGCCATATGCATGCCCAGTGTGTCCATCGACATACAAGCGAAAGTGGATGCTGGAAAAACACTTAAAGAAGTTTCACAACTCGTTTTGGAGATTGCATCTTTCCACTGATTCCCCTTCAACCTCTGAAATGTCTGTCTTCTTAAAAGAATCAAACATTCCGCGACCTGCGTCATTTCTTTCAGCATTAGATCCTCCTTCAGCGGAAAAGCCATTCGAGTGTACATGCGGCTACGCCAGCAAATGGAAGGGCAACCTAGCAAAGCATATGCACAAGTGCAGAACATTGAGGGTCGCTTCTACCTCTGGGGAGAAGAGTAAGAGAAAGGTTCTTAGAAGTAGTGACATCAACAGTGAGGAAGGGGCGGTAACTCCTATTGCTGCCATCTCCACCTTGACGGAGGAGACGCTGAACCTGTCCACCGCCATGGAGTCGCTGGCACTGCCAGGGGTGACAACGACAGAGTTCAAGTGCGAATGGTGCACCCTGACCTTTCTTCACTTGACATCTCTCTACCGCCATGCCAACAGCGCGCATGCCTTGCAGCTCTACAAGCAGAAGATGGAGGAAGCACTAGACTTCATCCCCTCGTTTCCCCTTCAAAGTGATGCCAGCATTCCTTCATGTCAGCAGACACCGCAGATAGAAGGCAGCAGAGCCAGTACGTCCATTTCAAACTTGACGTGCGACGAGCTGAGGGACATGAAAGAAACTGAGGCTGTGGCACCTGAGAGCCTGAAGCAGCAACAACAGCACCACCACCACCAACAGCAAACGCAGCTACAGCAAGATCAGCAACCAAACCCTCCAGAGATCCGACGCTCGCTACGCTGTGGGGATAAACCTGAATCTCAAGCTTCTCCCCGGCAGCCGAGTCAAGGACATGATGAAGGCCCGGCACTGGCTGGGATGCTGCCGTCGTTGACGTTAAGCGTTTCTCCACGGCGGCGACGACGACGTCGAGGGAGAGTAGTAAGATCGCAAAGGCGAGTCTGCAGGAGCCTCGGCAGTGGCAACGCTGTGGATCCGGAGGATCAGCAATGTCGCTGGTCAACAGAGCCGGCGCTGACACGTGTCCCCAAATACAAGTGCGCAGGCTGTGACTTCGGCACCGACCAGCGCAGCGCCATCTTTCAACACCGGTGCGGCCATGCCTTGGGCAGGACGACTCGACCTGTAGAGACCGTCGTCACTGCAAAGATTAATCCCCATGGCGAGATCGCTGCAGGTTCTGGCAATACTACTACTAGTCACGAAAAGACTGCTGGCGAGACTGCTCATCTTGGAGAGGTCACTGGTAAAAGTACTTCGCTTGGAGAGATTGTTGGCATGGCTTCACTCCCTGGACAGATCGTGGACTTTAAAATGACCAGTAATCCTGGAGAGACTGCCAGCGCTGGAGAGCACTGACGATTCACTCGTACTGGCTGGATCCGTGGCGCTGGTCAGACTGCTCACCTATCGAGATGCCGCTGACAGCTGGCAAGAGTCTGTGCGGGGCGCTCTGACAGTAATTTTCAGAGGCTCGCCATTGAAGCAAAGGCCGCTGGCAAATCTCTATCTGTACATGGTACGAATCCCTGGCAAGACCCTTGCCACATGTAAGTAAATAATTTAAATCGGGATTTTAATAGCATATCTAACAGAATAACATTCTAACAAAAAAAAGAGTTAAAAATTAAAATGTTAAAGCTTTACTTTAATTTTCTTTCTTCTATTTTGCCAATCTTCATATGAATATAGAAGTGTGTAGTTAATTCAAAGTAATGCTTAGTTAAAATTTGTTCGCTGTCATTCTCCTGAGTTGTGCGATTTTTACAACTGATTATTGGACTGAATAATCCTTATCTTACGAGAAGTAAGCCATGTAAAATGCACTGCGATGTTTCATGGCATCTAGACAAATTAAACCTGCTTGATGTTGTTCCCGTAAGGCCTGTGCCACAAAAGTTCTCACTGTGTTTGTCGGAGCCATCATTGCGTTTGGTTTTGTACAGTTCGCGCATGTGTGTCAATAGAAGATGGGTGAACAAAAGTACTGCATGGTCATGTGATTAATACAATGTGGGATACAGGTTGTGTGCTGATCGAAGGTTACCGTATTTCTGAAAACACCCTTTGTCTGGCACTGAATAACAAGTAGCACATGTATTCTGTTGCTGCGTATGGATGTTTCTTGATTGTAAAATATTTTGATAAAATAAATTCCTCATTAAACTAACCACGGAGAAAAGATTTTATCGTTGATTTAACAGTGCGTTTTGTACACTAGTGCTAATTCCTATTTCTTCCTCCCACTCCCTCTCCCCTACCTGTAACATCCAGCTCTTTTATTCACACACAAACTCGATCGAGGTTTCACATAAAACAAAGAAGTTACATGCAATGAAAGCCTACAAGCTGTTCGCACTAATAACAAGAAAATGAAAGTGACGCCATACACTCCTAAAGGACACCAGCATCAACGGCTTGGTCAACAATATCGTTGATTAGAAACACTACCATCAATGTTTCCCACTGTCGAACTATACAAGCACACCTTTATTATCAGATGTAAGATACAGACGGTTGTGTGTGTCTGGTACCAGGTGAACTGCTTAAGTCATGGGTTCGTAATCTTTTTACAGTTTTAAATAAATGTCGAAGCTTGGTTTCTTTGTTCTATTTTGGTGTGCTTTTTAGTTCTCAAGTACAAGTCGACTTTGCTACGTTTAGTGTGACGTTGTCTTGCCACTTGAGCCCGATGACTTAAGACTTATTTTCTTGACAAATTTTATTCACAAAACGTTAAGTCCGAATGAAGACCTCCAGGAGCAAACTGATGCCACAGAGTACCTTAAGGAAAATGGGGGTTAGGCATCGGTGGACATCCACCCAAAGTTTAGCCCTTTCAATGTTTTATTTCATAGCTGTCTTCTTTTAGGGTTTACTTTAAAATCTCAATATTTATAAATAGCAATTAAATGGCCCCTATGATTTGTCTTCCATACAAATTAATCTTATCTGTTCCACCTTCCTGTTAATTAGGTCATTGATCTGGTTTCGATGTACACAATAAGTACTGAATAAAAATAGTTTCTCTTTAAGGCTTTATATTTCCTCGGTGGAAGGTACTATTATTAATTTCTTCCAAGTTTTGGCTTCCGCTGAAACAGGCTCTTTTGTGTGCAAATGTGTCACTACAGCTGACACTTTAAAAATGTTCAAAATTTTCTTATGTAACCCTCCTGTAGCTGTAGTTATGAAGCGGGGGTAAGTCGTTGCCAAGGGACAATGGGGAGAATGCAAGGATAAGTGTCTTGTTTCCAAAGTTATTGTGTTCAGATCCTGCAGATGTTTTACCCATAAAGCCATAGTTATAAAACAGTGGCAAAGGTACCCAAGGGACAGGAAACATGAAGTAGTGTCTATGGTGTCTCAAGATTGCTTATAACTTCAGAAACAATATGCTTTTCCCATTTTTTTTCTCGGGAAATGACTTACTCTCGCTTCATAACTGTGGCCCCTGGTGGATCCTCAGGAACTAGTCCACCAAATTAAACTTATCGTCAGGTGCCCTCACAAGGAAAACCTGGATAAAACCAGAAAACAGTGTATTCTGATCTAATGGTGGAATGTAGCTATTAGAGTGTCAGAAGTGATGGGTACAAATATTTAACTGGAAACTTTTTCATTCTATCAATATCCAAATAGATGCTGTTACATGTATTACTGTTGCTGTTGAAAATGTGTTAATCTATAGTACTTGACTATTGAGGGTAAAAATTTTTTTTACATTGGTCCACAATGTTACTTTAAATAATATGCAAATGTTTCATGATGAATCTCTACAGCTGAACACAGTACACTTCAAATTCAACAAACATACATTTTCCGAACATAGTACACTTTTAATTTCACACACACACTGAAAATGCAGTACTGCAAGGAACATTACTCCTGTGCATCTCAGTTTCTATCCATCCACCACTCCACACCCCCCAAAAAAACCAAAAATCAGCAATTTTACTTTTCCATTCATCAACCGCCAAATTCAAGCAAGAGATAACAGATGGTCCCTGGCTGGTAGCATTAGCATATATTCCCCTTCATTCTCTCTTAGAACCCTTTCAATTAAAGCTTAGGCAAAGTCAAACTACATATGCTGTTTTTATACCTATGTATAGCCTCTGACCTTGAGCCAATGCCTTTCTCAAAACCTAATCAAAATACTAAAACTGATCAGTGATCATCTAGGTGGTGTTGGGGGCAGTGGATGGGGGGAGTGTTTTACGCTGACCAAGCAACTAAGGCTATATCATGGCAAGGCAGCCAGCCCTGTAAACAGATGTCACATGCCGAGAAAGAACATCATGTCCGAGATGAGATCTGAGCCCAGGATAGCCAATCCTCACTGTATTGGTGACAAGCACTAGCCATTGCACTGCCAGACCATCTGTTCATATAGGTCTTTGGCATGCAGTGTATATAGACACGCACGTCAACAAACCACACACACAGTCCAAATAAATATATAAATACATGTGTAAAAATACATATCATTCTCATTCATAAAGGCATATGCATGTACACATACTCAAACCACACACACAAAAATCAAGAAAAGTCAGTCATTCTTGGTATCACTAATGTTGCTATTAGTTGTGATTCTCATCATCTACTGGTCCTTTCAGATGCACATCTGTAAAGTTTGATGTCAAACCATTTCAAATAGTCCACATCTTAATTATTTGAGAATTAGGCCACATTAAAACCCCTAATAAACTGTCACACTTTAGGCTGCAGGAACTTGGTGTCATTGGAATGACTATTGAGTTAATTCCACAGACATCAGTTGACCTTGAGGTTTTAGGCAAAGCTTTAGTCATTGATGATCATGGAGTTACAGTAAACAGTTTTTGTTTGCCAAGAGGAAACGGTACCGTTTCCAAGCATGCAATGCTACTGGTTACAGCTGGGCTATATTCCTTGAAATAGATCCTTTACGCAATGACCTACACCATCAGATAATGACAAAACAGTGTGAAACAACATACCACATCTGACTAACAAAGTTGCTATGTTACACTGGTGGTAGTACAGACCAATATTCTTGTTGGTCATTAGGATACACTGTCTTTATAAAGTGTAGCTGCATTTTTGCATTTGTTTTTTGTGAAGCACTTTGGCACGTCCATTTGATATGTTCCATCTTTTACACAATTGAAGTGAGGGTGAGGAAAATTTTACACCAAGCTAAAAATACATCCCTGTAATGCAACAGACTCTGTAAACAGGTGATGTATACAGATTTCATACATTTGAGACCTAGGGAATAGAAAACCTGCCTATAAAAAATCCTAACCATTGATCTCTGCACTGAAAAAAAAGAATTATCCTATGGTGGAGGATTCCATTCATTTGTGCTGTTGACTACACTTACTAGCTATATATTATAGCTAAGCAGAAGATGGGTCTTATTTTCAGTAAGTTGATTGGATATTTAAAACAAAGGAAATGGTGATCTGGTGAATATGGTAAAGTTATTAGTTTCTTGAAGCTACAATATCTGCTTTGTTTTTACTTCTTTTTGCAATTAATGTTACCTTAAATACTCAATGTTCCAGATCCTTAACTTTAAATGAGGTAACAATACATGCAGTTAAAAAAATGTAATATAATTATTTAAAAACCTGCAAAAGAAAAATGGGGTGAACTCATTAACAGGCATAGTCTGACATCATGAAATGACATTACTGATAAATGGTGACTGGACATATGATAAAATTTAAGCACCATGAATATGTTAAATGAATTATCTAAATCTTCTGCACCAGTCACCTCTATGCACCTGTGCCTGCATGTGTACATGCATAAACACACACATGCATACACACACATTCACACAGAGAACAGATGGCACAACAAAATAACAAAAGCCATATATTTATGGCCACATTTAAGATCAACAAAATTATTGATTAAAAAAAATACGGGAATGAAATATACTGAAGTGCACCTATAAATAAAATCATTCTGTATGGGACAGTCCCATCTCCATCTTTAGCTTCATTATTTTAAGTTGAAGATATGTCTTTTCCAGCTCACACTTTTGCATGAACACTCGGGCAGCTTGGGTTAAAATTTTATTTGTTGCTATGTCACTGGCAAACCACTTCTGTTGTAATGGGTCATCTTCTTCTGTTGATGATGAGGACCTGTCTTCTATCCTTTCTTTCAAATTCTTTCCCTTTCCTCTCCCTTTGAGAATTGATGATGATGATGCATCTGGCGTTGAAACTGCACTTGAAGAAACTGCATCAGCTCGAGTCTTCTTTGTAGGGGGTTCAGAGCTATCACTGTCTCCACCCAACAACTCACAGTGTGATGTTAAACCTGTTTGAAAAAAAAATTCTATGAAAAATTAAATGATACATGATATCTTAAATTGTCTTTCGTTTTCTGCTGAGCACTGGCCTCATAGCCTTATTTTTGCACTGATACCTAGATATGCAAATATTTTGAGAATTTTTAAAACAATTATAATAAACTCAATGTGACAGGAGGACAAAATTATACTTAAATAACTTATAATTTCAGTTCAAAGTAAGCAGAAATAAGCAAACAGCATTTTTATTAATCCAATGATAATTAAGCTTATCCAATTGCATTCCCAGAGAATATTTTGAAGACTGGTTTACACAAAATGTACGATCACTGCATCTTCGAGTCCTGTAGAGAGTGAATGCCACTGGCCACACACAATGTGGAAATAAATATACATAACTCATGATAATGAAAAAGAACTTCAGTGGATGAAATAAACCCCAGAATGGTGCAAAGCATATAAAAAAAACATGTAAAAAAAAAAAAACAAAAACAACAAAATCCCACAAAAATCTACAAAATTTCAAAACTTCCAACCTTCCTGGTTCTGTTAGGGGATGTAACTCTATTTAAAATTGCTTCACCTAGTGAAATGATTCGATTCTGTCCCTTTTTGTTTATAGTTTTTGGAGTAAAAATAAAATTATTGAATATGCCACAGACACACATATGTTCAATAAGGTGTGTTTAGCTACTAAAGGCAAAGCATATATTTATACACTACACTGTGAATTAAAATCAATATCAGAACAGTAGCCTGTTTATGGTAGTGGGTAGTGTGTAGACAAAATAGTTTGTTCCTGTAGAAATGTGTATGTGTGTATGGTATATGACTATACAGTGCAAGAATATACTTTTCATCAACTATTTTGCCCTCTCAGATAAATATATTGTCATAGGGCTGTTAAAGTGTTTGCAGACATTTAAAAATTTGCCATTGCTAAGTCTGCATCAATTTCAAAGAACTAATTTTAGACATATCTTAAATTAAATAAGGTTGTGAGTGGAGGTGCTTTACTGTTTGATCTCACGTATCATAATAATTTATGATGCACACATCAGTAAGATAAACCAGTTTATTTTTTACAAATGCACTTCTCACTATATTTTTAAGAAATTATTATCGTTTTAAACTATACCACACAGTAAGCAATATATGTGATGCTATTTCCACATTAAAATACAGATTTTGATTTTAAGATCATTTTACAAAGGCTTCACATAAATTAAAGTCACATGAAGTAGCTCTTGTTAACTAGTTTTATACAAATACACACAAGTGTATGCACAAACACACAAATGTACACATGCAAACTCATTACACCTAAATGCCATACACCTCTGTCCACCTGTCCACCTAATCAACCACCTCAAAGCATCTCTTATACAGTCAACTGTAACTACCACTGACCAAAAAAAAAATAAAAATAAAAAAATTAGCCAAAACTGTCAGATATACATACATGAATTTACATACCTTGTGACTGCTCTAATGGAGGTAGGCAGTGAACTCCATCTACATCACTGTAATCTGCTCTATAAACTGCAAAACAATGCAGCCTGATAAACATGATCATATATTTGATATGATATATGTAGTATATGATATACTCCTTGCTTTAAAATTAGACTACGAGTCCATGACATACTTCATATATTAGCAAGGCACAAAACACTAAGTACACGAATTTATAAATTTATTCGCAGACGTCAAACAAAGTCCCTATTTACAAATGCATGTGCACGCACACACCCACTCACCCACCAAAACAGTGAGAGGAAGGAGAGAAAAAAGAAACTCATAACTCAGAAAATTTAATGTGAGGCCATAACTTTTGCTCATGAGACAGTGAGAGAGAAAACTGGTAGCAGACAGGTGAACACTGTGATATCGAGCTATGAGTTGATCGTTAACCTAAGTGAATGAAAACAGTATTTTTATGTTGTTCCTTACCTGGAATACCACACCGAATAGCACTTTCCTCCCCGATTATATCCAAGATGAAGTTGTCATAAGGACTTCCACCTTCGGGTGCATGACTCGCGCTCGACTTTTTCCCTGCAATTTTCGATGAAATCGTTCTTTTTTTCAAGTCTTTCCATTTTGATCTTATTTCTTCTGTCGTTCTCTCCGCGACGCCGCACTCATTCACTTTTGCAGTAATTTGCTCCCATATACAATGTTTACTCTTTATTGTTATAACATTTTGCAATTTTGAGAGCAGAATTTCTCTTTCAGCTGCAATTTCTGCCAACAACGTTCTGATTTCTGCGTCTGAGAAATTGGGCTTTCTGGAAAGCTTCTTGGTTTCGGCCATATTCGACACAAGTGGTCAGCGAGTCTCGTAGTTTGTAGGCCTGCGCAGGCGCAATAGAATAGGAATCTCCTCGTGTGATAAGCTAGGAACCTCCTCCTCTTAAAATAGCAAGACAGTGGCATTTGCATGTGTCCTTACATCCTGCCTCCAAGGCAACCGTTTCAGCCAAGAACTCTACTTCCATTACCTGGCAAAACGTTACAAACACTGACCTCCACTGTTCAGACCCCGAGGGTGCTGCTGACCTCCAAAGAAACTAATTCCGGTTCATGACTGCAGGCCGCGAGGATCTGTATAGTTTGAGGAGTTCTAGCAAATGGGGAGTCATATGCATCAAAAGTAGTCGATACTTATGAATATATCTTAGAGAAACTTTGAGATAAGGTTGAACCGGTGTTAAAGCTTAAAATCTATTTTCCGAGTCATAAAATAAAGTGTGTATTAATTTTTTTACAAATCCTTGATGGGTCCCCACTTGACAGCTTGATCACGTGATCTCAAACCCTCGACGAGCAGACGACGAAGAAAAATGCCGAAGGACCGAGAGTTTCGCATCAAAGCCACAATCCAGGGTCATATTAAAACTTGCGCATACCGTTTGTGTATGAACCTGTCTGCGCTTTGTTCATATGATTTCACGTTTTATCTTTTAATGTAAAATGCATTACAGAGGTCTATCTTCTTTTCCCCCGAGTCGCGGAAACTAATAAATATTGAAAGAACCAATGCGACTATAAATATTGCTGTCATGTGACATCCATGTGATAATCTTAGCCAATAAGTGCTAGTCAATGATACTATGGCTTCACTGTCAACATTTTGACAGTCGATCGAAGTTGTTGGAAGGATCGATGGCATGGAAAATTGAGGAGCGTTGGTAGGAAGGGTCGCAAAAAAACAATAGAGGTACCTGGATGTATAGTGACAACGTATACGTTTACACAGCATGCCAAGGATGGCATTTTAATATTTTGTATGAATGTTCAGAATGATGCCAATTAATTGGTGCAGCCATCTCCGACAACTCGGTAAGAAAAGTTAAAAAACAAAAAGAACAAGTGACAGAAGATAAGGATAAAAGGCAGAACAAGTGCTAGTTAAAAGGCGAGGAGAAGGTACACGATAACGATAAGTGCAGTTAACTGTTGGCGACTCTCTCAGGCATGAAAGAGATCAGAAAATATAACGGAAACATTCCCAAGCTGAACTAAAACAGTACTATTATATACATGAAGTGGATTGACCTCGTAGGACCTCTTGAACCTAAACTTTAGGAACGTAAGCTGCTTTACATCATTCTGATCGAGGTTTTTTTCATCATCTGCTTCCTTGTATGTTCGTTAGTCAAAGGACGCGGGAGAAAAGAATATACTTTAAAAAAGCTCTTACGTAACGTGTTCACCGTTTGCTGGGTTGTCAGTGACCCCGTCAACGCTTTTCTGATGGCTCTTGTAATAATAATAATAATGAAGATTTTTATAGCGCATATTCACACTCATAAAAGTATGCTCTTAGCGCTTAAAACAAGGAAGAGACATGGACTAAATGGATAGAACACAATTAAGGTACTGACCCCGACTTCTGACACCTCATTACATGACCTAAAATAAAATACAGCCCAGGAGCTAACAGATCGAAGATAATGCTCTGTTTTGCTAATATTGGGTTAATAATTTAATTATTTTAATAAAAAATTACCTTTATATGGAGTCTATGAAAGGAGTTTGTAGGATATACAAGTAAACTTGGTGCGTGCATGTGTTGATATGTTTGTGTGTATAAAATGCAGAGGGATTCTTTAACTTCTTCGGTGATTATAGTAGGCTAGTGATGGAGGTTACTTGTTTTTTGGAAAATTTACAAGAGAAAGAAAATTTAAACCGAGGCAAATAAATATTTCTTGTGTGAATTACAGACGCTTTAAACGTGCAATCGGCTCTCACCTGTAACAAACTCTACATCATTCTGTCTTACTTTGTTCCTGTCACAAGACCGCGACGTACGACTCTCAGTCTCTTGTCTTCCAATCACACTCACGGGCGTGACAAATACGTGTTTCTTCACACAAATAAAATGACTTGCATGAGCAGTTCTGCCTACTTTTACTAAACAAAATAAAATTACATTTAAAATGTCTTTACTACGATCTATTACCTTTCTTGATACAGATATTCCAGTATACACAATCCTCAGTTCACTAACAACAGTCAGAGCTCGATACGTTTCAATCTTCCACGATTTACACGCATAAGTTATTTTCCAATTGCTCCCCACACATATAATCCAATGAGAAACTGATTTAGAATATCAACTGAAATGTTTCTCACTTTATTACAACGGTCACAGACGTAACGGCTAGGCGTTGATGCGTCCTCTCAAATTAACTTGACTACTAAAACCAAAGTGTTCTTTTACAAATAAATACTGGCACAATGACTCGGCATTGGCTCACGAATTCACAGAAATATTACGCTGTAAACGTCTCGGCGCTTAGCACCCAGATTAAAACAAAATGTCTTCCACTACTCAATCCTAGGTTCTCACTCCCGCCTTGTCTTATTTTCCCGCTTAACGATTCTATCTCACGTCACACATCTTTTGACATCATCCATACGCATTCAGACAAACTGACGTCATTCACGCTCTTTCGTTCTTCCACTTGGGCTGAGGCCTACGACTGCCGCTACATCTGTTACAGTTCCTTGGGGGGAGGGGGTTGTTTTGTTTCCTTTGTTTGCTTGTTTCTAAAATCTAAGCCAAGAACTGAGAAATATTTCTTGTGTGGATTTCAAGGACATTTAGCGTGAGGTTAGCTCTCACCTTGAACAAATTGTACATCTTTTTTTTTACCAACTTAATGCCGACCGATTGACCGACTGTTCAGCATATCTTTCAACATAAGAGTTAGATCCCTTAATTTTCTACTTGTGTGAGTCAGTGGCAAACATTCCCAGGCATCCTGGCCGTTATTGGAAAGAATTCTTGCACTAATCAGGCATTAACTTCAATTTAACAATACTGTTACATGTAACTTCTTCCTTTTTTTCAGCACCAAATAAGGTAACAATTCTAAACTGTGCACGCCAGGTCTCATTTAGCATGTTTATCACTTGTTTTATTCTTTTGTAGTATTTTAGTTTGTCAGGAACATTTTTATGTCTCGTCAAAGGCAACTAGTTAAAAAATAAAGAGTGTGCGAACGAATGGGAGAGAAAAGACGAAAGCAGAGGGAAAAAGAAGTACAATCACGAATAAGAAAATGACAAAACAATTTAAAGAAAATCAAGATTTATTTGCTAACATAAAAGAAAACAGCTTACTATTTTGGCCGCGCGCTGTACATAAACATGAAAACCTGGAACTAATAATAATAATAAGCATCATCATAATCACAAAGTGCATTTCACAAAGGCGAGCTCAATGCGCTTTACGGTGGTCAGAGGAAGAACTGAGTTACGAACGCCAAAGACAAAGACAGGAGTACAGGACCTGCTGACCCCCGGTAGAAGGTGAAGAAAAGTCAACGAGGTGACGGAATCTCCCTCTAACTGGACAAAAAAGTCAAAGGAAGTCTTACCTTCTGTCCGCCGTGTCTCAATTAAGTTCGGCGTCCCCGATAGCTCACGTTTGCCCTGCGTCAGAGGTCCCCCGGATGTAACGGTGCGGTGCACGATGGACGTGGCTATCTTCGGCTCGCTGCCCCGGGAATACCGCGACGGCCTTCCCTCTGGCGGTGGGTTATCGTCGTTGACACTGGTGTTGGTGGAGCACAGTAGCTCGACACTCTGATGTGACTCGTACCGCCTTTCTCGCCAGCTCCGGTTGTCCTGACTGGTTCTGGCAACCTTCCGTCAGCTTGGCGCTTGTTCTCCGCTCACAGCAGCAGAATGGCTGTGTGTGTGTGTGTGTGTGTGTGTGTGTGTGTGTGTGTGTGTGTGTGTGTGTGTGTGTGTTTAAAGAAAGTATAACAACAGATCTTTACAACATTTTGAATTATATGTACGGCTAAGCAGCAAAGAGTCTTCAGCTCTCTTCTTAAAATCCCGTCCGGCAACAGCAATAGTAGCCTGATCTCTTCAGTAGCAGCCTGGCTTTATCAAAGGTGCGACAACTGAAGAAGCAACAGCAGCAGCAGCAGCCCACTGGCCGCTTGCGGTCGGGATTAAAATACCCACCTGTGTCCACCTGGACAAAAGGTGAGTTCACCCCGGACCGCACGAAAAATACGAGATTTATGTGAACTCATAACTTCCCCTGATCTCTATGCGGCAGCGACTAGAATCAAAACACCCTGTCCACCTGGACAAAGGGTGCGCTCCGCACGGGAAATAAAGAAAAATACGTAAAACTTCATTTTCTCAAGATTCGTGTGTGTCAGTGACAAGTTAAAAAAAAAAAACCCTGTGTATTAAACTACGACTTTTACTGTATTACTGTCCAACCCCCACTCTACACCCTATCCGCTACACAGCCTTATACCTATGTCATTTAAACTTAGAGATTACAGTTTTACTAATTAGGAAGTGTTTTTAAACCTGTTCAACACACAAATGAAACCAGTGTTACAATATGGTGTGAAACTCTGCGGCTAGATAGTTCAGCACAACACTGTGAAGCAGCAGCCTCGTTTTGCCCTTTAAAAAGAACTTGGGTGGATAGAGGCGCACCCCTAATGATTACGTCTATAACATACTGCACCGATAACAAACAATTATGTATTCAGTCATCATATGTATAAACTATTATTTTAATTTACTATAATGAACATGATAGATGACATCATTATAAAGTATGTAAAATGTTGTATGATAGAGGTGGTAGAGATCAAGCGATATAGGTGTCTAATATTAAAAGAATTATTTTCTGAGATTTG
Source organism: Marisa cornuarietis (assembly GCA_004794655.1). Classification (NCBI taxonomy): domain Eukaryota; kingdom Metazoa; phylum Mollusca; class Gastropoda; order Architaenioglossa; family Ampullariidae; genus Marisa; species Marisa cornuarietis. Next base: position 4,003,094 of record SMMW01000521.1, read on the forward strand.
GTCATGTGTGGATAAGAAAAGGTGTTCAAAATGTAAATAACTTTACTGAAGAAGGGACTATTGATTGTTTGCCGATGGCAGAACTGGAATAGTCATATTAAAATTTATGATTTCGAAGACGATAGCGAAACTGCTGAGCCATGCTCGTGAAGCACGAGCCACGTTAGTGAGCGTATCGTTGTCTGCCGGTAAGGCCACAATTGTGGCCCATCGTGCAAAGCGGGAATTACGATTGTGGAGCAGAGCCACGATCGTGGCTCTTCGCGCTCTGCCGGTAAAGCCACCTTCGTGGCTTTTCGCGCTGAAATGGTTAACAGGAGTTATAGAATTTCCTTTTCATTATAATATACATGCATACATAAATATATAAGGAATTTTGCATATCGTTAAACATATCTAGCAATGAACTTTGAGTTTCATTTGAAGACTACTCTAGCAACATTTAGAACGGATATTACAAGCAACATACTGACAACAAGCCCTGATAATAGACGACTTGTCCTCGAGTCGGTGTATACATCTTGTTGAGGAGGTCGACCCTAAGACACGAGGCTTACATTGAACTGCTGCCTGTTGAGCAGCAACCCTCGGGAATAGACGTAGGGACTATGTTACAGGAGTGGCAGCAAGACCATCAAAGAACTAAAATCCACATAGAACGTTCTATACATAATAAAGATTTTTTTTCTGACAGTGGACCGTATACCTGCGTAGCTATTAAGGTGAGAAAGAACTAAACTGTTATAAAGATTTATTCTCATGCTTATTCATTGACTTGACCAAAGGATACATATATAAATACTGTTGCTTATTCTTCTGTCTATTCATTTTGTCAATGTCTCATTCTTCTTGTAAGCGCAAACTGCATGCTTCTTAGGAGTGTGTGTATACGCTATACAAATTTTCGATTAGTTTTATATTCAACTTCTAAGACAATGCAAAGTGGGTGAAAAATTAATTACAAAATTTCCAGACGTAAATATGTAGTGAGTTAATTAAAAGTGTGCAAATACTGACGTCCGGCCATGACTGGAAACAGACCTGAAGTAAATATGTGGTTAAACAGTCAACCAGTTGTAGGGAGGATAGTGTAGATAACACGTTTCATTAGTTTGGGTATTAATCCATCGGGCCTGTTTGCTTTGTAGTCTTTAAGAGGTTTAATTACACATAAAAATTTCTCATGTGTAATATATCTGTCAAAAGAATCTTTAATCGATGTTTTTTTCCATGGTCTATCAAAATGTTCGTCTGTTTATCAATCGGAATGTTGCTTTGTAAATGTCTATAAGGCTTGATGCTTTTCAATATTTTCCAAAACACATCTGCAGAGGCGGCCTTTTGGGGGTGGCGATTGGGGTGACCGCCCCAGGTCCCGTGCATGAAGGGGCCACGAGATAAGAGATTCTTGTGGTCCGGTGTATACGGTGTATACGGTATATAGAGCCTACACTTACAGCTCCCGGCCCCGCATCGGCCCCCATCGGCCCCGCATGTGAGATTCGCTCCAAGCCCCGCAGGGCCCCGCGTACTGCTAAGGCCGCTTCTGAACATTTGAATTGTGTCGACAGCGCGTTTTCCTACAAACTGAGGTTGATTTATTTTTGTTCAAATACATTTTTAAATATTTTTCTCTTTTCTGAGCTGTCACAAGAGTTGTACCAGAAAACAATGAAGCGTTCGTTTTGTCGCTACAATTAAATATTCCTCTTATAATAAATAAGACATAAATCTGGATAAACTGACGGTCTCAATCGTTTCTTTTGAATTCGAAGCAAAGGACACCTGTTTCCGAGTTTATGAGTGTTTTGTATGTTGATCTTTGAGTGATCTCAGCACACTCCTCATACTCCAGGAGAAAGTGAATTTTTATTCTCACAGTCTGTTGCAACATATACCACACAATGATTGTTATTTACAAAACATACAAATAAACAAGTGTCTCAATTTTTATTCATTCAAATAAAAGAGGCTGACATGAGATGATGCTTAACAATGACATGACTTTCTTTTCATTGAATTCCACTCCAGCCCGCCGTACTTCTTAATGCTGTCCTGTTATGGTGTATTGTGATAATCCAGTATTTTAAGGTGCTTTGATGGGGATTGTTTGTAATAAAGGGTTAAAGATTAGTGAGCAAACTAATCTGTTTCCATTTCTAAAATAGCAGATTCGTTTTTATTGGATATTTATGGTTTCTTCGGTAAACAAGGTTTGCTTTTGTGTTTGGTCTGGAGAGCTTATGTGTATGTTTATGTTTGTGTGTTGGTGTGAGGGCGAGGTTGATCTGTTGGCTCTGCACCAAAAGGCTTTTATTTTGAGCAAAATGACTGAGCAGACAAAACGATCGACATCAACGTTTTCTTAACTTCCAACCATTTGCAGCTGTGTGGGCAACAAAAGGTCCAACACAGGACAACCTTTTGGATAATTTTATACAGGGTCATCACCTGAAACATGTTAAGTCAGATCAGGGTCCTTGGCCATGTTACACAAGGTCAGCGTCCTTGGCCATGCCGTAGAAAATACTCTTTTTGTTCGCAAGAAGCACGTGGGGCGAGTCGTACTCCTTCACCAGCCCTTCATCCAGCACAAGGATCCTGCGAACAACAGACTAATAATATTGTTGACACATCGACTGTTTTCGATGCATATTTTACACGTTATTATATATATATATGTTCTTCTTCTCCAGATCCATGCACACAAACAGTTTCACGATGAGGACACTACGCACAAATATTAACAGAAGGCTGAAAAAGCTATCCCCTATTTTCTTTTAGGGTAATTTTAGGGTAATTTTTTATCAACCACTGAATTCTATTCATTCCAGTTTTGAAATATTATGATATGTTATAATATTAAAATATTGTATTATTTAAAAATATTTTCTCTTCACTCAAATCGTTAATGGTCTAAGTGCTCGTTAAGCTGTTGGGTTAGTGATCCTATATAAAATTAAAGGATAAAAAAAGTGACTTCGATATCTCACTTCCCAATAATAAAAATCTGATGGTAAATACCTTTGCCTGTATCCTTCTTTCTTCATCCTCTTGTGTGTGTGTGTGTGTGTGTGTGTGTGTGTGTGTGTGTGTTTAAAGAAAGTATAACAACAGATCTTTACAACATTTTGAATTATATGTACGGCTAAGCAGCAAAGTGGCTTTTATGCTTAATATCGTAATTATAGCTATGAGCAGATAATGTCCAATACATTTTATACTAATTGAAAATCTGACCTTGTACTAATTAAACCTATGTGTACTTTTTTGTATGCATGCGCAATGAGCTAAATTGTAAGAACCTTTCCATAACCGGCACTATAGATTACTGCACCTGTCGTAGTCCATTATGGTGTTGAGGCGGTGTGCGATGGTGATAATGGTACAGGAGCTAAAGGCCTCGCGAATGGTTTTCTGGATGAGGGAGTCCGTTTCCATGTCAACGGCAGCCGTGGCCTCGTCCAGTACCAGGATTTTGGTCCGACGAAGTAGTGTCCTGGCCAGACACACCAACTGTCGCTGACCCACACTGTAATCGAAGCGAAATGAAAAAAATGAAAAGATTTGAAGCCAAATGAGAAATTTTAAAGATAAATGAGAAAAGAGTTGAGAGAAGATTTAAAAGCAAGCCTGAGTGGAAAAGCAAACTATGATTAAAGTTACGCGTGGCTTAAAAGAATGGAACCTGTGATTTGTTTGATATAAAACCGGCTGTGCTTTCTTTTTCTCTTTCTTTATTCTTAAGCTTTTTAAGGGTTATAGGAAGCACAAGTGGTTTAACTTAAATTCTTCTTGCAGAATAAAAGGATAATAATCAATCAATGTCTCCACCGACTCAAAAACAAAAACTGCATTAAATTTTAAACGTCGTAGCTCTCTCTTTGAATCTTTAGATCCGTGTGCGTGTGCGCGTGTGCGCGTGTGCGCGCGTGTGTGTGTGTGTGTGTGTGTGTGTGTGTGTGTGTGTGTGATATTACCTTAGCCTCTGTCCCTCTTCTCCGACCTGGTGGTTCAGTTTTTCTGGCAACTTTTCTGCAAAACGCTACAAAAGCAAATAAAAGCATCAATCTCACCTTTTTCCCATTTTCACTGTGCAGACCGAATACCTGCCATAGTATTTGCTCCGGTAAAGTATCTTTGCTTCTTAAAATATTCGGCGACAATGGAAATCAACAATTTTAATATTAGGAAGGTATTAAATGTCAAGATGAATGCAATGATACAAGATGAGGCAGGTTACAAATGAGAAGTGACGCACGCGGCTTAAAAATACAAGTTAGAAAGACATTTTATCTTATTGTGTGTGAAGTCAGAACTGGAAGAATGTCTGTGCGACTACGAAGAATAGAAAAAATTATTTTAAATGGAAAGATGTCTTGGACCGTAGCAAATACTTTAAGATGAGCAGTCTCCAGAGCTTTCCATATCTGGTCATCTGAATAATGATCCAGCGGGTCAAGGTTCATCCGCAGCGTGCCAGAGAAGAGCACAGGATCCTGGAATCGGACAAAGGGCAAAAATCATCCCATCTATCAAAGGAAAATAGTTGTAATTTATAGGTAAAGAGCTGTTTTTTTGGTTGCCGTCTACATACGGGTCACGAGTAGACCCTGAGCGGTAACTAAGTCATTTCTAGACCCTTTCTCTACTGTCGTCTGCTTGTAAGACTGAAGAATGAGGGCCCACAGCTGATGTTGGTAAAGCGATACAGGTATGTACTGATCTTTGTTACTAGTCTCTTATCTCACCAGGATGAAACGCACAGGAGCCTTTTAACTAGCATTTATATTTTTAATATCTTATATTACCCTAGGGGCCATTCAAAGAGCAGCTTTTTCACGTGAGGGAAAAGAAAAAAATGTATATTGCTACGCTGCTAGAGCTGCAGATGTTGAGATATATCCTAACTAAACTTATACACGAATAGAGATAGTCGTGACACTTTAGACTGCATTTGTGGTTGTTCCTTACTCAAATGTAGAAAGCTGTAGATTATGATTTTGTCCATAGGGCGATCTGATCATTCAAAAGACAGATATGAAAACACAAGCGAAACAATAAGCCCAAGCAAACAATACAGGAACAATCTACAGTGCGGCAGACAACAGAAAACTGCTTTTATCAAGAGCCGCTTGATGTAAACTCTTTCGATAACACTTTCGGGAAAATTCTGTTCACATGTTCACTCAGTTCGTCTTAACAGTGCCTAGACTCTAGATGTTTAGAGCACATTCCTTCTCCACTCAAAAAACCCAAGTTCTTTTAAATGCTCTGGAAATTTCTCAACTGCATTGGCGCCCCCACCCCCGCTACATCATGTCTCCCTTGTCTGCCATCTCCTTCACTCTTAAACAATGATCACTGTTGGCGACAAAATGTGATGGTTACCTGGGGCAGGATGGTGATGCGAGAGCGCAGGTCGTGGAGCCCGATGTCGGCGATGTTGACGCCGTCGATCATGATGCAGCCGTTGCAGGCCTCGATCAAGCGGAAGAGAGAGAGCGTCAGGGAGGATTTACCTGCCCCTGTCCTTCCAACGATACCGAGCTTCGGGGAAAATCGCAGAAAAGAACACAATATAAACAAATCTAGTTTGTCGATTTTTATCTCTGTTATCTCTGTCTTTCTCTTTCTCTCTCTCTCGATGTGTGTGTGTGTGTGTGTGTGTGTGTGTGTGTGTGTGTGTGTGTGTGTGTGTAAAAGAGTAAAAGAAAGCGAAATTACAGTTGTAAATGTTTACCTTGTGACCATCCTCAATAACGAATGTTATGTCTCGCAACACGAGGTCGAGGCCAGGTCGATACTGCGTGCTATACTCACTAAAAAGCAGGTGACCCCTCTCGGGCCAGGCAGGATCTGCACGTCTTAAAGGGTTAATCCATGGAGCCTGTGTAAAACATAATTGCACTGGTCAACACTGAAATTATTACTGACTTAAAAAGGACCTAATCTGTAATATCTTTGTATACTGAACACGAATATGAAAATTTTTGTATTGGCTCTCGTTTTGAAGATATTTGATGTAGTTCGTTTTCTATGTTTCACCGTGTAAATTTATCCAGCAGGACTGTAACAACATTCTAAATAAGCCTCGAATGATGTAATATTGCATCACATTGCATTATACCGTCATGCACGCATTATCCAGAGTTTATTGTATCAGTTTTTGATGGAGTGCAGTACTACTGACAGGCGCTTCTGAAGTAAGCTGACGTCAGCAATGTACTACGTACAGTCAGAAAGGTTGAGCATTTTAAATATTTCAGACTTCGTGGGATACAGTTTAAACTACTGTTACATAAAACTACTATTTTTTTTTATCCATAACACTAATGCAGAGAATAGTCCACCCCAACATTCCGTCTGCATTAAGACCTGTTCGACATGTTGAGGGACTTGCTATTCCAGAACCTCCAGCAGAATATTCTGATTTAGCTGATAAAGACGAGGGTGAGCCGAACTGTTCTTCTCCTGGTCAGTCAGCATGCAGATCCAGATTTTTACTGTGGTGCATCATCAACCCCCACACAGAATAGCACAGGAAGAACTGAATGACCAGGTTCGTGATTTGAACCTATCCAAGAACAAGGCAGAATCGCTAGGTTCAAGACTCCAGCAATGAAATCTTACTAGAAGATAACATAATTACTTCATATCAAAAGCGCCATCAGCAGTTGGAGGTTTTCTTCAGAAAGGAAGGTGATCTGATATTCTGTTTCGATATTGAGACCTTCATGAATGACTTAGAAATTACTCATGACCCACAAGAATGAAGAATATTTGTAGATTCTTCGAAACTGAGCCTTAATGCTGTGCTTTTGCACGATGGAAACCGTCTTCCATGTATTCCAGTAGCGCATGCTGTCCACATGAAGGAGACGTACGATAACTTAAAGCAGCTACGGATTAAATTGAGTATAACAAGTACAGCTGGCATCTCTGTGGTGATTTGAAGGTAGTTGCCCTTTTAACGGGACTGCAGCAGGGATATACAAAATACTTGTGTTTCTTATGTGAGTGGGATATCCGAGCAAGGGAATTGCACTACAGGGATATACAAAATACTTGTGTTTCTTATGTGAGTGGGATATCCGAGCAAGGGAATTGCACTACAGTACTTGTGGAAGAAATGGAATCGGCGACAAAATGTAGCAGTTGGAGAGAAGAATATCCATCACCCAGCTCACAAAATCCTGCTAAACCCCTTCACTTCAAAATTGACTCTTATTTTAGAATGCATTTTGTGATGTACACAACAATTATTGCAGATTAAAAATAAAACTAGAGCCAATTTTGCATTTGATTATCATTTTCGTGTTGGAAAATCTGATAATAAATGACTAATTTTATTTCAGTAACATGACATTTGTAAAAATTTATTGACCAGTGGAATAAGTAAAACTTGATCATTAACTCATTTTAACGGTAGCAAACGTATACAGCTTGTGACTGAGATATGCTCTGTTGGAATTCGAGGATTTTAGAACTGACTTTTGGATAAAGCAGATGCTGAGAAAGAAATAAAGAAAGAAAGAAAGAAAGAAAGAAAGAAAGAAAAAACTGATGGAACGAAGGAATGACTAAGATTTTTGCACAATCCCGAAATATTGTACCCAACTAACTGGAGCTAAGGCAAGGCGAGACCACCTTACATTTAGTAACCATAGCTACCAAACCTTTACCTTTGAACCGGCCCTGTACTGACCTCTGACCGCAGCTCTAAGTATTCCTTCACCCTCTCCACCGACACCATGCTCGTTTCAAGGTCGCTAATTTGACGGACCAGCCAGCTCAGATATTCCGAGAGCTGCGAGAACATAAAAACAACAAACGTCATATCCGGGAAACGAAGGGGAAGAGAAATAACCGCTATTACAAACCAGACAGCACGCTCTTATTGGTACAACACCCACACATCAGAGGAAGATTATGACCCACGATCAGCAATACCCAAGGAGCACCTACAACCTCTTCTTTTTGATGTTAGCTTGTGGTCGTCACAAAATGTTAAAATGATCTCAGCTTCTTTGTGTCCTAATCGTCTTCATCTTTGTAAAGTTGGCTGGCAGTTTGAGTCACGACTATAGACTGTTCTCTGTCAGATGTCGTAAGGCTGTCAGTTAAAGAAACTTTGACAAAAGTGTAATAAGTTCTCATACTGCAAATGAATATCTATTAATGTTATTTTTTTTATTAACCCTGTATATGCAAGATCATTATCATGTCTTCCGACAAAAACAATAATAATTATCATCATAATTATCGCCAATTATACACACAAAGAAAACATTTATAATAACATACCTACATATATACCTACATACATAAATACATTATTGTTCAATCACCTGCATTGCGTAAGTCACAGAGAATCCCAAAGTTCCTCCTCCTATGCCAGGGGTGAGAATAGAACAGATGGCAGCACCGAAGATGAGAAGATTTGTGAGGATTTCTAGGTTCATTGTCATCCATCTGGTGATAAACAGCGGGCCTCATGTTAGGCCGAATCCACTTTTTTATTTTTTTCTATATATTGTGTCAATTTCTTCTTTATTTGATATGGTTTTTTCTTGATTTATTTATTGTTTGTCTTTGCTAACACGTTTTCCAATCGAACAGTCCAGGAAATTCACTAATATTTGTACGAAAGCAACATTTAGACATTTCGTTTCCCTATCGATGCAGTCTTATTTGGTCAGATTGTTAGAAGTTAATTTTACTCTCAATAGTGCACGCACAACTAAGTCACGGGCACAACTTCCCATTCTGAAGACGTTAGTGTAGTTTGTATTATCATGATTCTCAGTTAAAACTCAGTCTGCTGGTTCGATACCCGGCGGCGAAGTGAACTTGCGCCAGTTGGCAAAGCTTTTGGGAATGGAACCTGACTCCAAAGAAAGTGAGAAATATATAAATAGATGGAGAGAGAGAGAGATTTATATTCCCGTGCTTAGCAAATTAGTGAAGAGCTTGAGAATGTTCTGTTTATCCCTGTGTACACAAATATTGTAGTAAAGTCCTTCGGTTTTTATTCTAAAGAGCATATAAATTGTCAAGGTGAGGTCTTTCTTTCTCTCCTTCTTCCTGACTCTCTCTGCACGATAGTCGCTCGCTTTCTCCCTCCCCCATTTAACTTTTTGCTTCCTTTCCGTTCCTCCCCCTTCTCTCTCTTTCAAAACTTCTGTACGTTGTGGTTAAGAATTATAGATAAATCTAAAGCTGTTTTTTTTAGAAATGGTGGCTTCATTGCTAAAAGAGAAAATGGTTTTATGATGGTAAACAACTGGAGATCATTAATATTTACAGATTCCTTCTTATGTCCACTCGTTGTTTCTCTACACACGCTCTTGAAGATCTTGCTTCTAAAGGTCGGTTTAACGTTATAAGTATCCGTACTGAGAACTCGTAATGAGTTCAGATTTGGAATGTTGAAAATATTTGATTGGCAAGTGCAACACATATTATTTTATGGTTCTGTATTTTTGGGATTGATGGCAGATAATAGTATTGTCGAATAAGTTTATCTGCTTGCGAAGCAAAAATTTCTTAATGTAACAAATAGAAGAACCCATAATACATTAGTCATATGTAAAATGTATTGCATACTGGCTCAAGATACTTTAGTTGCCACGTGAGCGTTTTTCCAAAAATAGATTTAAAAAAATTAAGAATGGCATAACAAGTCTAGTCCAAGGTTCTTTCCCTATAATTTATACCAATCTTTCATAATACAGAGTAGTTTTCTTGGAGATACCAAATAAATTGGCGCGCGAGATGCCCTGATAAGATAAGGCTAGGTGTTTCAGATTTGTAATGCTATAAGCTCCGCTTTTGTTATGTCAAAAATAAAAGGTTATAATGTGCCCTGTTTGTCAGGATGAAGAAACCGAAATATACTTTCTATTTGACCTATGTATTGTGATTTGCGAGAAAGCCATTTTTTCCGGAAATATATTGATATATCTTATAATGTCAGACACTAGAGCTAATATTTCTAACCTCTAGCCACATTTGTCTTCAAAGCATTGGACAGGAAAGACGTCTCTAAAATAGTGTGTATCTCTGTGTGTTCTCTTTGTACTTGTATTTTCTGTAAATTTATCACATTACTCCTGAAATTGTAAAAAAGCACATCGTGGACTTGTGAAAATGTAAATAGCTTTGTGTTGATTACAATACAATTGCAAACAATACAGTTTGTGTATATAGCTTTGGTGGTTTTGTTATTCTGATTCTCTCTCCCTACCCCCCCCCCCACAAAAAGCTAATTTTTCTCTAGAAGCGTCTAGTTATTCTAAGAAAGCCTTATTTCTCAAGGTATTTTGTGATCTTAAAATACCCTTTGTCCTTACCTGTGTGCGCTAAGACTAGTGAAGTACAAGGACTGGTTTCTGTCCACCCGTCGTTTTATCTCCTCGATGAAGCGGTCGACCACTCGGTAGGCGCGGATGGTGGCGCCGCCGCTGATGGTCTCGCTGAAGTGGACGTAGATGGGGCTGTGAGTGACCGACTCCATCCTCTTCAACTGCCGGGATGTCGGAATGTAAAAGCTCTGCACGCGCACAGTCGACTTTAATTAGGAAAGGTAGTGAAAATGTACCACTAATTATAAATGTTCACCCTCCTGTATTCGTCTAAGCCGTGCTTTGATGACTTCTCGATGAGAATACCTAGTGCACTCCCTGAGAAAAATCTTGAAGGAGATTGACTCTTTCTTAATTTTTCCATATTTTTTATATTATGCATGAAAAGAAAATTTGTTTAGAAGGTTCTTTTGCTTTTCCTGGAGCATGTAGCAGTTTTTTTCCCGACATTCTTTTGTTTCTTGAAACGATTTCCCGAGAACGCTCTATACGAGGGCAAATTGTGATCAAAATTATGTTTACGTTTTTTATGAGTTCTGTGAAAATCAAAGATTATTTTTTAAATTGTGAGTTTCATGGATTTTTGTTACAAAGTACAAAGTTTTGTTTTTCTTTATTAGCAGTGCATAAAGTACACCGCTTGAATAAAAATTTCGTCTGTATGAAGACTGATATAATTTTAAGAGCAGCGAAGTGTTGTATAAGACAGTTACCTGTAATGAACTGTACAGTCAAAAGATTACCTGTATGAGGTAGTATAGGATGAGGATAGGAATGGCTAGGAGTATGAAGAGGGGCGTACTGATGGAGATCACGATGATGGTGGCAAGAACCGTCGTCCCGGTAGAGATGGACCCGTTAAGGTTTTTTGGAATGATGTTGTCGATGGTCTCTATGTCACGCGAAAATCTGAAAATGTGTTGAAAGAAAAATTTCTTAATTTCAACCATGCAATCTTTAGCTTCGAATTAATATTTGGCAGTTGGTTTAAGTAAACAGGAAAGGAGGGTGAGAGGAAATGAGAAAAAAACAGAGACAGAGATTAAAGGACAATGCCAGTGAAGGGTGAGCAGTTTCATAACTAAAGGATAGAGGGGAAGAGAGAGAGAGAGAGTCATAAAGAAAAATAGGAAGTGGCAGAGTTGGAGAGAAAGAAAGACAAGGAGAGACCAAGAGGAAGAAACAAAACAGCGAGAGACAACAATAAAAACAGAGAAGAGAGGAATAGGAAAAGACAGATAGTTTGAGGAGGAAAAACAGAGACCAATAGATAAGGTGAGAGAGGAGGTAGAGAGAAAGAGATAAAAAGACGGAAAGAGACTTCTTTCAATTCCTTATTCTGTTTGGGCGAATGCCGTTTGACATGGAGCACACGATAAAATAAAATATTTAAGTAATTTTGCTATAAAGAAATGCGAATCATCAGATATAAGCCATATGACAATCAATCTGAGAGTGAGAGCGAGTAGCAGTGAAGTTATTAGCGAGAAAGCTAGAGAGAGAAAACTGATGGAAGAAACAACAGGAAGAAATGCTCGTCTGGTTAAAAATATATTTTAAAAAGATATTAGAGAATGAGTAACAAGCTTTTTATAGACATATGAATTAGAAAAAAATACAAAGAGAAAATAAAGAATGCTTAGAGGTGTAAGGGAATTACATAAGCTGTCAGAAAGCAAAGGGACAACTTAGATTTTTTTTTAAATAATAAGCAAATTCTAATGGATATAAAGTTAATTTACCTGTTGATTATTCGTCCAACTGGAGTCGTGTCAAAGAACGCCATCGGTGACCGCAGTATGCTAGCAAGAAGTTTGGTGTGAAGGTTTTTGGAAGCAAAAACAGTTCGAAACCAGATCAAGGAGTTGCTCAGGACCAGCGTGACGACTGTACGAAACGAAACACGGGCAAAGATTCAAACATTATTATTATTATTATTATTATTATTATTATTATTATTATTTAAGTAGATTTATATAGCGCAATTTTCAACCCCAGAGTTGACTCAATGCGCTTTCCAAAACAACAACAACAAAAAAAAAACAGATTGACACAGAAACCATGTTCAAACAAAGACCAAACTTATTAACAAACAATTATACAGAGACATTGCAACAAACAAAGGTACAAACAAAAGAATTCCGTTCCTATTGTCATTATTAACCGGACAAATGTGGTCGAATATTTGACTATTTTTGTATGAGAATAAATAAAGTTTTTTTTTCAAACTTGCTCAAACATTCATCCGTATTTGACCCTTGAGAAAAAGGCTGGAGGCTATGTGCTAATGCCATCAACTTCGTTACTAAATAATTGTAATCTCATTGTACTTGTCGCGCTCAATAACTTTCTTCCTACTTTTAACGATAACCGGTCGTTTCGACTAGGGTCAGTTCGACTATAGGACGCGGGCCGCTTCATGACAGCCTGCCTCCTCGCAACTCTCACTTCAACTTTCGATATAAGGTGCATCTACAGCCCCCATCCCGCACTGTCTGACCAAGGCCTTCTCAATTAAGTGGGTCAGTGGCTGCGTAACTCGGGTGTTCAAGGCCAGAGCATCAGGTCTCCCCTGGCATCCGTTGCGCCTGGGAATCGCGGGCACTTACGTAAGGGGAACCACCGCCATCGCTTCAGGGCTACATCAATTATGTCTATTTAGTGCCGGAGACTAGCATTTGTTTTCGTTCTGACCGACTGGTACCCGCCTTACGTGTGGTTGCACCCCAGTTTGGCGCTGCGCGGGTTTCCATTAATTTGTTCATTCGGCAGGGACGTTTATTTGTATGTGTTATCTTGACATTATTTTTGGCAGTGTTCGTCCTTTCTTCTTCTCTATTACACTTTTCTTCCATCTTTAATAAACGCGTGTTTTTTACTGTTCCCACGTGTGCGCGTCAATTTTTACACTGAGGGACGGTTGGACGCGTCGCCGGCATCGGGCGTTTGAGTGCTTGTTGAGTCTGTGTGGTTGAGAGCGTGCATGCGAGAGTGGAACATGTGGAGCCTGATTGCTTAACGCGACAATTAGCACTGTTTACATGATAGATTTAAATCGTTTATTAACATTCAAATCACTCCATTTTTTTCCATTTCATGGGTCTTATAGCATTTCATGGGTCCTATAGATGACTCGACCGTTAGTCGAACTGACCCTAGTCGAATCGACCGGAAACCTTTTTAACAATACCCAGCACATACTTTGTGCGATACCAAACAATCCAAACACCGTCAGGTAGTAGTCGTTCTTGACTTTGTAGTCGTGCCGCAAGGTGGCGTCTCCGCTGGATGTGGCGCCAGTCCAGCGGCTGAGCCAGAAGTTACCAGAGGCGTTGGAGGCTTGAAAGAGGAGGAAGAACAGAATGGATGCCACTAAAGGCACTGTTCCCGCTGTTCGTATGTAGGTGAGAAACACGCTCCATTTCACCTGGAAGAGAGGTTGGACAGTTAAACAAAATATGGGGTAAAGATGTGTTGTGTTGTGCGCATTAACAGATGCTTGGCTCCCAGTATATCGGTTAGCGGCCATCCGTTTACGTCTGGTAGATAATGTTTATGTACAATATGTTTATCTTAGTCCATAGTAATCGTCTACACACTTAGAGTCCTTTTTATCATAATGATTGTCTACATTATTGTACTATTGTTGAATGTGGCCATCATCAAGACATGTTCCTCGTGCTATGTCACTTGGCGAATAAAGAATTATTATTATTGCTGGCAAAATAATTTTCTCAAAACATATTCGTCTTCTGTACACTGAATGTTTGTTTATATGATGTTTACCTTGTGACTGACTGTCTGTATATATTCCTGTCCCCATAGTTTTCTCTAAGTACATAGCTATTGTCTATTCAGTGAAAATTTGTCTATCAGATGCCTATATATCTATATAAAACTAACATAGTTACATTCATTCGCATAACATACTGAGGGGATAAACTCTTTTTGAATTTTTTCTCTTTGTTGTGATCACTGTTGGATATTCATGTTTGCATTTATCTCGACTGTAATTTGGTTTTCTCTTTTGCTGCTGGATTGTATGACATGCTCTCTAATAAATATATTGCCCTACATTATTATTATTATTATTATTATTATTATTATTATTATTATTATTATTATTATTATTATTAAGTACTTGCTTACATACATTTCCTTTCTCAATTGTCTCCTCCTGCACCAGCCTATGATTGTCCTCCTGTGACGTGTCTTCTTCCAGGTGGCCCCTGAAGGACTTACTTTTTGTTGAATCCATTATTAACGAGGAGTTTGGTCTCTTGGACGTCCTGGGCAAACGACTTTCTAATTTCAAGTCAACAGCATCGAAATTCCTATCCAAATTGGGACGAAAATATCTCTACAAACCACGAAGGACCAGTTACGCCCTCTTTTTCAAACTTTCACAAGCCTGCTTTTTTCAGTATCGCTGGAGATGACATTAACAGCAGATTTTTTTCTAATCAACGAGCTTCAAATTAGTGTACTAAGCTTCAAAACACCCTAGTCACCGAACAATTAGTTCAAAGTTCATTTGGTTAAGATATTTGTAATCTGTCAAAAAAGTGCAAAAAAAAAAATTCTAATAGTGCGAACAAACCTGCGTCTAGAGTTGTCTAGACAAGTCAGATCATCACCGGAAGTTGCGCCATCGGAAGTCGCCGTCTCCACGTCCTCTCGGATCTTGTTGATGAGCGTCGAGACTGTGAGAAGATGTAAAAGAACTTGTTATGATAATTATGCTTTTAAAAAATCTCGAGCAACGCCGTTCTTTGATCCCCATGCTTTGACAGTTACATCGTGTATACCTGGTGACAATGTTCCGGTAAAAGAAATCATCTCCAAGGTAAGTGATCGGACTCAAATCAAACACTACTGGTAGGTGAAAGCAACTGAGCATAGTGAATAGTACAATCGACTGTAGAGCAGACGTTTGCTGTTCGAAGCAGTGTCCTAGATATGATAAGGTACGTAGATTGAATGCCTGTAAGCAATCCGAGCTATTAGACCCTTTACCATTTTACCTATTACGTTCTTAGACTTATGACATGGAAAGATACTGTTAAAATCAATCCGCGAAAGCATGAAACACTACTCCAACATGAAATTGAAGTTATAAAGATGATTGACATTAAGAAGACACAAAATGAAAAATTAACCAAACAATGTTACATTTGAGATCACGTGATTACTAACTCTCGGGGTCTTCCTCTTCCTCCGAGTCCTCCTTCTGTTGTAGGTGAAGCTTGAGGAAGCGAGCGAAGGGTCCGTTGTGGGACATGAGAGTGTCGTAGCTGCCTTTCTCCGAGATGCCGTTGTTGGACAGCACGATGATCTCGTCAACCATCGGCAGCCAGTGGATGCCGTGTGTCACCAGCACCCGCGTCTGGTCGCACAGACAGAAGAATGGTCAGTAGCTAATGAAACAGACGACGATTGACTGATGACCCAGAGCGAGAGAGAGGGTGAGTTGGTAATGACTGGCTGATATAACAGATAGAGGGGAAGTGGTAAAATAATCTCGTTGCTTTGTAAAAGTGTGATTCCTGGTCGTGCATTTGGTGTGACCTGACCTTATGCCGGAGCAAGCCGTTGGGTCCAATGACCTCGGTGAAGATGTGTTTGCCCACGTGCGAGTCCACGGCGCTGAGCGGGTCGTCCAGTAGGTAGATGTCGCTGTCACTGTACACGGCGCGGGCCAGGCTCACTCTCTGCTTCTGACCCCCACTAAGGTTGATGCCCTGTACAAAAAAATACAGAATGTCGTCATCATCATCATCATCGTCATCATCATCATCATCATCATCATCATCATCATCATCATCATCATCATCATCATCATCATCATCATCATCATCATCATCATCATCATCATCATCACGACGGTTTGTCAAAGAAAACACGAAAATTTAGAAGATAGGAATCAACAAAGCATGCAAAGTTGAAACACCATACCCTTTCACCAATCTCAGTCATGTCTCCAGCAGGCAGTATGTCCAGGTCGCGCTCGAGTGCGCATGCCCGCAGGACCTGTTGATATCTTTGTTCGTTGAAGAGTTTCCCGAACAGCACGTTATTCCGTATCGTGGTATTTTGTATCCACGCTTGTTGAGGGACGTAAGCCACAGAACTCTGAAATATGTTGTATTGCTTTTCTTTGTAAAGTATTTTCACAGATCTTCATAAACACACCATGCGTTCTCGATAGACACGCCAAAGGTCACCAATTGTATCTACTGTTGCTGCGAATGTGTGTGAGTGTATGCGCGCGCGCGAGAGAGAAATTATTCCAGCACATATATATATATATATATGTATTATCTCTTCTATATCATGTATATACTGCTAGTATGAGCACTAACTGGAATTGCCCCTTGGGGATAAATAAAGTTGTATTGTATTGTAAACATCGCCATGCACAGAAAAGGGGTCAAGGGCACTGACCTCAGTATTGTACATGGAAATGGATACATTTAAGTGATCAAGACCTCAGCCAATGGGGAAACTGGTAATCAAATTGTGCACTGAATTTATAACAGTTATTAAAAGAAAATAGACTCCACCAAACTTTTAAACTCACTGTGGTAGTGAACAAAACGTGTTTTATCACTACTCTTACTGTAGTCATGTCTTTATTTATTTATTTAACCCTTTACTATACAATAACAGCAGTTACTAGTCCTAGTATAAACAACAACAATGCCCATAAATTTTAGAGTACAAAAATTCCAGTAAAAGGTGACCCATTATTTAGCTATCGCGTGAGAAAACTTTATTCTTTACCTTTATGGTTACTTCCCCTGATATTTTCTCCGTTTCTCCGAGAAATGCCGAGATCAATGACGACTTTCCGCTTCCCACGTGACCCACCACCGCCACTAGCCTGCCGACGCCGACGCTGATGTCGATGCTGTGATGATTCATCATTTATTTTGAAATAAGAAGTAGAGATGATTTTAACTTATTATCACAAGTGGAAGAAGTTATGATATCTTCAACTTAGAAGGAAAGTCAAAATTTAAAAAATTTTATAAACTGATATATTTTTCTTTGATATGCACAACATTTGATAGGGTTACTTTCTATCTTAGACAGCCATTTCGAAGAAAGGTTGTGCTTCAGTTTACACAAACATAACATTATTAACCGCTAGTAACTCCGTCTTTTGCTCCACCCATCGACGGTGTCTGGTTTGAGACAAACATGGTCACGTGTCCAGCGAACTTCGTGTCTCTGCCACGCGACTTTGGCGATCATTTTTATGCCATTAAAATCTCAATACGACTCCGCCCAAAAACAGAATAACAGAGGAATAAACAGAACAGCAAAGTAAAGAATTATTCACTTTTTCAAGACAGGTTCATAGTTTTTGTCCCACGTGAACGTTCCGTTTCGGACAGATATGGCGTTCACTGTTGAAAAATAATAACGTTTAGAGTGAACAGTAGACAACTGTCAAAAATATAGATAAATAAAACGTAAATAATGCAAATAAAAGTGATAAACAATCCTAATTTCACAGAAAGATTAAGGGTTTTTAAATCGTTTGATCATGCTTATCTTTAGCCCTGCGAGTACTTTGGATTTGCGTGAATTTCTGTTATCAAACAACCAAAATGTCTGGTTACTTCAGGGTTCAATTAGAATTCCATAAAACTTTAAATCTGAGAAGCTTTGCTATCTTTAAATAATATTCCTGCTTAACTCTATTAGCGTAAACCTCAGGTTTCTGCTTTATTTATTAAAGACAGTTTAGCCTTATTAATAGTGGCCGGCATTGGTTCGATGATGTCAATCTTATGGGACTCTTCCCAACACAGGCGAAATCGACAATTGTTTATCTCTTATTCGTAGTTTACCTGCATCGGCAGAATAGGTAACACTGTTTGTGTCAAGATCTTCGCAGCACAGAAACTTGTTGATCCTTTGTACTGACACGAAAGACTGGGAATCAGAAACATACATAAAGAAGAAATGAGAGAAGAAAACCATAAAATATAAAAAAAAGAGAAATACACTAAAAAGTAACCAAACTGAACTACAAAAATAGAAGATAAAAGAAATAGCAAACAAAGCTAGCAAAATAACGGAAGCAAATAAAGAAGAAGAAAGACAAGGTAAGAAACGAAAGAAAGGCATAAAGCTAATAAACAAGTAATGAAATAAAAGAAAGAAAGAAAGAAAACAATGAGGTGAAATGAAGGAGAAGAAAAAAATAACGAAGAATGTAAGAAGGAAAGCGTTACTTTAGTTTTAGTAATCACAGACCTGAACGGTCATGGGTATGACTACGGCTAAAAGGTGCAAGGGTACTCTCAACATGTTCAACAAGGCCAAAGACACGAAGGCCCGCCGAGCGTCCAGGTGGTTGTCAGGGGAGACCTCCACAAATGTTGCAAACGCGGCCAGGGTTACCTTCAACAGGGACAAGCAGTTTTGAGAGACTACAGTGATAAAAATCATAATACACAAGCCTTAGATATGGTAAACAATTATATATTCTCAACGTCTTCCCTTTTGCTGCAACCTTTATTCCAGGAAAAAATTAGACAAACATGTAGGAAAATTCGGAGCTAAGTGTAATTCTGTATCTATCACACTCAGCCTCTATTTATCTGTCATATACACAGAAACCACATGTTTAATACTTTTATGGCGTGTATTTAGACTGCTGGTTAACTCCGCCTGGAAACCCCCCCGGGAAACCTGCCGGTCCCAAGCCTGGATGAAGGAGGAGGGTTGGGCGTGGGCGTGGGGTTAGCAACCCCACCCTGTAAAACAACCCTTGCTACAGAAACCGTAACTAGAACATTACCACAACGAGAGCCTGGACGGGAAGATCCCTCTTTGGAGGGGCCTATGACGCGTGCTGGGGAAAGCCTTCGGGAAGTCAGCTCGCCGACCTATCTTCTCACGGCCAAGGCAAAAACCAGGATAGGGACCCGGAACATCAGAACCCTATACGAGAGAGGGAAATCAGCCCAGGTAGCACAGGAGATGAAGAACTATGGCATCAAGCGCCTTGGCCTGTGCGAGACCAGATGGAATGGTAGCGGTCAGACCAGACTGTCGTCAGGGGAGACTATCATCTACTCTGGACATGAAGATCCTGACCATGACCACTCACAAGGAGTAGCAGTACTGATGACACAGGAGGCTGCAAGGGCACTAACATGGGAACCAGTTTCTCCACGACTCATGTCAGCTCGGTTCAACTCCAAAGGAAGAAAGATCACCATCATCCAGTGCTATGCACCTACCAACGCAGCAAAAGAAGAGGAGAAGGAGGACTTTTACAACTCCCTACAAGCGCTGGTTGATCGTACTCCAAGACGAGACCTGAAGATCATCATGGGCGACATGAATGCCAAAGTTGGAGATGACAACAAGGACAAAGAACACATAATGGGAAAGCACGGTGCGGGCAACTGCAATGAGAATGGTGAGCTGTTCACAGACTTCTGCTTGTTCAACGACCTTGTAATCGGAGGCACAGTCTTTCCTCACAAAACCATTCACAAGACCACCTGGACTTCACCAGATGGAAATACAGAAAACCAGATCGATCACATCACCATCGATCGACAGTTTAGGAGGAGTCTGCTGGATGTCAGAGTAAAGCGAGGTGCAGATGCAGCCACAGACCACCATCTACTTGTGGCAACCATGAAGATAAAGCTGAGGTCCTTCCATGACTCATCGGACAGACCGCACCACAAATTCAACGTGCAGTTCCTCAGAGATCGGAAAAAACAAGAAGAGTTCAACTGCGAAGTAAAAAACAGGTTTGCGGCACTGGAAGGACTCTTGGAAGAAACAGTGACCAACCACTGGACAAGAATACAAGAGACCTGGAAGACTTCCTGCACACACGTTCTGGGGAAGAAAGGAAAACAGCATAAAGAATGGCTGAATATAAAGACCTGGCAAAAAATAGAGGAAAGGAAAGAGCTGAAGCAGAAGATCAACCAATGTCAAGACCAGCAGGAAAAAGAAGAACTCAGAGCAAAATACTGGGAGATAAACAGAGGAGTAAAAAAGAGCGCAAGAGATGACAAGAGGCAGTTCACACACAAGATGGCAGAAGAGGCAGAACAAGCAGCTGGGCAAAATAACACAAAGAGACTATACGAAATTACAAGAACTCTGGCAGGAAGAAAAAACACCAATGCATGCAGACCAATAAAGGATAAGAATGGCAGCGCCATCACCGGAGATGCAGAACAAAGATCTCGCTGGGTGGAACATTTTGATGAAATACTTAACCGACCATCACCAACAACCACCTTGGACATTCCCCCAGCCGCCGAACAGCTTCAAGTAAACACCAGCCCACCAACCAAGACAGAAATCATCAAAGCCATCAAGTCCTTGAAGTCTGACAAGGCGGCAGGCCCAGATGACATTCCTGCAGAAGCACTAAAGGCAGATCCAACAGACGCAGCAGAGATGTTACACCCACTGCTGAAGAAAATTTGGGAACAGGAACAAGTTCCAGCAGACTGGAAGCTTGGCTACCTAGTAAAGCTATCCAAAAAAGGCGACCTTACACAATGCAGCAATTGGCGTGGGATTATGCTGTTGTCCACTCCTAGCAAGGTGCTAACCAGAATCATCCTGGAGAGACTAAAAATGCCCTAGACAAGAGACTGCAGCAAGAACAGGCAGGCTTTCGGCAGGGAAAATCATGCATAGACCAAATCGCTACACTACGAAATATTATTGAACAGTCCATTGAATGGCAGGCACCACTATACATAACCTTTGTGGATTTTGAGAAAGCCTTTGACTCCGTAGACAGGGAAACCATCTGGAAACTGATGCAGCACTACGGATTTCCACCAAAGTTTATTGCCATCATCCAACAGCTGTATGAGGACTCGAAATGCCAGGTGATCCACAACGGAAAGCTGACTGACCCCTTCACAGTGAGGACTGGAGTGAGGCAAGGTTGTATGCTCTCACCGACAATCTTCCTGATCGTCATAGACTGGATCATGAGAAGAACAACCTCTAACAGTAACACGGGCATTCAGTGGACCTTTGCCAGGCAACTTGAAGACCTCGACTTTGGAGACGACATCAGCCTGTTGTCCCACAAACAACAACACGCACAAACAAAGCTCACTCGGCTCGCAGAAGAAGCAGCGATGACGGGCCTGACCATCAACATCAAGAAGACGGAAATAATGCGGGTCAACAACAAGCAAGAAGCCCCACTACAACTGCATGGGGAATGCATTACAGAGTCTGACCGTTTCACCTACCTTGGCAGCATAGTCAGCAAAGATGGAGGTTCAGATGAGGATGTAAGAAGCTGAACAAACAAAGCCAGGCTTGCATTCCACACCCTACGACCTATCTGGAACTCCAAAGCTCTATCTTTACACACCAAGATCCGCATCTTTAACACAAATGTAAAGGCAATACTTCTATATGGATCCGAGACATGGCGGGTGACAAATGCCATCACTAACAAGATACAGACATTCGTCAACAGATGTCTGCGCCACATCCTCAACATCAGATGGCCTGATAAGATCTCCAATACAGACCTGTGGGAGAGAACCAATCAAAAACCTACAAGCCACGACATCAGGAAGCGGAAGTGGGGCTGGGTTGGTCACACCTTACGAAAGCCAGCCGACAACTTAACAAGACAAGCTCTGGGCTGGAACCCACAGGGGAGGCGCAGGGTTGGGAGACCCAGAGAGACGTGAAGGAGATCAGTCCACAGAGAGGCAGAGACAGCCGGCATGACATGGTCCCAACTAGAAAGGAATGCCCAGAACCGGGTCCGTTGGCGGGGTGTGGTTGCGGCCCTATGCTCCACTGGGAGCGTACAGGAATAATGATAAGAAGAATTTAGACTGCTGGTTAGACTTGACATTTCTGTTAGAAACAATGTAACCTTTTCGTGCATCCTCAAATTAAACTTCTTCTTCTTCTTCTTCTTCTTCTTCTTCAGGACACATTGCTTTCATTATTTTTCTGCCCCATTGCGTGCTTTACTAAATTCTTTTCCTTAGTAATACATCTCCTTCTCTCTTTTTGTCTCTATTGCATCATTCACTCTAGTAACACTAAAACAATTAAATTCCGATTAAAAGAAAACGAAGCGGTCACTTCAAAGACTGACCAGGAAAGGGGCGAAGTAGCAGCACACACCCATAAACATGTTCAGGTAGGCCATTCTAAGCAGCACCTTTATCTCCTCGTTCCTCAAGTCTGAGATCATCTTCTCGAACGAAGGTTCCCATGCGTACATCTTTACCACCTGAGGACAGGTGTAACAAGGTGAGTACAACGTGCTGATGGTGATGATGCTGTTTACTCAACAAATCACATGACTCTGATCTCAGAGCACGTTCCGTGGGATATTACATGTAGATAAGAGAATACTGAGTAACCTGAGTCAACTATTGTTACTGGGCATAAACCTTATCTAGACTTTTGAGATCATCAGACTATAATGAGCCAATCGACTGGGTTTACAGTTGTTCTTACACTTCTTTTTCAAAGCAATATCCCCTAAAGAAATTTAAAAAACCGATTGAATTTTAGAACAGTAAGCACATACTCATAAAAAGACTGGTTTTTCTTGCAGTGTTCATGTATCCCGGTGTTTTTTTAAAGAAATATTTTAATAACACTATAAAAATTTAATTTATATTTCATTGATGTTGATATTCTTAGTGGTTTCAAAACCAGCATGAAATTTGAAAGTAAAATTGGCTGAGTCGGCTAGTTTGAATCAAGTTTAGTCTTAGGACACTATTGTTATTTTACATTGAACCCTCACTTCATCACCACCCGTTGGTGGGCACTTTTTGTTTTGAAAAATGGTTGGGTTTAGTCTTAAACTGACAACCACTTTTAAAGGGGTGGATGCTAATACTCACAAAACATCAATTGCGCTGATGTGCGTGTAAATGAATAAATGCAGGCACCCACGTAAGCTTAGACGCACGCACACACACACACACACACAAACACGCACACAAACATCCACACACAAATGAGTCAAAACTAGAAATCTAATGTAAGGCTACCAATTTTTCTGAAAAGAGTTTAGCTAACATCATAAAAACATAATTGAAAGGTAAATCAAATGAATACAGAACCCATATAGAATTAAAACGATCGAATACTATAAAAATATGAAAAGTTTTGAACTCAGCACAATAATTTAGTTCTATAATTAGGAAGACAGGCAGACAGTTAAACAGTCAACACTGACCTTCATTCCACTTAACATATCATTGGTCAGCTTAAGCCTGCTGTCCTTGAACTTGAGGATGCTGATGTTGAGCTTCCTGTGACAACTCGAGATGTAGGAGTTGAGGGGGACGAGAAGGAGAAGCACGATGACACCGGCGAAGACTGAGGGGCCGGTGTAGACGTAAAGGACACCGACAACCATGATGACCTGTTATAGGACACAACAGTGGTACATGTGAAATAATCCAGAATAACCTGTTAGCGGTCACATGTGTAATATACTGATAAATCACAACAAGCGCTCCATATATTTAAATATCTGGAGACCATCTTCGATATAAAGCTTTATTGGGACACCAACACTCAGGCTCTCGTGAAGAAAGCTCAACAGCGCCTCTTCCTTCTCTAGAAGCTGAAGTCTTTCTCTGTCTCCCAGAGATTTCGTTGGCTATTTTATAGATCCCACATAGAGATTGTGGTGTCCTTGTTTATCTGTTTTTATAACAGTTTACCAGTGAAGGACAAGAGCAGCGTGAATCATATTTTTATAAACCTGCTTTTTAGTTACTGTAGCAACCAACAGTAACCTTCAGACTCTGTTGAACAGGCATACACTTCTAAAAGTGTCTTTAATTCTACATAATGACAGGCATGTCCTGTCGAGAGAGTTTTATTGACTTTCGTCGGGCCGCTGATCCTGTGTTCCTGCATGCAGGACCAACAGACTGAGGTTGTCCTTCGTTGCTGCGATTGTGTGACTTCTGAACACTAGTGTTTGTAAATGAACGTAGATAATTTGTAACGACGATTGTCTATTTGGGAAATGAATGTGTTGTAGGATTGTTGGTTATTGTTGTGCTTTCATATATAGCTGCATCTAACTGTCCTCTGGGATAAATAAAGTGCTCTATTATCTTGTTTAATCAAATCCGCGCCCAACATGAAGTTTAGCTCAAATAATTTCTGGCAAAGCCGACAACAAGAATGTCATTATTTTGTTTCTCAAAAGTGCAGTAAATTTTTATTTCTTTAAAATAACATCTTAATTAATCTTAGGTCTAACTTCTTGCATTAGTTAAGGTCGTTCTTAACAAGGCCAAGTGCCGAAGCGTTTAACTTGCGAAATGTCTCATTGTATTGGCAACTGTACTGGCAAACCAAAGTTTAGATTGGTGAATGTTGCGGTGCAGCGAATTTGTTTAACCCCCATAATCACAAGATTTCTTTAGCACTCACACACACCTTTGTCAAGCATTTACAACGCCCATAAATAATGTAAGAGCTTCTAATGAGGGGTCGGCTAGTTGTGAATTGAAACAGAGATGAGAGGAAATACGGTATTGCCCTCTTCTCCAAAACCTAGGTAAGAAATATTAGTTCAAATGCTTGTACTGATAAAATTGTTGCGCGTGTGCTAGAAAAAATTCTGTAGTGAATGAAATAATGAATTATGTCATCACATAGTGAAAATAGTGTTACTCTCGGGTTAGTCTTAAAAGCGGGCGTCGCTCACCTGTAGAGGAGTGGTCAAAGAAACGAAAAAGTACATGGCGTCCTGAATGCGTTGACAGTCGACGGACACGAGGTTGATTATCTCCCCGCTAGTGGCCAGTCGCCGTGCGGAGCTGTTCATCGTCAGCGACTATGAAGACATGGACAAACAGCGACACAACTAAAATGAATGGGTTTTAAGTTCTAGCAAGGACTATACACAAATTGTGTGGGTGGTTTACATATTTAGTAAAAAGACGATTCCACCTCTAGAGGGAAGAAAATGGAATATCCAGCCCACCCTATCGCCAGCTCTATGAACTGGTGTTAGATACAAAAAGCAGTAATTGATCTCCGAGACAAAACCTGAACGCAGGACTCTATGGTAGTCACGGTACTGGTGGCAGGCAATGTCACTGACAGGATGATGGTAAACAGCCTTAGTTTTTCCTTCCCTTAAACGGCAATGATTTAAACAACAAGACTGACGTGAATTTAGCGAGCGATGTTTGGGAAAACTGCATATACCTAAATGGGCTGGTGACTGGCTGGATGGTTGGCTGCACGGATGAGTGCCCTTTTCGTTGGACCGAATATTAACTGATATGAATGGGTCACACATTCATCTGGCCTTTGCTCACCTTTCTGTAGATGGCGGTAATTAGGATGGTCTTCAGCTGCATTCCGACCACTTGGGCGCACCAGAAGCTGAAACAGGAGAGCAGTGTCCTGACCATGTACACCAGGAGCATCAGCACCGCCAGCACGTAGCCAGACAACGCCCGCTCGCTGTTGACGTCGGAGCTGCTCACCTGCTCGATAATCAGCCTGCAACAGGTGTTCAATCGGTCCACACAACTTCTAGTGTCGTCACTACGTACTGGTACATTCGAGGTCCTTTGTAGCTTTCTGTAGCCTTATATCAGTCGACTATTTTACCAAAAAAAAATAAAATAAATAAAAGATGACAATTGGGCGTGCAAACCTGTCATGTGCTTCAATGCGTTAATGTGGTCTGAACGAAATATTTCTTTGAAATTAAACACGGAATCCTAAACCCTCCCATGCCCGTCATATTTCAGTCAGTCAGTCGTCCCTTGCCTGGCACCTGGCGTTGGGGAGATCACCTGGATAGACGTGGCAGCTGACAAGGCTCGCCACTCTTGCTTATTGTGGGCGATAGTGAGCA
Organism: Marisa cornuarietis; assembly: GCA_004794655.1. Lineage (NCBI taxonomy): Eukaryota > Metazoa > Mollusca > Gastropoda > Architaenioglossa > Ampullariidae > Marisa > Marisa cornuarietis. The sequence goes on from SMMW01000521.1 coordinate 4,029,362, forward strand.
GGTCCTGTACAGGACGACCAGTCCAGTCTTTGACGTTCGTAAGCCACTTTTTTCTCTGGCCACCGCTGCGTTGGTCACCCTCCAAGGTGCCTTGAAGGATAGTCTTCGACAAGGTGTCGTGCCGGGTCACGTGGCCAAAGAAGACCAGCTTACGTCGCTTGACTGTTGATAGTAGAGGTTCCTGGTGTCCTACGAGTGTGGCATCCTTGTTTCGTACAAAGTCGTTGGTTTCATGCTCTCTGTATGAGATCAGAAGCAGCCTCCTCAGGCACTTGTTCTCGAATGCCTGGATTCTCCTTTCCGTTTCGGCAAGTAGAGTCCAAGTGTCGCATCCGTAGAGCAGGATCGGTACTACCAGGGATTTGTACAGCTTGTACTTGGTAGTGAACCGTATCTTATGACTATGCCAGATCCTATCTAGCCTGGCCATTGCTGCTGTTGCTGTTGCGATCCTGATGCGGACGTTTGACGTGGAGCTGCCGTCCTTGGAAAGTTTGGATCCCAAGTATTTGACGCTGCTTACCTCTTCAAGTTGTACCCCGTTCATATAGATCTCTGCTTTGCCCTTGCCATTGATCATAGCTTTGCTCTATTCAGTGCTGATCTCTGTTCCATTTGAGCTGTCTGTCAGTCTGTGGTGAGGTATTGCAGTGCCTTGTTTGTACCTGCTAACAAATCTATGTCATCCGCAAAGCGTAGGTTGCAGATTGGTGTTCCACCGATTGAAATGGAGGTATGATGGTCATGAAGAGCTTCGAGCATGATGTTCTCCAAGAATGTATTAAACACTACAGGTGATATGGGACATCCTTGACGTACCCCTACTGTGGTGCCAAAGAAAGCTCCTGTTTGGTTGTTTAGGAGTACTGTACTCGTTGAGCTATTATACAGCAATTCAACTACTTGGACGAGGTCTTTTTCGATGTTAAATTTTCGCATCACATACCATAGCCCCTCGTGCAAGACTCTGTCAAATGCCTTTTTAAAGTCAATGAAGTTGTGGTAAAAGTCCCGCTGGTGCTGAAGATACTTTTCTATATGAAGACGACATTTGAAGATCTGCTCAACTGTTCTTCTACATGGTCTGAAGCCAGCCTGTTCTTCTGCTAGCAGGTCTTCTGCGGTGGTTCTGATGCAGTTCTGTATGACCTTCAGCATGACTTTGCCACCCAAGGGTCAAATTTAATAATTTTTACAATGAAACTAAATAAACAAAAAATGACGAAAACCAATAATTTGGCCAAATTAACCACAGTCGAAAAGAGTTCTATCTCTAAGCATAGAAACGAAAAGACTTTAGTTTGAAGATTTGAATTCTTCGGAATGTACCTTTCTTTTAAAGACGATTGTCACACAAGTGTACACGCCAAGTCAGCTAGCATTTTTGTCACCTTCTGTTTCTGAGACTAAAGGTGTTCCTCGTCATCATAAGTTATGTTTATTCATATCTATGTGCTGTGTAAACATTAAAGTCCACTGAATATCCGATCAAACATTGCAGTAATGATCGACTGTGTGTAAGCCTGTGTTAAGGTTTTCGTTTTGGAAATATGATGTGAAATAATTAATTTCGCGTGGATTTACAAGAAAGTGCAATTTCACAATGAAATAAGGTATGACCATCTTCTTTCTCTTAACTTTGAAGTTAAAATTTTAATTTGTCTTCCTCTCATGTTTAGTTTATTTTCTTATGGTATTTTGAAAATACTTCAAACTGGTGTACTTGGGTATCAGAGGTCAAGGCCCGGATTCAGTGTTAACATGACGAATAAATGCAAATGCTCTTTAAAAAGTGTAGAGAGTAATTATGATTGGTAAACCTTGTTTTGGAACATTCATTGCTTTTCCTTCAGTATTTAGATCAGGTATTGCCACACATTGTTAGTATTTGTTAAGTAGGATACATCGTCATACAAACCCGGGTTTTAGAATTAGTTTTTTTTTAAATTAACACCAGTTTTAGTACGTGACTCTTAATTTTCCACCCTGACCCTTTTTTCAAGTGACAAAATTCGAGCACTCACCCTAATAACACAGGACTTAAAATCAGGATCCCTTCAGTTAGTATGTTACAGAACAGCCCGATGATCAGCGAAGGTCCCACGAGCTTCACCAAGACTCGGAGCAGCGACAGTGTCTTGGGGTTCACGTCGTCGTCTCTTGGCCGGTCGAGGGTACCATAGGCTGTAGTGATCCCGCCCTCTCCTCGCGACCTGCTGGCCTTGCAGCTGGGGACGAGGGACATGGTTTCCAAGATGGTGGGTGGAAAGTGAATGTTCTCCTGCATATGGTCTATCGGATGAAGTTGAAGTGAAGTCGTCATAGCGGGGCCGTCCTTGGTGTCGTTCCTTGACTTGTCTTTACTACGTCAGTTGCATAGAAAACACACACACACACACACACACACACACACACACACACACACGCACGCACGCACGCACGCACACACACACACACAAACACACACACACGATAATAATTAAGGTGAGCGTCACGTATGTGTCGGTGGCTTGGTGGGTTCAGTGTACTCCAGTAGTTCTGTCAATGGTGAAGAACATTCTGAACATGATCGTCCGCAGTACAATAGCTCGTTTTATTTCATGGTTGGTTTTGCAAAGGAGGACTTTCTCTAACTATATACGCTTGACCCCTTCATTGTAAATAGTAGATAATTTTAGATTACTAAGTAGGTGAGTTTAATGGAAGGGCAACACCAGAAGTGGAACCTTAGGCTTAATTTGACTCAACACGGAAAAACTCACACTGTAAGGATTAACAGATAGCTCTTTCTTGATTCGGTGGGTGGTGGTACACGGCCGGTCTTCGTTGACAGAGGCATTTGTCTACTTACTTGCGATAACTAGCTTGTTAAATAGTTTACCTTTTGTTCATACCTCGGCGCTAATTTCTGAGAGGGACAAGTGGTGTTTAGCCACACGTGACTCAGCAATAGCAGGTCTTTGAACTCCCCTCCCGTCCTGATCAAGAGATTTGTTCACTTGCACATATGAGACATTCGATCATCTTTAAACTCGGCGTCGGCGCCTGACAGTATCTCCTGTTTCGTCCTCCTGGGATGCTCCATGACTACGTTCCTACCAGTCTCTGAGGCCGATTGGAAAGCGGTTATGCAAAAAGTTAAACAACAACTTGTGAGTTAGATCCCATGCCCATAAGCCTTCTTCTCGAGTGTAATACGAGACAACCCTGACACAAAACAGCTACTTGGCATGACCTCTGGGCAAAAGGTAGCCCTCGATGTAAGTACCAGCCGCGATCTTACCTTCGGTCCAAAGGCACTGTCACGTGTCCACTGTCAGGACCAGCTATTCAGGAGTATTGGAGTTGTACTGTCGTCAGTCTGAGTGTGCCTAGTCACCATCAGATGTTCCTAAGTATTGGAGTTAGTTTGCGAGTACGCACTGACAGCTCGTCATACAGATTAGTTTCAAGGGAGGTTATTCTATGAAGGTGTACATAAGTGAGTGAGTGTATTCTGACCCGGACTTTGAAAGTGAGTACTTTTTGGGTCATTTTGTTTATAACAGGATAACGAACTGGGACATTAGTACTACCCGTTACGGTTCCCTCTCGAGAAACACTGTGATTTGGAAAATTGAAGTAATTGGACTTAGAGAAGAAACTGTTGTTTGTAGAAGTGGATGATGAGAAGTGTAGTCGTATAAATCATTGATGTGGTATTTATGATTGATTGTTGGTAGAAGTATATTTTTTAGAGTAACCTGTGTGACTGAGGAAGTTTATCTAGTTAGTAGTTTGTGTATATACATGGTGATTTTAGATTTGTGAAATTATTTGAGATTTGTGAAATTATTTAAGATTTGTGAGATTTGCTACCCCCACCCTCTAAAGATAAACAAAGCTCCCGACAATAGAGAACTTAAAGGCCACGTACACGTCTTGGTGATTTGTTGAGAGAAAGAACACGTGTAGGACGCAGTGTTGGTCGGTGTGCCTTGTATGTGACCTTTCCGTGTGTGTGTGTGTGTGTGTGTGTGTGTGTGTGTGTGTGTGTGTGTGTGTGTGTGTGTGTGTGTGTGTGTGTGTGTGTGTGTGTGTGTGTGTGTGCCAACTGTAAGCTGGCACGGTGGGTCACTTTGAACCCAGCACCCTGCACCATTGCAACAAAGTATCCAGGCTGATTAAATAGAGAGAACAATAAGCACGAAAATACACTCTGGCGGGTGGAGAACCACTTACTCTTTGTTCCTAAATCTTTCTTTCTCCAGCTCCCACTCTCGTTCAAAGGACGGTACAAGAACCTCACTGCTGTCTCGTGGGTTGAGGTCAAAAAGGTCAGCCTCCTCCAGGTCTCTCTGCCACCCAAGGTAGATGTACCTAGAGGTAGAGGCCTTATATACAGCGTCGCCTAAGACAGCGTACAAAACTATCAGCCTGCGGGCGCACAATACACTATAGGCACATATACACTACACGCACATATACATACATTTCACATACATTCATTGATACACACGCACGCACAGTCCCGTACATCGTTAAGGGCTCTGCCTGTTAGACACGTGTGCCAGTCAGTCTTATTTGCATATTTATACCTTTAAATTTGTCGATAAACAAGCACACGATAGCACACAGACATAAACGCCAAACTGATTCTGAGGAAGGAAAGCGAGAAGAGAAAAAAAGGACTGAGACAGTGAAGCAGACAGACAAACTGACAGACATGTCTTTACTTTGTCATCCACGCGAACAGCATCCGGCTGGGAAACGATGCAGTGACCTCTGGACATGGGCGCTGTAAAGAAATCGTAGTTTCTAAAAGTTTTATGAACATGTAGATACATTAATCATGTCGGATATGAAGAAAAAAAGTAGAAGGTAAACTCTTTGTTGTAAGGACACATTACTTACTGAATTTATTTTGACTGTAAGAGAAAGATCTATAAATGTTTAACCGCACCTTCTGCTGTTGATGATCTCCAGTCTGAGCCTTTTCAAAAGCTTCGGAAAAGCAGAACAGGATGATCTGGATGCCTTCTATGGCAATGGTCACACAGAACAAAACGAATTTCAGGATGTCGTCGTTATATTCCTGTGATCCGCAGATGATGTCTTTGTTAAAACACGTATTTGTCAGAGGGCGTGTTTGTCAAATCACAGTGCTATGGCATCAACTTTTTGTTTGGCAATCAAGACTTATTCGACAAATGAGCTCTGCTCAAATATCAACAAAACAGACTTTTTAAGAAATAAAAATTGAAAATTTGTCAGCTGACTGGGGAAATGTGACTAAGACAATCTTATTCAGTCAGCTGATATCTTTTTATCACCAGTTCTATGCTACAATTTCAATCTTTCTTTAGATACACAAAATGTTTATGAAAACATTTTAAAAGTACATGCAAATCGCTCTATTTTCCTTGAAAGTATAAACCTAAATGCAGTTTTTCGTTGTTCCCTTACCAGACTGATCACACGTTAATGCTTTTAACAGACCTTAACCCCTATTTTTGGACGCCTATGAATACTAGTTTTTATGTATTCTCGCAACTTCATTTGTATTTTCTGATGTACTTTGTTATTTATGATTTATTAAGTCCAAGACAAAAACGTACGCTTTTAACCTGATCTTGACATCTATGTGATATGACACTGGGACTAAAGTTCGCCTGTGGCATACAGTCAAACTTAGATTGCTTACATCTTGTTTTTTGTTGAACCTGAAACTACATCAATGGATGAATAAAGGTTTCAGGAGATACATATGATAATACTGGCCTTCTGTGTGCTGTTTGTTGCATGTTTTGTGTTTCAATGGTTGAATTGGGAAAGCGTCGACGAAAAAAAATGGCCGGTCGAGGTATCCTCAAGCTTGAGGTACATTCTATTCACACCACGAAATTTCCAACATTCAGTCTGCACTGAGACTTGTCCCCTGGCAAATGTTTACAAGTTCCTCATACAAGGTATTTGTAAACATATCCCTTCATGTTCCGAAATCGCGGAAACTTTGATCACCGAGATAACCGCTTTTGTCTTGTAGACTGGAGTCGTATGTAAAAAATGGTTGTCCGAACTATAATTTTATTAAATATATGCTAAGAATCTCAAACACCAACAGATCGACAGCAGTATATAAATTTTGCTTGCAACTGAAAGACTTTGTCCAATTATAACGACCGTAAGGTTCCTCTTTTTTGTAATGAAACCCTGTTACGTTTCAACGTTTTACACGCGCGTTACCTTGACAACGCGATGTCGTATAACAACGTGCAGTGTTTCACATGAACAATGGCCCTTTCCAAACGATGTGGTAAGTGTTTTACACTTTGTCCTTAGCTATTTACTACTTTGTAGTGGTAGCGACCATAAGATTATGATGGCCGTCAGGATAAATGCATAAAATTTCCTCATTTGCGACTGAGAGTTAGCTTCCTCACTATGGCTGCACCAACTTGTGTTAACGGTCGGATGTTTCTACTTCGAGAACCGGTTGTAAAAAGTTATTGCTGTGACGGACATAACAATAGTACAGTTTTTTTAACAGTGGGCTAAAGTGCGGGACTTTGTCCCCTATGACGGCAGGTATCGATGATTGGAAGTGTATTACCAGAGTATTACTTCTGGTATTACCTTCCACCCCACAGTATTACCTCTGGTATTACTTCCAACCTGACAACCGTTAGTGCCAAATTTGTATATTGTGACGTTCGTCAGAGCTGGCCTTGTCTTTCGTGTGTATCTTTTGTTTCTTACTTAGTGATGTAGTGTAGGGGAACATCTGTGACAAATTTAATTAGTTTTGCAACCCTCACTCTAGGAGTAATGTTATGATCACGAACTTTAAACATTGTTATTTCTTTGTTTAGTGATGATTCAGAGTTGTTTAATTTTGTCATTCGCAATCTCCTTATTCCCCACTCAATACTAAAGTAGTAGTGATACTTGGATTCTATGAAAAAAAAATTTATATTTGCCAAATATTTTGTTGAAAAAGTAATGATTTGTAGCAAAGTTGTAAGAAAAATGTTATTTGAAACCACTAATATATATATATATATATTGCAACCATCCTTTTTTCGCTTGTCTGCTGCTCATTATTTTACTTGGGGGTGGGGGTGGGGGCTCATGGTAACAGTTATGGTTTAAGGTTAGTTACAGCTAGGCCACACGACCAAATGTAAACTGAGATTTACAGGAGAGGGGCAATACACAAATTACGTGTTCATTTCTTGAAAGAAGGGGTAGCTAAAGAAAGTTTTTCCAGTACCGCAAGTGTCCACTGTACATGTTAAATTTAAGTTGATACATTTTCCTTACTGTTTCTAGAATCGAGAATGCAGCTTCGATTGGAAGAAGAGGAGGTGGGAAGGCGGTTCAGCGAGCGAATCAGGAACGAACCAGAGCTAGATCGTCTCGTTTGCCCATAGGTGGCAATATACTTAGCTGCGAATTTTATATTGCCCTGTCTCATAGGAACAAAATAATCTTCAACTTTCTTTCGGTGTTGATTTTTAATTAAAGTTATTTCATTCTGCTATACCAAAACCAGATGAGCAGTTATATTTAAACTACATTTATGGGCACTTCACGACACATACATTCAACAAATGTAGCCAAACCCCCCCCCCCAAACTATTGAAATTAATTTTACCCTCAATGGCCCATTTTAGGGGACAAACTTTTGTCACAGTGTCATATATTAAAAATTATTATTATTATTATTATTAAAGACCTCCTCAATGATGACCGTGTATAGGGGCACGACGTCGCACATCATCAACAAGGTCCAGAAGATAAACTGTAAACTGGAAGTGATGACGTGGCGTCGCCGCTCATGTTGTGTAAGAAAGGCTGTACACAACTAAACATATGACAGAAAAAACACTACTCCTGTTTAAAAAAGGAAATAAATCTGACCAAAAATACAGTTTATAGATATAAAGATTATACATGGACTAAAGAAAACTATGGGATAAGGTTTCGTTGTGCATGATAAAAAGTCGTACGATGAGTAAAAACATAACCAAAGATTATGTTTTGGGTGATGAAAGATTGCGTACAGCTGAATCTAGTACAGCAAGAGATTTGTTTGTGTACTGACAGGAAACACAATTATAAACTTAAACAGTAATCAAAATGTTGTTCGTGCGTGGTAAACGTTTTTGCACATTTAAAAAATAGTATATCGAATGTTTGCTTTTAATAGATGCACGGGTATATACAGCTTAAACTAAAGCAAATTATTCTTATACATGATGTCAGGATGTACACAGCTACAAATACTACAACCGATGATGTGTATGTGTGATTAAGGCTGGAAGAGTGTGCATGAAGTGGCAGGTCACCACGAGTGCGTATATGGTGTGACGTCATCATAGTACAACATTATTCACGTGTTTTTATTTTCCCACAGCGCGTGCAGCAACAGCGACTTACATACGACACCAGCCGCAGGACGCTGGCCAGGTAGACGACCACCGGTAGCACGTCACTGCCGCTGTCCCTCAACAGTTTGAAGTCTTGTATCAACGACACCAGCGCCACCATGCTCAGTATCAAGCTGAAACACTGTCGGCATTATATCAGCTTCAATGTATTTTCTGCAATACCAGTAGCTCTCGTGTTGATGTGACTGTTATCAACCATCATTTGGCTACTTATTAATTTATTGTGAAAGATGAAAGAAAGAACGGAAAACAATTAAAAAGATGTTTAGACTGATGTAATAAACATCATAATGAAAGAGTAAAGAAACAGTCTCATCCCTCTCGACAGAGACGTCCACTCGAAGAGATTAGCCCTGCAGTAAGCAGCTACTGATGCTGATGGAATAATATATGAAATGGTTTAACCGAGTATCGGCCATATTCTTTCCTTTCTGCTACAGCTACCCAATCACATATTTTTGTCAGATCCGTTTCAAGAATTATTATCTTAAGCTATAATCTACTCACCACGTAGAAAAGGGCTATTGAAGATCTCAGTGACAAACACAAGTCTGTTTATAATATGTACAGTAAACTGTGTGCATCTGTCCTAAAGAAAAGTCTGCACAAGTGACAGGAGTTTGTGAAGACTACCCAGCAGCGTCAGCAGGTAATAAGCTTCCGTGTGTTTGTTCATTTATTCCTTCAGACGCACATAAAAACAAACACACACACAACCAAACTTGCACGCGCGCGTATGCTCCCCCAACACACACACACACACGCACGCACGCACGCACGCACGCACACACACACACACACACACACACAGAGGATGGAAAGCCTACCGTCTTGGCAGAGTTCAAACAGGTGACATGAAGTGGAGTGACTTCTCCTTTCCTGGCGAGCATCACCAAGTAGACGGGAAGAGGACACCACAAGAAACCACATGGCACCCACACCAGCACCGTGTTGAGGAAGCAGTCTGTCAGACGTGGCCATCCGTTGAGATTGTAAAAACTAGAATTCTGCAAGAATAGTGGCTGAGCTTTGAAACATTGCACATAACACCTGTCGGCTGAGCATCTTGTACAATTTTTACTACTAGCTTGAGGACTAACAGAGAGAACAGTTCGCATAAGTAGAGCTTTAAATCATCCATTGCAGTTTAGCCTTAATAGTTTTCCTGTATTGTTTAGATCAAAGATGCCAAAAAAATGAAGTAATAAATAATAAACCAATAAATCCATCAAAAGCTACATTATCGACTGGGAATTGGAAGCAGCCAACAATTGTTCTGTCATGAGTAAATGCGAAGAAAGTGCCAAAATATTTACACCTTACCCATAGAGGATCTTGACAGAACTCCGGCATGCCTGTACCCATGGTGGACTGCCTGACTACCCGGTACACCTGTTACGATTGAATAACGTCTCACATACACCTCCACGTCTAGAGTAGAGAGACCCTGACAGAGGACAGAAGATGCTGCATGTTGAATAAAAGCTCGTCCTTTAGTACAATGAATTTTTTAAAAAAGAAATGACACGAAATAAAGCGTACGATGAGATAAACTAATGGGAGCTGTACGTCGTCGGACTCTAAAAGGTAATTAAATGATCGATGCTAAGATGAAACAGCAGGTATTCAGAACATTTTAGTAAACTAAAAGACAAAGTTTTATTTTGATTTTTGTTTTTAGCCTTTAGGCTTTCCATTTAAAAACAGATGTAGAAAGTATTAACTATGACGCTTGATAACCCAGAACTAACAATTACTGTGAACTGTCACATGCGGTATAGTACATTGGTGAACAAAGAAATTGAGTCTTGTGTTAAATGCACTTATTTTAAGGTTTAGTGTCATTCGTGATTTATAAAATATTTTTCCAAAATTTAAAATCTTGTACGCCTTGGTTGATATATTTACAAATAAATGGAAGAAAATCTCAAAGGACTTATTGACACTTGTTGGATACAGCACGAGGCAGAACTAAATACAATATAAATAAAAAGCCATGACATATGGTCACAGCATGGACAGAGACACAAACGGTATCTTTTGACTTTTGAGTTTTTTCCACAAACACATATGACTCACACCTGACGGCTGTCCAGATGTCTGTTATATTGCTGGCACTTAGACACTGTCAAGGCAGTAAATCAACGTTTGGCGCAAAAGTAATCATTAACAACTTTTAACTCTCAGCTGCTCTTCCAGAAACATCTGTGGCTTACACCTGGACATAGCACGTGACAAACTACTCCCACGCCTGCCGCAACACTGCTACACGCCTCAACTCACTCAGTCATGCCTGACGGACATTTTCATGCTCTTACACACAATGCAACATTTGTTTTCAGGGCTGGCCTACGGATGATGTGTCAAAGTCTTTCAGTTTTCCCACTCCATTATTACTCTCCATCACAGCGTCGAATCGACTAGAGTAGAAATATTTTGCTAATTAACTGAACCATGAACTGAATATGCTTAACTGTCGTTTCCGTGTGTTCGAGGGATACGCTGCGCTGTTGTCCTGCAATTTATTCTGCCTGCCTAGAACATGTCTGCTGGTGCTAATCAGGTGGTGAGGTTGGCTTTGGTGTAATGGTGTTACACCAACTTTCTCCCACACATTCCACAGAGACAGGAACTAGTCAGCAAGTGTTCGACCCTTCAATACACGGGTTTGCACAATGGCCACGGCTGCCTCGTCAGAGGCTGTGAACTGAGGGCTGTCTCCTCTCAACTTCTTTGTCGCATGTCTGCTCTCTCTCTTCTTTCATCAATGAGTCTCTCCCTTCTCTAGGCTTCCACACTGTTTATGCCTTGCCAGCGAATGCTCTAGAAACTATCTCCCCCTTTCCTACATTCTAGTCACGTGGCAGCAGTAACCTTTCTGGCCTCGCTAGGTGTGCGTCCATCCATCGTCCCTCGTCCTGAAGTCACCTCACTGACCCGAGCGAAACAATCGTTTATAGCTCCTCGCCATCCCTTAATTATTCCGATCCATTGTGTAACAAAACTAATTACAAGAACTGTAAACACGTCTTGCTGACATGTTAGACCTCATAACAAAAACATTTACAGCAAATCTAAACTGTCTTACTGATATGAGAAAAAAACCACAAACGCTATCTTGTCACAATCAAGTTCTTTCCACAAACACATACGACTTACACCTGAAGGCTGTCCAGGTGTCTGTTAGTTTACGGTCAGTCCAGTCGCTCGCTGTTTTGCGCAAAGCCAGTAACTTTTAAATCTCACGTGCTCTTCGAGAAACAATTGCGATTTACACCTGGGCACAACACGTGAGAAACTTTTCCCATCTGTGACACAACATTGTTGTGCGCCCCAACTCACTCACTCAGGCATGACTAACATTCGCATGCTCTATGGACAAGACAACAACTGCTCATTGCAGGGCCTGTCATCCTGATTATATATATATATATCTATAATCAAATACAAAATAATATATATATGTGTGTGTGAAAAATATCAATCACTAATAAATAACGCAAGTCGAATAAATTTGCTTAATTTTTATTTTTGAAATTACCCGGAATTTGTTTATTGCATTTATTGAGTTTTAACCTCTTAGATTCAATTAATAGAAGTTTAATGTGAAGCAATCGTCGTCTTCCAAACCCGGTAAATAATGTTGCATTGCTTCAGTTCAATTTTGAACTCTAAAAAACTTAGATAAAAGTAATAAATTAGTTTTTTTTTGTAAGGGTGGTGTTTTAGAGGCTAGAGAAACAAGGTCTTTCCAAAGAGGACGAATTTTTTCCCCCTGTTAACTGTGAACTTGGAGTCAGTGAAATCGTCCCATGCTGCTAAAAAGTTCCTCAAAAAATAAAGAACACTGCAGTTCTGGGAAGGGGGTACCCTGCAGTGTAGTGGACAAGGTCCAGATCTCGTCTCGGGACACCCTCTCTATGTGACATCTGTTTGCAGGGCTGGCTGTCGGGTTGTTTGTCCAAGTCCTCCAGCTTTTCCACTTCATTATTACTCTCCCATACAGCGCAAAGTCGACTCAAGCAGAAGCATTTTGTTACTTCACTAACCAGGTAAAAAAAGGTAGATGTTATCCCCTGACCTTTTCAGCCGTTGTTCAACATCCACCCTACGCGCGCGCGTTGTTATCATTCACTTTAGCTTGCCTGCCTGGCAAAAGGAGATAGAGGCTTGATGTTCACTCTATCGCCATGTTCGATTTTTGTCTAAAATTTATCTGCTTTGGATGCTGCGCTGCTCCTAGTCGTCGCATTTGGTGCTGTGACATTCTTGGCGGATGGTCAGAGATTAAACGTCCTTCCGCAGGTTGTCACGCTCGTGGGCGTAGGGAAGTTTGCAGGTGAGAAAATTTTTCTTTCGTTTCACCTGGCCATTTTTATCCCTATACTGCGCGCCCTTGTGCGTGTGCGCGTTTTTCTTTCCTTTTTTTTCACTAAATTGAGCTCATTAGCTGGTTTTGGAACATTTTTAAATATATTAGTCTACACTGTTTTGCTGGTGCATGAGCCGTCAAACCGTCAAAAATTCATATCAGCATTAAAATCTATCTCTAGGTTGTGCACAGTAAGTGAAGGGACATAAGCTAGGGTATTATTTCACAGTCCATAGGACACTCTTGAAGTAAATTTAGTGGAAAACTTTTGCCGCTCTGGTTAGCCGGAAGCTCTCGACGCGATTCTCGTTTGCTTCAAGTCTTCTTAGTTGGCTTCCATTAAAACGTGGTCCAGTAGCAGCTGGTGTGCCTGGTCAGGAAGCTGCTCCAATGGACTAAAATTCTGGTGCTGGACAAGGCCACAGCCGCAGTTGACATAGTGTCCAGGACTCGTTAATATCACAACACCAATACACTACATACCCGACGTCCACACGTGTTCTTGCAGCACAAGAGACAATGATGTGACAGTGGGATTCTTGTTCTTTTATTTTATACGCAGTGTTCTTTTTTGCTTGGTCTCCATTTAAAAAAAAAATGTTCTTCTCAAAGGGTCACAATACATGAAATACTCGAGTCACAATACAAATTTCACCTAAGATACTCTCTGTCTCTCGTTCCCTTTTTCTCAGTCTTGTGTATCTTTACTTCTACAAGTCAACAGTAAAATACAGTTTACAATGACGGATCTGCATCCGTTAAACAGTTACCACAGTTCGTCTTGTATGAGAGGTTTCAAACACACTTTCCTCAGCAGTTTACGCACCCTCCAATTAGTTGAAAATCACACTGACACTTACTCCTTTCGAATACAGGTGCAGGTATCTGTCACTCCCTGCCACTGAACACACATTCATCCATACTGAAGAAATTAACCTGGGTAGATGAAGAGAGGGAAATTCCTCGTCGTATATCCGTCTCAACAAACCTTCTAGTCTTTCCAGACAATGGTGCTTGTTACAGCAACGCCGACACCCTCACGATGGCCAGCACCTCGGGGTGGGTCCGGAAAAGGGGAAATGCTCTCGGGCTCCCCACAGTGATTGTTACTCCACAAGAGTTCGTTCCACACTAGTTGTTCCACATTAGGCAAGGAACTAAGTTTTTCTCACAGATTCCCTGGGTCATACACCAAACCCTGTCTTAGGTCCTGCCCGCTCGGCGGTCTCGTAGGGAATTCACTCCCCACGAACATTCCGAGTACCCACGGTTGCACGGATTTCACGGCTTATGCTACTGCTATCATGCTGACATAACACACACACACACACACACACACACACACACACACGCACGCACGCACACACACATACACACACGCACTCACTCACGCGCGCGCACACACACACACACACTCGGCACATTCAAAGGGGGAGCAATCAAGATCCGTGGCACATGCGGACATATACCCTTATCCATAACACCATCCTCTCGGATTAATTTGTAGGAATATATGACTAAACACCCCCCTGATAAATGTATACAGGATTTTCTGGGTCCAAACATTTTCTCCTTGAATTCCTGTTTCCCCCCAAAAAAAACCTGCCATAGTTTTGTGCCACATACAGAATCGAAAGCATTTTGTATTTCTATAAAAACTACCCTTTTTTTAAAAAAAAAGGCTGCTGATGTATCATGGCGTATAGCGTAAAGATATAATAGTTGAGTGGTCTTTGCGGAACCATGTCTATAGTTCACAAACAGTAGAACTAGTTTCTTTAACCCAGTCATGCAAATGTTTATCTAGTATATACGTGTACAGTTTATTACTGCACACATTGAGGAATGTGATATCAGTCGTTGTTATGTCGTCAGTATTTCCTTTTTATGCAGTGAGTAAAACGTGGCATTAGACCGTGACTCTGGAAAGAGACCAGAAGTAAATATATAGTCAAACAGTCAACCAGTTAAAGGAAGAATAATGTAGATCATGTTTCATTAGTTTGGATATTAGTCCATCAGGACGGCTTTATTGTTTTTAAGATGCTTAATTACACATACACTGTCCTCATGTATAATATCTCCATCAAAAGAATCCTCATTGATGTATTTTTCCATAGTCTCTCTCTCTCTTTCTATATATATACTAGATGGATAAATGTATAGTTGTACATTTAAACAAGTAGGTTTAAAAATTACTGAAAAAATGTTTGTTGAAAACTTACAAAATCTTCTTTTGTTAAAAGTAGATTGTTCTCACGCTGGGAGGGGACCCCCCACCGCCAAAAAGAAAACGATCTGTTTTCGTTGTGTGTTGTGAACGAATGTTCATGTGAAACACGTTCTACATCTAAGAAAGATTTTTATTCTAGCCACGAACAGCATACGCGGGGAACTTCTAAGGCGAGCAAGAACTAAACTGTTAGAAAGGATTTATTTTGTTGTCTTATTTTTTTCATTAACTTCTTCATTAGCAAGCGACCCGACTGTGAATAAATTACTCGCTTGTCACCACTGTAGGTAAAAGGTCCTAGCTGCAGGTCTCGTTTTGGGACACTGTCTCTATGTGACACCTGTTGGCAGGGTTGGCTGTTGGGGCATTATCAAAGTCCCCCAGTTTCCCCCTCCATTATTCCTCGCTATTATAGCGCAAAATCAACTCTAGTGGAAACATCTACCTACTTCACTAACCATGTCCAGCTGTCGTTTCGCTGTAGTCACGAGCTACACTACGAGCACACTTCACTGTTGTCATGCACTTTAGGCACCCTGCATGCTGCGTGACTGCAGGTGCTTGCTAAAAGAAGGAGGATTGTTGCTCAATCTATCGCAAGCGGGAATATCTGCTAATTCTTATCTGCTCTGCATGCTGTGGCTGTGACATTTTCATAATGCATAAGATGCACTTAAAGAAGACATCGTGGAAGAAATTAAGGTTAATCCACTTGAGCTTCCAACCACCCGAAATAAATAAAGAAAGAACAAAAGTTTAAAAAAGAATTAACGAAGTTTATTCTACCCGATCATACAAATGTTCATTTATTCTGAGCATATTATAGTTTATTGTACACATTAGGGAGTTAGATATTTATAAAGTTATTACGTCGTCAGTATTTCCTTTTTCTGCAGTGAGTAGAATGTGGCTGTAGACCATGACTCTGGAAAAAAACAACGATGTAAATACATGGTTAAACAGTCAACCAATATTAGGGAGAAGCGAGTAATGACTATGGTGCACTAGTTTGGGTATTACTCCATCGGGTCCGACTGCTTTGTTGCCTCTAATAAAGGACAAACCGAGCGCAACATTTTTTCTTTATGATCACGCTAAGTTCGTTTTGAAAAGATAATTCTAAAAATATTAGTACATAATTATGCTTAATTATAAAGATACAGGCTTTTGAACTTCGGCATTCTCACCTGCCACTAGGAAAGAGGGAAAGAAATTACTCTCCTATACTGAAGAGTTCTCTTACTCCCCCCTGAGTATTTGTAACAGCGAGAGTGGATGTCTTCAAGTCAAATGAAGAAACATCGCTCAGGTTGTCGTTTTCAGGAAGTGATTTGTTTTGCCCAAAAAATAAAACAGCTGAATTTCGCATACACATCAGAAAAGCGAATCCGCTGGCGTTTGCTGCCATTATCTTTAGGATTTCCTTAATGAGTAAAAACTAACTACATCTGAGTGTTGAAGAGAACATTCAGCAACAGCACAATGTGTCCTGGTCAGTTTTCTTTTACCAAGAATTGCATCTTTTCTCTTCGACTTCAAACGGCGCTATTTTTAGAAATACTTCCGTTTCGTCACTTCCTGTTTTCTCGACAAATCCAGGTGTGCTTAAGAGACAAATATTAATAAAAAATCTTTCATGCCTCTTTGTCATAAAATACCACCAGAATATGTTTTTGTGATACTTTGTGATCTAAAGCCAACGATTTTTGCTCAGCAATCGGGTTGGGATTTAAAAGATCTTCACTGATGTCGTTTCCATAGTCTATATATATTAGATGGATATATGTATAGCAACTCCGCCACTGTCGATTCCAAGTCCGGATGAGAAAAGAGGAGGGTTTGGTGTAGGGCTAGCAACCCCGTAAAATGGGAAACGACAGGTAGAGAAATAACTTCATCAGGTAGAAGGAGCGAAGCAGGCCAGGCAACTGGTCCTATGACGTCGAGGGACCAAAGCCAAAAGTTTCTCTCTGTCCCGACAGCGGAATAATATCTTGTAATAACATCATCCTTCAGCATTTGTGAATTTTATTGCCTTGACCAGACTTAAACTGGTTAGTTAAGTCATGATAAATCTGCATTTCAGTTCTGTGTTTATGAATTTCTTGCCTTTCTGTTCAACAGTTGTTACAATTACTTCACTAAAGCGAATTGCAGTTTAGGGTGTGAATAGTTTAAAATAGAATTGTCGAGACGTGTCAGCTCTTCACCGGAAGTTGCGCCATCGGAATTCGTCGTCTCCACGTCCTCTCGGATCTTGTTGATGACCGTTGAGACTGCGAGAAGATGCGGAAGAACATGTTACCTCTGAGTTCTTTATGTGGTTTAACCATCGGCAGCCAGTGGATGCCATGTGTCACCAGCATTCGCGTCGGGTCGCTCAAAGAGAAGTAACGAACAATAGCTAATGAAACAGACCTGAAAATTGGTTAATGACTCAGAGAGAGAGAGAGAGAGTGGGGGAGCTGCTAATGAAACCCATATTATGATTGGCTGGAGAAACTGAGAAAGGAGAAGTGGCTGACTGGCTAATGATTTGCACAGACATGAGAAGGTGCTTATATTTCTGCTAATTTGCAAAATCAGCAAAAAGATTTTTTCTAGAGAGCTTTTAAATAGCCTGATGGAAAAAGATGTGTCAAGCATTTTGCCTCCTTTTTTAACATTCACAAAATACATATTTACGCCTCATAAACAACGGCAATACTACTAATAATAGCGATACTGTTGCTGCTAAAGCTGATGATGATGACTGATGACTGCTGATTGATGTGATAAAGCCAATGAGTGTGTAACAGTAACCAATAGAGTACAAAGAAAATAACAAACAAATAAACGAATTGATTCATAAATATAGCAGTCAACATAGTAAAAATACCCACTTAATCACGACTGGTTCGTAGCTTTTGTCCCATGTGAACGATCCGTTTCGCACAGATATGGCGTTCACTGTTAAAATAGCATGCCCCTTGTTCAGATTGACCAGTAAGTGTATAACTGTCAAAGTGTCTTTATAATACTCTAGATAAATAAAACATAATAAGAAAGCAAAAGCACGTAAACAGACAATCTTATTTCACAGGAAGATTAAAGTTTGTAATCACTTGCTCACGTTTATTTTTAGCCCCGCGTGTCCTTTAAATATTCAGGAACTCGTGTTACCACCATCTTGATTGAGTGTATGCCTGTTGATTCCGGTTATTGCCAAGATCACTCTGGTTCTTTCTCCACCTTCCCAATTACCATTCTCGTTCAAAGAAAGGCACAAGGACGTCACTGCTGTCACGTGGGTTGAGGTCAAAAAGGTCAGCCTCCTAGAGATCTTTCCGCCACCAAAGGTAGATAATTCTAGAGTGAGAGGCATTATAAAGACAGCGCCGTGTACGGCAACATACAAAGTACATTATTTAAATCTCCTTTCTTCTTGTTTGTTGTTTAATGATAGAGTTATCAGAGAATGGTCAGTTCGGTATCCTGGGGTTATATCTGCGTCCACAACCAGAGAGAGTGGGTCTGACATAAGAAAGAAGTCTAATCTACTTTGTTGTAAGGGTCTCTTCCTACGCCAAGTGTATCTTAGTGCTTCTGGATTTAGTACCCGCCATATATCAACCAGGTCCAAATTTGTCATCATCTTATCAATTTGTTTTTGCCCTCTAGTATTGTTGTTATGTTTATAATTATAACAGTCTCATTCTTGTTGTAAGCACAAATTGCATGCTCCTTACGAGTGTGAGTATACGCTATACACATTTTTTGATCCCTGCTTTCAGTTGCTGCCCTCAGGCAGGCGCTACTAAGTTCCACGTGTGCGGAAAACTGCGTGTCAGAGGTCTTTTGTGCCAGCAGCCATCACCATCATAAATAAAAAGCACAAGACCGCTAGGTCTATTGGCATCCTGATTTGTGAAGTTTCCAATTTATGTGTGAGAATGTGTAGGTGCGTGTGTGTTAAATATCTGTATCAGTATGTATGCCTGCCCGTTATGTTACATGTTTTTATGAGCTAAAGGAAAATTTCTGTATTGAGCTTCCTCAAACAGACAATAAAGTTGATTTGCTTTGATTATTATTATCAACTGGTGAAAATTTCAGACCTCTAAGACGATGGAAAGTGGGTGAAAAATCAATTACAAAATTTCTAGACTGAAATACGTAGTGAGTTCTATAAACGTGTGCAAAAACTAACGTACGACCGTGACTCTGCAAACAGACCTGAAGTAAATATGTGGTTAAACAGTCAACCACTTGAAGGGAGGATAGTGTAGATAACAGGTTTAATTACTTTGGGTATTAATCCATCGGGCCTGGATGCTATTACACATTCAACTTTGTCATGTGCAATATATCTGCCAAAAGAATATTCATTGATGTCTTTTTCCATAGTCTATATATTTATATACAAGATGAATATCTGTATAGTTGTCCACTGTACCTTTAAAATTTACTTCAAGATAATCGTCTATTTATCTATCGGTATGTTGCTTTGTAAATGTCTATAAGGCTTGATGCTTTTCAATATTTTCCAAAAGACATCTGTAGAGGCGGCCTTTGGGGGGGGGGGGAATTTCAGCAACCGCCCCAGATCCCGTGCCTGAAGGGGACCAAAGATTCTTGTGGACGGTATAGAGTCTACACTTACCGCTCTCGGCTACGCATCGGTTAGCGCACTGACAAGGCCGCTTCTGGACATTTCAATTGTGTCGACAGCGTTAATTTTTTTTACGAGTTTTTTCCTATGAGCTGAGGTTGATTAATTTTTTTAGCAATACAATTTTGCATATTTTTTCTCTTTTCGGAGCTGTCACAAGAGTTGTACAAGAAAACAATGAAGTGTCTGTTTTGTCTCTACAATTAAATATTCTTCTTACAATAAATAACACACACAAATCTGGATAAACTGACGGTCTCAATTGTTTCTTTTGAATTCGAAACAAGGGACACCAGTTTTAGAGTTTATGAGTGTTTTGTGTGTTGATCTTTGAGTGATCTCATTACACGCCTCATACTCCAGGAGAAAGTGACTTTTTATTCTCACACTCTGTTACAACACATACCACGCCATGATTGTTATTTACAAAACACACAAATAAACAAGTGTCTAAATTTGTATTTATTCAAATAAAAGAGGCTGACATGAGATGATGCTTAACAATGACATGACTTTCTTTTCACTGAATTCCACTCCAGCACGCCGTACCTCTTAATGCTGCCCTGTTATGGTGTATTAGGATAATACAATATTTTAAGGTGCTTTGATGGGGGACTGTTAGTATTAAAGGGGTTAAAGATGAGTGAATAGACCAATCTGTTTCCATTCCTAAAGTAGCAGATTTGTTTTTGATGGATATTTATGGTTTCTTTGGTATACAAGGTTTGCTTTTTTGTTTGCTCTGTAGACCCCCTTATGTGTGTGCTTGTGTGTGTTAGTGTGTTGGGGTGGGGTGGGGAAAAAGTTAACTTGCTGGCTCTGCACCAACAGGCTTTGATTTTGAACAAAATGACTGAGCAGTGAAAGCGATCGACGTCAACATTTTCTAAACTTCCAACCATTTGCAGCTGTATGGGCAACAAAAGGTCTCCCCCAGGACAACAGTTTGGATACTTTTATACAGGGTCATCACCTTAAACATGTCAAGTAAGATCAGAGACCTTGACAATGTTACACAAGGTCAGCGTCCTTGGCCATGCCGTAGAAAATACTTTTCTTGTTCGCTAGAAGCACGTGGGGCGAGTCGTACTCCTTCACCAGCCCTTCATCCAGCACGAGGATCCTGCGAGCAACAGACTAATAATATTGTTGACACATCGACTGTTCTCAATGCATATTTTACACGTTATTATAAATACGTTCGTCCTCTCTCGATCCATGCAGACAAACAGTCTCACGTTAAGGACACTTTGCACAAATATTAACAGAAGGCGGAAAAAACTACCCCCGATTTTCATTTAGGATTATAGGTTTTTTTTAGGGTATTTTTTTTTTATCCAAAGCTGAATTCTATTCATTCCAGTTTTGAAATATTATAATATATTATAATATTAAAATACTGTATAATTTTAAAATATTTCTCCTAATTCTTGTAATTAAACTCAAATTTAATGGTGTAAGTGCTCGTTAAGCTGTTGGGTAACTGATCCTACAGAAAATTAAAGGATAAAAAGATTTCTCACTTCCCAATAATAAAAACTGATGGTAAATACCTTTGCCTGTATCTCTCTTTCTCCCTTCTCTCTGTGTGTGTGTTGTGTGTGTGTGTGTGTGTGTGTAAAGAAAGTATAATCTTTACAACATCTTGTATCACATGCACGGCTAAGCAGCAAAGTGACTTTTATGTTTAATTTAATAATTAGCTATGAGCAGATAATGTTCAGTACATTTTATACTACCTACAAATGTGACCTTGTACTAATTCAATATATGTTTATTTCTTTCGTATGCATGGGCAAAGAGATAAATTGACCCTTTCCATAACCGGCACTATAGATTACTGCACCTGTCGTAGTCCATGATGGTGTTGAGGCGGTGTGCGATGGTGATAATTGTGCAGGTGCTAAAGGCCTCGCGGATTGTTTTCTGGATGAGGGAGTCCGTTTCCATGTCAACGGCGGCCGTGGCCTCATCCAGTACCAGGATTTTGGTCCGACGAAGCAGCGTCCTGGCCAGGCACACCAGCTGTCGCTGACCCACGCTGTGATCGAGGCCAAATGAAAAGGTGAAAATATTTGAAGCCAAATGAGAAAATATAAAGATAAATGAGAATAGAGTCTAAAGAAGATTTAGAGGTGACTGTAAAAGCAAACTTTGATTAAAGTGGAGGGTGGCTTACAAGCATGGAACATCTGGTTTTTGCGTGATATAAAAATCGGCTGTGCTTTCTTTTTCGTTTTCTTCATTCTTGAGTTTTTTAAGGGTTGCTGGAAGCACAAGTGGTTTAACCTTTATTCTTTATTTATCCCGCACTTGCAGAATACAATGATAATAATCAGTCAATGTCTTCGCCCGGTCACAAACAATAACTGCGTTAACATTTAAACGTCGTAGCTCTCTCTTTCATATTTAGATCTGTGTGTGTGTGTGTGTGTGTGTGTGTGTGTGTGTGTGTGTGTGTGTGTGTGTGTGTGTGTGTGTGTGTGTCATTACCTTAGTCTCTGTCCCTCTTCTCCGACCTGGTGGTTCAGTTTTTCTGGCAACTTTTCTGCAAAACGCTACAAAAGCAAATGAAAGCATCAATCGCATATTTTTTTCATTTTCACTGTGCAGATCGAATGCTTGCTATATTATTTGCTCTGGTAAAGTATCTTCGCTTCTTAGAATTTTCTGTGAGAATGGAAATAACAGTTTTAATATGCGAGCCTCAAATAAGAAAAGTATTAAATGTCAAGATGAATGCAATGATACAAGATGAGGCAGGTTACAAATGAGAAGTGACGCACACGGCTTAAAAATACAAGCTAGAAAGACATTTTATCTTATTGTTAAAAACGCGAGTGTGTAGTCACAACCGGAAGAATGTCTGTACGACTACGAAGAATAGAAAACAATATTTTAAATGAAAAGATATCTTGGACTGTAACAAATACTTTAAGATGAGCAGTCTCCAGAGCTTTCCATATCTGGTCATCTGAATAATGATCCAGTGGGTCAAGGTTCATCCGAAGCGTGCCAGAGAAGAGCACGGGATCCTGAAATCGGACAAAGGGCAAAGGTAGTCACATCTTTCAACGAAAAATAGTTGTAATTTATAGGTATAGAACTGTTCTTGTGGTCTACATACGGGTTACGAGTGGACCTTGAGCGGTAAATAATTCATTTCTAGACCCATTTCACTATAGTCTGTACATCTACTGTCGTCTGCTTGTAAGACTGAAGAATGAGGACCCACAGCTGATGTTCGTAAAGCGATACAGGTATGTACTGATCTTTGTTACTAGTCTCTTATCTCACCAGGATGAAACACACAGGAGCCTTTTAACTCGTATTTTTATTTTTAATCTCTTATATTACCCTAGGGGCCCTAGGAGCAATTTCTTCAAGTGAGGGAAAAGATAAAAATGTACACTGCTACGCTGCTAGAGCTGCCGAATTTCGGGATAATATCCTACTTACTTTTACACGTATAGAGATAGTTGTGACAATTTAGACTGTATACGTGGTTGGTCTTACTCAAATGTAGAAAGCTGTAGATTATGATCTTGTAAATAGGGCAATTGGATCATTTGAAAGACAAATATGTAAACAAAAGCATAACAATAAGCCCAAGCAAACAATGCAGGAATTATCTACAGCACGGCAGACATTTAAAATGCTTTCAAAGTTGTTTCCTTGTGTTTATCTGTTTTCACTCACTTGCTTAATGGAGTCCTCGTGTCTGTTAGAAAACTGCTTGTATTAAGAGCCGTTTGCTGTAAGCTCATTCGATAAGACCTTCAGGAAAAGTTTGTTCACTTGTTCACTAACCTCGTCTAAAGTTTGGATTTTTGTGATTAACAGTGTCTATATGTTTAGAACACATTTACTGACCACTCACTTGCTCTCTTTTTATTTCATTTATTTATTTATTTATTTATTTATTAAAGAAGACCCTGTTATGGGTATCATACAGATGTGTCAAGTTACCTGTTATAACAGTAGCCTCTACCTATCTGTCTATCGCATGCGAACCGTTGCCGAGAGAAAGCAAGTAAAGAAACAAAGACACCGTCAGTCCTCGACATTCGCTACCATTCATTTCCAGTCCCTACTCCCCTAAAAAACTCAAGTTCTTTTAAATGCTCTGAAAATTTCTCAGCTACATTAGAGCCCCCACCCGCAAAATCATGATTGTCTTCCTTGTCTGACATTATATGAACGGTTTTAATTTTTTGCTGATTTCGGGTGATTTAGACACTGAAAGTCTGCATTTCTCGTGGTTCTGAAAAACTGCTACGCCAGCACGAGAAATGCCGACTTTCAACGTCCAAATAACCCAAAATACCGCTCATTCTCTCTCTCTCTATCTCTCTCTCTCTCTCACTGTGTTTGATGTTGACGGCTTTACGTGCTGTGAATGGATGGTGCACTAGTGTGACGTAGTTGGTCACAGGTACAAATCGCGTACTGTGCTCGTGGATTATTAATTCACGGATGGGTTTTGGAGGCTGAAATGTAAAGGTTAGGTTCATATCGCCTGTATCTACCGATATCTGCAAAAAACGCAAACCATTCAGGTTGGTTCTCTAAGCAATGATCACAGCTGGCGACAAAATGTGATGGTTACCTGGGGCAGGATGGTGATGCGAGAGCGCAGGTCGTGAAGCCCGATGTCGGCGATGTTGACGCCGTCGATTATGATGCAGCCGTTACAGGCCTCGATCAAGCGGAAGAGAGAGAGCGTCAGGGAAGATTTACCTGCCCCTGTCCTTCCAACGATACCGAGCTTCGGAGAAAATTGCAGAAAATAACACAGTATAAACAAATCTAGTTTGTAGATGTTTATCTTTGTTATCTCTGTCTTTCTCTTTCTTTCTCGATGTGAGTGGTGGTGGTGGTGGTGGTGGTGTGTGTGTTTTAACATATTACCTCTGCATGTATGGAAACATTAGCTTTGAGGCTTGGGTAAGCGTTAATAAGGCATAAGGTAGCGTAACTTTATAAAGTAAACTAAAGGCCTAAGCCCTTAAAGAGACAAAATATAAACAAACGCTAAAAATGGTAGCAAGCCATACAAATATCAGATTTAGAAATACTAAAAGAATATTAAGTAAATGGAAACAAACTGAAGGTCCTTCAAACAGAAGAAATTAATATAGCACCTAAAACTAAATAAATATATAGAGCTGGTTTGCTCCTGGGACACAAAGATCACGTCACAGCAGTAGGAAAAGATGGCACCAACAACTGTACACAACACCTGTAGCGTCATAGAGCAGCTACTCTTCTACTCCATCTCCCCTAAAACCCCGTTCTTCGCCCCGCCCATCCTCTAGCTCCCATAGTTTTTCCATATCCTCACCCCCCACAGTGCAAAATTGCCTTTAGTGGCAAGCACTTTGAAGCACTTTTTCCTCATAAAATCAATAACAACAACAAGAAGTTTGCCTCTTGAGTTTTTATTTTGAGCAGAATGATTGAGCAGACAAAAGAGCGACAGCGTTTGTCAAGCTTCCAACAGCGGTCGGCTATTTACACATGGGTAAAACATGTTTAGGTCGCCCAAGTCAGTCCACCCAGGACGATGTTGTTGATCATTTTAACCAAGGTCAATGCCTTGGCCATGTCAAGGCAGATCAGGGCCCTTGACCATGCTACACAAGGTCAGCGTCCTTGGCCTACAAAATGGTCTTTTTGTTCCTGTGTGTGTGTGTGTAAAAGAGTAAAAGAACGTGAAATTACAGTTGTAAATGTTTACCTTCTGACCATCCTCAATAACGAATGTTATGTCTCGCAACACGAGGTCGAGGCCAGGTCGATACTGCGTGCTATACTCACTAAAAAGCAGGTGACCCCTCTCGGGCCAGGCAGGATCTGCACGTCTTAAAGGGTTAATCCATGCTGCCTGTGTAAAAAATAATTACACTGGTCAACACTGAAATTATTACTGACTTTAAAAGGTCCTAATCTGTAGTTTCTTGGTGTGCTGAACACGAATAAGACCATGACAATTATTTTATTGGCTCTCGTTTTGAAGATATTTGGTGTAGTTTATTTTCATTTACCGTGTAAATTTATCCATTAAAACTGTAACAACATCCTAAATAAGCCTCAAATGATGTAATATTGCATTATATCATCATGCACACATTATCCAGAGTTTATTTTATCATTTTCTGATGCTGTGCAGTACTACTTTCAGGCGGTTTCTGAAGTAAGGTGACGTCAGCAGTGTACTATATAAAGCCCAGTTAGAAAGGTTGAGCATTTAAAATATTTCAGATTTTGTGGGATACAGTTTAAGCTACTGTTACATAAAACTGTTATTTTTTATCCATTTAGTTACAACACATAACACTAATTCCTCGAAAGTGCTTTAATACCGTGGACAATATTTGCTATATTTGTGGGGAAGTGATATTTGCCAGCCAGAGGAAAAGTATGACTTCTCAAGTGAAGAAGGCATATCATCTTTACTTCGAATGCAAGATTGGCGACCAAGACAAGCCTTGGGCCTCGCATTATGCTGTGCTACATGTGCAACACAGCTGTCACAGTGATTGAATGGTAAAAGACCATCAATGCTGTTTGATATCCCCATGTTGTGGAGAGAACCAAACAACCACACACATGACTGTTACTTTTGCTTGTTTCCTCCTCTTTCCAGCGAGATAAAGAAGCAAACTCTGTCTTAAAGACCAACCTGAATGGTTTGCGTTTTTCGCAGATATTGGTATATCTCTGCGATATAAACATAACCTGTAAATTTCCGCCTCCAAAAACCATCCGTTAATTAATTATCCGCTAGCAAAGTACGCGATTTGCACCTGTGATCAATGAGCGCTGCTAACAGTGTACTACGTCACACTAGTGCACCATTCACAACACTGGCAGCAGTCAACACCAAACAGAGAGAGAGAGAGAATGAGTGACAGTTCGGATTATTTGGACGTTAAAGTCTGCATTTCTCGTAATAAAGGAGCAGTTTTTTCAGTATCACGAGAAATGCAGACTTTCAATGTCCAAATAATCCAAACTGTCGCTCATTTTCTCTCTCTCTCTCTCTGTTTGGTGTTGACTACTGACAATGTTGCAAATAGTGCACCTTTGTGACGTAGTATACTGTTAGCCGCGCTTGTGGATCGTATGTGCGAATCGTAGCGAATAATTAATTAACGGATGGGTTTTGAAGGCAAAACTTTACAGGTTAGTTTTATATCTCCTGTATCTATATATATGCAAACATCGCAAACCATTCAGGTTGGTCTGAAAATCGTCTTCCATGTATTTCAGTAGCGCATGCTGACCACATAAAAGAGACGTAAGATAACATAAAGCAGCTACTTAATTCCACTGAATATAACAAGTACAGCTGGCACCTCTGTGGTGATTTGAATGTAGTTGCCCTTTTATCGGGACTGCAGCAGGGATATACAAAATACTTGTTTCTTATGTGAGCGGAATAGCCAAGCAAGGGAATGTACACAACAATTATTGCACATTACAAAAAAATAACTAGAGCCAATTTTGCATTTTGATTATCATTTTCGTGTTGAAAAATTTGATAAGAAATGACTAATTTTATTTCAGTAATATGACATTTGTAAAAACTTATTGACCAGTGGAATAAGTAAAACTTGATCCTTAACTCATTTTAGCAAAAGTTTACAGCTTGTGAGATTGAGATCAGCTCTGTTGGAATTCGACGATTTTAAAACTGACTTTTGGATAAAGCAGATGCTTAACAAGAGAAAGAAAGAAAAAAGAGACAATTGATGGAACGAAGGAATGACGAAGATTTTTTCGCAATCCCGAAATATTGTACCCAACTAACCGGAGCTAAGGCAAGGCGAGACCACCTTACATTTAGTAACCAAAGCTACCGAACCTTTACCTTTGAACCCTGTACTGACCTCTGACCGCAGCTCTAAGTATTCCTTCACCCTCTCCACCGACACCATGTTCGTTTCAAGGTCGCTAATTTGACGGACCAGCCAGCTCAGATATTCCGAGAGCTGCGAGAACATAAAAACAACAAACGTCATATCCGGGGAAGAGAAATAACCGCTTTTACAAACCAGACAGCACGCTCTTA
Organism: Marisa cornuarietis; assembly: GCA_004794655.1. NCBI lineage: Eukaryota > Metazoa > Mollusca > Gastropoda > Architaenioglossa > Ampullariidae > Marisa > Marisa cornuarietis. The sequence continues at coordinate 4,057,127 of SMMW01000521.1, forward strand.
TTGGTACAACACCCACACATCAGAGGAAGATTATGACCCACGATCAGCAATACCCAAGGAGCACCTACAACCTCTTCTTTTTGATGTTAGCTTGTGGTCGTCACAAAATGTTAAAATGATCTCAGCTTCTTTGTGTCCTAATCGTCTTCATCTTTCGTAAAGTTGGCTGGCAGTTTGAGTCACGACTATAGACTGTTCTCTGTCAGATGTCGTAAGGCTGTCAGTTAAAGAAACTTTGACAAAAGTGTAATAAGTTCTCATACTGCAAATGAAAATCTCTTTATGTGCAAGATCATAAACATGCCTGCCGACAACAACAATAATAATTATCATCATAATTATCACCAATTATACACACAAAGAAAACATTAAATAATGACATACCTACATATATACCTACAGATCTAGCTACATACCTACATACATAAATACTTTTTTTCAATCACCTGCATTGCGTAAGTCACAGAAAATCCCAAAGTTCCTCCTCCAATGCCAGGGGTGATAATGGAACAGATGGCAGCACCGAAGATGAGAAGATTTGTGATGGTTTCTACGTTCATTGTCATCCATCTGGTGATAAACAGCGGGCCTCATGCTAGGCCGAATCCACAAGCATGGACTACATGATGTTCGTGAGGCCACCGAATGAGCGGATTTACTTGTTTCTGTATATTGTGTCAATTTCTTCTTTACTTAGAATGCTATTTCCCTTGATTTATTTAGTTTTTGCCTTTGCTAACAAGTTTCCCAGTCGAACTATCCAGGAAATTAACTAATATTTATACGAAAACAACATTTACACATTTCTTTTCCCTTTCGATGAGGTATTATTTGGTCAGATTGTTAGAAGTTAATTCTGCTCTCAGTAGTGCACGGGCAACTTAGTCTCGGGCACAACTTCCCATTCTGAAGATGTAAGTGTAGTTTGTATTATCATGATTATAAGCTAAAAGCCAGTCCGCTGGTTCGATACCGGGTGGCGAAGTGAGCTTGCGTCGGTTGACTAAGCTTTTGGGAATGGAACCTGACTCCAAAGAAAGTGACAAATATATAAAAAGTGACAGATTTTTATATTCCCGTGTATAGCAAATTAGTGCTCAATAAATAAGCTTCCGGGCCACGTACATCCATGAAACATATCTGTGAAGTCAACGATTTCTAGGGCAACCGGTACAGATGTGGTCAATGATCTCGCTTTCTGTCTCTCACACACACACACACACACACGCACACGCACACACACACACACACAACTATGGCATGTACTTAAGAAGAATGGTATTCATGGAAAGATGCACAGAGCCATTTAAGCTATGTATGAAGTTGTTAAGGCTAGAGTGAGTTGGGGGATTTGACCGAATATTGTATCTGTCCTAAAGGTCTTAAAGAACGAGAAATGTGTAATCGCATTTTTTTACTCATTTATAAATGAATTAACTAATTACATTAGGCAAAAAGGTATACACGGCATCCAGCTTTCGTCTGACGATTCAGTTGATTATTTTACTGTTTGCTGATGGTATCGCGCTTACAGCAGTTGGTCTGCAAAATCATCTTAATGTTTTGTATCAAGTTTCCAAACTTCTGTACGTTGTGGTTAATATAGATAAATCTAACACTGTTGTGTACATTATATACCTTTGGTGGTTTTGTTATGCTCCTTCTTAAAACGGGCCGATGGCCGATTCAGTCAAGCTATTCTGGTTCTGTCTCCCTCTCACCCCCCCCCCCAAAGTTCTTTTTTCTTTCGAGACGTCTAGCTGTCGTAAGAAATCCCAATCCTAAAGGTATTTTGTGATCTTAAATCTTGCCCTTACCTGTGTGCGCTAAGACTAGTGAAGTAAAAGGACTGGTTTCTGTCTACCCTTCGTTTTATCTCCTCGATGAAGCGGTCGACCGCTCGGTAGGCGCGGATGGTGGCGCCGCCGCTGATGGTCTCGCTGAAGTGGAGGTAGATGGGGCTGTGAGTGACCGACTCCATCCGCTTCAACTGCCGGGATGTCGGAATGTAAAAGCTCTGCACGCGCACAGTCGACTTTAATTAGAGAAAGTTGTGAGGAAGTATCACTTATTATAAATTTTCACCCTCCTGTATTCGTCTAAGCCGTGCTTTGGTGACTTCTCGCTAAGAATATCTAGTGTGCTCCCTGAGAAAAATCTTGAAGGAGATTGACTATTTCTTAATTTTTCCATAGTTTTATATTACTTATGAGAACAAAATTTGTTTAGAATGTTCTTTTGCGTTTCCTGGAGCATGTAGCAATTTTTCCCGACATTCTTTTGTTTCTTGAAACGATTTCCTGAGAACGCTCTATGCGTGTCATGAGAATACGAGGGCAAATTGTGATCAGAATTATGTTTGTGTTTTGTAGGAGTGCTGTGAAAATCAAAGATTATTTTTTAAATTATGAGTTTGTTACAAATTAGTTTGCTCAAAAGTGTTGTTTTTCTTTATTAGCAGTGCGTGAAGTACACCATTTGAATAAAATTTTTTGTCGATGTGAAGATTGATATAGTTTTCAGAGCAACGAAGTGTTGTACAAGACAGTTACCTGTAATGAATTGTACAGGCAAAAGATTACCTGTATGAGGTAGTACGGGATGAGGATAGTAATGACTAGGAGGATGAAGACCGGCGTACTGATGGAGATGACGATGATGGTGACAAGAATCATCGTCCCGAGAGAGATGGATTCGTGAACGTTTCTTGGAATGATGTTGTCGATGGTCTCTATGTCACGCGAAAATCTAAAAATGTTTTGAAAGAAAAAAATTCTTAACTTCAACCATGCAATCTTTACCTTCGGATTAATCTTTGACAGTTGGTTTAAGTAAACAGGAAAGGAGAGAAGAGAAAATGAGAAAGAAACAGAGAGGAAGAGATAAAAGGACAATGCCAGGGAAGGGTGAGCATTTTCATAACTAAAGGATAGAGGGGGAAAAGAGTGAGAGAGAGTGAAAAGACAATGAGAGACCGAGAGGAAGAAAAATACAGAGCGAGAGAAAAAAATGAAAACAAAGAAGAGAAAAATAGGAAAAGACAGAGACAGCTTGAGAGTGAGAGACAGAGACCAGTAGAAAAGGTAAGAGACTAAGAGGTAAAGAGAAAGAAAGAGATGTCGGAGAGAGAGTTCTTTTAATTCCTTATTCTGCTTGGGCAAATGCCCTTTGACATTGAGCAAACAATAAATAAAACATTTAAGTAATTTTGCTATTAAAAAATGCAAATCAACATATAAAAGACACATGACAATCAATCGGTGTGAGTAAGAGAGAGAGAAAAAAAAGACTGGAAGAAACAATAAGAAGAAAGGCACGTCTGGTTCAAAATATATTTAAGAAGAAATTACAGAATGAGTAACAAGCGATTTATAGACAAATGAATAAGGAAAAAAAAGAAAAAAAGAATACTTAGAGGGGTAAGGGAATTACATAAGCTGTCAGAAAGCAAAGGGACAACTTAGATTTTTGTAAAACTATAAGTAAAGTCTAATGGATATAAAGTTAATTCACCTGTTGATTATTCGTCCAACTGGGTTCGTGTCAAAGAAGACCATCGGTGAACGCAGTATGCTAGCAAGAAGTTTGGTGTGAAGGTTTTTGGAAGCAAAAACCGTTCGAAACCAGATCAAGAAGTTGCCCAGGACCAGAGTGACGACTGTACGAAACGAAACACGGGCAAAAATTCAAACATGGTCTACCCTGCTAATGATTAGTTAGTATAGGAAGCCACGTGATTTTGTCACTCACGTCTCTAAGTGTTTGCACAACTTGTTGTGGGGTGAGGACATCTTTGTTACTGTCAATAATCCAGAAAGTGCTAGGGCGTCTGAGAAAGAAAAATCAAATATGGGTCTAGATTAGAACGACAGACATCATAGTTCTTTGTGACCAAAGAAGGGCCTTAAAGACAGAAAGGAAAACCAGCCACAAAACAGATTTTTAAAACAAAGAAGTGTGTTGTGCAATTAGAAGGATGAAGCCAGCCAGAGAGGAACAATGCCAGTCCATAGAGGAGAAAGTGGCACGGGGTGACAGGAAATAGGCCTACACCTACTAAAGATCCTCACTAAGACTGGTGCACACAAAAACTCAGTCATCGAAGAGAACAATGGCTGCCTCAAACAGAAAACACTGCTGTAATCAAGTAATGGATTAAATTATGCAAACAACCTGTACCACTTCCAGCTGAAGACACGATAACAGCCTTTAGAACACCCAGACTAGAACCAGAAAACCTGCAGACAGCAATACTTAGGGAAGAGGTTGAAAGAGCGGTACGCGGCCTGAAGATGGGGAATTCACCTGGCGCTGACAACACGCTAGCTGAGTTGCTCAAGCAGGATGGGATAAAATACCCAAGGCTCTCACTGCTCTGTCCCAGAAGGTCTGAGAAAGCAAGAAAGCACCCATTTTTCAGTGATTCTAAAACTAACCCATGCAACTGTAAGCACATCCATGTCATTGGTGGGTGGCCTCAAAAGAAAATAATAGCGATGTTTTCAATGTGTAAGTTATCATGATCAGCCTGAAAAATAGGAAAACACTTGTCCTCGTACGTCCTCGATTCCAGAATTGACGACTGTACGCCGCTAGCATTTATCGTGTATGTGTGGTGTAAAGAACTTTGAGTTCATCTTAATGGTGGAGAAAGGTGCTATAGAAATCATTATTATTAATGGACGCAGTCACTGGTCATACCCTTTCTAAAAATGCAGGCAATTCTAGAACTACAGAACAAAAAGAAATGCTAGCCACCGAAGCAAACTGAAATTACATCAGTGCTAAACAGTCACGGGTTTCAACATTGTACTGCAATTTCTGCTTTGTGATCCTCTGGATATTCTCCTGATAGTTTTATCGACGTGTTTGATTATTTATCTATTCTGCTCCAGTAAACTGTCGTTCTTTCTCATCGACATCTTTTTCTCTGACTGTCATCCGTCAGAAGAACGACCTGGCATAACCATTAACTTCATAGGATTTTGTCTCTGCTGTATTTTTGTGTTTGTAATGCGCGGAGAGCCTGGCTTTGGTTGGGATATATATAAATAAGCTCACACCATCATCATTATTATTTCCAAATACCTGGCCACCAGTGATTGAACTGATTGTCTAGTGCAGGGCAAATGACTAAACTACGACTGTCTACACGTATTTGTCTGTTCAAAGAAAGCAGTTTCCATGACCGCCAGGTAAGGGAGCATGTAGAGGTAAGTAGCACACTATGACAAGGTCACTGCATGTCGAATGCAACCAACCAGAACACAATGCTTTATTGTAGTAGGGGGTTTGGTGAGAAAGCTAGCGGTTTTCAGTCGTCGGTAGGGTAGGGGTTAAAACTTGACATTTCGAGTACACCGACCTCCAAGGTAAGAGCATCGCCGTGTTTGCCTACATTGCATTTGTGAACAAACATATCTTTGATCGTAAAGTAGATGACAGAATCACAACTATTGTCGCTCCCCCGTCTTTCCCTCTCTGTGTCTTATAAACCAAGATTACGAAAATTTCCTTGTAATTGTTTTACTTTCTTAGTGTTTGATGCTGTTATGGTATCATTTTCCGTCGGAAAGAATTCCGTTCCTATGTTCATTCTAAACCGGACAAATATGGACGACTATTTGATTATCAAAGTTTTTTATGAGAATACATAAAAGTTTTTTTCAAACTTGATCCAACGTTCCTCCGTATTTGACCTTTGGGGAAAAGGCTGGAGGTTATGTCCTAATGCCATCAACTTCGTTACTAAATAAATGTCTTCTCATTGTGTTTGTCGCGTTCAATAACTTTCTGACTACTTTTTAACAATACCCAACACATACTTTGTGCGATACCAAACATTCCAAACACCGTCAGGTAGTAGTCGTTCTTCACTTTGTTATCGTGCCACAAGGTGGCGTCTTCGTTGGATGGGTCGTCAGTCCAGCGGCTGAGCCAGAAGTTACCAGAGGCGTTGGAGGCTTGAAAGAGGAAGAAGAACAGAATGGATGCCACTAAAGGCACTGTTCCCGCTGTTCGTATATAGGTGAGAAACACGCTCCATTTCACCTGGAAGAGAGGTTGGACAGTTAAACAAAATATGGGGTAAAGATAGCAGGGCCGACTTATTACTATCGTGTTACCTCTACACTTGAATTTAACTACATGGGTCTAGTTGCCCAGTATGTTTGTAAAAACGAAAATCTGGAAGCGCGTTTCAAAGATCGCTTCTATGCCATTTAGATGAATTGCACAAGCACGTACAAAAATTGGTGCTGACGTGAACGTAAGTCTGACTTAAACAGTTTTATATCTTAGTGTAAAAGTTATAAAATTGTGTTGTGCACTGTGTTTCTATAAAACTTATTATCTTAATACGTCTAAGGCCCAAAAGTGTTTAAAGTTAAGAATATGTTGTCTCCTGGTCTCAAGTTTCTATTGTATCATGAGGTTACAAGAAGTTATTATCCATACTTCACTTTTTTGAAGTCTCTTCCTTCCTTCCTTCCATTAACAGACGCCCGACTACCAGTATATCGGTTAGGGGCCATCCGTTTATGTCTAGTAGATAATGTTTATGTACAATATGTTTAATTTGTTTTGTAGTAATTGTCTACACAGTTAGTATCCTTTTTATCATAACAATTGTCTACATTATTGTACTTTTATCTTCAAGATCATTTTCTCAAAACATGTTCGTCGCTTATACAATGAATGTTTGTGTACATGTTTACCTTGTTATTAGCAGTGTATATCTTTCCTCTCTAAAGTACGTAGCTACTGTCTATAAAGTTAACAGTTATATATATGATGTGTATACATATATGACCCTAATATAGTTATATTAATTCCCAAAACATGCTGAGGGGATAATCTCTCCTTGATTTTTTTCTTTTTGTTGTGGTCACTTTCAATTTGGAAATTACTATTGGATATTCATGTTTGTATTTTATTTATCTTGACTGTAATTGGTCTTCTCTTTTGCAGCTAAATCATCATCATCATCATCATCATCATCATCATCATCATCATCATCATCATCATCATCATCATCATCATCATCATCATCATCAAGTACTTGCTTACATACATTTCCTTTCTCAATTGTCTCCTCCTGCACCAGCCTTTCATTGTCCTCCTGTGACCTGTCTTCTTCCAGGTGGCGCCTGATGGACGAGGATTTTGATCTCGTCCGTCTGGACTTACTGGACAAACGACTTTCAAGTTTCAAGTCAACCGCATCGAAATTCCTGTGCAAATTTGAACAAGAAATATCTACAAACTACAAAGGACCAGTTATGCCCTCATTTTCGAACTTTCATAAGCCTGCCTTTTCTTCAGTTTCGCTGGAGATGACATTAACAGCAGATTTTTTTCTAATCAACAGGCTTCAAATTAGTGTACTGTTAGTTTCGTTTTAATAGTGTAAACAAACCTGCGTCTAGAGTTGTCTAGACAAGTCAGATCTTCACCGGAAGTTGCACCATCGGTAGTCGCCGTCTCCACGTCCTCTCGGATCTTGTTGATGAGCGTCGAGACTGTAGAAGATGTAAAAGAACTTATTATGATCATTATGCTTTTAAAAACTCTTGAGCAGAGCGGTTCTTTGATCCACGGCCTTTGAAAGTTACATCATGTATGCCCGGTAACAATGTTGCGGTAAAAGAAATCATATCCAAGGTAAGTGATCGGACTCAAACCAAACAGTACAGATAGGTGAAGGAAACAGCCTAGTAAATAGTACAATCGACTGTAGAGCAGACGTTTGCTGGTTCAAAGCAGTGTCCTAGAAATGTAAGCTATGTACATTGAATGCCTGTAAGCAATTCGAGCTCTTAAACCCTTCACCATTTTACCCTTTACGTTCTTAAGCTTATGACACGTAAAGCTACTGTTAAAGTCAATCCACGAAAGCGTGAAACACGCCTCCAACATGAAATTGTGAAGTTTTAAAGATAATTGACATCAAGAAGTCACAAAGTAAAAATTAACCAAACAATGTAGCATTTGAGATCACGTGACTAACTCTCGGGGTCTTCCTCTTCCTCCTCTTCCTCCTTCTGTTGCAGGTAAAGCTTGAGGAAGCGAGCGAAGGGTCCGTTGTGGGACATGAGAGTGTCGTAGCTGCCTTTCTCCGAGATGCCGTTGGCGGACAGCACGATGATCTCGTCAACCATCGGCAGCCAGTAGATACCGTGCGTCACCAGCACCCGCGTCTGCTCGTACAAACAGAAGAATGGGCAGCAGCTAATGAAACAGACGATGATTGACTGATGAGAGAGAGAGTGAGAGTGAGCTGATAATGACTGGCTGATGGAACAGAGAGAGGGGCAGGCGGCTGATTGGCTAATGATAAGCACAGGGATGAGTCTGTGGAATTGACAATGAATATGACAGTGAAACTGTTAAAAATAAGATAAATCGTTAATAAAAACTTAAATAACGCTTATACTAGGGTTAATTTGCAACAAACCCAATGCACATAGCGTCTTGAGAAAGTCATAAAAGAAAGATCGAAAACCCGTATGTTGTTATGATGACACCGTTGCTAAGTTATTAAGCGCATAAGTGTGAAAGACGAGTGATTCGAACATATTATTTTCTTTTTAAAGAAAACTAAATATGACACTCACTCTTCAAATATTCATTTATACTTTTTCTTCTTTCCCAATATTTCTACAGAACATTGCTGGTGAAAAGGAATGAGAAGTGGCTCAAATGCAACAAATAGGAGGAACAGCAAAATTAAGCTTAAAGGAAGGAGAAAAAGAAAGGAAGTAAAGATAAGAAAATAACAAAAACGGAAGAAAAGTAAACAGAAATACTTCTTTTTGTTTCAGAATACTTAAAGAAATGTAAAATAAAATCTCTGTGCTTTGTAAAAGTGTGATTTAAAAGTGAGTGCACGCCTCCGGGTCGCTCCTTTGGTGTGACCTGACCTTATGCCGGAGCAAGCCGTTGGGTCCAATGACCTCGGTGAAGATGTGTTTGCCCACGTGCGAGTCCACGGCGCTGAGCGGGTCGTCCAGTAGGTAGATGTCGCTGTCACTGTACACGGCGCGGGCCAGGCTCACTCTCTGCTTCTGACCCCCACTAAGGTTGATGCCCTGACATCATCATCATCAATCATCAATCATCAATCATCAATCATCATCATCATCAATCATAATCATCAATCATCAATCAATCATCATCATCATCATCATCATCAATCATCATCATCAATCATCATCATCAATCATCATCATCAATCATCATCATCATCATCATCATTTATGAAACGAAAATTTACAAGAAAGTAATAAACAAAGCATGCGAAGTCTGAACACCATACCCTTTCACCAATCTCAGTCATGTCTCCAGCAGGCAGTATGTCCAGGTCGCGCTCGAGTGCGCATGCCCGCAGGACCTGTTGATATCTTTGTTCGTTGAAGAGTTTCCCGAACAGCACGTTATTCCGTATCGTGGTATTTTGTATCCACGCTTGCTGAGGGACGTAAGCCACAGAACTCTGAAATATGGTGTGTTGGTTTTCTTTGTAAAATATTTCCGCAGATCGGTATAAAAAGACCACATCCGTTCTCGATATACACGCCTAAAAACATCTCCATGCACAGCAAGGAATCAAGAGCACTGAGGTCAGTATTGTACATGGAATTGGATACATTTAAGTTATCAAGACCTCAGACACTGGAAAAAATGGTACAAAACATTACTTTGTCAAATCTGTGTGCAAACGTCGCGCCACAATTTTAATTTCGTTCTGTGGATGGTGACTCTTGGGAATATTTGTCCAGATTCACACAATGATTTTAGGAAATCAAATTGTGCACTGAGTTTGTAACAGTTATTAAAAGAAAACGGACTCCACTAAACTTTTAAACTCGCTGCGGTAGTGAACAACACTACCCTTACTGAATCTTGTATTTATTTATTTACTATACAATAACAGCAGTTCGTAGTACTAGTAAAAACAACAGCAGAGGTCACTTGAAAAGCTAAAATTCCAGTAAAAGGGGGCCCAGTACTTAGCTATTGCGCGAGAAAACATTATTCTTTACCTTTATGATTACTTTCCCTGATATTTTCTCGGTTTCTCCGAGAAATGCCGAAATCAATGACGACTTTCCGCTTCCCACGTGACCCACCACCGCCACCAGCCTGCCGACCCCGACGCTGATATCGATGCTGTGATTATTTCTCATTAATTTTAAAAAAGAAGTAGAAATGATTTTAACTTATTGTCACTAGTGTAAGTAGTTATTAGATCTTTTAGAAGAAAAGTCAGATTTTTTTAAAAAGATGAAATGTATTACATGCGTTAGAAAGAGAAATATAAAATGCATACTACTATGAGCAACACGAAACGAGCAGCTTTTTAAATTTAAAAATCTGTTGTTTTTCATTTAATATGCAGAAATTTGATAGTGTTACTTTTTGTCTTAGAGAGCCATTTTGAACACAAAACTGACATTATTTAATCACTAGTTACCCCGTCTTTTGATCCGCCCATCGACAGCGTGTGGTCTGAGACAACCATGGTCACGTTTCGAGCGAACCTCGTGTCTCTTCCACGCGACTTTGGCGATAATTTTTATGCCATTAACATCTAATTACGACTACGCCAAAAAGCGCACAGCTTTTTATTTAAAAAAGAAATCATCAATGGAAAAAGAATTTTCACAGTGCCAAACTTGTTCGAGTGTGTGCAGTTGGCTAAATATTATACAAGCTTCAGTCGGTCAGTGCAACATTGAATTCACATCACCATTGGAATCCCTGAAATTACGTAAGCTTATTGTCATTGCAAGGCAAAATAGAATGGTAGTGGAAAGAGAAGAATAAGTCACGAGTACCTAGCAGTAAGAAATAGAGTTACAAACAATATAACAGAAACAAAGACATTAACAAACAAATAACAGAGAAACAAAGAGATTAACAAACAAGGGCCAGTTGCACAACACATTTCTAATTTAAAACACTTTTAGGCCTCAACTCTATTTAGATAATCAGTTTAAAGTGCACACCTCAATTTTAGAATTTTTAAAACTAAAACTGCTTCAAGTAAGATAAAGTTGTTTAAGTCTGACTTTCCGTCCTGTCAGTACAGTTTTTTACATGTTCTTGTGCAATGCATCTAAATGGCAGAGAAGAGATTTTGCTCCTTTAGAACAGTTTTAAGGTTTAGAAATATGTTGTGCAACTACCCATGAATTGCAAAGTAAAGAATTATTCACTTTTTCAAGACAGGGTCGTAGTTTTTGTCCCATGTGAACGTTCCGTTTCGGACAGATATGGCGCTCGCTGTTGAAAAATAATGAACATCGCTTAGAGTGAACGGTAGACAACTGTCAAAAGTATTATATAAATAATCTAGATAAATAAAACGCAAACAATACAAATAAAAGTAGTAAGCAATCCTTATTTCACAAAAAGATTAAGGGTTTTAAATCGTTTTGTCATTACTATTTTTATCCCTGTCTGTACTTTAGATATGCATGAATTTCTGTTATCAAACAATTAAAATATCTAGTTACTTCAGGATTCATTTAGAATTAAAAAAAAAACCCCTGAAAATCTGAGAGGCTCTAATATCTTTAAATCACACTCCTGCTTAACTCTTTTAGCATAAGCCTTAGATTTCTGTTTTATTTATTAAAGGCAGTTTAGCCTTATTAATAGTGGCCGGCATTGGTTCTATGATGTCAGTGTTATGGCATCTCACTTTGGGACTCCTTTGATTGTGTTTTAAGAAGTTTAATTAGTAATCTATTTCATGTTTCCAACACAGGCAAAATCGACAATTTGTCTCACATTCTTACGCTTCATGTAGTTTACCTGCATCGGCAGAATAGGTAACACTGTTTGTGTCAAGGTCTTCGCAACACAGAAACTTGTTGATCCTTTGCATTGACACGAAAGACTGGGAAACAAAAAACATACATAAAGAAGAACTGAAAAAAGAAGACCATAAAACATTAAAGAAAAAAGGAGAAATGCACTGAAAACTAAGCAAACTGGAGTACAAAATAGAAGAAAAAAGAAATATAAAACAAAGCCAGCAAAATAACGGAGGCAACTAAACAAGAAGGACAATGTAAGAAACAAAAGGAAGGTATAAAGCTAATAAACAAAAAGTAATAAAACAAATACAGAAAAGACAGACAGACAGACAACAAGGAGATGAAATGAAGGATAAGCAAAAATTACAGAAGAAATTAAGAAGGAACGCGTTACTTTAGTTTTAGTAATCACGGACCTGAACGGTCATGGGTATGGCTGTGGCTAAAAGGTTGAGGGGTACTCTCAACATGTTCAACAAGGCCAAAGACACGAAGGCCCGCCGAGCGTCCAGGTGGTTGTCAGGGGAGACCTCTACAAATGTTGCAAACGTGGCCAGGCTTACCTTCAACAGGGACAAGTGGTTTTGAGAGGACTACAGAGAAGTGATAACAATAATAATACACAAGCCTTAGATATGGTCAACAATCGTATATTCTCAACGTCTTCCCCGTTTGCTGCAACCTTTATTCCAGGGAATAAGATAGGACAAAAGGATAGGAATATAGCGAGATAAGTGTAACCCTAATTCTATCTATCTATCTATCTATCTATCTATCTATCTATCTATCTATCTATCTATCTATCTATCTATCTATCTATCTATCTATGATATACACAGAACCACCTGTTTAATACTTTTAGTGCGTGTATTTAGACTCGCTTTCTAGACTTGACATTCCTGTTAGATGATTTATAACCTTTTCGTGCATCCTAAAAATAAACTTCTCATTCTTCTTTAGGACATATCGCTTTCATTTTTTTCTGTCTCATGGCATGCTTTACTGAATTCTTTTCCTTAGTAATACATCTACTTCTCTCTTTTTGTCTCTCTTGCATCATTCACTCTAGTAACACTAAAACAAGTCAATTCCGATTAAAAGAAATCGAAGCGGTCACTTCACAGACTGACCAGGAAAGGTGCGAAGTAGCAGCACACACCCATAAACATGTTCAGGTAGGCCATTCTGAGCAGCACCTTTATCTCCTCGCTCCTCAAGTCTGAGATCATCTTCTCAAACGAAGGTTCCCATGCGTACATCTTTACCACCTGAGGACAGGTGTAACAAGGTGAGTACAACGTGCTGATGGTGATGACGCTGTTTACTCAACAAATCACATGACTCCGACCTCAGAGCACGTTCCGTTAGATAGTATATGTAGATAAGAGAGTATTGAGTAACCTGAGTCAAATATTTTTACTGGGCATAAAGCTTATCTAGGCTTTTGAGATCATCAGACGCCAACCCGTGCCGACTATAATTAAGGCGACCGACTGGGTTCACAGTTGTTGTTATACTTCTTTTTCAAAAACAATATCCCCTAAAGAAATAAAAAATAGACTGAACTTAAGAACATTAAGCTTATACACATTACAAGACTGGTTTGTCTTGCAGTGTTCGTGTATCACCGTGTCTTTGTAAAGAAATATTTTACTAACACTATAACAATTTAATTTATATTTTTTATGTTTATATTCGTACTGATTTCAAAACCAGCATGAAATTTAAAAGTAAAATTGGCTGAGTCGGCTTGTTTGAATCACGTCTAATCTTAGGGCACTGTTGTTACATTACATTGAAACATCATCTTCATCACCACCCGTCTGGGCTTAGCCTTAAAGTGACAACCACTTGAAAATACTCACAAAACATTAATTGCGCTTGTATGCGTGTAAATGAATACATGCAGGCACCCACGTAAGCTTAAACACACACCCACACACAAATACACACACACACATACACACACGCACACACACAAATGAGTCAAAACTGGAAATTTAATGTAAGGCTACTGATCTTTCTGAAAAGAGCTTAGCTAGCAACATAAAAACTAAATGGAAACGTAAAATAAATTAATACAGAACCCATATACAATTAAAACAATTGAATACTATAAAAATATGAAACGTATTGATCTTAGCTCAATAATCTAGTTCTATAATCAAGATGACAGGAAAACAGGTTGAGCAGTTAACACTGACCTTGATTCCACTCAACATATCATTGGTCAGCTTAACCCGTTTGTCTTTGAACTTGAGGTTGCTGATGTTGAGCTTCTCTTGACAACCCGAGATGTAGGAGTTGAGGGGGACAAGAAGGAGAAGCACGATGACACCGGCTAAGACTGAGGGGCCGATGTAGATGTAAAGGACACCGACAACCATGATGACCTGTTAAAGGACACAACAGTGGTACATGTGAAATAATCTAGGATAACCTGTTAGCGGACACAACAGGGGTACATGTGTAATAATCCATGACAATCTGTTAATGGACACAACAGTCACATATACATGATTACTAGCTATCTGGTTGCGGCCGCTCTGGTCTACCGGTCGAAATGTTGAATCGAAGCTATATCCGTCATACCCTATCCCACGATTGTATGTCTGTTTGGGGAAGTGGAAATGAATGTGTTGTAGTATTGTTGTTTTATTATTGTGGTTTCATATAAAGCTGCATCTAACTGCTCTCTAGGATAAATAAAGTGTTCTATTATCTTGTTTAATTAAATCTGCGCCAAACATGAAGTCCATTACGACTAACGACTAAGTCACGTGATACACTCATTTCCGTCCGGCATTTTGCGCAGTAAGCAGACGAAAATGGCGTTAGCTGCTAGTACTTCTTGGCTCCAGTTGCACAACATGTTTCTAAAGAAGCAAAATCTCTTCTCTGCCATGATGATGACGTCCATTTTTAACTCGATTTATACTGAACACTACGGAAGTCTTAAGCGGCGGTTCCGAACCCTTGGACGGATGTCTTTATCCCTTTTTCAAAAAATCATAAAAAATTAACTAAAAGAGGTAGAAAAACAACTCAAATTGATAATGATAGATCAAAACGTAGAGAAAAGAAACAGCCTAACCTTGTGTTTGCTTGAAAACACACTTTTATAGTATTCTCAACAGAAAATGCCATGACAATGAGCTCACAAAAACTCCCGCAACGTAAATGAAAATAACATAAGGTAAGATACTACTGAAATCTTTCTGAAATAGTTCATCATGATTCCCTCCCTTTAAAAACTAGTCCAGCCAATCAACAAATTCGTTTGTAAGAGGGAAAAATGTAAACAAATGGCCGAGCGCCATTTTGAATTATCGAAAGTACGTTGCGGTTTACTCAATTTGACATGGATTTGTACTTCAACAACCGCAAAGGAGAAGAAAATAGTAAGTAATATTTAAATTCTAATGTATATTCTAATAAAACATATGTTTGTTTGGTACTTTATGTCTGTATATATTGAGTAAATAATTTTTTGTTCTTTTCTGAAATTTACGTTCAAGTGTTCTAAAACACGTACAGTTCATTTGATTTTAGTACTCGAAGACAAAACCTATGTATCTTAATATTTACACCAAGTGAATGTTTTATTAAAGCTCTTTAAAACGGTGTATTACAGATGGTTATCTTTACTGTAGATTAATAAATATAAATTTTCAAAGCTGCCGGTCGAAATTTCAATACCGGGAATTTGCTAGCCTACTACCAAACAGAAAGACAGGTAGCGTGGGAAAATGCAAAGACTTCCTGTTAAAACTTACTTCCTACACTTTTTAAGAAAGACAATTGTGTTCAGACATGAATAAGCTATCTTATTTATTAAGTTTTTATTCTAAAAAAAAAAAACGATGTTTAAGAGTAACAACATTTAAAACCTGCATCACACCATAGGGTGCGAGCCGGGTTCAGGCGAAGATCACGTGATCGCCCCTATGAGGGCGATAGGTAAGGAAAGAGTTTTAATGCGCAGGTATCCATTCAGAAGAATGCTCACTGCGCAGCAAAAACAAACAAAAAATAAAAGAAATAAATAGATAAAACAACAGGAAAGTAAAAAAAAAAGACATTTGTATAGTGAATGGGATAATGAATTGTTTCATCACATAGTGAAAATAGTGTTGCTCTCCGGTTAGCCTGAAAAGCGGGCGTTGCTCACCTGTAGAGGAGTGGTCAAAGTGACGAAATTGAACATGACGTCCTGAATCCGTTGACAGTCGACGGACAAGAGGTTGATTATCTCCCCGCTAGTGGCCTGTCGCCGTGCGGAGCTGTTCATCGTCAGTGACTAAGAAAACATGAACAAACAGCGAAACAACTAAAATGAATGGATTTTAAGTCCTAGCAAGGACTATACACAAATTGCGTGGGTGATTTACTTCTTTCGTAAAAAGACGATTCCACCTCTAGAGGGAAGAGAACGGAATATTCCACCTTCCCAACATCCAGGTTTATTGACTGGTGTTACATACAGAAAGCAGTAATTAATACCCAAGACAAAACCTGAACCCAAAACACTATGGTAGTCACTGTACTGGTGCCAGGCAATGTGACTGACAGGATGATGACAGACAGCCTTTGTTTTTCCCTTCCTTAAACGCCGATGATAGCAACAGATGTTTGGGAAAACGATGTATATGAATAAGCGTACATATACTTAAACAGGCTGTTGGCTGGCTGCACGGATGTGTGCCCTTTTCTTTGGACCGAATACTAGCTGTTATGAGTGGGTCACACATTCATCTGTCGTTCGCTCACCTTTCTGTAGATGGCGGTAATTAGGATGGTCTTCAGCTGCATTCCGACCACTTGGGCGCACCAGAAGCTAAAACAAGAGAGCAGTGTCCTGACCATGTACACCAGGAACATGAGCACCGCCAGCACGTAGCCAGACAACGCCCGCTCGCTGTTGACGTCGGAGCTGCTCACCTGCTCGATCATCAGCCTGCAACAGAAGTTCAGTCGGTCCACAAAACATCTACTGTCATCACTACACACTGGTAGCTTCCTGTAGCCTTATATAAGTCGACTATTTTACAAAACCTGTGCAAACTTGTCACGTGCTTCAATGCGTAAATGCGGTCTGAATAAAATATTTTACATTTCTTTGAAATTAAATACTGATGCCTAAACAAATGCAGCTTTGAACATCAGCAATACATTTATTACAAAAATCAATAATTTCACATAGTTGGAATATCCGAAAATTTACATCTCATCCTGCTGCACTTGCATTTTTAGACGTTCGCCAGGGTTTACCATGGAGTAAATTTTTGTGCACACATTTCGTTACATATTTATTTATTTTTAACCAGACTCCACCATACCACCCCTCTCTCTCTCTCTCTCTCTCACACACACACACACACACACACACACACACACACACACACACACACAAGCAGCTAAGGCTATATCATGGGCAAGGCAGTCAGCCCTGAAAACAGATGTCACATGCCGAATGGTGAAATAGTGACTGTAGTCGATGGTTGCTGCCAGCATGCTACAGGATCACACCATCGAGGATTGCAGAATTTTAACTCATTTTTAACCCATTCAGCAAATAATTATTAAGGCCACCCTCCCATGTCCATCATATTTAATAATTTTTACTTCATAAACAATAAATGACGAAAACCAGTCATTTGGCTAAGTAAACCACAGTCGAAAAGAGTTACATCTCTAAGAAATGAAACAAGAAGACTTTAGTTTGAAGATTTGAATTCTTCCGGATGTACCTTTCTTTTTAAAGACTATCCTGAATGGTTTGCGATGTTTGCATAGATCGGTAGATATAGGCGAGATAAGACTGTAAATTTTAGCTTCCAAAACCCATCCGTTAATTAATTATCCGCTACGATTCATGCTTACGATCAACAAGCGCCGTTAGCAGTGTACTCTGTCACACTAGTGCACCATTCACAACACTGGCAGCCGTCAACACCAAACAGAGGGAGAATGAGCGACAGTTCGGGTTATTGGGACGTTAAAGTCTGCATTTCTCGTGGTTCTAAAAAAACTGCTACTTTATCACGAGAAACCGGTTCTGGGCCTCCCTCCCCAGTTGGTCCCATGTCATTCCAGCTGCCTCCGCCTCGCCGTGGACGGATCTTCTCCACGTCTGTCTGGGTCTCCCAACCCTGCGCCTCCCCTGTGGGTTCCAGTACAGAGCTTGTCGTGTTAGATTCGCGTACTTTGCTAGCGGATAATTAATTAACGGATGGTTTTTGGAGGCATTGTAAATTTACAGGTTATATTTATAATGCATATATCTACCGATATCTGCAAAAAAAAAAACCCCGCAAACCATTCAGGTTGGTCTTTAAGTAGGATACATTGTCATACAAACCCGGGTTTTAGTGTTAGTTTCTTTTAAAATTGACATTAGCTTTAGTACTCTGAATTTTCCACCCTGACCCTTTTTTCATATGAAAAAATCTGAGCACTGACCCTAATAACACAGGGCTTAAAATCAACAACCCTTCAGTTACTACGTTCCCGAGCAGCCCGATGATCAGCGAAGGTCCAACGATCTTCACCAAGACTCGGAGCAGCGAAGGTGTTTTGGGGTTGACGTCGTCGTTTCTTGGCCGGTCGAGGGTACCATAGACTGTAGTGACCCTGCGCTCTCCTTGCGAACTACGGGGGGAGCAGCTGGGAACGAGGGACCTGGTTTCCAAGATGGTGGCTGGAAAGTGAATGTCCCCCTGCATGGAGTCTGTCTGAAGAAGTTGAAGTGAGTTCGTCATAGCGGGGCCGTCCTTGGTGTCGTTCCTTGACTTGTCTTTACTACGTCTGTCACATAGAACACACACACACACACACACACACACACACACACACACACACACACACACACACACACACACACACACACACACACAAATAATAATAATGAAAGTGAGCATCACGTATGTGTTGGTGACTTGGTGGGTTCAGTGTACTCCAGTAGTTCTGTCAGTGGTGAAGAACATTCTGAACAATTTCGTAAGCAATACAGTAGCCGTGTTTTTCATGGTTGGTTTTGCAAAGAAGGACTCTAATTATAAACGCTTGACCCCTTCAGTGTAAATAGTAAATAATTTTAGATTAATAAGAAGGCTTAATGGAAGGGCAACACCAGGAGAGGAACCTTCAGCTTGACTCAACATGGAAAAACTCACACTGTAAGGACTGACAGATTGATAGCTCTTTCTTGATTCGGTGGGTGGTGGTGCATGGCCATTCTTCACTGGCAGAGCAGTTTGTCTAGTTAATTCCGATAACTAGCTTGCAAACAAGTTTGCCGATCATTCATGCCTCGGCGCTAATTTCTGAGATGGACAAGTGGTGTTTACCCACACGTGATGAAGCAATAGGAGGTCTGTGAACTCCCCTCCCGTCCTAATCAAGAGATTTGTTCACTTGCACATATCGCCTGCGCTGCTCCACAGCACCTTCGTGCCCTTGCCAAGGTAAAGAAGAGCCCCCCCCACACTGTCTTGTGTGTATTGCCGAGAGGCATAGGCTAAGGGAGACAGCCCTGACACAAAACAGGTTCTTGGCATCTGGGCAAAAGGTAGCCCTCGATGTAAGTATCGGCCGCGATCTTACCTTCGGTCCGAAGGCATTGTTACGTGTCCATTGCCAGGCGCTTTAGTCCTATTGCCTTGTGAGTCATCTCGGGAGAGATAATGGCTAAGGGAGCAAACCCTACAGAAAAACAGGATCATAGAACAGCCTCCCTGTCTTCCCTGAAAAAGGATTCTGCCAGGGGTCTGAGTCACTGGGTGAAACTCGCAACGATTGGGCGCCACTTAGGGACTACGGCCCTCGTGTTCGCGTTTAAGGCGGTTCTGTCAACAGAGTTGGCGAGTCGGTGGACAACCGTCTGTGGTGGTGCCTGGAGAGGATCGGGGCTTCGCCAAGCGAATTAATTTCTCTGACAAAACATGATGGTACATAGCAATTCAAAAAGTAAGCTGGATCGGTCACGACCCAGTCTAACAACTCCAGGGTGGGGTGATTGAGAAAAGTATGCGACTGAAGCCATCATTCCCATCTTGACTTCTGTAGTTAAGGACCCTGTCATTTCCAAGGGTTGGATTCCTCGTCTGGAAACAGGTGGCGGGGCAGCTCTCATTTTGTCCCGTATCTCGAGCAGACTAATCTCCTACCGAGTCGCGCCAAGCCCCCCCCCGTCCCTTACAATATAACTATCATACAGTTGTACATTCATCTCCGTCCACGAGAAAGAAGTGGAACTATTTCACGAACAGATGAAGAAGGCAATCAGAGTGGTACGTGATACTTAAGAAGTATTCTTTGTTTGGTTATTTTAATATAAAGGTCGGCGCAGATGTATACCAGCAATAAGCTGGCACGGTGGGCCACTTCGAACGTAGCATGACAAACGAGTGGAGCCTTCGCTTGCTAGAGTTGTCACAGAGTCACACGCTGACCATTGCCGTCACCCTGCATCATCGCAAAAAAATTATCCTGACTAATTATCTGGATAAAGCTGACCTAAGAAAAAGGATGTTTCAACCCATTCTATGATTAAAAAATAATTTGCCCGACCCTCTAACAGCATAAATCTTTCTAATTAGTCAGTAAATATGTTAATAAGCACGAAAATACACAGTAGCGGCTTACTCTTTGTTCCTAAATCTTTCTTTCTCCAGCTCCCACTCTCGTTCAAAGGACGGTACAAGAACCTCACTGCTGTCTCGTGGGTTGAGGTCAAAAAGGTCAGCTTCCTCCAGGTCTCTCTGCCACCCAAGGTAGATGTACCTAGAGGGAAAGGCCTTATATACAGCACCGTGGAAGACAGCGGACATAACGTATCAACCTGCGGGCGCACAATACACTATAGGCACACTTACACTACACGCACATATACATAAGCGTACATGATCGCATACATAGATACACAAGCACGCACAGTCCCGTACATTGGTAAGGGCTCTGCCTATTAAATACGTGTGCCTCTTAGTCTTATTTCATCATCATTCCTTGTTTCTCCACAAGGAGTATAGGGCCGCAACAACACCTCGCCAGCCGACCAAGTTTGGGGCAGACCCCACTCAATTGGCCCCATATGGTTCCGTCATCCTTTGGCTCACTCTCTACTCATCTTCTCCAAGTCTGTTTTGGCCTCCCAACTCTCCTCTTCTCTTGAGGGTTCCAGTCAAGTGCCTCCCTGGCAATGGTGTCAGCTGGTTTGCACAGGGTGTGTCTTATCCAGCCCCACTTGCACTTTTTGATATCTTGACTATTGGCATTCTAGTTAGTTCTTTTCCACAGGCTGCTATTGGCGATCTTTTCAGGCCATCTTATTCCCAGGAAATGGCGAAGGCATTGGTTGGTAAAGGTCGGGAGCTTATTGTTGAGAGTGTTTGTCAATCTCCAGGTTTCAGAGCCATACAGCCTTCACAGGTCTTATTGCGGAGCGAAAATGCTTGGGAGTTCCAGATAGGGCGTAGGCTGTTAAAAGCATGCCTGGCCTTGTTTATACGGCTTCTGATGTCGTCGTCCGCTCCACCGTCCTTAATGACGATGCTCCCCAGTTATGTGAGCTGTTTCCAGGACGTTCTCTTCTTGAAGATGGATTGAAAATTCCTGCTTGTTGTTTATTTTCATCACTTCTGTCTTCTTTCTGTAGATCTTTAAGCCGGTATATAGCTTACTTAGTTTGGTTTGCGCATCCTGCTGCCGATGACATAGGAGACTAATGTCATCTGCAAAGTCCAGGTCCTCTAGCTGTTTGGTGAAGGTCCACTGGATACCGGTGTTGTTGTCTTGGGTTGTTCTACGCAGAATCCAGTCTATGACCATCAGGAAGATTTCGGCGATAATATGCAACCCTTTCTTATGTCAGTCTTCATTAAAAAAAGGGTTTAGTGAATTTGCCATTATGGATAACTTGGCAGGACGTCTTCGTACAATCCCTGGATAATGTTTATGAACTTAGACGGAACACCATAGTGGTTCATCGGCCTCCAGATGACTTACCTGTCTACACTGTCAAAGGCCTTCTAAAAATCCACAACAGTTATATAAAGGGAGGATTGCCATTAGATAGGCTGCTCAGTGATGATACGAAGGGTTGCAATGTGGTCAGTGCATGACTTATCCTGGCGAAACCTTGCTTGTTCTGGTATCAGTCTCTTGTCTAGTGCCTTCTTCAGTCTCTCTAGTATTATCTTTGTCAGCATGATCTCCGCCAGTTGTTGCACTGGGAGAGGTCTCCTTTCTTTGGTAGTTGACCAGGTGGCCTAATTTTCAGTCTGTTGGGACTAGCTCTTGTTCCTAGACCTTGTGTAGGAGGGGCTGTAAAATTGTTGCTGTTGTTTCTGGGTCTGCCTTTAGTGCTCTGGTGGTATGCCGTCCGTATGCTGCTTTGCCATTTCCATGCTTTTGATAGCTTTGATGATTTCTGTCTTAGCGGGAGGGCTGGTGTTGACGTGAAGTTGTGCAGTTGCTGGTGGTGGATGAGGATGGTGGATGAGGTCGATTCAGCATCTTCGAAGTGCTCAGTCCAGCGGTTTATTTGTCCTGCATCACTTGCTACAGTCTCGTCGTCTTTGTCTTTCACCGGCTTGTTTGGTTGACGCTCCTGCCTGAGAGAGTTCGTGTTCTTTCGTATAATCGCTTCATATTTCCCTGTATGGCTGCTGTCTCTGCTTCCTCTTTCAGTTCATGGGTGAAACGTCTCTTGTCCTACCTTGCTGACCTCTTCACCTGGCTTCCCAGTATTTCGCTCTGAGACCTTCTTTCTCTTGCTGGTCTTGGCACTGATTGAGCGTCTTTTTCAGTCCCTTTCTTGATTCAATCTTTGCCCGAGTCTCTGGAGTAATCCATTCCTTATGTTTTCTTTCCCTCTTCTCTAAAACATCTGTACAGGTTGTCTTTCAAATGTTTGTTATTGTTGACCAATGTTCTTCCACTGATTCTTCTGTCAGTCCTAAATGGACCTCATACTTATTCTTGAGTTCACAGTTATAAATTTCCCTTGTCTCCTTGTTCTTGAGGTACTAAGTATTGAACTTGTGGTGTGGTCTGCCTGCTGGATCGATGAAGGACTTCAGCTTGATCTTCATAACTGCTATTAGGAGCTGGTGGTCTGTAGCAACATCTGCTCCTCTTCTCACTCTGACATCTTGGAGATTTCTTCTTCACTTTCGCGCAACCACTATTTGGTCGATCTGGTTTTCCGTCTGGCCACCTGGGGAAGTTCACGTTGTCTTGTGTATATTTTTGTGTGGGACTACAGTGCCACCAATGAAGTGGTCATTGAAAGCGCAAAAGTCTGAGAAGAGCTCCCCGTTTTCAGTCTTCCCATGCTGAGCTCCCTGTTGGTGTTGTCATCTCCCACTTTGGCATTTTAGGTCTCCCATAATGATACTCAGATCTCTTCTTGGTGTGCAGTCAAGCAGAGACTGCAAGGAGCTATAGATTCTTCTTTTCCCTCTTCATCTACTGCATTTGTTGGTGCATAACATTGGATGATGGTGATTTTCCTTCCTTTAGCATTGAATCTTGCTGACATGAGCCATGATGAGATTGGTTCCTAGGCCATCAGTGCCTTTCCTGCCTCTGTTGACATCAGCAGAGCTACTCCCTGGGTATGGTCGTGGTCCAGGTCTTTGTGGCCAAAGTAAATAATGGTTTCTCTTAATGTTAGTCTGGTCTGGTCTCTTCCATTCCATCTGGTTTCGCATAACCCGAGAACCCTGATATTGCATTTTCTCATTTCACTTGCCACTTGAGCTGACTTGCCACTTTCAGAGAGGGTTCTGATGTTCCAGGTCCCTATCCTGGTTCTTAACTTGGTCGTCATAAGATGAGTCGGCGAGCTGGCTTCCCTAGGGCTTTCACCAGCCTGCGTCATAAGCTCTTCTAGAGAGAAATCTTCCCGACCAGGCCCCTGCTGTGATACTGTTGTGGTTTCTGTAAAACTTGTGTTTTACATGAATGAGTTGTTAACCCAAAGCAAAACCCCAACCTGGAGGGCTAGGGTGCAACATTTTAG
Organism: Marisa cornuarietis; assembly: GCA_004794655.1. Taxonomy (NCBI): domain Eukaryota; kingdom Metazoa; phylum Mollusca; class Gastropoda; order Architaenioglossa; family Ampullariidae; genus Marisa; species Marisa cornuarietis. The sequence goes on from SMMW01000521.1 coordinate 4,080,977, forward strand.
TGTGGCCTCTAACCTGTTGGCTTGGTTAGATCTGTCGGGAGCACAAAGGTTCCTGACGACAGAGCTCTGTGGATCGACGAGGCACACAAGCCACCACACCACTACAAGGTAAGCTGCAATAATTGGTGGTGGCTTAGTCTTATTTGTATAGTTAAATTTTTCTATTTGTAGATCAACAAGCACACGCTCGCAAACACACATAAACGCCAAACCGACTGTAAGAAAGGAAAGCGTGAAGAGAAAAAAGACTAAAAAGACTGAGACAGGGAAGCAGACAGACAAACTGACAGACATGTCTTTACTTTGTCATCCACGCGAACAGCATCCGGCTGGGAAAAGATGCAGTGACCTCTGGACATGGGCACTGTAAAGAAATCGTAGTTTTGTGACACTTGTAAATGATGTCGGATATGAAGAAGACAAGGCAGAAAGTAAACTCTTTGTTGTAAAGGACATATTATTTACTGAATTCTTGTTTTGATTATAAAAGAAAGATCTATAAATGTTTAGCCACACCTTCTGCTGTTGATGATCCGCAGTCTGAGCCTTTTCAAAGGCTTCGGAAAAGCAGAAAAGGACGACCTGGATGCCCTCTATGGCAAAGGTCACACAGAACAAAACGAATTTCAGGATGTGGTCGTTATAATCCTGTAATCCGCAGATGATGTCTTTGTCAAAACACGTATTTGTCAGTGGGCGTGTTTGTCAAATCACAGTGCTATGGCATTAACTTTTTGTTTGGCAATCAAGACTCATTCGACAAATGAGCTCTGCTCAAATATCAACATAACAGACTTTTAAAAGAAATAAAAATTGTAAACTTGTCAGTTGACTGGGGAAATGTGGCTCAGAAAATCTGATTCAGTCAGCTGTGAGATCTTTTTATCACCAGTTCTATGCTACAATGTCAACCTTTCTTTAGATGCACAATATGTCTATGAAAAAATGTAAAGTACATAGAAACCTCTCTATTTTCCTTGAAAGTGTAAACCTAAATGTAGTTTTTCGTTGTTCGCTTACCAGACTGATCACAAGTAAATGCTTTTAACCAGACCTTAACCCGTTTTTTTACGCATGTGAATGCTAGTTTTCATGTCTTCTCGCAACGCCATTTGTACTTTTATGTACTTTGTTATTTATGATTTATTAAAGTCCAAAGCAAAAATGTACTCGTTTAAAGTCATCTTGACATCTATGCGATATGATACTGTGACAACAGTTCGCCTCTGGCATACAGCCACATACCTCCAACATATATATATATATATATATCGCCAGAAAAACAAGAATATTCAAATTAACTTTAACGCCCATGGCCCATTTTACGGGACGAACTTATGTCAAAGTTTCATATATTACCACAATTGTTGCAGTCATTAGCTCTACATTATATCATCCTAATCTCAATCAACGCCTTTGTCGATATTATTATTATTATTATTTTTATTATTATTAAGACCTCTTCAATGATGGCCGTGTATAGGGGAACAACGTCGCACATCGTCAACAAGGTCCAGAAGATGTACTGGAGGCCGGAAGTGATGACATGGAGTCGCCGCTCATGCTGTGTAAGGAAGGCTGCACACAACTAAAGATAATGACAGAAAATAAACACTACTTCTGTTTAAAGAAGGAAATAAACGTAGCAAAATGATGTTTATACATATGAAGATTATACATGGACTAAATAAAACTATAGAATAAGGTCCCGTTGGGCATGATAAAAAGTCGTACAAAATGTAATAACATGACCAAAATATAATGTTTTGGGTGATGAAAGATTCCGTACAGCTGAAACAAGCACAGCAAGAGATTTGTTTGTGTAATGTCAGGAAACAAAGATAAACATGAAAAATAATCAAGATGCTGTTTATGCGTGGTAACAGTTTTTACACCTTTAAAAATAGTACCGCGAATGTTTGCTTTCAACAGATGAAAGATTGTCTATAGCTTAAACTAAAGCAAATTATTCTTATAGGTGATGTTATGATGTACACAGTTAAAAATACTACAGCCAATGATATGTATGCGTTATTGATGCTGGAAAAGTGTGCATGAAGTGGCAGGTCACCACGAGTGCGCATGCAGTGTGACGTCATCACAGTACAACATTATTCACGTGTTCTAATTTTTCCCACAGCGCGTGCGGCAACAGCGACTCACATACGACACCAGCCGCAGGGCGCTGGCCAGGTAGACGACCACCGGTAGCACGTCACTGCCGCTGTCCCTCAACAGTTTGAAGTCTTGTATCAACGACACCAGCGCCACCATGCTCAGTATCAAGCTGAAACACTGCCGGAATTATATCAGCTTAAAGGCATTGTCTGCAATACCGGTAGCTCTCGTGTTGATGTGACTGTTATCAACCATCATTTGGCTACTTATTAAATTATTGTAAAAGATGAAAGAACGCAAAACAACTAAAAAGATGTTTAGACTGTGTCAAGGATCAGACAGGTAACAAACAACACACACTGACCACACAGCGTTCCTCACGTGCTCTTTCATGCAACAAAGTACTAAGACCTGTACGTGGGTTCCTAAATCTCTATAATTTCGGGAGGGCTTGTACTTGTCTTCTTATGGTAAGATCAAAATTGCATCAATTCAAATACTTTTTTCAGTTCACAAAGGATTTCAGTAATTTCTCATCAAGAGCATACAATATATATCTCTCCATCCTCCATTCATCCATCTTCCATGAACTAGAGTTTCTTCTATAAATTCACTCCTCTTCAAATGTTTAGACTAAACAGTTTCTCAAAAGATAAACAACTGGGGCCGAGGTCTTGTCACGTCTCTAAGCCACTTACAGACCGGAAATGTCCGGCCGAGTCTCTAAGTCCAGTAAAGACGGGGTTTCGTCACAACTTTAAGCCACTTCCGCCGGCAGATCAACCCGCAAATCTACAGACGCCTCCCCCCCCCCCCGTCTCTAAGTCCTAGAGACTAGTTGTGAAATATGGCGGCTACAGCTTGTTTGTGCCAGCGAATCTTCAAATAAAATAATAATTAAAATAATTAGTGGTAGAACGTATCCAACACATAGAGACGACGACATAGAAGTGTATCAAAAGTTTAGATTTCATTCTCGTGACTCGCTAGAGATGGCAGATCAACTTGCCCTCCGCCTCGAAACTTCGAATCGCGACCCCGACGACTCGTCCTTTGTGTTTACGTGATGTGCTTCTGTCGGTGCGTGTGTGTCACTGTTACAAGCGTTTTCCAGCAGACAGCTTGTTGGATTAATTAAAATGTGACAAACAACACTGCATAATACGGAAAACCAGTGGATTAATTTACCAGACAACAGCTGCTTTTTGTGGATTTTCCAATAGCTGCATCAGTGAAATGTACGTAAACATACAGCATGCTTTATAAAATATTTTGTTGATTGTTTTATGCCCTCTCTCTCTCTTTCTCTCTCTCTCACACACATAAAAAGCATGTAACACTGAAATCAACATATCTGCATGTGTATAGTCTTGATTGAAGGAGAATGGTATATAACAGCACTGCTGTAAATATTATTAAATTTCTATTCTCTTGTCAAAAGCTGTATCATAATGGTTCTCAGAGCATTTATATATGTTACCCTACTTGCATTTTAGGCTGTTTTCAAATAGTCAAAACTAAACTCTATACTGCCGAGCATCACTCTGCAGTAATTCGTTTTATGCAGATGAAAAGAAAAGTTTTACACAGTTACTATAACCTTTTACTACAGCCTGATTTTTCTCTAGTAGTTTAATTTTTATCAGTTGAGCAAAACATATATTGAAATGCACTTAAAACTCAAAACCTAATGAGAAAAAAGAATAGTTATTCATTTAGTAGAGAGTGGCTAATGATATCCTTTCTAAATCCAACCACTAAACCATAGAGACAGCGTACAATGCAGCACACAGTTCCACATTTTTCTGATAATTGAAAGAGCTTGGATAATAAACACCATAATGAAAATAATGAAACCAAAAATACAAGGTTCCTAATGACAAGGTGCTTGCTGTTACGAATTAAATGCGGTAGCGGTCTGTGCGAGGTATCACCCGGTGCTTTGATGGGGTATTTGACCCCGGTTGACTGTAACCAAGCGCGCCGAGATCCTTCTAGCGGGTGCGTGAGCCGGTGTCTGACGCAAGCCTTAATAACCCAGAATGTTCGGAGCGAGAGAGCGCATGCGTGACGAGGTGATGCCAGACGTTTCTAGATGTGTTTGTATTGTGTATATAAGCAGTGAGAATGAGTGTTTCAGTAAGGAGGTGAGCGAGAGCAAAGTAGAGAGTTTCTGCGGACGTGTATCGCCGCTAGTGAGCTGTGTCAGGCCTGTGTTGCCTTAGTTCGTGTAGGCGTGTGTTGCATTTAGCCAGCGTGTGTCGCTGTGTCAGGTGCCGTTTGAGAAGCAGGAGTCGCTGCTAGAATAGTTGTCAGAGTGAGCTATTGGAATTGTGTTGCCGGCGAGTGTTGCCGATTTTGATAGAGAGAAACTTGCTGTACGAGACTTGTGAAATAAAGTATTTTAGTATAAATATCTTGACTGCATAGACTCTGTTTCTTGGAGAGGCTGGCACCGCAGATTAAGGACCCATAACGAGCCATTGACGAAGACATAGGCGCATGGGACTTATGCTTCGTCGTTCAATATAATTACGGACATTTCAACATCCACACGTTTCATATACCTTTCATCCGTAACACTTGCTATGAGCTAGCATATTTTCTGTGTGTTTGTTTTGGGTCAAATGTCTAGATTTAAGATAAATATGTAAAAGTAATATGGCTTCCCTAAATAGACTATATTTTGGTACACTACAGTAGTTATAAGCTGGCAATATGCAAGAGAATCTTCATTGAGCAATTTATAAAAGAAAGAGCATATTACTTGTCAGCTGAGCATGTGTTATGAACTTAGAAGATCCTGATGATGAAGACCACAACAAAAGTTATGCGACATGCTTTATGTTTTTGGTACATTGTGGTTTTCTCAGTGTCTCTGCTTTAGAATATTTGGTGCTTGTGTTTTTGTTTTGTTTTGGCCAGTTAACAAATAAGGGTAAAATCATGCAAAAGAAAATGCAACATGACACACCGAAATAGCCAAAATCATGGTACACAACAGTAGTGTATCAACTGATAAATTGACCATCTTTATGCATGTGTGTGTGTTGTAATAGTAATAGTAACAGCCATTAGATGATATAATATACTACTACTACTACTACTACTACTACTAATAATAGTGCATTCTAGTTTTCTCTGTGTCTCTGCTTCAGAATGTTGGGGGCTTGTATTTTTTTTGTCCAAGTTAACAAAGGAGGGCAAAACATGAACAAGAAAATGCAACATGGCACACCTAAATAGCCAAAATCATGGTACAGTAGTGATAAACTGGCCATCTTTGTGTGTCTGTGTGTGTGTGTGTGTTGTAGTAGCAGCCAATAATAATAATAATAATAATAATAATAATAATAATAATGTATACTCGTAGTGAGCAGCATCATGACTAAAATAGATAGCACTCTCTGTGCAGACCAGTAAAAGAATGATGATGATGATGATGATGATGATGATGATGATGATGATGATGATGATGATGATGATGATGCGCAGCTATTAATTCAAAAGAATGCTCAGAAGAGAAGAAAAACAGAAAACAGAAGAGAAGAAAAATAAATAAAACATAAGGAAATAAAAAATAAGAAAGACAGAAGTGGTGCTAGTTGAACATTAGTTCACAGAAAGTGGACAATGAGGTATAGGCACACTGAACAACATAAAGATGAAGTACAAGAGTAGAACATAAAGCAATGTATGACGGTATGAATGAATATAGGTACTGTAAAAGTGTGAGATGGAGTCACTACATGATGGTTAACATGCCAGACAATATTGCAAAAAGAGTTAAGAATAGCAATTCAGGGATAGTACTTAGTGAGCAGCTATGTTTTCAGAGAACGTTCGAATGTCGCCTTATAGTAAGAATGGTGAATGGGATTTAGAAGAGAGTTCCACTGGTTAGCAGCGCAGAGGGAGAAGTGATGGTCTTGATGAGAGGGTAGGACAAAATGTGGGAGTCTGATGAGGAGCAAAGTTTTCAAGCAGGAGTGTGGACAGAAAAAGATTTCAGTAAAGTAGTTGGGGGAGGAGCTATAAAAGAATCCATAGCATAGAGTTTAAAGCTTCTAGTCTATTATAGCTTTTATTGGTAGTCAATGAAGAGTGAAGTAGTGGTGTGACATGTTCAGATTTGCGAGTCCAGAAAACAAGACGAGCAGCTGAGTTCTCGACTTTGTGAAGCTTGTGAATGAGGTATTGTGAACAACCAACAAGAAGATAGTTGAATAGTCTAGTTTAGACATAGCACATGAGCAGAAGAGAATTTTGTTGGTCGAATTGGACAGAATAAGGGGAATGGAAGATCTTTATTGAGTGATTTATTTCTGTAATATTGGTTTTAATTAAGTGATAAACACATTGTTCACTGATAAAGTCATAAATCTACAGGCTTTGGTAAAACTTTTTCGATACCTACAAGTGACAAGTACAAAAAGTATATTACAACCATGGGTGATTCAAGTTTACACATGAAAGGTTATTTAATGTTTCATGTGCACAGTAGCCAAAGCTAATGGATCACAAACCTTTTGAAATGTGTAACACTTTAGCTTCAGCCATGTCAAGTGGCCGTCCAAATGTCTGCTTAATTTGTTGGCAAAATCTACAACAATAACATTACATCAGACTTCTGCTGCCAGTTCCCCACATGTTGTTGCAAATATTTTTAAATATTTTATTTGTAGTTTATTGACAGTACAAGAGGCAGTATCTATTCTAGTAATAAAGTGTGAGGTGAATATTACTGCAATTGTGTGCTCTAATTTTCTTTAAAATAATATATATATATATATATTCTTTACACTTATATATACGCATGGAAATTTTCTCTCACACGCAAAACATGTTACCTCTGTTTGTGTGTGTGTGTGTGTAGGTGTGTGTGTGTGTGTGTGTGTGTGTGTGAGAGAGAGAGAGTTACTTAAACCAATTTAATTTAAAAATTACAAAAAAGCAGAAGGTAGAACAAGAAAATGTAATTTACTTATTGATTTTTTTTCATTAATAGCATGATTTAATTGAGGACTTTCTTGTTTTATGACACTTCATTTGATCAAAATAAATTTTAAGAATGTTTTATGAGTTTCTAGAAGATGTGTCTCTCTGTTCATATTGATGGCACCGATGAGGACTGAATAATTCCTCAATATATAAAAATAATACTCAAATTAACTTTACAATCTTTAATAATAATAATAATAATAAATATAATAATAATATTGTGAACTTATAACGAGCAGCATCACGACTAAGATAGATCACACTCTCTGCGCAGATCAATAATGATGAAAGTCTATCTGCCATTCTTTGCTACAAACAAGTTTTGTTTTTACTGTCGGTTACATAGTTCGTCAGAAATTTAAAAAACTTCTCCCACACGGACCTAAAAACAACGGATAGTAAACTTTTTAAAAAACTGAATACATTCAAACGACAAAAGAGACAGAATAACGAGAATGACGAAAAAGTTGTATGAACCACGTGTGTTCGGCACCTCGAGTTTTCACAGATAACTACTCAACCTATCGAAATCGCCACAAATCTCTTCTAAAAGCGTCCATGCATCTTTATTGGTTAAATAGACTTTCCTAGGCGATAGGCTGATGTTAAATTTTCTTTTGTATGTTTTTCTTTTCCTCTGTTTTTCCAAGGTTTATATACAGGAAATAGCAGACGACTGGACTGTTTCGGTCAGGTGGGCATGCGCAGTGATGGGGTTTCCTGGCTACGACTATATAGGTCGAGTATCTAAATAAAAAGAGCGTGCTAGTTGCCCAGCGCTTAAAGACGCGACATGACCCTCACGCTAGCCACTCCTCTGGCGGCCGGACAGCTCAGGGGAGGTCAGAGGCTTAGCGATGCGTAACTAAGAGACGCGAAAAGACCTCGGCCCCTGACCAAAACACACTTACTGTCAAAGTCCGGTCAGAATACACGAACTCACAGTTATACACTTTCCTGTAATACTCCCCTTTGAAACTGTCAGCTCACTAATACACACAGTAATACGACGTTTAGCAGAATCCACCCCGCAGAATACACAGCAACAGGGGATCAGTAATAACACACCGCAACACGACCTTCAATAGAATCCACCCAGCAGAACACATAGCAACTGGAAATCTCTCAAAGCACACAGAAATACTCCCTTTAACATAATCTACCCAACAGAACACACAGCAACTAGGGATCTGTATTACTCCTTGAAGACTGACACAACTTTATATCTACGATACCCTCCTTTTTTCTTATCTTCTTTTCCCCAACGAATTCACAGACACACCGGTACATCCCACGACCTTTTTCTTCCCATCTAGCAGGCGACACCTGACGTCATTCCTCGTTTTACGTCACGCGTTCTAAACCATACTCCAAACGTACATTCAAGGGCCAGTATCCCTGCTGCTTAAAACCTATATGGGAAATAACTTCCATGGCTAACTTTCCTCTCTGGCACGGGTCGATCCGTGACAATCTGAGATAATAAACATCATAATGAAAGAGTAATCTAACAGTGTCATCCCTCTTGACAGAGACTTCCACCCAAATAAATCAGCGCTGCAGTAAACAGCTACTGATGCTGATGGAATAATATATGAAACGGTTTAACGGAGTATTGACAATACTCTTTCATTTCTGTTACAGCTACCCAAATCATATATTTTTGTCAGATCAATTTCAAGAATCATTCTTATAAGCCATAATCTACTCACCACGTAGAAAAGGGCTATTGAAGATCTCAGTGACAGACGCAAGTCTGTTTATAATATGTACAGTAAACTGTGTGCATCTGTCCTAAAGAAAAGTCTGCACAAATGACAGGAGTTGGTGAAGACTACCCAGCAGCGTCAAAAGGTAATAAAATTCAGTGCGTTTGTTCATTTATTCACTTACATGCACATACAAACAAACACACACAGCCACATTTGCACGTACGCGTTTGCACACACACACACACACAGGATGGAAAGCCTACCGTCTTGGCCGAGTTCAAATAGGTGATATGAAGTGGAGTGACTTCTCCTTTCCTGGCGAGTACCACCAAGTAGAAGGGCAGAGGGCACCACAAGAAAGCACATGGCACCCACACCAGCACCGTGTTGAGGAAACAGTCTGTCAGACGTGGCCATCCGTTGAAATCGTAAAAACTGGAATTCTGCAACATTGATACTGCGCTGACTAGTGGCTGAGCTTTGAAACATTGCACAATTCAGCTGAGCATCTTGCACAGTTTGCACTACGAGCTTGTAGAGAAACAAAGTTTGCATAAGTAGAGCTTTTGATCGTCCATTGCAGTTTAGTATTTATAGTTTTCTTGTATATTTTAGATAAAATACAGTGGTACCTTGAGTTACGAGCTACTCCATAGTCGAGTATTTCGAGTTACGAGCAGCGCCTCGAGCAAAATTTGTGCTCGAGTTACAAACGTTGTTCCGAGTTACGAATAGCTGAGCTTCGGGATCCTACCGGTAGTTGGCGGGTCGGCGCTCAGTCCCAGAACCCTTTCGCATCCGCCAGTACGCTCTTCTCACGTGTTACCGCGCAGTGTAAAGTCGTATCTCGTTCGTTTGAATGTTTTCCAACCCTTTTTAGGTGCAGATAGTGCAGCCAAAAAGGCAAAAACAAAAGATTAGTGTAAAATGTATCATATGTACGCAAATGTTAAGCATAGGTTAAGTTTAAAATTAAGAAAGTTGAAATTTAAGAAAGTTTATTTTTAAAATTTACGTATTTTTCTGTAAAGAACGTTTATTTTTTTACAATTTAATTTTATGAATTCATTTAAAGTAAAGAAATTGCAATTGTAGTTTTGTTTAAAGTGTTAGAAAGTGCTGTATCTACGCTTCGTTCCGTTCCTTCCTCTCCCTCTCTCCTCATCCGCTCTCCGTTAGCCACGCTCATCGGTCGCCAAGGTAAGATTACAGTACCGTATTTTCTACACTTTTCTTACTGTACTTTGTACATTTTTCTTTCATTTATATATTTTTTGTGTAATTTGAAGTTTTACTGTGTGTTTCTTAATTAAAAACATATTTTTCATAATTTAGGAAATTATGGGGGCTTATCAGAGGGTTGGAACGAATTAATCCGATTTCCATTATTTTAAATGGGAAAATTCGTTCGAGTGACGAGCATTTCTAGTTATGAGCACGGTTATGGAGCGAATTAAATTTATAACTCGAGGTACCACTGCATGCCACAAAATGAGGGAAATAAATAACAAACCGCTAAATCTGTCAGAAGGCTCTTTAGGATGTTCGGAAAAGCACTCACAGAATAGACCATCGTTATCGACATAACATTATCGACTGGAAATTGGATGTGGCCAACAATTGGTCTGTCATGAGTAAATGCGAAAAAAGTGCAAAATATTTAGTCCTTACCCATAGAGGATCTTGACAAAACTCCGGCATGCCTGTACCCATGGCGGACTGCCTGACTACCCGGTACACCTGTTACGATTGAATAACGTCTCACATACACCTCCACGTCTCGAGCAAAGAGACCCTGACAGAGGACAGAAGATGCTGTGTGTAGAATAAAAGCTCGTTTTTTTGTACAATGAATTTTTCTTAAAAAATGACATGAGCTGAAGCGATGAGATAAACTAATGGGAGCTGTAGGTCGTTGAACTCAAAAAGGTAATTTAAATGATAGATGCTAAGATGAAACAACATTTATTCAGTGCATTTTAGTAAACTATTAGAACAGGTTTTATTTTAATTGTGTAGTTTTCCATTTAAAAACAGATTGAGAGATTATTAATTATGACGCTTGATAATCAAGAGCTATTAATTACTGCGAACTGTTACATGCGGTATAGTAAATTGCTGAACAGAGAAATTGAGTCGTGTTAAATGCGCTTATTTTAAGGTTAAGGTTTAGTGTCACTAGTGATTAAAAAACTATCTTTCCAAAATTTTAAGTCTTGTACGCCTTGGCTGACATATTTAAGAATATATGGAAAAAATCTAAAAGGACAGTTGTTGGATACAGAACATGGCAAAACTAAATACAATATAAATAACAGGCAATGACAGATGGTCACAACATTGATAGAGACACAAATGGTATCTTGACATTTGAATTCTTTCCACAAACACATACAACTTACACCTGACGGCTGTCCAGATGTCTGTTATGTTGCTGGCACTTAGACACTGTCACCGCAGCTACTCAGCGTTTGGCGCAAAGCTAATAACTAACAACTTTTAAATCTCAGTTGCTCTTCAAAACACACCTGGACATAGCACGTGACAAACTACTCTCATGTCTGCCGCAACACTGCTACACGCCTCAACTCACTCACTCATGTCTGACGGAAATTTTCATGCAATTACACAATGTAACATCTGTTTCCAGGGCTGGTCTAGGGATGATTTGTCAAAGTCCTTCAGTTTTCCCACTCCATTATTATTCTCCGTCACAGCGCCAAATGGTCTCGAATAGAAATATTTTGCTAATTGACTGAACCATGAACTGAATATGCTTAACTGTCGTTTCCGTGTGTTCAAGGGATACGCTGCGCTGTTGTCATGCAATTTATTCTGCCTGCCTAGAACCGGCTGCTGATGCTTATCGAGTGGTGAGGCTGGGTATGGTGTAATGGTGTTACAGCAACTTTCTCCCACACATTCCACAGAGGCAGGAACTAGTCAGCAAGTGTTCGACCCTTTAATACACGGGTTTGCACAATGGCCACGGCTGCCTCGTCAGAGGCTGTGAAGTCAGTGCTGTCTCCTCTCAACTTCTTTGTCGCATATCTGTTCTCTCTCTTCCTTCATTACTAAGTCTCTCCCTTCTCTAGGCTTCCACACTGTCTATGCCAGTCGAACGTTCTAGAACCGATCTCCCCCTTTCCCACATTCTAGTCACGTGGCAGCAGTTATCCATCACATCAATTAATAATAATAATAATAATCACAGAATAACAATCTCATATAATTCGCAGATGGTGAGAATATGGAAAAATATATTGATGAATACTTGATGCTAAACATATATATAAATATAGAAATTACTTAAACAGCTATAATGCAATTCGAATAAATTTGCTTAATTTTTTATTTGAAATAAACCGGAATTTTTACATTGCATATATTGATTTTTAACCAGTCTTAGATTCAATTAAAAGTTGTTTAATGTGAAGGAGCCGTTGTATTACAAACCAGCTAAATAATGTTGCATTGCTTCCCATCAACTTTGCACTGAAAAGTAAACTTAGATAAAAATAATTAATTAGTTTTTCTCGTAAGCGTAGTGTTTTCGAGGCTAGAGAAACAAGGTCTTTCCAAAGTCTTTTTAGATGAATTGTTGTTGTTTACAGTTTTCTTAAAATTTTGTTTTTGGCTTCTTATTAAGACCTATTCATACCATATAGGAACTAAATAAAGTCATATCAGAGCGTTCTACATATAAGAAAAAAATTTTCTAGCTTAAGACAGCATATACGTGAAGCTCTTAAGGCCAAAAAATACTAAATAGATGGGGTTTATTCTGTCTCCCTTGACTTCATTATCTTCATTAGCCAAATGACCCGAATGTCAGGGGCTACAAATCCTCTTAAACCTGAAAAAGTTTCCCCCCTGTTCACTGTGAGCTTAGAGTCAGGTGAAATAGTCCCAGGCCTCTAAAAAATGTCCTAAACAAATAAAGAACACTGCAGTTCTTGGTAGGGGTACCCGGCAGTGAAGTGGACAAGGTCCTGGCCGCAGATCTCATCTCGGGACACCCTATCTATGTGACATCTGCTTGCAGATGCTGTTGCTGCTGTAACCAATAGAGTACAAACCAAATAACAAACAAATAAACGAACTGATTCATAAATAGAGTAGCAAGCACAGTAAAAATACCCACCTTTTCAAGACTGATTCGTAGCTTTTGTCCCATGTGAACGATCCGTTTCGCACAGATAGGGCGTTTACTGTTAAAATAGGATGGCCCTCGTGACCAGTAAGTGTACAACTGTCAAAGCGTCTTTAATATACTCTAGATAAATAAAACATAATAAGAAAGCAAAAGCAAGTAAACAGACAATCTTATTTTACAGGAAGATTAAGGTTTCTAATCACTAGCTTACGTTTATTTTTAGCCCCACGTGTACTTTTACTATTCATTACCTCGTGTTACCACCGTCTTGTTTGAGTGTCTCTACCCATTGATTCCGGTTATTGCCAAGATCACTCTGTTTCGTTCTCCACCTTCTCCTCTCCTGTCTGCTTTCCTTCATTTTCCTGCAACATTTACTCTGAATGTACATGTGTCTGTCGTGTATGCATCTGTGAGTATGGGGGTACAGTACACTCTGTGCGTGTATATGCGTGTCTTTATGTGTGTGTGTGCGTGTGTGTGAGTGAGTGTGTGGGGGATTATATGAAGGTAAATGAGTGCGATGTGTTAAACTGTTCATTATAACCCACTCCTAAGTGTATTATTTAAGTACAATTTTATGTGGAATTTTTATATTACTTATATTCTGTAGAAGTTATTCTAGTAAAACTATGACTTTCGGGTACTGGTTCTAACTTTGTGGTTCATGGAAGTTCATCGTCAGTCACGATGACTAAATTTTAGTTTGTAAGGAGTTTATTACGAGCTCACAGATTCACAGAGTAAGATACACCAGGTGAAGGTATTGTGTGCAGCTGTCTTCTCCACGTGCCGTCGGCTGTCACCCGGACATGACAACAAGGGTGCCTTTAGTCTTAGTTGGAAGAATAAGCTATACAATCACGAATGGATAACTACTTACTGTTTGTTCATGAATATTTTTTTCTCCAACTTACACTCTCGTTCAAAGAAAGATACAAGGAGGTCACTGCTGTCGCGTGGGTTGAGGTAAAAAATTTCAGCCTCCTAGAGATCTTTCCGCCACCCAAGGTAGATAAAATCTAGAGTGAGAGGTATTATAAAGACGGTGCCGTGTACGGCAACATACAAAGTACATTAACAAACCCGCGGGCGTGCATTGGTATAACACACACACACACACACACACACACACACACACACACACACATGCACAAACACATACATACAAAGAGACACGTGTGACTGCTAAGCCGACAGTGATCAAATTAAGAGGGAGAGATAGTGAAGAAAAAAGTCAGATACTACTTTGCCAACATTTAGAGCGGGTATAAAAGGCAGCAAACAGTAGGTAATTTAATTAGACTTTTATATAAGACAGTTTTTTTTTAAAAATCTACATTACTTTGTGAAGCTTTACCTGCGTCTTGGTTATATATTTTTATACTCTTTCAAACTTACATAAACTCACTATACTATTATAACAGTGTATTCGTCCCTGGCTGCTATGAAAGGGTCTACCAAAAACGAAGAGCCCTGCAGTTCAGCGACGAGGGGTACCCGGCAGTGTAGTGGTTACAATACTCGATTGTCAGCAGTAGGGAAAAGGTCCTGGTTGCACATCTCGTCTCGGGACACCCGCTATGTCAAATCGAAGCACATGGCAGACGGTCGGGGGTACTCAGTTTTCGCCCTCTATTATTCCTCTCTATCATATATTAAACAATCAACTCAAGCGGAAACATTTTGTTACTTTAATTAACAAAGCTCAGCTGTCGTCTCGTTATATTTATGGGCTACCCGCACACTGCGGTGTCGTCATGCACTTCAACCTGCCTGCTTATTGCTTGACTGCTGATGCTTGACAAGGAAGGAGATGGCTGGTTTGTTGTTTGTGTTTAACGCCGTGCCAGCAACTAAGGCTACATCACGGCGAGAAAAGTAATTTTGCTTTAAAATGTTTAGGGAAAACCCCCTTAGTGATATAAACATAATTTCTTTAAAAAACCAACACAAGGAGCAGGAACAACATAAAAGATTGAGTGACATAAAAAATGAGTGTTGTGGCCCAAAAAGTTACCAACGAACCCAAACCCAAAAACTATGAGGTTATAAAAAAGCTTAAATCTTGTGGTAAAGCCCTATCCTGCTTAAAATGTAAAAATAGCTGCCGATGGGACGGACCTAAAGAAAGAAAACAAGGCGTCTACAGTAAAGCAAAAAACTGCTGGCGGATACTCTGAAGTCCAGGACAAGTAACTAAAACATGTACAATACTCAAAATTCCCTGACACCAAGGACAAAATGGCGGTGGCTCACCTTGTAAGAGGTGCGACTGCGTGACATAGGTGTGTCCTACCCTTAATCTGGAAAGAACTACCTCCTCCCGCCGCACAGAACGGCGTGAAGCCAGGCGGTCTGAAAGAGAGGGAAAGGTGGCATGCAACTTATTTTGGCCCAGAGTGTCCCAGTGGCCTGCAAAGAAATTCCCTTACACTTATCTCCTTTCATGGCGTTTTCATCTTACACTTAGAACAGATATTGCAATGTGACAGCAGATCAAGCTGCTCAAAAGGTTTGAGCCAAGTAGGCCAGTTTTATGTAGTGAGAAAATTATATCAGTATTTTTTATATAGCATTTAGAAAGCACCTGTTAAATTCCCAACAGGAACACAAAAAGAATAAGAGAGTTAGTGAAGAGTATTTTCGAATGCGAATGCCAGCTCAATGCGCTGCACACATAAGACTACAAACAAACCAACAATTTGTTAATGAAACAAAACCGTCAGATTGCGTGGTTTAAAAGCAAGATAAAAAAGAATGTGATGATAAAACCTTATCCCGAAACTAAAACATTATCTGCAACCACTATTTTTTGTAGGTAAATTAGGAGAACATTTAGTGATGTTTTGATTTATTTTTGATAGACATACAACTAAAAACAAGAACACTTGTTTGCTAAATGAGTTGAACATAATTTTTTTCCGTAAATCTGCAAAGAAGCATCTAAAAAAACTCAACGATGTGCTAGATATCCAGAGCTTAGATTATTTGCTCACTGAAAATATCTCTGTATTTTGACAGTAACTTTTAAAGCAAACGAAAACGTTTCATGTGTACTAAAATATGTTACATGGAATTTTCTACCTACAAAGGAATGGTTTTGAGCTGCAAAAGTGATAATTGTTGTTGATGTATTTAAAAGTAAACATAGCTGTCTTGAGTATTTCCCTAGTTGGTCTAATTTAAAATTACATATATATTTTCTTTTCACATTATGTTTTGAACATCATAGTTCCAGATCACGCTCCAGCGCGCATGCCCGCAGGACCTGTTGATACCTTTGTTCGTTGAAGAGTTTCCCAATCAGCTCGTCATCACGTAGCGTTGAATTCTGTATTCACGCTTGTTGAGGGACGTAAGCCACAGAACTCTGAAACCAGTTGCGTATGAAAACTAAAAACCGTGTCTAAAATTACAAATATCTAAGTAGCGTCTCTAATGCTCTATGACTGATGAGCTGTAAGCTACAACCGTCTTTTAGCTATTGTCACAGAGGAGTGACATGGAGGCTAATAGCCAGTACAGCGTGGGTGGCCGAGTCGCACCTAGCGAAACGGGAAAGAGTATTTAATTAAATGTCACCGGCCAGCGATTCACTTCCTAAAGAGAGACGGCATTTTGGTGTAATTTTTAATGGGTGCAGTTTTTGAGGCCGGGAGATGGGCCATCATAAATTCTGTGAGGCCGGAAGATGGGCCGTAAAGTCTTTGAGGACCGGGTGATGGGCCATGAAATCGAGGGCCGTGAGATGCCATGGAATGTTTGAAGAGGTTTTTTGTGATTGTTGTTTTTGAATTAGTTGAAGTTGTGTGATGTTGTCCTGTAGTATGTGTTAGGCTGCTCGTCCCGAGAGACAGCACCATTTTGTGAAGACGTCTGGCCCCGAGAGGCAGTGTTTGTGTTTAAATGTTGGGTCGCTCGTCCCGAGAGACAGCACCATTTTGAGTAAAACGTCTAGCCCCGAGACGCAGCGTTTGTGTTTGAAGATTGAATGGCTCATCCCGAGAGCACCAACGAAGAGAAGAAAAATATAGAAAACACAAAGAGGCACAAAGTAACAAGAAATGAGAATATAGTGATTCTGCAGAGGAAGATGGGTAGAAAAGTAGCAAAAGCGGAAGGGGGAGGGTAGGAAGGACTAGCATTGTGTGGACTGTCTAAGGGGTATCGCGGATCGCCCCCAGCTTGGCTGGATGCACGCTCGCAACCGCTCACACAGCCGGCACAAACACATACCCACTCGCTCAGCCAGAGGCGGGACACGACTTACCTATCGAAGCTCAAAGGAGCATAGACCACAACAAAGACAAAATGAACGTTACAAATAAAACTTTACTTACACGTAGATGAAAAAGATAACGTAAAAAATACAAAGAGGCATAAACACATAAGAGAAAACAGAAGAAAAAACAACACACACACACACACACACACACACACACACACACACACACACACACAGACCTTAGTAAGGGGGAGAATCGTAATAAAAAACAAACACACGCACACACTGCGGCACAGTACTGACAGAGTTTTTGCCCCTTAGGCGTCCAGGCCTAACGTTAGAAGTAAAACACTTTGTACTATGTTTACATTGTCTCCTTCAGTTTCTGTGACCTCGCACGACGCTCTCACGCTGACCACCACTTCACTGCCCTTCCGGCGTACACAGCGACCACAGTCCGGACTGCCTTGTTGACCACACGCCATACAAGGCAAGACAGAACGACGACGGCGACGGAATGAAGAAACGAAGGGATGGACGAAACGTAGAGAAGTCGAGACTCCGCACACACAGGGGCGAAAAGGACGCAGAAGAAAGAGATGACGGTATTCGGCGTCGGCAAAGACAAGAAGGACAAGTTTAACCAGAAGATCACACGAAGACAAGTCAAAAGAAGATCTATAGAAAAAGAAGAACGAAGAAAGAGGAAGAAATAGAAGAATGAAGAAAGCCTGTGGAAAAAATAAAAGAACATCGGTCACTAGGTGGCTTTAACACACTCACACAAAACTCTCCCCCTCCAAGACCCACCTATAGCCATAACTACAGTCCTGTTGAGTTCTCCTTTCCAAAAGTCAAAACAAAAAAAGGGTGGCGGCATATGCGCGACCCGGCAATTTATATCCTTAAATCAACAAACATGGGATACTCTAAAACAATCCCACTTTTAGACTAGTCGACAAAGTTTTGAGTCTACCACAGAGCAGACTTAGACTCTCGCGCGCACACACACACACACACACACACACACACACACACACACACACACACACACACACTCTCTCTTTCTCTCTCTCTCTCACACACGCACGCACGCACGCACGCACGCACGCACGCAGCATCTCGTCCGCTAAACACGACTTCAACGTAGATGAAAAAAATTCAAAATCGCCAAGAAATCACGCACTCACCCACGCGGCTTGTGAAGTGTCCGACGGTCACCCGCTTACACGATTGTTTGTTTTTGGTTTAACGCCGTGCCAGCAACTAATGCTATATCACGGAGAGAAAAAGGAATTTTATTTTAAAATGGTTTGGGACAAAATACCCCCAAGTGAATATGAAATCGTAAAATTTAAAAACCCACGCAAAAAGCAGGAAAAAGGCGGGAACATGTAAAAGGAGTGTTGTGGCCCAAAAAGGCCACTAACAAACCAAAAACCAGAAACTATCAGCAAGACATACCGTTTGTTTTAACGGTCCTATATAGTTTAAGTGAGCAGGTCACAATCGGTGGCCAATTTCTTGAAAACCTATGCTCTCCTGCAGCCATGCAATGACCCTTCTTTGTTCGACAGTATTTAATCCTCGTCTCTGAGGCATGATGAAAAATGTGCATAGAAACCGGCAATAACCCCTCCCAGGGGCCGGTTGCACAACACGTTTCTAAGCCTTAAAACTGTTCTAAAGAAGCAAAATCTCTTCTTAGCCATTTTGATGCATTGCAGAAAAACATACAAAAAATTGTACTGACAGGACGGAAAGTCAGACTTAAACAACTTTATCTTACTTAAAGCAGTTTTCATTTTAAAAATTCTAAAATTGTGGTGTGTACTTTAAACTAGTTATCTAAATAGAGTTAGGCCTAAAAGTGTTTAAAATTAGAAATGTGTTGTGCAACTGGCCCCAGAGCTCTAAAATTACTGATTTGCGTTGACAATGGGCGTGTACTGCATGTGTTCTACTGTTCAATTCTGCCTGGTAGTGTGGATACAGTGCATTTCCTCTCACTTTTTATGGGTTCAGTAAACGTTTTTGCTGGCCTGCTGTACTGAGCACGCAAAGACCAAACTGATTGTCAACAACTTCACACTGACTGTTCACCTATACAACAATTCCCCTAAGAAAAAAGATTTAAAAGAATTTATAACTCTTAGTACAAACACAATTCATAAAAATGTAGAAAATATGAAGGTGGCCTTTGCCTTGTTTTGAGCAGCGTATATATGAGGCCTTCCCATGTTAATGCTAGAAATTTCGTCTTGGTCACCCCCGGTCGTACAGCAAAAATGTGTACATGATCTGTCCGGAAAGGTAAAGATTGGGTTACGCCTTAGACTTATGCACAATGTACCAATTACATTTACGACCCCTAAGGCCATGGGTCTCTTTACGTTGTCAATAAGATAAAGTACACAACTACAAATTTCACATGCTGTCAACAGAGCGTAACAAAGTGCAATATCTGAAAGATCACATTGTCAGGAACCAGCACACTATGGGAAGGCAATGAGATTTAGGTAGAGGCACTGAAACGTGTTATTTCACTCCACATAAAACAAACATCTGCCAGTGGGTTTGCTGTAATTGTATTAAAGATGTCCTGTTGGTCTAATACTGGCCTAATGCTATTTTCTTCCTCTGCTTCCTTTAGCTTGTTAATCTTTACTGCTTACGGTCATAACAAAACATGCTATCAATCACATATTGATAATGAAAAATCTCCTCTACAACTACGAAAATAAGCTTTTAAAACACAAAGATTTCCAATATGATTTCCTCACTTTTCTCGCGTTCTCAAGTGTTCTAGGCCCTGTGTAACAGAGTCACAACCAAGCTGTCTTAATCTCTTTCCACGAATAAAGACAAGAGTTACTCGCCATCGGAACTCGGTCCGTGGGTTATTGCAGTTAGTACTCAAAGTTACTTACGGTTCACACGCGGAAGAATTCTTCAGCGTCGTATTTACATCCAGATGAGTACTCTTCGGTCGTGACTCTTACTCGGCGAATGTAGTCCGTTTGAGGAACACCTTTTCAACCGCTACTTGGGAATTCCACATGAATCTTTCGATGAGACTACGATTAATAGCTTCTATAGTCTCCACTGACGGCAGCTGGGGCCGGCGGAAAATGCTGGCAGGGAAAAACTCTTCTTTTTACAAGATGACGCCTTGATCTACGGTTGATCTGCTCAGACAGTTAAAGAGACTCTCGAAAACGTCGTATATGTCTGGGCCTCAGTACCTCCTTGTCGTCCGCCTCAATAATTCCTTGCCTAGCCAAGGAATTACTTCTTAAAAGCTGACTTCTAAGCTTCTTCTCTAAAAGCACACTACAGCTGCCTTCAATCAACATGTCAGCCTATGTCGTCTGCTGACTCTGTTTTTGCTAGAGTGAACTCCCCTTGACTAATGCTTTTCTCGACTTACGCGCTTTCATCCGAGTCATGTACTAACCTTAATGCATTCCTGACACATGGTTCAAAATCCATCACATTGTAATAATTTTAACATTGTATGTTAAATAGAATAACAGCTAGTTTTTACTTGTCAACAACGTGAATTTTATTAATTATAAGAATGGCAGAACTCAGCTTAACAGAAAGCAAAGAATCAAAATAAACGCTCTGTTGTTATTGCGACAATTTTTAACTAAGACTTACTCAGGGTTATAAGTTAGTCCATGTCAAACATAGACTTCAGCTGAAAGAAGAGCCGGGAAGCTAACCGAAACACACCGATGTTATTATTTTTTATTTTACAAACGTTGAGGGAATTATAATTTATTTTAATTAGGCGTTAATTAATTTTAAGTAAAGTTTCTTGCGTTACTTATGTCCGTTCTTAACAAGACAAAGTTCCTAAGGGTCAGACGTATGGTGTCCCAAAGACCTGCTGTACTGGTAATAAACTGACACGTGTACTGACAACTATACTGAGAAATGTACTCAACTGTACTGGTAAGCGCATTGACAGATGTAGTGTAACTATACTGACAATCGTACTGATAACTGTAGCAGAAAGTGTACTGACAACTATGCTTCCAACTGTACTGGTAACTTTATTTGTAAATATAATGACAATTGTACTAAATTGTGCACTGGCAAGTGAACTCGCACCTGTATTTTCAATTGTTCTGATAACTTTACTGGCAACTATATTTGTAACTGTACTGTCACGTGGACTGGCAGCTCTACTGGCAACTGCTCTGCTAGCTTTACTGACATCAGTCATGGTAACAGTAATGTTAAGTGGACTGGCCATTGAACTGGCAGCTGTACTTGCTACTGTACTGGTAACTGTGCTGACCATTGTAGACACGCTTATTGGCAGCTAAACTAGAAACTGTACTGGTAACTCTACTGACAACTGTACTAACAACTGTACTGGCAAGAACACTGGCAGCTGTACGGAAAATGAGTTTGGACTTTGCTGACCAAGTTTCAATGAAGCGAATTTGGATCCTTTAAAGCACTGGCTTCCTGTAGCCTTCACACACAAACCTTCCAAGATATTTGTCATACTAAGACCGGTCTTTACGCCCGTAGATAAAGCAAGAGCTTCGAACACATTCTAATGAGGCGTTAGCCTTTTGACACTGAAATAGGGATGGGAGAAATGAGGTATTCCCCACTTTTCCACCTCCTCCCCCGGTAAAATTTATGAAGTTCAAAGGCTTGTACTGATAAACATAGAATCTTTATAGACATACATTAAAAATGTAAGATGTCATAGTGAATATGACAATGAATGAAATCAGAGAACAGTGTTGCGCTTTTAGTAGCCTTTTAAGCGAGGTCTCTGTAGAGGAGTGGTCCAAATAGGAAGAGAGAACATGACCTCCTGAATCCGTTGACAGTCGACGGACATAAAGTTGATTATCTCCCCGGCAGTGCTTAGTCGTCGTACGGCGCTGTTCATCGTCAGCGACTGAGACAACATGGACAAACAGAACGATAAGTGAGTGGAATTTAAGGTAAGGAGGAACTAAACTGTTATACGGATTTATTCTCTTGCTTATTCATTAACTTTACCAAACGATCCGTATTCAAATAGTGTTGCTTATTCTTCTGTCCCTCGTGTGCTATTCATGTTGTCCATGTCTCATTCTTGTCGTAAGCGCAAACTGCATTCTCCTTACGAGTGTGAGTATACGCTATACAAATTTGTGATTATTATTATCAAATGGTGAAAATTTCGGACCTCTAAGACAATGGAAAGTGGGTGAAAAATCAATTACAAAATTTCTAGACTGAAATACCTAGTAAGTTCTATAAAAGTGTGCAAAAACTGGCGTCCGACCATGACTGGAAACAGAACTGAAGTAAATATGTGGTTAAACAGTCAACCAGTTGAAGCGAGAATAGTGGAGATTACACGTTTCATTAGTTTTGGTATTAATCCGTCGGGCCTGAATGCTTTGTAGTCTTTAATGGGGTTTAATTACACATACACCTTTCTCATGTGTAATATATCTGCCAAAAGAATCATCATTGATGCCCCGACAGCGTTACATTTTTTACGAGCTTTTTCCTATGAGCTGAGGTTGATGTATTTTGGTAGCAATACATTTTTGAATAATTTTTTCTCTTTTCGGAGCTGTCACAAGAGTTGTACAAGAAACAAATGAAGTGTTCGTTTTGTCGCTACAATTAAATATTCTTGTTACAATAAATAACAGACACAAATCTGGATAAACTGACGGTTTCAATTGTTTCTTTTGAATTCGAAGCAAAGGACACCAGTTTCCGAGTTTATGAGTGTTTTGTGTGTTGATCTTTGAGTGATCTCATCACACGCCTCATACTCCAGGAGAAAGTGACTTTTTATTCTCACACTCTGTTGAAGCATATACCACGTAATGATTGTTATTTACAAAACACACAAATAAACAAGTGTCTCAATTTTTATTTATTCAAATAAAAGAGGCTGACATCAGCGACGGTTAATAATGACTTTCTTTTCATTGAATTCCACTCGAGCACGCCGTACTTCTTAATGCTGTCCTGTTATGGAGATTTATGAAAGTACAGTATTTTAAATTGCTTTTATCGGGATTGTTTGCATAAAAAGGGTTAAAGATTAGTGAATAGACCAATCTGTTTCCATTCATAATGTATCAGATTCGTTTTTGTTGGATATTTATGGTTTCTTTGGTATATAAGGTTTGCTTTTTTGTTTGCTCTGGAGACCTTGTGTGGGTATTTGTGTTTGTATGTTGGGGTGGGGTGGGGAAAAAGTTAACTTGCTGGCTCTGCACCAACAGGCTTTGATTTTGAGCAAAATGACTGAGCAGAGAAAGCAATCGACATCAACATTTTCTAAACTTCCAACTGCTCGCAGCTGTGTGGGCAGCAAAAGGTCTCCTCCAGGACAACATTTTGGATAATTTTATATAGGGTCATCACCTTAAACATGTCAAGTAAGATCAGGGTCCTTGACAATGTTACACAAGGTCAGCGTCCTTGGCCATGCCGTAGAAAATACTCTTCTTGTTCGCTAGAAGCACGTGGGGCGACTCGTACTCCTTAACCAGTCCTTCATCCAGCACGAGGATCCTGAAAACAACAGACTAATTATGTTGTCGACACAACGACTGTTCTCGATGCATATTTTACACGTTAGATAAACAGTCTCACGTTAAGGACACTTCACACACATATTAACAGAAGACTGAAAAAGCTATCCCCGATTTTCATTTAGGGTACTTTTAGAGTAATTTTTTTTTTACAACCATGATTTCTATTCATTCCGGTTTTGAAATATTATAATATGTTATAATATTAAAATATTGTATAACTTTAAAATATTTTCTCTTAATTCTTGTAATTAAACTCAAATCGTCATTGGTCTAAGTGTTCGTTAAACTGTTGGCTAACTGATCCTAGAGACATTTAAAGGATAAAAAGGTGACTTTGATTTCTCATTTACCAATAATAAAAATCTGATGGTATATACCTTTGCCTGTATCTCTCTTTATCCCTCCTCTCTCTCACTGTGCGTGCGTGCGTGCGTGTGTGTGTGTGTGTGCGCGCGCGCGCGCGCGAGTGTGTGTGTGTATAATCTTTACATTTTGTATCACATGTACGGCTAAAAAACAAAGGAGCTTTTATGTTTAATATCATAATTAGATATGAGCGGCTAATGTCCAATACATTTTATACTACCTGAAAATCTGACCTTGTACTAATTAAACCTATGTTTATTTCTTTCCTATGCACGCGCAAAGAGCTAAGTTTTAAGACCCTTTCCATAACTGGCACTAGAGATTACTGCACCTGTCGTAGTCCATGATGGTGTTGAGGCGGTGTGCGATGGTGATAATTGTGCAGGTGCTAAAGGCTTCGCGGATGGTTTTCTGGATGAGGGAGTCCGTTTCCATGTCAACGGCTGCTGTGGCCTCATCCAGTACCAGGATTTTGGTCCGACGAAGCAGCGTTCTGGCCAGACACACCAACTGTCGCTGACCCACGCTGTGATCGAAGCCAAATGAAAAGGTGAAAAGATTTGAAGCTAAATAAGAAAAGAGTTGAGAGAAGATTTATAGGTGAGTTGAAAAGCAAACTATGATTAAATTAAAGTGGCGCGTGGTTTAAAATAATGGAACCTCTGTTAATTGCTTGATATAAAAACTGGCTGTGCGTTCTTTTTCATTTTTCTGTATTCTTGAGTTTTTAAGTGTTGTTGGAAGCACCAGTGGTTTAACTTAAATTTTTCCTTTTAACCCGTATTTGCAGAATAAAAAGATAACAATTAATCAATGTCTTCGCCCAGTCACAAACAATAACTGCGTTAAATTTTAAAAGTCGTAGCTCTCTCTTAGAAATTAGATGTGTGTGTGTGTGTGTGTGTGTGTGTGTGTGTGTGTGTGTGTGTGTGTGTGTGTGTGTGTGTGTGTGTGTGTGTGTGTGTGTGTGTGTGTGTACCTTAGCCTCTGTCCCTCTTCTCCGACCTGGTGGTTGAGTTTTTCTGGCAACTTTTCTGCAAAACGCTACAAAAGCAAATAAAAGCATCAATCGCATATTTTTCTCATTTTCACTGTGCAGATCGAATGCCTGCCATAGTATTTGCTCCGGTAAAGTATCTTTGCTTCTTAAAATTTTCTATGAGAATGGAAATAACAGTTTTAATATGCGTATCAAATAGGAAAGATGAATGTAATGATGCAAGATGAGGGAGCTCAAAAATACAAGCTAGAAAGACATTTTTATCTATATGCGAGTGTGAAGTCAGAACTGGAAGACTACGAAGAATAGAAAACAATATTTTAAATGGAAAGATATCTTGGACCGTAATAATACTTTAAGATGAGCAGTCTCCAGAGCTTTCCATATTCGGTCATCTGAATAATGATCCAACGGGTCAAGGTTCATCCGAAGCGTGCCTGAGAAGAGCACAGGATCCTGAAATCGGACAAAGGGCAAAGGTCATCCCATCTCTAAACGAATAATAGTTGTAATTTAAAATTTCGAGCTTTTCTTGTGGTCTACATACGGGTCAAGAGTGGATCTTGAGCGGTCAATAATTCATTTCTAGATCCTCACTATAGTCTGTACATTTACTGTCGTCTGCTTGTAAGACTGAAGAATGAGGGCCCACAGCTGATGTTCGTAAAGCGATACAGGTATGTACTGATCTTTGTTACTAGTCTCTTATCTCACCAGGATGAAACACACAGGAGCCTTTTAACTCTATTTTTTATTATTAATCTCTTTCTTATATTACCTTAGGGGCCATTTAAAGAGCAGTTTTTTCACGTGAGGGAAAAGAAAAAAATGTACACTGCTACGCTGCTAGAGCTGCAGATGTTGAGATATATCCTAACTAAACTTTTATACGTATAGAGATACTTGTGACACTTTAGACTGGTTGTTCCTTACTCAAATGTAGAAAGCTGTAGAGCATGACCTTGTCCAAAGGGCGATCTCATCATTCGAAAGACAAATATGTAAGCAAAAGCGAAACATTAAACCCAAGCAAACAATACAGGAACAATTTACGGTGCGGCAGACATTTAAAATGCTTTCAAAGTTGTTTCCTTGTGTTTATCTGTCTCCGCTCACTTGCCTAATGGACTCCTCCTATGTGTTAGAAAACTGCTTGTATCAAGAGCCGCTTGCTGTAAGCTCATTCGATAAGACCTTCAGGAAACTTCTGTTCACTTGTTCACTAACCTCGTCTTAAGTTTGGACTTTTGTGATTAACAGTGTCTATATGTTTAGAACACATTTATTGATCACTCGCTTGCTCTCTTTTTATTTATTTATTAATGAAGACGATGTTATGGGTTACCACCTATGACGTCAGATCAATGGCGGATATCATCAGATGTGTCAAGTTACCTATAATAACAGTAGCCTCTACCTTTCTTTGTATCGCATGCGAACCATCTGGCCGAGAGAAAGCAAGTAAAGAAACAAAGACACCGTCAGTCCTAGACATTCACTACCATTCATTTCCAGTCTCTACTCCACTCAAAAAACTCAACCTCTTTTACTACATGCTCTGGAAATTTCTCAGCCACATTAGCGCCCCCACCCGCTACATCATGATTGTCTTCCTTGTCTATCATTTCCTTTACTCTACAGACCAGCCTGAACGGTTTGCGTTTCTTGCAGATTTCGGGTTATTCGGACGCTGAAAGTCTGCATTTCTCGTGGTTCTGAAAAACTGCTACTTTAGCACGAGAAATGCAGAGTTTCAACATCCGAATAACCCAAAGTATCGCTCATTCTCTCTCTCTCTGTTTGGTGTTGACGGCTGCCAATGTGTGAAAGGTGCACTAGTGTGACGTAGTACACTGTTAACGGCGCTCGTTGGTGGTAGGTACGAATCCCGTACTTTGCTAGTGGATAATTAATTCACGGATGGGTTTTGGAGGCTGAAATGTAAAGGTTAGGTTCATATCGCCTGTATCTACCGATATCTGCAAAAAACGCAAACCATTCAGGTTGGTTCTCTAAGCAATGATCACAGCTGGCGACAAAATGTGATGGTACTTGGGGCAGGATGGTGATGCGAGAGCGCAGGTCGTGGAGCCCGATGTCGGCGATGTTGACGCCGTCGATCATGATGCAGCCGTTACAGGCCTCGATCAAGCGGAAGAGAGAGAGCGTCAGGGAAGATTTACCTGCCCCTGTCCTTCCAACGATACCGAGCTTCGGAGAACATTACAGAAAAGAACACAGTATAAACAAATCTAGTTTGTAGATTTTTATCTTTGTTGTCTCTGTTTTATCTTCGTTCTCTTTTTTTCTCGATGTGAGTGGTGGTGGTGGTGGTGGTGGTGGTTTAACATATTACCTCTGCATGTATGAAAACATTAGTTTGAGGCTTGGGTAAGCGTTAATAAAGCATAAGGTAGGGTAACTTTATAATATAAAATAAAATAAAAGTCTAAGCCACTATAGAGACAAAATATAAACAAACGCTAAAAATGGTAGCAAACCATACAAATATCAGATTTAGAAATACTAAAACAATATTAAAAAAATTGAAACAAGCTGAAGGTCCTTAAAACAGTAGAAATTAACATAGCACCTAAAACAATAAAAATCTAGAGCTGGTATGCTCCTGTGACACCAAGGTCACGTGACAGCAGTAGGAAAAGATGGCACCAGCAACAGTACACAACACCTGCGGCGTCATGGAGCAGCTACCCTTCTCCTCTATCTCCCCCCAAACCCCGTTCCTCGTCCCGCCCATCCTCTACTTCCCATATTTTCCACATAGTACAAAATTGCCTTCATTGGCATGCAGTTTTGAAGCACTTTTCCTCCTAAAATCAACAACAACAACAACAAGGTTGTGGCTTGGGTCAAGATCTTGGCCTACGAAATGTCTTTGTTCTTGTGTGTGTGTGTGTGTGTGTGTGTGTGTGTGTGTGTGTGTGTGTGTGTGTGTGTGTGTGTGTGTGTGTGTGTGTGTGTGTGTGTGTGTGTGTGAAAGAGTAAAAGAAAGCGAAACTGCAGTTGTAAATGTTTACCTTGTGACCATCCTCAATAACGAATGTTATGTCTCGCAACACGAGGTCGAGGCCAGGTCGATACTGCGTGCTATACTCACTAAAAAGCAGGTGACCCCTCTCGGGCCAGGCAGGATCTGCACGTCTTAAAGGGTTAATCCATGCTGCCTGTGTAAAAAATAATTACACTGGTCAACACTGAAATTATTACTGACTTAAAAAGGTCCTAATCTGTAGTATTTTGGTGTGCTGAACACGAATACGACCATGACAATTGTTTATTGACTCTCGTTTTGAAGATATTTGATGTAGTTTATTTTTATTTACCGTGTAAATATATCCATTAGAACTGTAACAACATCCTAAATAAGCCTCGGTATGATGCAATATTGGATTATACCATTATGCACACATTATCCAGAGTTTATTTTATCATTTTCTGATGCAGTGTAGTACTACTTTCAGGCGGTTTATGAAGTAAGGTGACGTCAGCAGTGTACTATATAAAGCCCAGTTAGAAAGGTTGAGCATTTAAAATATGTTAGACTTCGTGGGATACAGATTAAGCTACTGTTACATAAAACTGTTATTTTTTATCCATTTAGTTACAACAAAGAACACGAATGCCTCGAAAGGGCGTTAATACCGTGGACAATATTTGCGATATTTGTGGGGAAGTGATATTCGCCAGCCACAGGTAAAGTATCACGTCTCAGGTGAAGAAGGCATATCATCTCTACTTCGAATGCAAGATTGGGGACGAAGACAAGCCTTGAACCCCGCTTATATGATGTGCTACATGTGCAACACAGCTTTCACAGTGGTTGAATGGCAAAAGATCATCAATGTTGATGTCCCCACGGTGTGGAGAGAACCAAACAACCACACAGATGACTGTTACTGTTGCTTGGTTCCTCCTCTTTCTAGCGGGATAAAGAAGCAAACTCTGTCTTAAGGCTGTGCTTTTGCACAATGGAAACCGTCTTCCGTGTATTCCAGTAGCGAATGCTGACCATATGAAAGAGACGTACGAAAACATAAAGCAGCTACTGAATTCCACTGAGTATAACAAGTACAGCTGGCACTTCTGTGGTGATTTGAAGGTAGTTGCACTTTTATCGGGACTGCAGCAGGGATATACAAAATACTTGTGTTTCTTATGTGAGTGGAATACCCGAGCAAGGGAACTGCACTACTTGTGGATGAAATGGACTCGCAGACAAAATGTAGCAGCTGGAGAATATCCAGCACCCAGCTGTGGTTGAGGCTCACACAATCATGCTACAACCCCTTCACTTCAAAATTTGTTCTCGTCTTTATCATGCATTTCGTGATGTACACAACAGTTATTCCAGATTAAAAACAAAGAAAGAACTATAGTCAATTTTGCACTTTGACTGTCATTTTCGTGTTAAAATGTTTGATAAGAAATGACTAACTTTATTTCAGTAACATAACATTTGTAAAAATTTGTTGACCAGTGGAATAAGTAAAACTTGATCCTTGACTCATTTTAGAAAAAGTTTACAGCTTGTGAGATTGAGATCAGCTCTGTTGGAATTCGAAGGTTTTAAAACTGACCTTTGTATAAAGCAGATGCTTAACAAGAGAAAGAAAGAAAAAAAGAGACAACTGATGGAACGAAGGAATTTTTTTCGCAATCCCGAAATATTGTACCCAACTAAGTGGAGCTAAGGCAAGCGAGACCACCTTGCATTTAGTAACCATAGCTACCAAACCTTTACCTTTAAACCGGCCGTGAACTCACCTCTGACCGCAGGTCTAAGTATTCCTTCACCCTCTCCACCGACACCATGTTTGTTTCAAGGTCGCTAATCTGACGAACCAGCCAGCTCAGATATTCCGAGAGCTGTGAGAACATAAAAACAACAAAGGTCATATCCGGGTGGTGGAAGGGGAAGAGAAATAACCGCTATTACAAAACCAGACAGCACGCTCTTATTGGTACAACACCCACACATCAGAGGAAGATTATGACCGACGATCAGCAATACCCAAGGAGCACCTACAACCTCCTCTTTTTGATGTTAGCTTGTGGTCGTCATAAAATGTTAAAATGATCTCAGCTTCTTTGTGTCCATCTTCCGTAAAAATGGCTGACAGTTTGAGTCACGACTATAGACTGTTCTCTGTCAGATGTCGTAAGGGTGTCAGTTAAAGAAACTTTGACAAAAGTGTAATAAGTTCTTATACTGCAAATAAATATCTCTTTATGTGCAAGATCATAATCATGTCTGCCGACAACAATAATAATTATCATCATATACTATCACCAAATACACAGAAAGAAAACATTTATAAAAACATACATACATATATATCTACATACATAAATACATTATTGTTCAATCACCTGCATTGCGTAAGTCACAGAGAATCCCAAAGTTCCTCCTCCAATGCCAGGGGTGATAATGGAACAGATGGCAGCACCGAAGATGAGAAGATTTGTGATGGTTTCTACGTTCATTGTCATCCATCTGGTGATAAACAGCGGGCCTCATGTTAGGCCGAATCCACAAGCATGGACTACATGATGTTCGTGAGGCCACCGAATGAGCGGATTTATTTTTACTCTATATTGTGTCAATTTATTCTTTACTTCAAATGCTGTTTCCCTTGAGTTATTTATTTTTGCCTTTGCTAACAAGTTTTTTAATCGAACTATCCAGGAAATTAACTAATATTTATACGAAAACAACATTTAGACATTTCTTTTCCCTATTGATGCAGTCTTATTTGGTCAGATTGTTAGAAGTTAATTCTACTCTCAGCAGTGCACGGATAACTAAGTCACGGGCACAACTTCCCATTCTGAAGATGTAAGTGTAGTTTGTATTATCATGATTCTCAGCTAAAACCCAGTCTGCTGGTTCGAAACCCGGGTGGCGAAGAGAACTTGCGCCCGTTGACTAAGCTTTTGGGAATGGAACCTGACTCCAAAGAAAGTGAGAAATATATAAATAGCGAGAGATTTTTATATTCCCGTGTATAGCAAATTAGTGCTCAATAAATAAGCTTTCGGGCAACGTACATCCACGAAACATATCTGTGAAGTCAACAATTTAAACGGCAACCAATACAAATGTGGTCAATGATCTCGCTTTCTCTCTCTCTCTCTCTCTCACGCACGCACGCAAGCACGCACACACACAACTATAGCATGTACTTAAGAAGAATGGTATTCATGAAAAGATGCACAGAGCCATTAAAGCTATGTATGAAGTTGTTAAGGCTAGAGTGAGTTGGGGGGATTTGACCGAGTATTAGAGGTCTTAAAGAAGGAGATACAGACATTCGTCAACAGATGTCTGCGCCACATCCTCAACATCAGATGGCCCGAGATCTCCAATACAGACCTGTGGGAGAGAACCAATCAAAAACCTGCCAGCCAAGACATCAGGAAGCGGAAGTGGGGCTGGATTGGTCACACCTTACGAAAGCCAGCCGACAACTTAACGAGACAAGCTCTAGGGTGGAATCCACAGGGGAGGCGCAGGGTTGGGAGACCCAGAGAGACGTGGAGGAGATCAGTCCACAGAGAGGTAGACAGCTGGCATGACATGGTCCCAAATAGAAAGGAATGCCCAGAACCGGTGTGGTTGCGGCGCTATGCTCCACTGGAAGCGAACAGGAATAAGAAGAAAAAGAAGAAGAAAGAAGGAGAAATGTGTAATCGCATTTTGTTTTACTAATTTATAAATGAATTAACTAATGACAATAGGCAGAAAGGTATTCGCGGCATCCAGCTTTCGTCTGACTATTCAGTTGATTATTTTACTTTTTGCTGATGGTATCGCGCTTACAGCAGTGGGTCTGCAAAATCATCTTAATGTTTTGTATCAAGTTTCCAAACTTCTGTACGTTGTGGATAATATAGAAAAATCTAACACTGTTGTGTATATTATATACCTTTGGTGGTTTTGTTATGCTCCCCGTTGAAACGGGCCGATGGCTGATTCAGTCAAGCTATTCTGATTCTGGTTCTGTCTCCCTCCCCCCCCACCCCACACACAAAGCTCTTTTTTTCTTTCGAAACGTTTAGCTGTCATAAGAAATCATTGTTTCTCAAGGTATTTTCTGATCTTAAAATAACCTTTACCCTTACCTGTGTGCGCTAAGACTAGTGAAGTACAAGGACTGGTTTCTGTCTACCCGTCGTTTTATCTCCTCGATGAAGCGGTCGACCACTTGGTAGGCGCGGATGGTGGCGCCGCCGCTGATGGTCTCGCTGAAGTGGAGGTAGATGGGGCTGTGAGTGACCGACTCCATCCTCTTCAACTGCCGGGATGTCGGAATGTAAAAGCTCTGCACGCGCACAGTTGACGTTAATTAGAGAGAGTTGTGAGAAAGTATCAATGATTATAAATTTTCACTCTCCTGTATTCGTGTCAACCGTGATTTGGTGACTTCTCGCTGAGAACACCTAGTGTGCTCCCTGACATAAACCTTGAAGGAGATTGACTCTTTCTTAATTTTTCCATTTTTTATATTATGCTTGAGAAGAAAATTTGTTTAGAATGTTCTTTTGCGTTTCTGGAGCATGTTGCAGTTTTTTCCCGACATTCTTTTGTTTCTTGAAACGATTTCCTGAGAACGCTCTATGCGTGTCCTGAGAATACGAGGGCAAATTGTGATCAAAATTATGTTTGCGTTTTGTAGGAGTTCTGTGAAAATCAAAGATTATTTTTTAAATAATGAGTTTCATGGACTTTGTTACAAATTACTTTGCTCAAAAGTTTTATTTTTTTTATTAGCAGTGCATGAAGTACACCATTTGAATAAAACTTTTGTCGATGTGAAGATTGATATAGTTTTCAGAGGAGCAAAATGTTGTACAAGACAGTTACCTGTAGTGAACTGTACAGGCAAAAGATTACCTGTGTGAGGTAGTACGGGATGAGGATAGTAATGACTAGGAGGATGAAGACCGGCGTACTGATGGAGATGACGATGATGGTGACAAGAATCATCGTCCCGATAGAGATGGAGTCGTGAATGGTTCTTGGAATGATGTTGTCGATGGTCTCTATGTCACGCGAAAATCTGAAAATGTTTTGAAAGAAAAATTTCTTAATTTCAACCATGCAATCTTTAGCTTTGAATTAATCTTTGACAGTTGGTTTAAGTAAACAGGAAAGGAGGGTGAGAGAAAATGAGAAAGAAACAGAGAAACAGAGATAAAAGGACAATGCCAGTAAAGGGTGAGGAGTTTCATAACTAAAGGATAGAGGGGAAGAGAGAAAGAGAGAGAGAGAGCATGCAAAAAAGTAGGAAGTAACAGAGTTGGAGATAAAGAAAGACAATGAGAGACCGAGAGAAACAAACAAAACAGAGCGAGAGACAAAAATGAAAACAAAGAAGAGAGAAACAGGAAAAGAAAGAGACCGCTTGGGAGTGAGAGACGGAGAACAATAGAAAAAGTAAGAGAGAAAGAGGTAGAGAGAAAGAAAGAGAAAGACGGAGAGAGAATTATTTCAATTCCTTATTCTGCTGGGGAATATGCCCTTTGACATGGTCCACACGATAAAAAAACATTTAAGTAATTTTGCAAATCAACAGATAAAAGGCATATGTCAATCAATCGGAGTGAGTGAGAACGAGTAACAGTAAAGTTGTTAGCAAAAAAGCTAGAGAGAGAGAGAGAGAGAAGACTGGAAGAAACAACAGGACGAAAGGCACGTCTGGTTAAAAAATTATTAAGAAGAAATTACAGAATGAGTAACAAGCGTTGTATAGACAAATGAATTAGTAAAAAAACAAAGAGAAAAGGAATACTTAGAGGTGTAAGGGATTTACATAAACTATCAGAAAGCAAAGGGACAACTTAGATTTTTGTGAAATAATAAGTAAAGTCTAATGGATATAAAGTTAATTCACCTGTTGATTATTCTCCCAACTGGGGTCGTGTCAAAGAAGACCATCGGTGACCGCAGTATGCTAGCAAGAAGTTTGGTGTGAAGGTTTTTGGACGCAAAAACCGTTCGAAACCAGATCAAGAAGTTGCTCAGGACCAGCGTGACGACTGTACGAAACGAAACACGAGCACAAATTCAAACATGGTCTACCCTGCGATTGACTAGTTAGTATTAGAAACCACGTGGTTTTCTTGTCATTTACGCTTCTAAGTGTTTGCACAACTTGCTGTGGGTTGCGGACATCTTCGTTACTGTCAACAACCCAGGAAGTGCTAGCGTCTGAAAAAAGAAAAATCAACCATGGGTCTAGAACAACAAACGCCATAGTTCTTTGTGACCAAAGAAGGGCCTTTAAGACAGAAAGGAAAACTAGCCACGAAACAGATTTTTAATACAAAGAAGTGTGTTGTGCAATTAGAAGGATGAAGCCAGCCAGGGAGGACCAATGCCAGTCCATAGAGGAGGGAGTGGCACTGGGTGAGAGCAAATAGGCTTACATGTTAGGATCCTCACTAAGACAGGTGCACACAAGAACTTAGTCATCGAAAACAAAAATGGGTGGCTCAAACAGAAAACACTGCTGTAATCAAGTAATGAATTGAATTATGCAAACAACCTGTACAACTTCCAGCTGAAGACACGGTAACAGCCTTTAGAACACCCAGACTAGAACCAGAAAACCTGCAGACTTAGCAGTACTGAGGGAAGAGGTTGAAAGAGCGGTACGCAGTCTGACGAGGGGGAATTCACCTGGCGCTGACAACACCCTACCTGAGTTGCTCAAGCAGGATGGGATAAACACCCAAGCCTCTTACTGCTCTGTCCCAGAAGGTCTGAGAAAGCAAGAAAGCACCCAGTAATGGACGCAGTCCCTAGTCATACCCTTTCTAAATAAAAGGCAAACAGTGTTAGAACTACAGAACAAAAAGAAATTGTAGCCACCGAAGCAAACTGAAATCACTTTGTTCTGCTAAAATTGATACAGAATATCATCAACACTTTGGAATTGATATCAGAATAACGGGCTTAAGACCAGGTAGTAGCACAGTGAGCAGGTCTTCAACTCTCGCAAAATATGGAAGCCTCTTCATGGTCAGTGGAGCCTCTATTACAGCCCTAATAGACATTAAAAAGGCTTTTGACAAAGTCTGGGACGAGGGCTTTGGTATTTGATTCTATAATTCAACATCAAATAGGGTCTCGTCATTAATGGGCGCCGCCCATCAACTGTGATTTTCAACGTCTTCTTGAAGAACCTCTTGCGTGAAACCCTCGACGACCATCAAGCTTCTATTTCCAGCGGTAGAAAACCGATTTGCAACATACGCTTTGCAAACGACATCGAGCTGTAAGTTGGCATCAACAGAGAACTGGAAGGTCTTTTCAATATATTGACCGACAGTTCGAACGCAAAAAGAATGGAGAACAGCACTGATAAAAACAAAGTAATGGTCACTGGAAACGCAAATAGCTACACGGATGGAGAGGTAAACAACTTGAGAGCCGTTCTCTCCAAAGAAGGAATGGTCATTGGCATCGTAAAAGCAGAGATCTACATACTTGTGGTACGGCTCGAGGAAGTAAACAGTTTGAAGTACTTTAATGACTAAGTACGCGACAGATATCCGCTTCATAAGGATCGCGACAGCAACAGCTGCAATGGTAAGACTGGACAGAGTCTAACGCAACCAGAACATCAAAATCTACAAAAGTCCCTCGTCGTATCGATCCTGCTTTACGGATATGAAACTTTGAATCTGCATGCCAATACGGAGAAGAAAATACAGGCATTCGAGAACAACTGCTGGAAGGGGATTCACCAGATCTCATACAGTCGCCACACTAGCAGGACACCAGGAACCCCTCCTTGCAGTAGTGGAGCAGCGTGAGCTAGTCTCGTGTGGCCAATTGACCCGGAACGACACTTTATCAAAGACTGTTCTTGAAGGTACTTCAAGGCTGACGCCACGTAGGACACGGGAAGAACGGGATTATGCACGTGAGTAGTGGAGTGGTGTCCCTTCGCCTAATAGGCTTGAGAGGGGCAGCTAACCACATTTTGTTTTCTTCTTGGATTTGTTGTCCTTGTAGTGCCTGTTGTACCTATTTGTACTTTTTCCGATGTCATCGGCACTATGTTGGACTGTTTACTTGCCTGTGCCCTTTTATCCTCTCCTAATATGAACATTCTCAACCCCGTTAATCCTCCCTGGCTAACGCCATCAAAGTTATTTTCACTTTTACAAGTCGACCCTGGGATAGACTTTACATCAGTACTAAACAGTCATGGGTGTCAACATTGTAGTGCAATTTCTGCTTTGTGAGCATCTGGATATTCTCCTGATAGTTTGATCAACGTGTTTGATTGTTTATCTATTCTGCTCTAGCCTACTGTCGTTCTGTCTCATCGTCATCTTGTTCTCTGACTGTCATCCGGCAGAGGAACGACCTGGCATTACCATTAACTTCAGAGGATTTTGTCTCTGCTGTATTTTTGTGTTTGTAATGCGCGGAGAGCCTGGCTTTTGTTGGGATATATATATATATATAAGCGATATAAGCTATATATATATAAGCTCAGACTATCATCATTATTATTCCAAATACCTGGCCACCAATGATTGAACTGATTATCTAGTGCAGGACAAATGAGTAAACTACGACTGTCTACACGTATTTGTCTGTTCAAAGAAAGCAGTTCCCATGACTAGTGACCGGTAGGTAAGGGAGCCTGTAGAGGTAAGTAGCACACTATGACCAGGTCACTGCATGTCGAATGCAACCAGCCAGGGCACAATGTTTTATTGTAGTAGGGGGTTGGGTGAGAGAGATAGGGGAGGTAGTTTTCAGTCGTCGGCGGGGAAGTGGATAAGACTTGACATTTTGAGTACACCGACCTCCAGGGTAAGAGCATCGCCGTGTTTGCCTACGCTGCATTTGTGAACACATATCTTTGATCTTAAAGTAGATGACAGAATCACAATTTACACTTCATATAGTAATGTCACTGGGGGGTTGGGGAGAGGATAGGATGTTATTCAAAGTTGTAGACCAAACTTCATTTTTTCTACCATGTTTCTTCCTGTCTTCCTTTCCTCTATTGTCTCTTCCCCCGTCTTTCCCTCTCTTTGTCTTATAAACCAAGATTACAAAAACTTCCTTGCAATTGTTTTACTTTCTTAGTGTTCGATGCTGTTATTAAACTATTTTCCGTCGGAATGAATTCCGTTCCTAAGCTTATTCTAAACCGGACAAATATGGACGACTATTTGATTATCAAAAGTTTTTTATGAGAATAGTACGTTCCTCCGTATTTGACCTTTGGAGAAAAGGCTGGAGGTTATGTCCTAATGCCATCAACTTCGTTACTAAATAAATGTCTTCTCATTGTGTTTGCCGTGTTCAATAACTTTCTAACTACTTTTTAACAATACCCAACACATACTTTGTGCGATACCAAACAATCCAAACACCGTCAGGTAGTAGTCGTTCTTGACTTTGTAGTCGTGCCGCAAGGTGGCGTCTCCGTTGGATGTGGCGTCAGTCCAGCGGCTGAGCCAGAAGTTACCAGAGGCGTTGGAGGCTTGAAAGAGGAGGAAGAACAGAATGGATGCCACTAAAGGCACTGTTCCCGCTGTTCGTATGTAGGTGAGAAGCACGCTCCATTTCACCTGGAAGAGAGGTTGGACAGTTAAACAAAATATGGGGTAAAGATAGCAGACCAGACTTATTACTATCGTGTTACCTCTACACATGAATTTAATTACCTGGGTCTAGTTGCCCAGGGGCCAGTTGCACAACACGTTTCTAAACCTTAAAACTGTTGTAAATAAGCAAATTCTCTTCTTAGCCATTTTGATGCATTGCATAAAAACATACAAAAATTGTACTAATAGGACGGAAAAGTCAGACTTAAAAAACTTTATCTTACTGAGAGCAGTTTTAGTTTTAAAAATTCTAAAATTGTGGTGTGCACTTTGAACTAATTATCTAAATAGAGTTAAGGCCTAAAATTGTTTAAAATTAGAAATGTTTTGTGCAACTGGCCCTTGCATGTTTGTAAAAACGAAAATCTGGAAGCGTTTTTCAAAAATAGCTTCTATGCCATTTAGATGCGTTGCACAAGCGCGTACAAAAATTGGTGCTGACGTGAACGTAAGTCTGACTTAAACAGTTGTGCGCCGTGTTTCTATAAAACTTATTATCTAAATACATCTAAGGTCCAGAAGTGTTTAAAGTTATGAATATGTTGTCCAGCTGTCCCCTGGTCTTTTAGGACTCAGAGGACGTTTCTTGGACAAATAAAGTTGGTCATTGTCATTGTTGTATCATGAATTCACAAGAAGTTATTATCCATGCTTCCCTTTTTGAAGTGTCTTCCTTGCCCTTCCATTAATAGACACCCGACTCCCAGTATATCGGTTAAGGACCATCCGTTTATGTCTAGTAGATAATGTTTATGTACAATATGTTTATTTTAGTCCGTAGTAATTGTCTACACACTAAGTATCCTTTTTATCATTACAATTGTCTATTTTTGTACTTTTGTCTGCAAGATAATTTTCTGAAAACATGTTCGTCGGTTGTACACTGAATGTTTGTGTACCTGATGTTTACCTTGTTATTAGCAGTGTATATATTTTCTGTCTACATAATTTTCTCTTAAGTACGTCGCTATTGTCTATACAGTGAAGAGCTATCTATATTATGCGTATACACATATGACCCTAATATAGTTATATTCATTCGCAAAACATGTTGAGGGAATAATCTCTCCTTGATTT
The DNA here is from genome assembly GCA_004794655.1 of Marisa cornuarietis. Taxonomy (NCBI): domain Eukaryota; kingdom Metazoa; phylum Mollusca; class Gastropoda; order Architaenioglossa; family Ampullariidae; genus Marisa; species Marisa cornuarietis. The sequence continues at coordinate 4,119,876 of SMMW01000521.1, forward strand.
GTTTCCTTTTGTTTTGGTCACTTTCAATTTAGAAATTACCATTGGATATTCATGTTTGTATTTATCTCGACTGTAATTGGTCTTTTCTTTTGCAGGTGGATTGTATGTCATGCTCTCTAATAAATAAATTGCGCTACATCATCATCATCATCATCATCATCAATCATCATCAATCATCATCAATCATCATCATCATCATCATCATCATCATCATCATCATCATCATCATCATCATCATCATCATCATCATCAAGTACTTGCTTACATACATTTCCTTTCTCAATTGTCTCCTCCAGCACCAGAATATCATTGTCCTCCTGTGACCTGTCTTCTTCCAGGTGGCGCCTGATGGACGAGGATTTTGATCTCGTCCGTCTGGACTTACTGGACAAACGACTTTCAAGTTTCAAGTCAACCGCATCGAAATTCCTGTGCAAATTGGAACAAGAAATATCTACAAACTACGAAGGACCAGTTGCGCCATAATTTTCAAAATTTCATAAGCTTGCATTTTCTTTAGTTTCACTGGAGATGACATTAACAGCAGACTTTTTCTAATCAACGAGGTTCAAATTAGTGTACTGTCAGTTTTTTGTCGCCAGATTTGGGCTTTAATAACCAACAACACTACAGGCCGTTTGTTACATTATTAAAAGACACACATACACGTTTCTTAATATGCTTACATATCAGTCATGATCAGGACAACGTTAACTGTAAAACATCACACAAATGTACCAAAGGTAATGGTAAATGCTAACAAATGTAAACAGTTATGACCAAGGTTTACCTTTGGTTTCATTGGGACATGTGTGAATAAACTGTTAACTGACCTCCCTCCCGTACCATCTCCACACGATGTCCATGTTGATCAACCCCACACAATGATCTCCGTCTGCTTAGGGGATTCTTAATAATCCACTATTAATTATGATAGAACGAATGAATGAATTTATTTATTTATAATCTGCAAAGAAGTTTTAATAATGTAAGCAAACCTGCGTCTAGAGTAGTCTAGACAAGTCAGATCTTCACCGGAAGTTGCGCCATCGGAAGTCGCCGTCTCCACGTCCTCTCGGATCTTGTTGATGAGCGTCGACACTGTGAGAAGATGTAAAAGAACTTGTTATGATAATTATGCTTTTAAAAAATCTTGAGCAGAGCGGTTCTTTGATCCACGTACTTTGAAAGTTACATCGTGTATGCCCGGTAACAATGTTGCGGTAAAAGAAATCATATCTTAGGTAAGTGATCAGACTCAAACCAAACACTACAGGTAGGTGAAAGCAACTGATAGTGAATAGTACAATCGACTGTAGAGCAGACGTTTGCTGGTTCGAAGCAGTGTCCTAGAAACGTAAGCTACGTACATTGAATGCCTGTAAGCAATTCGAGCTCTTAAACCCTTCACCATTTTACCTATTACGTTCTTAGGCTTATGACACGTAAAGCTACTGTTAAAGTCAATCCGCGAAAGCGTGAAACACGCCTCCAACATGAAATTGTGAAGTTCTGAAGATGATTGACATCAAGAAGTCACAAAGTAAAAATTAACCAAACAATGTTGCATTTGAGATCACGTGACTAACTCTCGGGGTCTTCCTCTTCCTCCTCTTCCTCCTTCTGTTGCAGGTGAAGCTTGAGGAAGCGGGCAAATGGTCCGTTGTGGGACATGAGAGTGTCGTAGCTGCCTTTCTCCGAGATTCCGTTGTCGGACAGCACGATGATCTCGTCGACCATCGGCAGCCAGTGGATACCGTGCGTCACCAGCACCCGCGTCTGCTCGCAGAGACATGGACAGCAGCTAATGAAACAGACGACGATTGACTGATGAGAGAGAGCTGATAATGACTGGCTGATGGAACAGAAAGAGGGGGCACAGGGATAAGCACAGGGATGTCAATGAATATGACAGTGAAACTGTTAAAAATAAGATAAAACGTTAATAAAAACTTAAATAACGCTTATACTAGGGTTAATTTGCAACAAACCCAATGCACATAGCGTCTTGAGAAAGTCACAAAAGAAAGATCGATGTTATGATGACACCGTTGCTAATAATGTGAAGTTATTAAGTGCTCAAGTGTGAAAGACGAGTGATTCAAACATATTATTTTCTTTTTAAAGAAAATTAAATATGACACTCACTCTTCAAATATTCGTTTACACTTATTCTTCTTTCACAACATTTCTACAATACAATACAATTTTATTTATCCCCAAGGGCAATTCCAAATAATGCTCGTACTACAGAACATTTCTCGTGATAAGGAATGAGAAGTGGCTTAAATGCAACAAATAGGAGGAAAAGCAAAATTAAGCATAAAGGGGAGAGAAAAAAAGGAAGTAAAGATAAGAAAATATCAAAAACGGAAGAAAAGTAAACAGAAATACTTCTTCTTGTTTCAGAATATTTAAAGAAATGTAAAAAGAAATCTCGGTGCTTTTAAAAGTGTGATTTAAAAGTAAATGCACGCCTCCCGGTCGATCCTTTGGTGTGACCTGACCTTATGCCGGAGCAAGCCGTTGGGTCCAATGACCTCGGTGAAGATGTGTTTGCCCACGTGCGAGTCCACGGCGCTGAGCGGGTCGTCCAGTAGGTAGATGTCGCTGTCACTGTACACGGCGCGGGCCAGGCTCACTCTCTGCTTTTGACCCCCACTAAGGTTGATGCCCTGACATCATCATCATCATCATCATCATCATCATCATCATCATCATCATCATCATCATCATCATCATCATCATCATCATCATCGTTTATGAAACGAAAATTTACAAGAAAGTAATAAACAAAGCATGCCAAGTCTGAACACCATACCCTTTCACCAATCTCAGTCATGTCTCCAGCAGGCAGTATTTCGAGGTCACGCTCGAGTGCGCATGCCCGCAGGACCTGTTGATATCTTTGTTCGTTTAAGAGTTTCCCGAACAGCACGTTATTCCGTATCGTGGTATTTTGTATCCACGCTTGTTGAGGGACGTAAGCCACAGAACTCTGAAATATGGTGTGTTGGTTTGCTTTGTAAAATATTTACGCAGATCGGGATAAAAAGACCACGTCCGTTCTCGATATACACGCCTAAAAACATCTCTATGCACAGAAAGGGATCAAGAGCACTGACGTCAGTATTGTACATGGAAATGGATTCATTTAAGTTATCAAGACATCAGCCACACACAATGATTTTAAGAAAGCAAATTGTGCACTGAGTTTATAACAGTGATTAAAAGAAAACGGACTCCACTAAACTTTATCACTACCCTTACTGAATGTTGTATTTATTTATTTATTTACTATAGAATAACAGCAGTTCGTAGTACTAGTAAAAACAACAGCAGAGGTCACTTGCAAAACTAAAATTCCAGTAAAAGGTGACCCAGTACTTAGCTATTGCGTGAGAAAACATTATTCTTTACCTTTATGATTACTCTCCCTGATATTTTCTCGGTTTCTCCGAGAAATGCCGAGATCAATGACGACTTTCCGCTTCCCACGTGACCCACCACTGCCACTAGCCTGCCGACTCCGACGCTGATGTCGATGCTGCGATTATTTCTCATTGATTTTTAAAAAAGAAGTAGAAATAATTTTAACTTATTGTCACTAGTGTATAAGTTATTAGATCTTTAACTTAGAAGAAAAGTCAGATTTTTTAAAAAGTTGAAATGTATTACATGCGTTAGAAATAGACGGAAATATAAAATGCATATTATCAGAGCAACACAAAACAAGCAGCTTTTTAGATTTAAAAATCTATTTTTCTTTTAATTTGCAAAACATTTGAGAGTGTTACTTTCTATCTTAGAGAGACATTTCGGAGAAAGATTGTGCTTCAGTTTACACAAAACTAACATTATTTAATCGCTAGGTAACCCGTCTTTTGATCCGCCCATCGACAGCGTGTGGTCTGAGACAAACATAGCCACGTGTCGAGCGAACCTCGTGTCTCTTCCACCCGACTTTGGCGATCATTTTATGCCATTAACATCTCATTATGACTCCGCCAAAAATCGCACACCATTTTTATTTAAAAAAGAAATCATGAATGGAAAAAGAATGTTAACAGTGTCAAACTTGTTAAAGTGTGTACAGTTGGCTAAATGTTATACAAGCTTCAGTCGGTCAGCGCAACATTGAATTCACATCACCATTGGAATCACTACAATTATGGAAGCTTATTGTCATTTCAAGGCAAAATAAAATGGTAGTGGAAAGAGAAGAAAATGTCACGAGTACCTAGCAGTAAGAAATAGAATTACAAACAAACTAACAGAAGCGAAGAAATTAACAAACAAAATAACAGAGAAACAAAGAGATTAACAAACAAGCTTCAGTTGCACAACACATTTTTAATTTAAAACGCTTTTAGGCCTCAACTCTATTTAGATAATCAGTTTAAGGGCACACCTCAATTTTAGAATTTTTAAAACTAAAACTGCTTTAAGTAAGATAAAGTTGCTTAAGTCTGACTTTCCGTCCTGTCAGTACAATTTTGTATTTCTTGAGCAATGCATCTAAATGGCAGAGAAGAGGTTTTGCTCCTTTAGAAAAGTTTTAAGGTTTAGAAACATGTTGTGCAACTGCCCATGAATTGCAAAGTAAAGAATTATTCACTTTTTCAAGACAGGTTCGTAGTTTTTGTCCCATGTGAACGTTCCATTTCGGACAGATATGGCGTTCGCTGTTGAAAAATAATGAACGTCGCTTAGAGTGAACGGTAGACAACTGTCAAAAGTATTATATAAATAATCTAGATAAATAAAACGCAAACAATACAAATAAAATTAGTAAACAATCCTTATTTCACAAAAAGAAATAAATCGTTTTAAATCGTTTGATCATTCCTATTTTAGCTCTGCGTGTAATTTAGATATGCATGAATTTCTGTTATCAAACAATTAAAATGTCTGGTTACTTTAGGATTCATTAAGAATTCAAAAAATCGGAAAATCTGAGAGGCTTTAATATCTGTAAATCATATTCCTGATTACCTCTATTAGCATAAGCCTTAGATCTCTGTTTTATTTATTAAAGACAGTTTAGCCATAATTAATAGTTGCCGGCATTGTTTCGATGATGTCAGTGTTATGGCATCTCACTTTGGGACTCCTTTGATTGTGTTTTAAGAAGTTTAATTAGTAATCTATTTCATGTTTCCAACACAGGAAAAATCGACAATTTGTCTCACATTCTTACGCTCCATGTAAGTTACCTGCATCGGCAGAATAGGTAACACTGTTTGTGTCAAGGTCTTTGCAGCACAGAAACTTGTTGATCCTTTGCATTGACACGAAAGACTGGGAATCAGAAACATACATAAAGAAGAAATGAGAGAAGAAGACCATAAAACATAAAAGAAAAAAGGAGAAATGCACTGAAAAAAAAGCAAACTGGACTACAAAATAGAAGAAAAAAGAAATATATAAACAAAGCCAGCAAAAAACGGAAGCAAATAACAAGAAGAAGGACAATGTAAGAAACAAAAGGAAGGTATAAAGCTAATAAACAAAAAAGTAAGAAAACAAGTACAGAACAGACAGACAGACAGAAAACAAAGAAGTAAAATTAAGGATAATCAAAAATTTAAAAAAAAATTAGAAGGATACGTTACTTTAGTTTTAGTAATCACGGACCTGAACGGTCATGGGTATGACTTTGGTTAAAAGGTTCAGGGGATCTCTCAACATGTTCAACAAGGCCAAAGACACGAAGGCCCGCCGAGCGTCCAGGTGGTTGTCAGGAGAGACCTCCACAAATGTTGCAAACGTGGCCAGGCTTACCTTCAACACGGAAAGTGGTTTTGAGAGACTACAGAGAAGTGATAACAATAATAATACACAAGCCTTAGATATGGTCAACAATCGTATATACTCAACGTCTTTCTTCTTAAGGACACATTGCTTTCATTTTTTTCTGCCCCACCGAATTCTTTTCGTTAGTAATACATCTCCTTCTCTCTTTTTGTCTCTCTTGCATAATTCACTCTAGTAACACTAAAACAACTCAATTCCGATTAAAAGAAAACAAAGCAGTCACTTCAAAGACTGACCAGGAAAGGTGCGAAGTAGCAGCACACACCCATAAACATGTTCAGGTAGGCCATTCTAAGCAGCACCTTTATCTCCTCGTTCCTCAAGTCTGAGATCATCTTCTCAAACGAAGGTTCCCATGCGTACATCTTTACCACCTGAGGACAGGTGTAACAAGGTGAGTACAACGTGCTGATGGTGATGATGCTGTTTACTCAACAAATCACATGACTCTGACCTCAGAGCACGTTCCGTGATATATTACATGTAGATAAGAGAATATTGAGTAACCTGAGTCAAATATTTTTCCTGGGCATAAACTTTATCTAGGCTTTTGAGATCATCAGACGCCAACCTTTGCCGACTATAATGAGCCGATCGACTGGGTTCACAGTTGTTGTTATACTTCTTTTTCAAAACAATATCCCCTAAAGAAATAAAAAATACGACTGAACTTAAGAACAGTAAGCTTATATACATTACAAGACTGGTTTGTCTTGCAGTGTTCATGTATCACCGTGGCTTTGTAAAGAAATATTTGAAGAACACTATAACAATTTAATTTATATTTTTTATGTTTATATTCTTACTGATTTCAAAACCAGCATGAAATTTGAAAGTAAAATTGGCTGAATCGGCTAGTTCGAATCCAGTCTAGTCTTAGGGCACTGTTGTTATTTTACATTTAAACATCATCTTCATCACCACCCGTTGGTGGGCACTTTTTGTTTTAAAAAACGTCTGGGCTTCGCCAGTGATAACCAGTTGAAAACGGGTGGATGTGAATCCTCACAAAACATTAATTGCGCTTATGTGCGTGTAAATGAATACAAGCAGGCACCCACGTAAGCTTAAACGCACACACACAAATGAGTCAAAGCTGGAAATCTAATGTAAGGCTACTGATCTTTCCGAAAAGAGCTTGGCTAGCAACATAAAAACAAAATGGAAATGTAAAATAAATTAATACAGAACCCATATACAATTAAAACAATTGAATACTATCAAAATGTGAAACATATTGATCTTAGCTCAATAATCTAGTTCTATAATCAAGATGACAGGAAAACAGGTTGAGCAGTTAACACTGACCTTTATTCCACTCAACATATCATTGGTCAGCTTAAGCCGATTGTCTTTGAACTGCAGGTTGCTGATGTTGAGCTTCTCTTGACAACTCGAGATGTAGGAGTTGAGGGGGACGAGAAGGAGAAGCACGAAGGCACCGGCGAAGACTGAGGGGCCGATGTAGATGTAAAGGACACCGACAACCATGATGACCTGTTATAAGACACAACAGTGGTACATGTGAAATTATCTAAGAATAACCTGTTAGCGGACACAACAGGGGTACATGTGTAATAAACCATGACAATCTGTTAATGGACACAACAGTCACATGTGTTAAACTGATAACCACTTACATACGTAAAACAAACCAGCGGTAAATTATCTCGTTATTGTCATCCATGTTTAGTGCATACATGTTATAGAATATTTAAATAGTGATAGCTTTGAAGTGAGAGGGTTGAGGCTCTGTCGCTTGTCTGTGACAGAGATTGTAAAGTAGTTAAATATGCCTTGCAGTCATACAGAAACATTGTGTACTTGATCTATCACGGGAAGTAATGTCTTGGGTTTCACCGTGAACCTAGGCACAATGTACCACTTACATTTACTACTCCTTTAACCTTTGGGCCTCTTATCCTTGTCAAGAAGATAAAGTACACAATAAGAAATTTCACTTACTGTAAGCAGAGTGCAATAAAGTGCAATACCTGAATATTGCACAGTTCAACAGCCATCATATAGTAATAATATTAACGAAGTGTGCTAGGAAAAAATAGCACAATAACACTTATTGCACATTTGTCTATAAAGTGTATTGCATTAATAATAATAATAATAATAATAATAATAATAATAATAATAATAATAATAATAATAATAATAATAATAATAATGTGAGCTTTTATAGCGCAGTTCCCCAGCAAAAACCAGGCTCACCGCGCTTTACAAAGAAAAATCTGTCAACAAGAAAAGAGAGAAAAGTGCCCTTGAAGCAACCAGCAAAAAATTAAAATTCATAAGGGTAATTTCAACACACACGTGGACAAATAGACACACGGACACGTCAACATGAATAGAAACATAGATAGGTTTCTCTACATCGTTTCACATGTACAGATAACTTTTCTCACACATGCACATGCTTGTTGTTGAACATGTTAGTATTACTAGAGGAAAAAATAACCTTTAAATTGATACCAAAAACATGGGGACTAAAGCATAGTGCTCTAAAACCAACTGTGAAAAAATAGATAGCGATTTTTATGGACACGAAATACACACTGATTAATATTGGCATCAGAAGATGTCAAATTCCATAAACTAGAAAACAAGCAGGTCTTTTGCTCAGAAAACAGCTCTCTAATGTGTCGAGATCTGCTGTAAAGGTAAAGCCGGATTGCGCTCCAACGTCAATCGCCGCCATGGCCGACAAGGTAACCATGGAATCAATGCAGAGGTTTATGCAGGATGTTTCTTCCTCCATTATTCGCATCGTTCTGTGTGAGAAGGATTGTCGGTGAGCTCACACATTTATTTCATGATTTTGCATATCATTTAGTACGGAAAGCTCAATGACATGGATGTGCTATTGCATGTGTTAGTTTTAGAACAGCCGAATTCTTGTAGTAGGATCATCAGGTTATTTTTAAAATCACCAGAAAAGCCAGATTCTTGTCAAGAATTTCTGGATTGAGCCACAGGAGGCAATCAACAGCATGTTGAGGTAGTCATAGTCTGTTCACTGGCGCCAGTCGTAACGATTGTGGAGAGAGAGTTGTGGATGCCAGTGAGACACGCCCCTATGTATAACACCTCCGCTATGCAAGTATTTCAGAGCATGTAGTATAATCCACAGGATCTGTGTGACCGCTAGTTCTGGCAGTCCTGTTATGTAAAAGGCAGGCAGTAGGTCACGGCGAGAACCTGAGCCGACAGCAGGTATGACTGTCTACAGTTCATGGCGATAGACGAAACTACAGTAATGTGAGAGAATAATCTCATGTTGTAACTGCTTAGTTAATACAAATAGTTCTTGTCCATAGATAATCGTAGATAAGCTGGGGACGCAGCAAATGCAGTCTGTAGGTATAGATCAAACTGTACATCCAAACAAAATCATGCGACGAATGGCGTAATAAACCGTCAGCTGGCTTTCGATTGAAATGCAGAAGGCCGTTGTTGGAACTAAATCGCCGCAGACAAGAAAATCATTGAAACAGAAAGACAAAGAAGCATGTGTCAAATAATAGGGACAAAACTCACTACAGGTCATAAAAGACAACAACAAAAATACTGAGAGCTAGTCCCCTCCAGCCGGTTAAGCGAAGGGACATTACTCTCATTTTTGAGAGATATATAACATATCTCATTACTCTCAATATGATAGAACCACGAAACGCAATTCGTCTGTATTTAAATGATCACAATAAACGCTCCATATATTTAAATGTTTGGGGACCACCTTTGACATGAAGCTTTCTTGGGACACCAACACTCAGGCTGTCGTGAAGAAAGCTCAACAGCGCCTCTTCCTTCTCTGGAAGCTGAAGTCTTTCTCTGTCTCCCAGAGATTTCGTTGGTTATTTTATAGATCCCACATAGAGATTGTGGTGTCCTTGTTTATCTGTTTTAATAACGGTTTACCAGTGAAGGACAAAATCATATTTTTTAAACCTGCTTCAGAGTTTCTAGGACAACCTATAGTGATCTTCAGGCAGGCATACACTTCTGAAAGTGTCTTCAATTCTACATATTGACAGGCATGTCCTGTCGAGAGAGTTTCATTGACCTTGGGCCGCCGATTCTGTGAGACTGAGGTTTCCTTCGTTCCTGGGATTGTGTGATTTCTGAACACTAGTGTGTGTAAATGAATTCACCATGCAGTGAGGACACTAGGGTAGTGTACCACAACACATCGCACAGTGCGCAAATGAATGAATACACAAGGGAGGAAACTACTGGTAGAATTAGGAGTTATCGATGTAGTATGGATTACTTTTCCTTTAGAAGCTGAAAAAGTCATTCAATCGGCGAATTTGTTATGTTGAAAAATAAGTGTGGTTTTAGATGTCTGCCGCCATTTGCGGAATTTGCCGGTTTCTTAATACTACATGGATTTGAACTCCGAAAGTGACAAGAAAATAGTAAGTAATATTCAAACTCTTACGTGTATTTTAATAAAACATATGTTAGTTTGGTACAATATGTTTGTATATAATGTGGAAATAATTTTTTGTTAATTTCCGACTTTTGACTTCTTTCCCAAATTCACGTTCGGATTCGAATACAGTTGGAATCTTTAATTTCATTTTAGTACAAGAAATCAAAACCTATATTTCTTAAAGTAACAAAATCTCAATGTTAAAAAATTCTCTTTAAAACAGTATATTACATATGTATTTATTATAGGTTAATAGTTACAAATATTCAAAATCTACCGGTCGAAATATTGAATTGAGGCTATCCCATGATTGTATGTCTGTTTGGGGAAGTGGAAATAAATGTGTTGTAGTATTGTTGTTTTATTGTTGTGCTTTCATATAAAGCTGCATCTAACTGCCCTCTAGGATAAAGAAAGTGTTCTATTATCTTGTTTAATTAAATCTTCGCCAAACATGAAGCCCATTACGACTAACGACTAAGTCAGGTGATACACACATTTCCGTCCGAAAATGGCGTTAGCTACTAGTACTTCTGGGGCCAGTTGCACAACATGTTTCTAAACCTTAAAACTGTTCTAAAGAAGCAAAATCTCTTCTCTGCCATTTAGATGCATTGCACAAGAACAAACAAAAATTGTACTGACAGGACGGAAAACAACTTTATCTTACTTAAAGCAGTTTAACTTTTAAAAATTCTAAAATTGTGGCGTGCACTTAAAACTAAATATATGAATAGATTTAAGGCCTAAAAGTGTTTAAAAATAGAAATGTGTTGTGCAACTGGCCACTGAGTGCGAGCGAGGATGGTTTTTGAAAGATTTAAAATAAGCACTAGACATAGTTAATTTACCCAGGTCCAGTGTAAGATGTTCCTTACTGGAACTTCATATTGTGATTTTCTTGTGTGGTCGCCACACACACTTAATTATTACTACTAAAAGAGTGTATGCTGAACCTCAGTTGGGGGGGGTGTCACGGCAAATAGTTCCACTCTTACAGTCTTGATCACTGGCGTTGATGATACAGACAGCATAAATCGACGAAACAACTCCGACAGTCTTAACGGCAAACAAATGATCAAGTCAATAATAATTCCCACATTAGGTAAACGTAATCCACACAGTTATAAATTCTTCCCAGGAGGTCACACAGCAGCTGGGGAAATTAGAAAAGCGAGGAACCACACAGTCGCTTATCAATGAAAATCCATACAGTTAATACTTCTCCACACAGTTAATATTTCTCCACACAGATAATAAAAATTCTAACCTCTTTCACAAATTCTTCCTTGTACCAGACTCTCACGTCTGCTTCTCTCTTCCAATTTCTAAACAACGTCCCCTCTATCAACATCCAATTCAGGGGTGACAATCTCTACTCATACAAGAAATACACAAGGGTGACAACCTCGTTACACCAACGTTCAGGGGTGGTAACCCATGTTCCTAACAATCAGAAGATTTCTTTAGCATTCACACAAACCTTTGTCAAACATTAACACGCCCATAAATAAATGTAAGAGCTTCTAACATATTCTAATGAGGCGTTGGCTCTTTGTGACTTGAAACAGAGATGAGAGAAAATACGGTATTGCCCTCTTCTCCATAACCTAGGTAAGAAATATTAGTTCAAATACTGATAAAATTGTTGCGCGTATGCTAGAAAAAATTGTTTAGTGAATGCGATAATGAATTGTGTTATCTCATAGTGAAAATAGTGTTGCTCTCCGGGTACCCTGAAAAGCGGGCTTCGCTCACCTGTAGAGGAGTGGTCAAAGAAACGAAAAAGAACATGGCGTCCTGAATCCGTTGGCAGTCGACGGACACGAGGCTGATTATCTCCCCGCTAGTGGCCAGTCGCCGTGCGGAGCTGTTCATCGTCAGCGACTAAGAAAACATGGACAAACAGCGACACAACTAAAATGAATTGGGTTTAAGTCCTAGCAAGGATTATACACGAATTGTGTGTGTGATTTACCTATTTAGTAAAAAGATGATTCTACCTCTATATGGGAAAAACGGAAAGTTCCACCTTCCCAATATCCAGCTCTATTGACTGGTGTTACATACAGAAAGCAGTACTTAATCCCCGAGACAAAATCTTAACCCAGGACTCTATGCTAGTCACTGTACTAGTGGCAGACAATGAGACTGACATGAAGATGACAGACAGCCATTGTTTTTCCCTCCCTTAATCGCCGATGATATAAACAACAAGACTGACATGTCTAAATAGCAAGAGACGTTTGGGAAAACGATCTACATGAATAAGCGTACATATACTTAAATAGGCTGCTGGCTGGCTGGCTGCACGGACATGTGTGTCCTGCCTCTGACAGGTATGTCAGATGCTGTGAATATTTCCGACCCTTTTGTACTTTCAGGGCGAAATGCAATATTTTCCATATTAAATAAATAGCAAACAACACCAATAAACATAAATCTGTCATTATTCCCACCTCCCACCCCAACACATTTATTTCACACGCCTGGCTTTTGTCTCACTGTTATAAGGGGTCACACATTCATCTGTCGTTCGCTCACCTTTCTGTAGATGGCGGTAATTAGGATGGTCTTCAGCTGCATTCCGACCACTTGGGCGCACCAGAAGCTAAAACAAGAGAGCAGTGTCCTGACCATGTACACCAGGAACATGAGCACCGCCAGCACGTAGCCAGACAACGCCCGCTCGCTGTTGACGTCGGAGCTGCTCACCTGCTTGATCATCAGCCTGCAACAGGTGTTCAATCGGTCCACTCAACATCTACTGTCATCACTACGCACTGGTACATTCGAGGTCCTTTGTAGCTTTCTGTAGCCTTATATTAGTCGACTATTTTACAAAACCTGTGCAAACCTGTCATGTGCTTCAATGCGTAAAAAATGTGGTCTGAATGAAATATTTTACATTTCTTTGAAATTAAACACTGATGCCTAAACAAATGCAGCTTTGAACATCAGCAATACATTTATTTTTTTAAAAAAAATCAATAATTTCGCATAGTTGGAATCTCCGAAAATTTACATCTCATCCTGCTGCACTTGCAATTATAAACGTTCGCAAGGGTTTACTATGGAGCAAATTTTTTGTGCACACATTTCGTTATATATTTATTTATTTTTTAACCAGACTTCACCATTACACCCTCTCGTTTTCTTTCTCTCTCTCTCTCTCTCACACACACACACACACACAGAGCTAAGACTATATCATGGCAAGGCAGTCGGCCCTGAAAACAGATGCCACATGCTAGCGTTTTTGCACTTTGGAACCTATTTAGGAGACTAAAGTTATGTTTATTCATATCTACGTGGTGTATAAACATTAAAATCTACTGAATATCCAATCAAACATCGCAGTAATCGTCGACTGTGTGTAAGCCTGTATTAAATTTTTCTTTTGGGAAATATGATGCTCCTAAAAAGTGTACAGAGTAATTTATTATGATTAGTAAACATTGTTATGAACATTCATTCCTTTTCCTTCAGTATTTAGATCAAGTATTGCCACACATTGTTAGTATTTGTTAAGTAGGATACATCGTCATACAATCCCGGGTTTTAGTGTTAGTTTCTTTAAAAATTTACATTAGTTTAGTACGCGACTGATTAGCAGACTCTTAATTTTCCACCCTGACCCTTTTTTCATGTGACAAAATCTGAGCACTCACCCTAATAACACAGGACTTAAAATCAACAACCCTTCAGTTGCTACGTTCCCGAGCAGCCCGATGATCAGCGAGGGTCCCACAATTTTCACCAAGGCTCGGAGCAGCGACGGTTTTTTGGGGTTGACGTCGTCGTCTCCTGGCCGGTCGAGGGTACCATAGGCTGTAGTGACCCTGCGCTCTCCTTGCGAACCGCGGGGGGAGCAGCTGGGAACGAGGGACCTGGTTTCCAAGATGGTGGCTGGAAAGTGAATGTCCCCCTGCATGGAGTCTGTCTGAAGAAGTTGAAATGAGTTCGTCATAGCCGGGCCGTGCTTGGTGTCGTTCCTTGACTTGTCTTTACTACGTCTGTCACATAGAACACACACACACACACACACACACACACACACACACATAATACTAATAATGAAAGTGAGCATCACGTATGTGTCGGTGGCTTGGTGGGTTCAGTGTACTCAAGTAGTTCTGTCAGTGGCGAAGAACATTCTGAACAGTTTCATCCGCAGTACAGTAGCTCGGTTTTTTTCATGGTTGGTTTTGCAAAGAAGGACTTGAATTATAATCGCTTGACCCCTCCATTGTAAGCAGTAGATAATTTTAGATTAATAAGAAGGCGAGTTTAATGAAAGGGGAACACCAGGAGAGGAACCTTCAGCTTGACTCAACACGGAAAACCTCACACTGTAAGGACAGACAGATTGATAGCTCTTTCTTGATTCGGTGGGTGGTGGTGCATCTTCGTTGGGAGAGCAGTTTGTCTACTTAATTCCGATAGCTAGCTTGATAAATAGTTCGCCTTTTCTTCATGCTTCGGCGCTAACTTCTGAGAGAGACAAGTGGTGTTTAGCCACACGTGATGAAGCAAAAGGAGGTCTGTGAACTCCCCTCCCGTCCTGATTAAGAGATTTGTTCACTTGCACATATCACCTGTGCTGCTCTACAACACCTCCGTGCCCTTGCCAAGGAAAAGAAAAGCCCCCCCCCCACTCCACTACCTTGTGTGTACTGCCGAGAGACATACGCTAAGGAAGACAACCCTGACACAAAACAGGTGCTTGAAGTGACATCTGGGCAAAAGGTAGCCCTCGATGTAAGTATCGGCTGCGACCTTACCTTCGGTCCAAAGGCATTGCCACGGGTCCACTGCCAGGCGCTTTAGCCCCATTGCCTTGTGGATCATCTCGGGAGAGATAAAGGCTAAGGGAGCAAACCCTACAGAAAACCAAGATCATAGCACAGCCTCCGGAGAATGACAAAGACACCTGACAGGGTTCTGGGTCACTGAGTAGAACTTGCCACGATCGGATGGGTGGGGGGGGCGCCCTCGTGTTCTCGTCTTTGGTGGCTCTGTCAACAGCGTTCGCGAGTCGGCGGACAACCATCTGTGGTGGGGCTTGGAGAGGACAGGGGCGCCGTCAAGCGAATTAATTTCTCTTACAAAACATGATGGTACATAGCAATTCAAAAAATAAGCTGGATCGGTCCTGGTCCAGTCTAACAATTCCAGGGCGGGGGGGGGGATTGAGAAATGTATGCGACTAAAGCCATCGTTCCCACCTTGAATTCTGTCGTCAAGGACCCTGCCATTTTCAAGGGTTGGATTCCTCGTCCGGAAACAGGTGGCGGGGCAGCTCTCATTTTGTCCCGCATCTCGAGCAGACTAATTTCCTACCGAGTCGCGGCCAAGGCCCCCACCCAACAATGAACTATCATACAGTTGTATATTCATCTCCGTCCACGAGAAAGAAGTGGAACTATTTCACGAACAGATGAAGAAGGCAATCAAAGTGGTACTTAAGAACTATTCTTTGTTCTAATGTAAAGGTCGGCGCAAATGTATACCAGCAATAAGCTGGCACGGTGGGCCACTTCGAACGTAGCATGACAAACGAGTGGAGCCTTCGCTTGCTAGAGTTGTCACAGAGTCACACGCTGACTATTGCCGGCACCTGCACCATCGCAAAAAATTATCCTGACTAATTATCTAGAGAAAGCTGCCTTATGAAAAAATATGTTTCAACCCATTGTATAATTAAAAAATAGTTTGTCCGACATGCTAACAGCATAAATCTTTCTACTCAGTAAATCTGACAATAAGCACGAAAAAACACACTGGCGGGTGGAGAACCACTTACTCTTTGTTCCTAAATCTTTCTTTCTCCAACTCCCACTCTTGTTCAAAGGACGGTACAAGAACCTCACTGCTGTCTCGTGGGTTGAGGTCAAAAAGGTCAGCTTCCTCCAGGTCTCTCTGCCACCCAAGGTAGATATACCTAGAGGTAGAGGCCTTATATACAGCACCGTGGAAGACAGCGTACAAAACTGCGGGCGCACAATACACTATAGGCACACATACACTACACGCATGCATACATACGTGCACACGCTCGCATACATACATAGATACACACGCACGCACATTCCCGTACATTGGTAAGGACTCTGCCTATTAAATACGTGTGCCTCTGAGTCTTATTTCATCATCATTCCTTGTTACTCCTCAAGGAGCATAGGGGCGCAACAACACCTCGCCAGCGGACCCGGTTTTGGGCAGCCCTCCCACTCCTCTGTTGCGCGGGCGACCGGCAGGTAAACCGGGTTGAAATAGCCCACCAAAGCTCTGGCGGCGCCGGGTGACACCTCACACAGACCGGTACCGCATTTAATTCGTAAGAGTGTGGTATGCCTACTGGATCGATGAAGGACTTCAGCTTGATCTTGAAGACTGCTGTTAGGAGCTGGTGGTCTGTAGCACCATCTGCTCCTCTTCTCACTCTGACATTTTGGAGACTTCTTCTCCATTTTCGAGTAACCGTTATATGTTCGATCTGGTTTTCCGTCTGGCCACCTGGGGAAGTCCACGTTGTCTTGTGTATATTTTTGTGTGGGAATACAGTGCCACCAATGACGTGGTCATTGAAAGCGCAGAAGTCTATGAAGAGCTCCCCGTTTTAATTGCAGGTGGCAACGCCATGTCTTCCCATGATGAACTAACTCCCTGTTGGTGTTGTCTCTTACTTTGGCATATTAGGTCTCCCATAATAATCATCAGATCTCTTCTTGGTGTGCAGTCAAGCAGAGACTGCAAGGAGCTATAGAATTCTTCTTTTTCCTCTTCATCTGCTGCATTTGTTGGTGCATAGCATTGGATGATGGTAATCTTCCTTCCTTTAGCATTGAATCTTGCTGACATGAGCCATGGTAAGACTAGTTCCCAGGCCATCAGCGCCTTTGTTGCCTCTGTTGACATCAGCCACTCCCTGGTATGGTCGTGGTCCAGGTCTTCGTGGCAAGAGTAAATAACGGTTTCTCCTGATGTTCGTCTGGTCTGGCCACTACCATTCCATATGGTTTCGCATAACCCGAGAACCCTGATATGGTATTTTCTCATTTCACTTGCCACTTGAGATGATTTGCCACTTTCTTAGATGGTCCTAATGTTCCAGGTCCTATCCTAGTTATTGCTTTGGTCGTCATGATTCGGCAAGCTGGCTTCCCTAGGGCTTCCACCAGCCTGCGTCATGAGCTCTTCTAGAGAGGAATCTTCCCGACCAGGCCCCTGTTGTGATACTGTTGCGATTTCTGTAACAACTTTTGTTTTACATGAATGGGTTGCTAGCTCAAAGAAAAAACCCCAACCTGGAGGGCCAGGGTGCAACATTTTAGTCTGGCCTCTATGCTGACAGACCTGTTCAGCTTGGTTAGACCTGCCGGGACCACAAGGCTCCTGCCGATATAGCTCTGTGGATCGACGAGGCACACAATCCACCACACCACTACAAGGTAAGCTGCACTAATTGGTGGTGGCTTAGTCTTATTCATATAGTTAGATTTTTGTATTTGTAGATCAAGAAGCACACGAACGTATACACACATAAACGCCAAACCGACTGTGAGAAAGGAAAGCAAGAAGAGAAAAAAGACTGAGACAGGGAAGCAGACAGACAAACTGACAGACATGTCTTTACTTTGTCATCCACGCGAACAGCATCCGGCTGGGAAACGATGCAGTGACCTCTGGACATGGGCACTGTAAAGAAATCGTAGTTTCTAAAAATTTTGTGACATAGATAATGATTTCGGATATGAAGAAGACAAGGTAGAAAGTAAACTCTTTGTTGTCAAGGACATATTATTTACTGAAATCTTGTTTTGATTGTAAAAGAAAGATCTAGAAATGTTTAACCACACCTTCTGCTGTTGGTGATCTCCAGTCTGAGCCTTTTCAAAGGCTTCAGAAAAGCAGAACAGGACGATCTGGATGCTCTCTATGGCAAAGGTCACACAAAACAAAACGAATTTCAGGATGTCGTCGTTATAATCCTGTGATCCACAGATGATGTCTTTGTTAAAGCACATATTTGTCAAATCACAGAGTGCTATGGCATTAACATTTTGTTTGGCAATCAATACGTGTTCGACAAATGAGCTCTGTTCAAATATCAATAAAATAGGCTTTCTAGGAAATAAAAATTGTAAACTTGTCAGCTGACTGGGGAAATGTGACTAAGACAATCTTATTCAGTCAGCTGTGAGATCTTTTTATCACCAACTCTATGCTACAATTTCAATCTTTCTTTAGATGCACAAAATGTTTATGAAAAAAATTCTAAAAGCATAAGTAAACCGCTCTATTTTCCTTGAAATTATAAACCTAAATGTAGTTTTTCGTTGTTCGCTTACCAGAATTATCACAAGTAAATGCTTTTAACCAGACCTTAACCCCTATGTGAATGCTAGTTTTTATGTCTGCTCGCAACTTCATTTGTATTTTTGATGTACTTTGTTATTTATGATTTATTAAAGTCCAAGGCAAAAACGTACGCTTTAAAGTCATGCGATATGAATCTGTGACTAAAGTTCGCCTGTGGCATAAAGTCAAACTTAGATTGCTTACATCTGTATATTTTTGGTTGATCTTGAAACTACATCAATGGAAGAATAAAGGTTTCAGAAGATACATATGATAATACTGGCCTTCTGTGCGTTGTTCTTTGCATGTTTTGTGTGTTTCAATGCATGAATTGGGTAACTGCCGACGAAACAAAATGGCCGGTCGAGGTATCCTGAAGCTTGACATACATTCTATTTACATAATAATAATAATGAAGTTAATTTGTATAGCGCTTTTTCCCCACCATTTAAGGGAGGCTCAAAGCGCTTTACTAAAAAGAAAAACACACAAACATAATAATAATGGATGCTGATCTCAAAAACAGTAAGTTTCAGTGTTCTTATCATTATTTACACTCACTCCTTTCCCGCCAGCATTGGACTTTCCTTTGAAGTTGATCTACGCAAAGCAAGGATCCGTATTTTCAGTATGTGAATTTTAAGTGTAGCCCAGTAAAAAGAAAGGTTCATCGGATATTGGAGTTTTAGGGCAACACAGCTAAGAACAGAGCACAGTCCTGGCACTGAAGAAGCGAAGTTACAAGCATCCAGTTACAAGCACGGATGCAGAATGACACGAACACACCTGTCAGCAGACGACATCGCTGAAGCGCATAGATCCAGAATCTAATCCACAGAACATGTAGCAACATATGCGGTTCATAAATTGAAAATGGAAAACGGTATTTTCCACAATGCTAGAAACAGTTAAAAGTGTCAGCGAGGGAGGCACAGAATCCTGTTCAGTCAAAAATCAAAGCAAGATGTCAGAACGAAGAACAGGAGACACAAGCCGTTAGCAGAAGAAAATGTCTGTTACAAAGAAATAATGGAGCACAACAACTGAAGAACAATCCATTACGAAGGTAAGCGGCACAGCAAACATCACAGATGAGAAGAAGAAACCAAAGCTCGACGTACATCCAAGGACGAGACAAAACGACAGAGAGCTAGTCCCCTCCAGCCAGTTAGGCCAAGGAACATCACTCTCCATCACGAAGTTTCAAACGTTCGAGCTTCACCGAGACTTGTCAGCCAACACATGTCGACAAGTTCGACACACAAAATATTTGTCAAAATATTCCTGCAAACAATGCGATCTAATGTTATACTTACGGTTGTCATGGAACTTTGTTCCGAAATCGCGGAAACTTTTATCACCGAGATAATCGCTTTTGTCTTATAGACGACGGGAATCGTGCGTAAAAAAATGTTATGCAAATAATTTTATTAAATATATGCTACGAATCTCAGAAACACCTACAGATTGACAGCAATATTTACATTTTTCTTTCAACTGGAAGACTTTGTCCAATTGCAACGACTGTAAGATTCCCCCCTTTTTTGTCATGAAACTGCTCCGTGTACGTGTTACACGTGCGTAACATTGACAACGTGATGTCGCGATTTAGCGATTCCACTAGGTGTTTCCTTGGCAACGGGTACTTCTAATTGTTCACACTGTACTAAATTTTGCCTGATGATAAAAAAACTGCATGCTACATCATTTCAAGTAACAAAAAGAATATAACAGTGAATATTTGTGTGACTTTTAGTGCCCTACCCTGTTAGTGAACTAACCGTAAACAGAAGAAAACTGTTACTGCATGCTACTTAGCATGCACAAGCACAGAAAAAAAGCACAATATTAAAAAAAGTATCTACCAGTGTGGCAAAAATGAGTAGAAAATAAAAAAATTAAGAAAACTGCATGCTTTGAGATACCGAAAACTTAGAGAACTAGCGGGCCACACAAAAATAAAAATTTCTAGAAGCACTACTTTTATGCCGAATCATGTGTTTGCTCATGCACACGTACTGTTAATTCAATCAGCACTGAATAAACAATTAGAAAAACACAAAATGTTCCACTGGCTTCATGAATTAAAAGCTAATAATGCTTCGTCACTCAGATATGATTTCGCGATGCTTTCACTTTACACAGCACGTGAGAACAAAACCTGGCGGAAAGAACGAGTTTCGTCCCCTTCAGCCAATCGCTAAGCGCCTTTCGTTTCGTTACCAAGGAAATTTCAGTATCTGATGTTCTCATTATATAGCGTCGAGATCAACGACGAGATTTGTTTACTTCTAAACTTTAGTAGATAAAGCATCTGAATAATTATTATTTGAATCAGTCATTACAGAGACTGATGATACAGTCTGCGGGCTTTCTGGCAAGGTAACACACGATGGGGTTCTAACAGGGAAATGCTACTGAAACAGCGTTTGAATTTTGTCATTTTCCTGTGGAAGTCGGGAAGGATCGCAGTGGGGTACCTCGATTAAAATGTCTTCTTCTTATTCCTTTCCGCCCCCAGTGGAGCATAGGGCTGCAACTACACCACGCCAGCGAACCCGGTTCTGGGCCTCCCTCCCCAGTTGGGTCCATGTCATTCCAGCTGCCTCCGCCTCGCCGTGGACCGATCTTCTCCGCGTCTGTCTGGGTCTCCCAACCCTGCGTCTCCCCTATGGGTTCCAGTCCAGAGCTTGTCGTGTTAGATTTTCGGCCGGCTTTCGCAGGGTGTGGCCGATCCAGCCCCACTTTCGCTTCTTGACGTCTTGGCTGGCAGGTTTCTGGTTGGCTCTCTCCCACAGGTATGCATTGGAGATTCTCTCGGGCCATCTGATGTTGAAAATGTGCCGCAGACATCTGTTTATGAATGTTTGAATCTTCCTGGTGATGTTGTTTGTTACACGCCATGTCTCAGACCCATATAGAAGGACAGATTTTACGTTCGTATGAAAGATGCGGATCTTGGTATGTTGAGATAGTGCCTTGGAATTCCAGATGGGTCGCAGGATGTGGAATGCTTGCCTGGCTTTATTTATTCTGCTTCTTACATCTTCATCAGCACCTCCATCTTTGGTGACTATGCTGCCTAGGTAGGTGAAGCGGTCAGTCTCTGTGATACATTCCCCGTGTAGTTGAAGTGGGGCTTCTTGCTTGTTGTTGATCCGCATTACCTCTGTCTTCTTGATGTTGATTGTCAGGCCAGTTGTCGCTGCTTCTTCTGAGAGCCGAGTGAGCTTTGTCTGTGCATGTTGTTGCTTGTGGGACAGCAGGCTGATGTCGTCTGCAAAGTCGAGATCTTCAAGTTGCATGGCAAAGGTCCATTGAATGCCTGTGTTGCTGTTAGAGGTTGTTCTTCTCATGATCCAGTCTATGACGATCAGGAAGATTGTCGGCGAGAGCATGCAACCTTGCCTTACTCCAGTCCTCACTGCAAAGGGGTCCGTCAGCTTCCCATTGTGGATCACCTGGCATGTCGAGTCCTCATACAGCTGTTGGATGATGGCAATGAACTTTGGTGGAAATCCGTAGTGCTGCATCAACTTTCAGATGGTCTCTCTGTCTAGGGAGTCAAATGCCTTCTCAAAGTCCACAAATGTCATGTATAGTGGGGACTGCCATTTGATGGACTGTTCAGTAATGATTCGCAGTGTAGCAATATGGTCTGTGCATGATCTACCCTGCCGAAAGCCTGCCTGTTCTTGCCGCAGTCTCTTGTCTAGGGCATTCTTCAGTCTGTCCAGCATGATTCTGGTCAGCACCTTGCTGGGAATGCACAGTAGCATAATCCCACGCCAGTTGCTGCACTGGGTAAGGTCACCTTTCTTGGGTAGCTTTACCAGATAGCCAAGTTTCCAGTCTGCTGGAACTTGCTCCTGCGTCCAAATTTTCTGCAGCAGGGGGTGTAGCATCTCTGCTGCGGCTGTTGGATCCGCCTTGAGTGCCTCTGCAGAAATGCCATCTGGGCCTGCCGCCTTACCAGTTTTCAGAGACTTGATGGCTTTGATGATTTCTGCCTTGGTTGGTGGGTTGGTGGGTTGGTGTTCACCTGGAGTTGCTCGGTGACTGGGGCAATGTCCAAAATTGTTGCTGGTGGTGGCCGGTTCAGTATTTCTTTAAAATGTTCTGCCCAGCGAGATCTTTGTTCTGCATCCCCAGTAATGACGTTGCCATTTTTATTTTTTACTGGCCTGCATGCATTGATGTTTTTCCGTCCTGACAGAGTTCTTGTAATTTCGTATAGTCTTTTCATGTTATTTTGCCCAGCTGCTTGTTCTGCCTCTTCTGTCATCCTGTGTGCGAACTGTCTCTTGTCGCCTCTTGCACTCTTCTTCACTTCTCGGTTCATCTCCCAGTACTTTGCTCTGAGCTCTTCTTTTTCCTGCTGGTCTTGACACTGGCTGATCTTCTGCTTCAGCTCTTTCCTTTCCTCTATCTTTTTCCAGGTCCCTATGCTCAGCCATTCCTTGTGTTGTTTCTGTTTCTTTCCCAGAACCCGTTTGCAGGCGGCCTCCCAGGTCTCCTGTAATCCTGTCCAGTGGTTGGCCACTGTTTCTTCAAAGAGTCCCTCCAGTGCCTCAAACCTGTTTTTGACTTCACAGTTGAACTCTTCTTGCTTCCTGCGATCTCTAAGAAACTGCACGTTGAATTTGTGGTGTGGTCTGTCTGATGACTCATGGAAGGACATCAGCTTTATCTTTAAAGTTGCTACAAGCAGGTGGTGGTCTGAGGCTGCATCTGCACCACGCCTTACCCTGACATCCAGCAGACTTCTTCTAAACTGTCGATTAATGGTGATGTGATCGATCTGGTTTTCTGTCTTTCCATCTGGTGAAGTCCAGGTGGTCTTGTGGATGGTTTTGTGAGGAAAGACTGTCCCTCCGATTACAAGGTCATTAAACAAGCAGAAGTCTGTGAACAGCTCACCACCATTCTCATTGCAGTTGCCCACACCGTGCTTTCCCATTATGTGTTCTTTATCCGTGTTTTCATCTCCAACTTTGGCATTCATGTCGCCCATGATGATCTTCAGGTCTCGTCTTGGAGTACGATCAACCAGCGCTTGTAGGGAGTTGTAAAAGTCCTCATTCTCCTCTTCTTTTGCTTCGTTGGTAGGTGCATAGCACTGGATGATGGTCATCTTTCTTCCATTGGAGTTGAACCGAGCTGCCATGAGTCGTGGCGAAACTGGTTCCCATGATATTAGTGCCCTTGCAGCCTCCTGTGTCATCAGTACTGCTACTCCTTGTGAGTGGTCATGGTCAGGGTCTTCATGTCCAGAGTAGATGATAGTCTCTCCTGACGAGAGTCTGGTCTGACCGCTACCATTCCATCTGGTCTCGCACAGGCCAAGGAGCTTGATGCCATAGTTCTTCATCTCCTGTGCTACCTGAGCTGATTTTCCTCTCTCGTATAGGGTTCTGATGTTCCAGGTCCCTATCCTGGTTTTTGCCTTGGCCGTAAGAAGATAGGTCGGCGAGCTGACTTCCCGAAGGCTTTCGCCAGCACGCGTCATAGGCCCCTCCAAAGAGGGATCTTCCCGTCCAGGCTCTCGTTGTGGTAGTGTTGTAGTTGTAGTTTCTGTAGCAAGGGTTGTTTTACAGGGTGGGGTTGCTAACCCCACGCCCAACCCTCCTCCTTCATCCGGGCTTGGGACCGGCAGGTTACCCGGGGGGTTTCCAGGCGGAGTTCGATTAAAATGTATTTTAAGACAATTTATAATTTTTATTTAGCAAAACAGTGTATTTTCCTGTTAACCAAGGAATCCATTTTTAAAGATAAGTCAAACTGCACAAAATTGACCCCAATCACCTTTCGGAGCCTCTAGCACGAAACTGTTCCGCGCGACTTAAGACTCATTTCGTCGTGGAGGGTCACAATATATTTTAAAAAATGGCTGCAATCATTAGCTCTACATTATAGCAATCATCCTAATGACAATCATCAACGCCAGTATCAATATAATAATAATAATAACAACAACAATAACAATAATAATAATTATAAAGACCTCTTCAATAACGGCGGTGTATAGGGGCACGACGTCGCACATCGTCAACAAGGTCCAGAAGATGTACTGGAGGCCGGAAGTGATGACGTGGTGTCGCCGCTCATGCTGTGTAAGGAAGGCTGCACACAGCTAAAGATATGACAAAAAATAAACATTACTTCTGTTTAAAGAAGAAAATAAACGTAGCAAAAATACCGTGTATACATATAAAGATTATACATGGACTAAATGAAACTATGGAACGAGGTTTCGTTGTGCATGATAAAAAGTCGTACGATGAGTAATAACATGACCGAAGATTATAGTTTGGATGATGAAAGATTGCGTACAGCTGAAACTAGTACAACAAGAAATTTGTTTGTGTAATGTAAGGAAACACAAAAATAAACATGAACAATAATCAAAATCCTGTTTATGCGTGATAAAAGTGTGTACACATCTAAAATATCGTACCGCGAATGTTTGCTTTCAACTGATGCAAGATTGTATACAGCTTATACTAAATCAAATTATTCTTATACGTGATGTCAGACTTTACACAGCTAAAAATAATACAGCCAATGATGTGTGTGTGTGTGTGTGTGTGTGTGTGTGTGTGTGTGTGTGTGTGTGTGTGTGTGTGGAAGAGTGTGCATGAAGCGGCATGTGGTTTGACGTCATCATAGTACAACATTATTCACGTGTTGTAATTTGTCCCACAGCGCGTGCAGCAACAGCGACTCACATACGTCACCAGCCGCAGGGCGCTGGCCAGGTAGACGACCACCGGTAGCACGTCACTGTCGCTGTCCGTCAACAGTTTGAAGTCTTGTATCAACGACACCAGCGCCACCATGCTCAGTATCAGGCTGAAACACTATCGGCATTATATCAACATATAGGCAGTGTCTGCAATACCAGTAGCTCTCGTGTTGATGTGACTGTTATCAACCATCATTTGGATTAATTTATTGTGAAAGATGAAAGAGAGAACAACTAAGTATTTTTAGACTGATTTAACAAACATCATCATAAAAGAGTAATTCAACAGGCTCATCTCTCTTGATAGAGACGCCCACCCTAAGAAATCAGCGCTGCAGTAAGCAGCTACTGACGCTGATGGAATAATACATGAAACGGTTGAACAGGGTATCGACAATACTCTTTCCTTTCTACTACAGCTACCCAATCACATTATTTTGTCAGATACGTTTCAGGAATCATTTTCTGAATCTATTATCTACTCACTACGTAGAAAAGGGCTATTGAAGATTCAGTGACACACACACACACACACACACACACACACACACACACACACAGAAGATGGAAAGCCTACCGTTTTGGCCGAGTTTAAACAGGTGACATGAAGTGGAGTGACTTCCCCTTTCCTGGCGAGCATCACCAAGTAGACGGGCAGAGGGCACCACAAGAAAGCACATGGCACCCACACCAGCACCGTGTTGAGGAAACAGTCTGTCAGACGTGGCCATCCGTTGAGATTGTAAAAACTGGAATTCTGCAACATTGATACTGCGCTGACTAGTGGCTGAGCTTTGAAACATTGTACAATTCAGCTGTTGGCTGAGCATCTTGTACAGTTTGCACTACGAGCTTGTAGACTGACAAATAGTAAATTTGCACAAGAAGAGCTTTAGATCGTCCATTGCAGTTTAGCTTTTATAGTGTTCTTGTATTGTTTAGATCAAATATGTCACAAAATGAGGGAAATAAATAACAAACCTCTAAATCAGTCAGAAGGCGCTTAATTAAGATGTTTGGAAAAGTACTTACAGAATGGACAATCGTCTCAAGTAACTACATAATCGACTGGAAATCGGAAGCGCCCAACAGCTGTTCTGTCATGAGTAAATGCGAAAAATGTGCAAAAATATTCAGTCCTTACCCATAAAGGATCTTGACAAAACTCCGGCATGCCTGTACCCATGGTGGACTGCCTGAATACCCGATACACTGGTTGCGATTGAATAACGTCTCACATACACCTCCACGTCTAGAGTAGAGAGACCCTGAAAGTGGACAGAAGATGTTGTGTGTAGAATAAAAGCTCGTCCTTTTGTACAACGAATTTTTCTTAAGAAATCACACGAGCTAAAGCGTAAGATGCACATAAACTTTTGGGAGCCGTAGGTCGTCGAACTCAATGAATGATCGATGCTAAGATGAAAAAACATTTATTCATTGAATTTTAGTAAACTATTAAAACAGGTTTTATTTTCATTTTGTTTTTAAATTTAGCTTTACGTGTAAAATCAGATGGGGAGGTTATTAGCTATGGCGCTTGATAATCAAGAATTAACAATTACTGTACATTGGTGAACAGAGAAATTGAGTCTTGTGTTAAATGTGCTTATTTTAAGGTTTAGTGTCACTAGTGATTCAAAAACTATCTTTCCAAAATTTAAAATCTTGTAGGCCTTAGTAGACATTTTAAAATAAATGAAAAAAATCTAAAAAGAACTTATTGACACGTGTTGGATACACTACATCAGCGAACCAAATACAATATAAATAACAGGCAATGACAGAAGGTCACAACATGGACAGAGACACAAACGGTATCTTTTGACATTTGAGTTCTTTCCACAAATACATATGACTCACACCTGACGGCTGTCCAGATGTCTGCTATATTGCTGGCACTTAGACACTGTCACCGCAGTAAATCAACGTTTGGTGCAAAGCTAATAATTAAAATCCCAGCTGCTTTTCAAAACTACTGCTACACGCCTCAACTCAGTCATGCCTGACGGACATTTTCATGCTCTTTCACGCAATGCAACATTTGTTTTCAGGCCTGGCCTACGGATGATTTGTCAAAGTCTTTTATTTTTTCCCACTCCATTATTAATCTCCACCACAGCGCCAAACAGATTCCAGTTCGTGGTTCAGTAATTAACTGAACCACGAACTGAACATGCTCAGGTGTCGTTTCCGTCTGTTCGAGGGATACGCTGCGCTGTTGTCCTGCAATTTATTGTGCCTGGCTAGAACATGGTGCTGGTGCTAATAAGGTGGTGAGGCTGGCTGTGGTGTAGTGGTGTTACAACAACTTTCTTCCACACATTCCACTAAGGCAGGAACTAGTCAGCAAGTGTTCGATCCTTCAATACACGTGTTTTTACAATGGTCCCGGCTGTGAAGTCAGTGCTGTCTCCTCTCAACTTCTCTGTCCCATGTCTGTTCTCTCTCCTCCTTCATCAATAAGTCTCTCCCTTCTCTAGGCTTCCACACTGTTTATACAATGCCAGCCGAACGTTCTAGAACAGAGGTTTTCAAACTGTGGTACCGCGTAGGTATGACTAATAGCACTCGTGGTACCACGCATATATATATATATTGTTACGGGGGCCAAGAATATTGGGAACCAGACCTTTGTGATCGTGGGGCCAGTTGCACAACAGGTTTCTAAACCTTAAAACTGTTCTAAAGAAGCAAAATCTCTTCTCTGCCTTGAAGATGCATTGCACAAGAAAATACAAAAAAATTGTACTGTCAGGACGGACAGTCAGACTTAAACAACTTTATCTTACTTAAAGCAGTTTTAGTTTTAAACATTCTAAAATTGTGGTGTGCACTTTAAACTGATTATCTAAATCAATTTTTAAGGCCTAAAAATGTTTAAAATTAGAAATGTGTTGTGCAACTAGCCCCTGACTGACAGCATATTTACTCCTTTTATCCCACGGATAGGTGCGTGGGGTCTGTGGATCACAAGAGTTAAAAGTTTGTCAGACGCGGAGACAAGTTATGTTAGGTTTGTCAGGATGAGCCCGTAAGGTTTGATGTGAGCGAGAGTTACCTGCCCTTATACTTGAGGTAACCAAACAAGCCCAAGACTAAGCGACTGTGTGGTATCAGTGAGACAGTATCGTGTTTTTCAACATTTAAAATGTGTTTTCAGAAGATTTTTGTCTGTAAAAAATACATGGTTATAGTCTGAAAGTTTTTTTCTTACCTGGCTGATAAGCTACACAAGTCCCTATACTGTCTATGTCGAAATTCACTTCCATAGTTAATAATAGGCAGTGCCGCTTGCTCAAAAAATACAGTCTCAGTGCCTTCAAGATTTTCTCTTTATATGCAGGTTGGTCAAAATATTCACCTCACCAGCTGCATTTGACTTATCTAATAGCAATAACAGTTGGATAAAGACTTATTCCATGAACATTTTATTTCATGGAAAGGCTGTTCATTTTGTATAGTCTGTTTTATATAAAGGAAATAGAAACAAAATGTAAAGAACTAATTACAGAGACCCCACACAGTACGCCGAAAGAATCATGCTGTACCCAATATTTAGTAATTTTTTTTTACTGCAAGGTCTCGTACAAAACTGGTAATATAACAATTTATAAAATGTATCAGTTAATTTAGAGAGGTGGTCCTTTCATTCGCACTACTTCTCTGAAGTTACAAAACATGCACTTATCCTTAAAGTCACAAGCTAAATCTCTTTTTGTCTGTTTGGGAATGAAATGGGTGATAGCCCATTATGTGAAGAATGTTAAATTACAACTGTTAAATGAAACACTTTTGTGACTTTTGATAATAAATCAAAGCAAAGATATAGCTAGCACAAGATTCAAGGAGAGTTTTGTTAGTCGAAAAAGGTCATAAATTTGAACAGTTTGCTGTGTCGTTTTGAACGCGTTTTTTCTTGTGACAAATATATGGAGTGTGTGTGTGTGTGTGTGTGTGTGTGTGAGAGAGAGAGAGAGAGAGAGCATGAAAAACAGGGAAAACATGGTTATTCCTGGAAGAAACTCTTTGTTTCGTGTTTGTCGTGTGTCCAGGTCTTTAGCAGAAAAACAAAGATCGACATAAAGATTTGTTACTTTGGCAAATACACGCGGCCGTTCGCACACGCGGAGATCACGTCTGTTACTCTAATCATTGAACTTAAAGGTTGCAAACTGCGATCTAACAACCTGCTGAACTGAGAAATCGAATGTTCTCGTGGTTAATGCAGTTATTTTAAGCCTAGGTTGACACATTTTAGTTATAAAATAAAGGAAAGCGAAATGCAAAAGATCTCAAACACTTTGACTAACCGGGCATGTAATAGAGCATGTGACAGAGCATGTAACAGAGAATGCAACAGAGCATGTAACAGAACATGGAACAGAATATGTAAAAAAACTAAATACAACTCTAACCACGTATTGTTGATATGTTAGACCTAGTAACAAAACTATTTACAGCAATTCTAAATCGTCTTACTGACATGTTACAACACGAATAAAAACCAAATTCAATAAATCAGGCCTTACTAACACTTGCTGGATACGTGGCAAAAATGAAGACAACAAATATAAAATGCCATGACAGATAGTCACAACATGAATAGAGACTCACAAACACAATCGAGTTCTTTCCACAAACACATACGACTCACACCTGAAGGCTGTCCAGATGTCTGTTAGTTTACTGTCAGTGCAGTAACTCAACGCTTTGCGCAAAGCCAGTAACCTTTAAATCTCACCTGCTCTTCAAGAAACAATTGCGGTTTACACCTGGACACACCCACGTGAGAAACTTCTCCCATCTGTGACACAACATTGTTGTGCGCCTCAACTCACTCACTCAGGCATGACTAACATTCGCATGCTCTATGGACAAGAGAACAATTGCTCAATGCCGGGCCTGTCATCCTGATTATATCTATCTATCTATCTATATGAAAAAAGTCAATCACTAATAAATAAACTTCACAGACACTGTAATAATTCTAAATTTCGAAGAACTTCACTTTAGATCACATTACATTAATAGTATTCCCCCCAAAAAAACCACGAAAATTTCCTTGTCACGTATCAATTATTTTCATTTTTTAAGTTTTATTTATAGGCTATAAGACCACAGGGTATTTTTATCTGTCACATCAGATAATAATAATAATCACACAATAAAAGTCTCATATGTTTCACAGATGGTGAGAAAATGGCAAAATATATCGATGAATACTTGATACTTAATATAAACACACACATATATATATATATATATATTACATAAACAATGACAATGCAATTCAAATTTGCTTAATTGTCGAGCTTCGTCAAGCCGTCAAAAGTTCATATCAGAATTAAAATCTATCTCTGGGTTGTGACATAAGCCAGGGTATTATTTCGCAGTCCACAGTACGCTCTTTAAGTAGATATCGTGGAAAACGTTTGCCGCTTTGTTTAGCCGGAAGCTCTCGGCGCGAATCTCATTTTCTTCTAATCTTCTAAGTTGCCTTCCATGGCCCAGTAGCAGCTGGTGTGCCTGGTCAGGAAGCTGCTCCAACGGACTAAAATCCTCGAGTACAGGTGCAGGTATATGTCACTCCCTGCCACTGAACACACATTAATCCATACTGAAGAAATGAACCTGGGTATATGAAGAGGGAAATTCCTCGTCGTATACCCGTCTGAAAAGCAAGCTCTAGTCTTTCCAAACACGGTGCTTGTTCCAGCAACTCCGACACCCTCACGATGGCCAGCACCTAGGGGTGGGTTCGGAAGAGGGGAAATTCTCTCGGGCTCCCTACAGTGATTGTTACTCCACAAGAGTACTTCCACCCTTATCCGTTCGGATTAATTTGTAGGAATATATGTTTAGAGACACTCCTGATAGATATATAAAGGATTTTCTGGATGCATACCCTTTTCCCCTGAATTCCTGATTCCAAAAAAAACCTGCCATAGTTTTGTGCCAGAATCGAAAGCATTTCGTGATTCTATGAAAGCTTCCTTTATAAAAAAAAATAGCATCAAGGCGTATAGTGTGAAGATATAATTAATTGCTGAGTGGTTTTTGTGGGACCATGTCTATATTTCACAAACAGTAGAACTAGTTTCTTTAACTCAATCATACAGATGTTTATTTAGTATATACGCGTGCAGTTTAATATTGCACACATTAAGGAATGTGATATCGGTCGTTATTATGTCGTCAGTATTTCGTTTTTATGCAGTGAATAAAACGTGGCATCAGACCGTGACTCTGGAAAGAGACCAGAAGTAAATATATAGTTAAACAGTCAATCAGTTTAAAGGGAGAATAATGTAGATCATATGCTTCATTAGCTTGGATATTAATCCATCGGGCCCGACTTTATTGTTTTTAAGATGCTTAATTGCACATACACCGTCCTCATGTATAATATCTCCATCAAAAGAATCCTCATTGATATATTTTTCCATAGTCTCTCTCTCTCTATATATATATATATATACTAGATATATTTACGTATAATTGCATGTAGCTTTAATAATTACTGAAAAACGTTTCTTGAAAACTTACAAAATCTTCTTTTGTTAAAAGTATATCGTTCTCACGCTGGGCTGGGAAGATCCCCCGAAAAAGAAAAGAAAACGATCTGTTTTCGTTGTGTGTTTTGAACTTATGTGCATGTCAAAGACGTTCTACATATAAGAAAGATTTTTTATTCTAGCCACGAACAGCATACCCGGGGAACTTCTAAGGCGAGCAAGAACTAAACTGTAAGAAAGGTTTTATTTTGCTGTCTTATTTTTTTCACTGACTTCTTCATCTTCATTAGCGGGCGATCGGACTGTGCTGAAGATACTCGCTTGTCACCACTGTAGGTAAAAGGTCCTGGCTGAAGGTCTCGTCTTGGGACACTGTCTCTATGTGACACCTGTTGACAGGGCTGGCTGTCGGGGGATTATCAAAGTCCCCCAGTTTCCCCCTTCATTACTCCTCGCCGTTGTAGCGCAAAATCAGGTCAGGTGGAAACATCTACCTACTTCACTAACCATGTCCAGCTGTGGTTTCGTTGTATTCACGGGCTACACTACGAGCACACTGCACTGTCGTCATGCACTATAGGCACCCTGCATGCTGCGTGACTGCTGATGCTTGACAACAGAAGGAGGATTATTGCTCAATCTGTCGCAGGCGAGATCTTTTGCTAATTCTTATCTGCTCTGCATGCTGGGAGGCTCCCATACATCGTGGCTGTGACATTTTCACCAAACATTAGTTCATAATGCATAAGACGCACTTAAAGAAGACATTGTGGAAGAAATTAAGATTAATCCACTTGAGCTTCGAGCCACCCTCAAAAAATAAGGAAAGAAAAATTTTATTCTACCCAAACTTATAAATGTTTATTTAGTATGAACGTATATAGTTTATTTTACACATTAGAGAGTTATAGATACCTATATAGTTATTACGTCAACAGAATTTCTGCAGTGAGTAAAATGACTCTGGAAACAACAACGATGTAAATACATGGTTAAACAGTCAACCAATATTAGGAAGAAGAGAGTAGATACTATACTGCACTAGTTTGGGTATTACTCCATCGAACCCGACCGCTTTGTTGCCCAGATCTTCATTGATGTCTTTTCCATAGTCTATAAATATGAGATGGATATATGTATAGCAACTCCGCCACTGTCGATCCCAAGTCTGGATGAGAAAAGAGGGGGTGGGTGGGTTTATGGCTAGCAACCCTATCCCTAAAAAAAGGAAACGACAGGTAGAGAAATAATTTCATCTGGTAGAAGTGAAGCAGACAAGTGTGTGGCCTGACAGAGGAAGAACGTCTTGTAATAACATCATCCTTCAGTATTTGTGAATTTTATTGCCTTGTCCAGACCCAAACTGACTAGTTAGGTCATGATACATCTGCATTTCAGTTCTCTGTTTATGAATATGAATTTCTTCCCTTTCTGTTCAACAGTTGTTACAATTTCCTCACTACAGCGAATTGTAATTTAGGGTGTGAATAGTTTAAAAGAGTTGTCTAGAGTTGTCGAGACGTGTCAGCTCTTCACCGGAAGTTGCGCCATCGGAATTGGTCGTCTCCACGTCCTCTCGGATCTTGTTGATGACCGTTGAGACTGCGAGAAGATGCGGAAGAGCATGTTACTTCTGAGTTCTTTTCGTGGTTTAACCATCGGCAGCCAGCGGATGCCATGTGTCACCAGCACCCGCGTCTGGTTGGACAAAGAGAAGTAACGAACAATAGCTAATTAAACAGACCTGAAGACTTTGACTACTAGATAGAGAGAGTGGAGGAGCCGCTAATGAAACCCATATTATGACTGGCTGGAGAAATTGTGAAAGGAAAAGTGGCTGACTGGCTAATGATTTACACAGACATGAGAAAGCGACGTTGATGACGAAACTGAAAATAAAAACTTATAAACTTGTCAAAGAATAGGAGGAAACGTTAATAAAAATGTGGTAATGCTTATATTTCTGATAATTTGCAAAATCACCAAATAGATTTTTGCTACAGGGCTTTTAAATAGCCTGATGGAAAAAAGATGGGTCAAGCATCAAGTACATATTTAAGCCTCATAAACAACGGTAATACTACTAATGACAGCGCTGCTGCTGCTGCTGCTGCTGCTGCTGCTGCTGCTGATGATGATGATAAAGTCAGTGAGTATGTAACAGTAACAAGTAGAGTACAGACCAAATAACAAACAAACAAACGAATTGATTCATAAATAGAGCACCAAACACAGTAAAAATACCCACTTTTTCGAGACTGGTTCGTAGCTTTTGTTTGAACGATCAGCTTCGCACAGATACGACGTTCACTGTTAAAAGATCATGCCCCTCGTTCAGAGTGACCAGTAAGTGTACAACTGTCAAAAGCGTCTTTTTAATACTCTAGATAAATAAAACATGTTAAGAAAGTAAAAGAACGTATTCAGAAATCTTATTTCACAGAAAGATAAAGGTTTCTAATCACTTGCTCACCTTTATTTTTAGCCCAGCGTGTACTTTAAATATTCATGAACTGGTGTTAGCACCATCTTGTTTGAGTGTCCACCTGTTGATTCCGGTCCTGGTTGCACATCTCGTTTCGGGACACTCTATATTTCACATCAAAGCGCAGGGCTGACGGTCGGGGGTATTGTCCTCCAGTTTTTTTATCTCTATTATTCCTCTCTATCATATATCTAACAATCAACTCAAACTGAAGCATTTTGTTATTTCATTAACAAAGCTCAGCTGTCGTCATGTTATGTTTAAGGGCTACGCGCACTCTGCGGTGACCTCATTTACTTGAACCTGCCTGCTTATTGCTTGGTGCCAGGAAGGAGATTTAGTGTTCAGTTTATCGCCATGCTCAGACTATCGAAAATATTCATCAGCTCTGCATATTTCGCTGCTCCTACTCGTCGCATTTGGTGCTGAGACATTCTTGGTGGATGGCCAAAGACTAAATGGGATGAGCTTTAAACGATGTCCATCTGCAGGCTAAGTGTGTGTGTGTGTGTAAGTGTGTGTGTGTGTGTGTGTGTGTGTGTGTGTGTGTGTGTGTGTGTGTGTGTGTGTGGAGCATGAAAAATAAGAAAAATATGGTTATTTTGGACAAGTTCAGTGTGTACGCGTTTCTCGTGTGTCTGAGTCTTTAAGCAGAATGAAAACGACCAACATTCAGATTTGTTATTTTGTCAAACACGTAAAAACATATGTACTACGGAAGTACCAACGATAAATAAAACCCCCCCAAACAAATACAGAAAACGCAAAGTGGAACCAAGTAACAATGAGTATCGTGATTTTTCAAAAGGAGGACGAGCAGGGAAGAAGCAATAAGCGGAATATGGGGGCAGGGTGTGAAAAAGGACTAGTATAGTGTGGACTGTGTTAGGAGTACTGCGTAAGGAAAAGTTACGTTTTCAGTGCAGATTTAAATTATTCAATACTGGGTAGATGGCGGATATGGAAAGGGAGAGACTCCTATTTTTACACTGCACAGTTACTAGAAATCCTGTGATCATATGTTGTTGTACAGGTGATAGGAATAGTTAGGAGAAAGCCGAGAAAGAACGAACACAAAGACAAGAGTGTTGGCAGCGTGTGTAGAGAGAATGTGACGAACCATATGAAATAAATCTGAGGCCATAATGACACTTGTAAGATACAGCTTGTGGCAAAACAGCAAGAAAAAATAATAAAGCTCCATGACAGACTGTTAAACATTGATAGAGACTCACAGACACTATCTTCTCACAATCGAGTTCTTTCTATAAACAAATAACTTACATGACATCTGTTATATCGCTTACACTTAGAAAATGTCTACACAGTATCTCAATGTTTGGCGCAAAGCTAATAATTAAAAAAATTCCACCTGCTCTCCACAAAACACCTGCGATTCCCACCTGGCCGTCAGTGTCACCGCTGTACACAGCACTAATGAGAAAACAGGTTCGTGACCATCGTCGTTAATATTTAACTTCCTTATTTATTATTAAATTTATGATTATTTTGGGTTCGATGAGTGTATTACACTTCATTTAGTTTTTAGTTCATGTAATTTTGTTTATTTTTATTATCTAAAGAGTGCATCTGTTTGTTTACAGTTTGAGCAGATAGCTTATTTATTGTTATGCTCTATTGACAGAATATTTGAAATTGGTTAGTAAGAGATAATTTATGTTAAGACTATAGTCTATATACTTCTCTAGTTTTCAACAAACCATATCAGGCCGGACACCAGCTGCCTTGACACCATGATTTACAACTTTTGTATTGTTAGCGTCTAGAAGACTCTCCCTTGTACCGCCCCGCCCACCTGTCAGGTGTGACTTTGGATGGGAACATGTGGTAGCTGCGATGAGGGTGGTCTAGATCAGAGGTTTTCAAACTGTGGTACGCGTACCTAGTGGTACGCGAAGGTAGTACAGGTGGTGCGCGAGCACCGTCCGCCAGAATAAAAGAATGCGTATACATATTTAACGGGTGCTGTATGTAGGGTTCAGAGGTGGTACTCGGTACTCGTTAAAGTCGAATTTTTGAAAGTGGTACTCGTCTAGAAAAGTTTGAAAACCACTGGTGTAGATGCTAGAAGCTGTGATATCTTGAGTTTTAGACCACATAGCAAAATAAGGCCAGAGCAAGATGCTACAAATTTCTTGTCTCAATCAGTGTGTAATCAGATAAAGCCTTTTACACGAGTGTTTGAAATTCCCCAACTTAAGTGTAGGTCTGATTTTGTAGGCATGCAAGTACCCATGTGTGCATGATGCATGAAGTAATTCTTACTTATAAGTTATTACCCCAATCGGAGAGCAAATTCTCGAAAAAGGTTTAATTTTAATAAGACATTCTTTGACACTTCTGGGTTCCAACACTTCTGGTCACAATGAGTTCTTGTAGAAAACCACATTTTCACTATTTTTAGTCGTAATCTTTCATTTGATTTAAGTACTCGAAGACAAAATTCTATATAAGTGAATGTTTTAAAAATGCTCGTTCAAACGGTATAGTACAGATGGTTGTCTTTACTGTAGGTTAATAAATATAAATTTTTAAAGCTGCCGGTCGAAATTTCAATACCGGGTATTTGCTACCCATTTTCCAAACAGAACGACAGATACCGTGTGAAAACGCAGAAAATAACTGTCAAACGTAAAAACTACGACATAAAAAGAAGATCAATCAATAGAAAAATGAATCAACTATCGAATTCATTAATTTTTTATCCGAAACAACGCATTTTATGCGTGTAAAAATTAACAAAAGTTTGTCTGCAATGGTCACCAGACACGTATCCTAGCTAAGCCGAGTGATGACTATTTATGGAGTTTTGTGTGTTAATATTTAAATGATTTCATCATAGACATGGCAAAAGGGACATTTTCACACTTGCATCATATACATTGTAATGATAGTTACTGACAATACACAGATAAATGAGTTTCAATTTTTATTTTTTTTTTCAGATAAAAGACGCTGACATGACGGTTAACAAGGACATGATGCATTGACTTTTACGCATGCGCATTCTTTAATTTTTACTTTATATGGCGTCTAATGATAATGACGACTTCTTTGATATTTTTAACTAAGGTCAACGCCTTGGACAAGTCAGATCAGAGAACTTGACTATATTTCACAAGGTCAGCGTCCTTGGCCATGCCGTAGAAAATGCTCTTCTTGTTCGCAAGAAGCACGTGGGGCGAGTCGTACTCCTTCACCAGCCCTTCATCCAGTACGAGGATCCTGCAAAACGACAGATAATAATATTTTTCACACACCGACTGGTATCAGTGTATGTTTTACACTATTACACATTTTATACATATTTTCTCTCTCTTTTTTATGCTGACAAACAATGTCACACTTAAAGGAACGTTGAGACATCTCCACACAGATATTGACGTAGAGCTAAAAATTTTATCACTTCTTTAATTCAAGGCAATTTTCTCAAACGTTCAATACCTATTCATTCCAGTTTAAAATCATAATGTTTTAGAATCTTTCAATAGTTTCTCTTACTTTTTTTATAAGTAAGCTCACATCTTTACAAATCTAAGACCTTAAGTGTTCTTTAAGATGACGGGTTCTCCTTTGGAGAATGAAAAGATGAAAGGGGAGATAAACACATCCCTTTCGAAAAAGTGGCTCTTGAGATGTTTCTTTGATATACTAGTAAACGAAAACTGATGGTAAATACCTTTGCCTGGATCTCTCTTTTTTCTTCTGCGTGCCTGTGTGTGTGTAAGTGTGTGTGCGTGTGTGTGTGTGTGTTTGTGTGTTTGTGCGTGTGTGTGGTCTATATATGTGTGTTTAAAGTAAGTATAAATAAACATTTCTAGATCACTTTGAAGAATGCTGGGCTAAACAATAAAGGGACTTTAACCATGAGCAAATAGTGTCCAATATAGCTTAATTTGTGAAGTTTTTTTGTTTATTTTTCGTACACACGTTGAAGCAGACAAAATGTGAATCCCTTTTCTTAACAGTTACTAGAGTGACGAAGTACTGCACCTGTCGTAGTCCATGATGGTGTTGAGGCGGTGTGCGATGGTGATAATGGTGCAGGAGCAAAAGGCCGTGCGGATGGTTTTCTGGATGAGGGAGTCCGTTTCCATGTCAACGGCGGCCGTGGCCTCGTCCAGTACCAGGATTTTAGTCTGTCGAAGCAGCGCCCTAGCCAGGGACACCAACTGTCGCTGGCCCACACTGTAATCAAAGCCAACTGAATTGAACTTAGCCTGGATTAACCCTGAATTAAAGTAAAAGAAAATCGCTCCACGAGAAGATTTAAAGACCATCCCGAATGAAAAACCTTATTAGAATGAAGCGCTGTTATTTGCTTGACGTGAAAATAGGCCAGGGAGTCTTCTTCACTTTCTTTTTTCCTGAATATTTTCATGGTGGTATGAAGCATACATAAAGAATGAAATAATTATAATAACCAAACAACGTGTCTCTTTTAAGCTTCGTGGCTTTGTCTTTGATTTCCTTCTGTGTGTGTAGGAGGGAGAGGAAAGTGGAATGAGGATTTGTCAGAAGCTGATTGATTGTTTAGAAATCGTTTACCTTAGCCTCTCTCCCTTCTCACCGACCTGGTGGCTCAGTTTTTCCGGCAACTCTTCTGCAAACCGCTACAGAGGTAAATAAAAACACCAATGGCACATTTTTCACTGTGTAGATCTTACACCTACTAAACTATCTGGTATTTTTTTTTTGTTTCTGAAAATGGCGTTACAGTTGTAATATGCTGTAGTTGTAGTAATATGTTCAGGAAAGTAGAAAAGTATTCAATAATCAATGTAATGGTACAAGATGAGGCAACTTGAGAAATGGCCCACACAACTATAAATAAATTATATCTTCAATATACACATATATCAATAGGAATATCGAATTTTTGGTTCAGTTGGCACGTAAGATTGTGGTTGTTTTCAAAGGAATATTATCACTAAACCGAAAAGGTGTTTACATGAGCGTGAAATTAAAAGTGAAAGACTGTGCGGCTACGCACAGATGTAAAGGAACAAAGATATCTTAAAAGGTAGTAAATACTTTTAGATGAGCCCTCTCTAATGCTTTCCATATTTGATAATCTGAATATTGAGCCAGCGGGTCAAGGTTCATCCGTAGCGTGCCAGAGAAGAGCACGGGATCCTGGAATCAGACAAAGGGTAAAAGTCAACCTTGATGTCAGAGAAGGGTTTTAACACGGACCTTCATTCACTAGATGTGTCTCTCATTCGTTGCCTCTTTTCTCTATTC
Source organism: Marisa cornuarietis (assembly GCA_004794655.1). Lineage (NCBI taxonomy): Eukaryota > Metazoa > Mollusca > Gastropoda > Architaenioglossa > Ampullariidae > Marisa > Marisa cornuarietis. The sequence continues at coordinate 4,159,517 of SMMW01000521.1, forward strand.
TCTATCATAGGAGTGACCAATCGTAACAAAACCTAAAAGCGAAGGGCTTTAGTTTCCATTTTCTTTTAATATGTTGGATCTTCCTAACGTAGAAGAAATTTTAGAAGTGAGTAATTAAGCTTTTCTGTCATCAGAACCTTGATAAAGAAGATTGATTGCAAAATAAACAGTATTTTCTGTAAAATGTATTCTGTTCGTTTTTTGAAAACGCTTTTATAATATAAGGCATCGTCACAACAGATGCTATTGACTTGTTTTACCACTAACAATTTAAAAAAATATTGTTTTTGATTTTTTGGAAACAATTATATGGATTGTTCTGTTACGAAAACAAAACAACTACTTTAAGAATTTATTTAAGGTATGCAAGCAAAGAACCGGAAACACGAGCCCTGTGTAAAGGAAAGCCGAGACTTCCACCGAACATGAACCTGAATCGCCTATCCAGTAATGAAGGTCCGTGGATTTTACATTGGAGGTAAAGAGCTGTTTATTTACCGACCTTTATACGGGTCACGTTTGCACCATGAGCGGTGACTAAATCATTTCTAGACCTTCACCCTGGTCAGTACTTGCACTGTCGACTGCTTGTTGGAGTGAAAAGTATGGGCCTACAAGGGTTCTTTGTAAAGCGATACAAGTATGTATTGGTCTTTGTAACAAGTCTTTTATCTCACGAGGGTGGCACGCACAGGTGCCATTGAACTCGTGTTTTTTTATTAATCTCTTATCCCACTGTAAATGAAAAAAATACACATATTACTTATGTAAGAAGAGGGTGTTAGGGATGACAGTAAGGGGTATCGTGAGACAAAGGTGTCAAGTGACCCTAAATAACTGGCCTCCAATTCTATTTCTACAACATGCGCGCCATCTAGCAGAGAGATGGCAAGTACACAAGCACCGATTCACCCAGTCCTAGACATCAGGTACCATTAATTACCAGTTCCTACTCCACTCAAAAGAAAAAAAAAACTTTTAAATTTTGCAAAGTTTCATAGCTGCATTGAAGTCTTCTCCTCGCCCCCACCCGCCTCTAGGTAGATATTTCATGATAATCTCCTTTGTTTGCTCATCCTTTACTCTGAAGCACCTTTCACACCTGACGACAAAATGTCGCAATAGCTGGGTACAGACCTGCGGCAGGATGGTGATGCGAGAGCGCAGGTCGTGGAGACCGATGTCGGCGATGCTGACGCCGTCGATCATGATGCAGCCGTTGCAGGCCTCGATCAAACGGAAGAGAGAGAGCGTCAGAGAGGATTTACCTGCCCCTGTCCTACCAACGATACCAACCTTCACAGAAAGTCATACAAAACAATCCGATTTGTTGATTTTTCTCCTTTTCCTCTTGATGTGTGCGCACGAGAATTTATACACAGCTCTCTCTCTCTCTCTCTCTCTTTCTCTCTCTCTCTCTCTGTCTGTGCGTTACTTACAATATTGGGGGCATTTTGCAAGCAGATAGCAGGGATAAGCAGAAAAGCAGCCAAAACGAAACAAGAACTTACAATTTTTGTATGTGACTCCAACGTATGCGAACATGATAGTGAGTTCCAATTTACTTTACAGATTGAAACTTTAAAAACAAATTTACACCGATATTTTACCAAATCATGATGTGTTTATGTTTTGGCTCATTTCTAAAGATCTTATTCTAACAGAAACGGATGTCATTCCTCCTACTGATTCAGCCTAGTATGAGGAGACTGAAATTTATAATGGTATTGCTTTGCTTGAGGATTGCATTCTTGATGTTATTTCACAAATGGGTGAGCACCTTTTTATTATACTAGATGATTTAATGCTAGCACCGCTAGTGAGAATGTTTATTCTATTGATGACATACTTTAGATTATAGTCCCTACCATGGAGTAGTCTGACATTGACACAGATGATTGTTTACACGTGCCTTAGCTGATGACACAGTGAGATCTTTTGGCAATTATTTATTACAAGTATGTAATGAACTTGATCTTTTTATAGCAAATGGTATTATTGTAAAAACTTTTCCTTTGTTTTCACATATGTGTCAAACACAGGCTCTAGTGTGATGGATTATGCTATGATGTCTAAATCACTGTTCAAGAAGTGTAATATCTTACACATTAAGCTCATGACTTAGTCGAAGCATATGACCAATTAATTTCGCTTATCACTAGAGTGTGATAACTCCCTTGATGGGATCAGAAGAATATAAAACATATGTTTGGGAAAATGGAAAATCTAATGAATTTAAAGTTGCAATCCAGAGAAGTGAAAGAGTGTTTTGTCCGGGCAGTATCATTTACTGAAGAAAATATTAATATAGCATTACTTACGTTTAATGAGGGATTGAGACTAGCTGGCACTTGCATGGAAAAGAAAATACATTATTTAAAAAATTCCAAAAGAAGTAAGGTGTGGCCTGACCATGAATGTAGGACATTCAGGAAATCTCCAAGGAAAAGAATTTAATTAAAAATCGCAGCATTGATGCCAGATTATCCTACCTGGAAAATTGACAGATGTACAAAAAGCTGTTGCAAGTAAAGAAAGCCCATCGCAAGAATCAGTTACTGACAACGCGAAAGAAAGTTCTTCTGACCAGTTTTTCTTGCAGACACTAAAACACATACAGAGAACGAATACATGGCAACTCTATACCTATCACGATTTGGCACAGACATTTCATTGGTATCTTTCATACATTCCCTGACATCGTGGTAAACAGTGAAGATGCTAGACGTAATAGGACTTTTGATGAAAATGACGATAATTGTAAATGTAAATTTAAAAGGTGGCAGGGCCTGCCGGGTTAATATGTTTTTCAAACACTCTTTGCATCCATTTCTTCTTTCCTATTAGCTTTTTAACTACCTTTTTGACAACGGTTTGTTTCCGGATGCATGGTCTGAAGCTACCATCCAAACCATTATATAAAAGGGTGATTTAATCAACTAGAAAACTATAGAGGTATATCTCTCCTTAACATCTATAGTAAACTTTACAGCTCTAGACTTAATTACAAAATAAACGAATGGATTGAGAAACACAATACTCTGGGTGAAGAACAAGCAGGCTTTAGACCATATGTTTTATTTGATGGGACTTATTCAGAAGCAGCTAGTTAAACACAAAAAACTGTATGTAATCTTCATTGACTTCCAGAAAGCTTTCGATTCAGCGACTAGATAAAAACTCTGGACCGTATTACAGAAAAATGGTACACATGGAAAATGTTTAGAGCTATCAAAAATATATTTATGAAGTTGTAAGGGTTATAAGAGTCAGGGTTGGAGGGATCTGACTGGCAGAACAAACTCTTCACAAGCGCCAGATTTGAAACTTACATATCGTTTAAATCTGCCTTATTCCAAGCTAGCTTTCTTACACACGTAAAACATATAGGTATGGGATATGAATTTATAAAATGTAGGCTATTGGTTTCTAATTTAAACTCTCATCTGTTTTGCTACGGCTGGGAAAACAGTAAAAGCCCTAAGTGTCCTTTTTGTTTGAAAGAGGAAACAGAAAACAGTTTTTTTATCTGCCCCAAATATTTTGATGAACAACGAGAATACATTCCCAAAACATTTTACAGAGTAATTTCACATTTTTTGATTTTGCTTTTTAAGGTCAGATAACCGTACTAGAATAACCACCACTTGAGTCACATATACTTATAGAACTCTAGATCGAATATGGATCAGAGTAAAACAAAGTGAAATTACACTTGCAAATATTTACCTTCTGACCAGCCTCAATAATAAAGGTTATGTCTCGTAGCACCAGGTCAAGTCCGGGTCGATAGCGCGTGCTATAGTCACTGAATACAAGCTGACCACTCTCGGGCCAGGAAGGAGCTGGACGTCTGAAAGGATTTATCCATGGAGCCTGCGGAAAAAAATAAACAACATATATTAAATTTGATGTTAAGCTTATTTTTTACGACAGCAAAATTATTAAGCTTGTGACATTGACAGTTTAATTATTTCAGAACTTATCTTTTGATGTAGCAGACGCTGAACAAACGAAATAAAAAAAGTAAGCAACTACACAAACGAAAAAACAACGATTTTCATCAAACGAATAATGAAGAGTTGTGGCAGTTTCTCGTAAGTCCGGATTATTTTACCGACAAACTGGAGAAATGTAACAATTAGGTACCATCGTTACTGTACTGACCTCTGACGCCAGCTGTGAGTATTCCTTCACCCTCTCCACTGACACCATGCTCGTTTCAAGTTCACTAATCTGTCGAACCATCCAGGACAGAGAGCCCGAGAGCTACGAGGATATAAAAACAACAGAGGTCATATCCGGGGGAAGGGGCGAAGAAATAACGCCATTACAAACTAGGGTAAACTCTGTGATTGGTACAGCACCATCACATGACAGGAAGATTATGAGCCTCAAGCACTGATGTACAAGGAGCACCGACTCACTCTTTATTCACTGTTCTGTTAGCTTGTTGTCGTCAGAAAATGTTAAAATTATCTACACCTCGTAAAGCCATAATCGTCTTTATCTTTAATAAAGTTGGTTGGCAGTTTGACAGCCATAACTAGATTGTTCTGTCATATGCAATATGGTTGTTATTTAAGGTAGTTTTGACATGTGTAACACCTGCAAATGCTGAAAATGGAAAAAAATATAAATGTAAGGCTAGACAAATATATGTTCACTCTAAAGTGGAGACAAAACTCCATGTACTAATATAATTTTTTACTAGCCCTGTAGATGCAAAAATAACACGTGTACCTGCCGACAACAGCAAAGATAATTATCATCATAATTAGCACCACTTAAACACACAAAGACAACATATTCCTTTCACAGATACAAGCATGCTCATACAAACATACACACATACATGCATACATAAGAAGTAGCCTTATTGTTTAGCCACCTGCAATGCGAAAGACACAGAGAAGCCCACAGTTCCTCCTCCAATACCAGGGGTGGTGACAGAATAGATGGCAGCACCGAAGATAATAAGATTTGCGATGATTTCCAAGTTCGTTACCATCCATCTGGTGAGAACGAGCGGGCTTGATGTTAGGTCAAATCAGCAAGTATAAACCTGAATACTCTACATGTTGGCTAAGAGGCCACCGAATAAACCTTCTCATCTTTGCTGGCATATCGACTTCTTTACCTGTTATGCGATTACTCTTCATTTATTTATTTATTTGCAAACAGCATTTTTAATCAAATAATCTAGTAAAATCACTAAAATTTACACGGAAGCAATACTTAGACACTTTTTTGTTCCCTTTCTGATATGTACAATTGACGCAATCTTATCAAATCATATTTCACAAAAAATCCTTCTATTCTCAGTATGGATTAGGTATCGAAGATAAATGCACAACTTTTCGGTTTGAAACAAACAAACAAACACACGCACACAAATACAGAGAAAGAGAAAAGGAACATCTTCACACTCTGCTTTATCCATAAGATTTAAATTTCTGCCTGCCACATAATTTCTTCTTGTGTAAATCAAAATTTAATTTAGACATCAATGCATGGTTCACTTTGACCTCAGATCGTTTTCTTGATTACTGTTTACTTACTTTGTCTTGACTACTTTTATCGCTTACTTCATGCCACTGAATGTGCAAGAACAGATAAAATCAAGCAACCTAAGAGCCGAATAGACTTGACAATAACTGGACTATAGCTAAGATATGAAATACCATCTCAGGGGAGACTAGATAAAACCCACCAATCAAAGAGCCTGACTTGATTAGACAGTAACTGGGTCATTATGTTGTTATTATTATTATTTTGTTTACCCAGTCCAAAATGTGTTTCATCGTAAACCCATTTCATTCAGCAGTTGCGCGTTAATTCTCCTTCCTTTTGTCTCTCTCTCTCTCTCCTTCTCACGCACACACACACACACACACACACACACACACAAACTGTTAGTCTTTTTCTCCGCTCAAATCGTCTGTTCCCTGAAGCATTTAGTCATCTTTAGATGTCATATGCCCTTACCTGTATGCCACAAGACTAGCGAAACACAAGGACTGGTTTCTGTCCACGTGTCGTTTTATCTCCTCGATGAAGCGGTCGATCGCTCGGTAGGCGCGGATGGTGGCGCCACCGCTGATGGTCTCGCTGAAGTGGACGTAGATGGGGCTGCGGGTGACCGACTCCATCCTCTTCAGCTGCCGGGATGTCGCAATATAGAAGCTCTGCGCATCCACAGTCGAGTATGATTAAGTTAGAGAGCGTGTAATAAAACAACACTAGACATACAGTTTTACCCTGTATGCGTCTAAACAGTACTAACAATATTTTGCGCGATCTCTGATATTTTTTCTAAGGGAAATCATCTCTTTCTTCCTTATAATTTCATATTTTAAAGATTGTTATATGTTCGAGAACAAAATTTAGATTTTTTTTTTTTTTTTTGCTTTTCCAGGAGCATTCTCCGATATCAGTTTTACACGGCGTCTCTTTGCTTCGGAAGTGGTAACAAAGATGTTTATCAGAGAATGTTGTGAATTGTATTGATAATACCTTACGAGAGCTAAGTTTGAGCAGAAAATTTTTTGATTTTTGTGGGAGTGCTTTGAGAGTCAAATTTTTCTTTAAAAACTTTTAGTTTTATGGTTTCGTTACAGTTTACTCAAACGTATTTTTAATATACTTTTCAATACCTTTGAATAGAATTTCGTCGCTGTGAAGACTAATTAATACAATTTTTGGAGTGAGAAATTGTTGTGTAAGACGAGACAACTACACGTGCTGAATTGTAAAGGTAAAAACTCACCTGTATGATGTAGTAGAGGATGAGAATTGGAATAACTAGAGTGCTAAAGAGCGGTGTACTGATGGAAATAACAATGATGGTTGCAAGAACCATCGTCCCGATGCCGAGGGAGCCCTGAATGTAATTTGGAAGGATGTTGTCAATGGTCTCTATGTCAAGGGAAAATCTGCAAACGTTTTGCAGTAAATAAATATTTTTAGCAACCCTTAGCTGCAAATTGATCTTTGATAAACACGTCAGTAAGGAAGAAAATTAAAAAAATTAGACAAGAGAGAGATTAAAAGACAATGTCGGTGAGACGTGAGCAAAGTTTTAATTGCTCTAAATTACTACTTTGCTTTCTTTCATCCAGTCTCGGAAAGTGAGCTTAGAACCATCACAATCTAGTCCAAACCCACAATTTGTCCACTGGACCGAGTTTCCACCCCACTACTGGTAGACTGTCTGGACATCCTACTCCCTGCCATCACAGAAATAGTAAATGATGGCTTGCCCTCTGATATTTTCCCATCTACGTTCAAAACAGCCTTAGTGAAATCTCTGTTAAAAAGCCTACCTTCGATATTAAAGTATTGAACAATTACCGGCCAGTATCAAACTTGCAATTTCTGTCCAAAGTCCTTCAGAAAGTGGTTCTCAAGCAACTGCTGTCCTATCTTAACTCTGAAAACAGGATTTCTCCATCACAGTTTGCTTATCGACCTTTTCATAGCACTGATCCTGCCCTGCTTTAGGTGACAAACAACATTTTGTATGCTTGGATAGAAGTGACATCTTATTTCTCACAGTGTTAGACCTGTCTGCTAACTTTGAAACTACAGACCACACTACTCTCTTTCATACTCAGTACTCTCCTTTTTTCCACCTAACAGCAAGGAAAGCGGTCGACTCTGACGTTTAAAATGGGATGAAGGCAATTTAATTTTATTTATTTTTGCATCTATTTTGTAAATTTTTTATAAATGTTTCAACCACTCTGAGAGAGGCTTTTATATGACCATAATATTTGATGGTTGATTGGCTAGTTGAAGATCATATGACTAGCTTAGAAATTTAGAAGACTATGTGGTCGCCGCTACCGCCATTTTTCAGCCTACCAGCAAGGAAAGCGGTCGACTCAGACAGCACATTTTCACCACAATCCTAGCCAAGGAAAAATGGCCCCACTGCATTGGGGGCATCTTGGGAAAGATAAAGGCTAAGGGATTAAACCCATACAGAAAATCCTGATACTATCACGGCATCAGCGGGCGAAAACTCTCTGGAACGTACACACTTTATACCAGTGCGGAAAAGTGCAACAACTCACACACGAGCTAAAACGGTACCAGTGGGACACTGTGGGACTGGCGTAGGTCAGATGGATAGGATTTGGGGAAACAACGACGGATGACGGCCACAAACTGTGGTACAATGGGGAGGACGCCAGGCATGAGTACACAGAAGGCAATGCTGTACTCAACCGATGGACAGAGTACTGCAAAGACATGTACAACTACCAGCTGAAGACCGACGCCAACATCCTCCAAAACAACCAGGCTAGAGACAGCGAACCTGCAGACCTACCAGTCCTACGGGAAGAGGTCGAAAGAGCTGTAATAGTTTGAAGGGAGGAAAGTCACCAGGCGTTGATAACGTACCAGGTGAGCTGCTCAAGCTGGGTGGGGAAGAAACTACAAAGGCCCTAACTGTCCTGTGCCAAAGAGTCTGGGAGCACAAGGAATGGCCCAGAGAATGGACACAGTCACTAATCATACCCCTCCCAAAGAAAGGAAACAGCTAACAGTGCCAGAACTACAGAACCAGCCTTATCAGTCACCCAAGCAAAGTCATGCTGAAGATCATACAGAACTGCATCAGAACCACCGCAGAAGAGCTGCTAACAGAAGAACAGGATGGCTTCAGACCAAGTAGAAGCACAGTTGAGCAGATCTTCAACTGTCTTCTTCTTATAGAAAAGGATCTTCAGCATCAGCGGGACCTTTACCACAACTTCATTGAGTTTAAAAAGGCATTTGACAGAGTCTGGCACGAGGGGCTATAGCATGTGATGAGGAAATTCAATTCCGAAGAAGGCCTCGTCCAAGTCGTTAAATCGTTGTGCAACAGCTCAACAAGTACAGTACTGCTGAACAACCAAATAGGAGCTTACTTTCGCACCAGAGTAGGGGTGCGTCAAGGATGTCCCCTATCACCCATGCTGTTCAACATATTTTTTGGAAATCATCATGCTTAAAGCTATTCATGACCATCATACTACCATTTCAATCGGTGGAAGACAAATCTGCATCCTACGCTTCGCAGATGACATAGATCTGTTAGCAGGTACGAGCAAGGAACTGCAAGACCTCACTAACAGACTGACAGACACCTCAAATGCATATGGAATGGAGACCAGCACTGAAAAGAGCAAAGTTATGAGCAATGGCAACGGCAAAGCAGAGATCTTTATGAACGGGGTACAGCTCGAAGAGGTAAGCAGCTTCAAGTACTTGGGATCCACCCTCTCCAAGGATGGCAGCTCCACGCTAGATATCCGCTTCAGGATCGCAACAGCAACAGCAGCAATGACTAGGCTAGATAGAATATGGCATAGCCATAAGATAAGGTTTACTACCAAGTACAGGCTGTACAAATCCCTGGTAGTACCGATCTTGCTCTACGGATGTGACACGTGGACTCCAGGCATTTGAGAGCAAGTGCTTGAGAAGGCTGCTCCGGATCTCATACAAAGAACATAAAACCAACGACTTTGTAAGAAACAAGATGGCCACACTCGTAGGACACCAGGAACCTCTACTATCAACAGTCAAGCGACGTAAGCTGGTCTTCTTTGGCCATGTAACCAGGCACGACACCTTGTCGAAGACTATCCTTCAAGGCACCTTGGAGGGTGGCCAGAGAAAGAACTGACACGAACGTCAAAGGCTGGACTGGTCGTCCTGTACAGGACCTGCTGTCTATCGCCCACAATAGCCAAGAGTGGCGGGCCCTGTCAGCTGACGCGTCTATCCATGTGCTCCCCCAACGCCAGGTGCCAGGCAAGGGACGACTGACTGACTGACTCTCTGTGGCATCTCAGGCTCCCCACAAGACTGTTTCTGTCATATCTCTCAGATAGGTCTCAGACAGTTACAGTGGATGGCTCTGTGTCTCCACAAGTCTCTATACACTCAGCAGTCTCTCAAGGTTATGTACTTGGTCCCATCCTCTCTATAATGTGTACCAAGCCACGTACTGCTCTAATTCAAACTCACTCTGTATCTGATCAGTCCGCTGACGGCACTCAGCTGTATACCAGCTGTTCTCCTTCTCAAGCATACACTGCTATCCAGAGCATCTAAGATTGTATTTCACATCCTAGACTATGGATAATAGAAGCTCTTATTTTTTCACTGAGGAGAGCCAGAGTTTAAAGAAAAAGAAATAGTGAGAGAGAGAGAGAGAAAGAGACAGGGGAGACAAAGATCAAGGAGTGAGAGGGAGGTATTGAGAGAAAGAGCGAAAGAGAGAGAGAGAAATGAAAAGAACATGTCAATGCTTTATTCTGTCTTAGTGAATGCCCTTTGACACGTGTCAATTAATAAAGTGAAAGATTTGAATATTTTCCCTAATAAACCATGCTAATCGGCAGATAGGGGTCCTATTCGTCGGCGTGAATAAATTAGTGTGAGCGTGTGAGTGAGTGTGTTAGTGAATGAGTGAATGATCAAGTAATTGAGTGAGAGAGTAAGTGAGCAAATTCGAGAGTTATCGCTCAAACAACAGGAATAAAAGCATGCCTGGTGAAGAATATGTTTTATAAAGAAGAATTACAGAATTAGTAACGTTTATAGAACTATGGATTGTGAAAACAAAGAGGACATGAAGAATAACTAAAGGGATATGGGTATTGCATAATTTCAGAGAAAACGAAAACTGAGAGTAAAAATAAAATAAAACGTCTAATGGATATAAAGCTGTTTTACCTGCTGATTATTCGTCCAACTGGGTTCGTGTCAAAGAAGACCATTGGTGACCGCAGTACACTAGCAAGAAGTCTGCTGTGAAGGTTTTCGGAGGCAACAACCGCTTGAACCCAGAGAAAAAGGTTGCCTAGGGCCAGGGTAATGACTGTACGAAACGAAACATGGACAAAGATTAAAAAAATTGTCTACCGTGCGACTTATTAGTTTGAGAAGCTATGTCAGTGTCTGCTCTATTCCAATCCTAACCAAAGGAAAAAAGCTGGATCACAAACGACATCCTTGATCTCCGTGACCAAGGACGGCCTTGCGAAAGAATGAGCAGACAGACTGGATCAAGAACCGATGTCTGGCCATAAAGGAGGAGATAACATGGGGCGACAGAAAAAGTCGAAAACTACTGAGGACTTTTACTAGAATAGGTCACAAAAGGAAGTCAGTCATTGAAAACAGCAATGACCGCCTTCTCACAAAAGCACTGCAGTACTCAGCGATGGACTGCAAATAACCTGTAGAACGTCAAGCTAAAGACACTGTAACATCCTTCAAAACAACCAGACTAAAACAAGCAAACCTGTAGACCTCGTAGTCCAGAGGAAAGAGGCTGAAAGAGCGGTGGAAGTCACCTGGCGTTGAGGACGTCCTACCTGAGCTGCTCAAGTAGGATGGGGATGAAACAACAACGACCCTCACTGGTCTGAGCCAAAGAGTTTGGGAACGCACACAGTCACTAGTCAAACTATTCCTTATAAAAGGTAAACAGCAAACAATTCTATTACTACATAGAAATTAGCCACCCATGCAAATTAATACAGAATTGTATCGACACTACCAATGAAAAAATGTTAGCACAGCAACAGTTTGGTTTCAGACCAGGTAGACGCACAGTTAAGCAGATCTTCAACACTCATATCCTGATGGACAAGAGTCTTCTGCAGGACCCCTATCACAACTTCATAGACGTTAAAAAGGTAAAAATGGCTATGAAATTTTATGTGACCTTCAACATAGAATAGGGGCTCACCCAAGCCATTAAAGGCCGCCGCTTATCACCTATTATTTTTAACATCTTCATGGAGTACATCATGCATGAAACCCTCAGCGACTATCACATCCATTTCTAGCGGTGCAGGGCCAATTTGTAACCTACACTTTCCAGACGGGATCAAGCTGATAACAAGCACTGACAGAGAACTACAAGGCCTTTCCAGCAGACTAACAGACAGTTGGAACGCATATGGAATAAAGACGAGCACTGACAGGAGCAAATTCATGGTCAGTGGCAACCCAAGGCAGATATCTACTTCAAGGGACAATTATGCAACTTTCATTACTTTAGAGGCAACCTTTCGACATAATGCATAGTCATTGGAAATTTGGCATCGTCAAAGCAGAGATCTACACGAACGGAGTAAGGCCGAAAGAGGTAAACAGTTTCAAGTACTTTGAAGACACCGTGTTCATAGACGATAGCTCCACGACAGATATCAGTATCATCAGGATTTGAAAAAGCAATAGCTGCAATGAATATGCTGGACAAAGCCTTTGGAGTTTCAGTATTTTATCCACGCATTTGAGAACAAGGACCTGAGGTGGCTTCTTCGGATCGTGTACAAACAGCAGCAAGCCAATAGTTTTGAACGCTCTCCACACTCGTTGGACAGCAGGAACCCCTACTTGCAATCGTCAAGCGGCGTCAGTTGGTCTTGTTTGGCCATGTGACACGGAACGACAATCTATCAAGGACTGTCCTACAAGGAATCTTTGGGGTGGGAGATGGTCGACGCCGGGGTGGCCAGAGGAAGAACTCGCTTACGAATGTAAAGTGGACTGGTCGTCCTGCAAAGGACTAGCTCACTATCGCCAATGCAGGTTTTTGAGGTGGGCCTTGTCAGTTGTTGCGCATATCCTAACGACTGTTAGCGAAAAGATGCTGTAGAGGTAAGTAGTTCATTAGGTCAAGATCAAATAGGGTCGGTGAGGGAATTTTTAGTCAAAGGCAAAGGCAGTCATCGAAGCTTGAGTTTTTAAGCATACCAACTGCTAGGCTAAGAGCATCCCCGTGTTTGCCTACACTGTGTTTGTGTTTGTGAATATGCATATCGTTTAATTTAAAATGGTCTTGGCAGTATGAAAATATAATGCCAGTAGAGAGATGGAGGAAAGGAGATGTGCAAAGCTGTAGAACAAACGAGTAATTGCTCCATTTTTCACCCTTTTTAAGGTCTACTCCCCCACTCTCTCTCTCTCTCTCTCTCTCTCTTTGGTGTGCATACATTATTGGTATTTCTGGTAAATTTTCACTTTCGCAGAGCTTCACGCTCTTAAATAGAAATAAGTTTTTTTATTGTTTTGGGCTGTTAGAACAAATTCTTTTAGAACAAATTCTCTCCTTAGGGCCATTCTTAATCGAACAAATGTGGACGGATATTTAAGTTTTACATGACGAAAGTATAAAAGCTTTGTCAAACGTTGTCAAACGGTTATCAGTATTTGACTGGCTGTTAAAAAGTAGTTTTTGTTGATGCCATGAACTTCATTACTATAGAAGTGTCGCTGTCATTGTGTTTTTCTCTCTTTCTCTCTAGCTCGCTCACTTACTTTCTCTCCACTTTCTAATAACACTCAACACATACTTTGTGCGATACCAAACATTCCCAACACTGCCAGGTAGTAGTCGTTCTTGGCTTTGTAGTTGTGCCGCAAAGTGGCGTTTCCATCGGATGTGGCGAGGAAGGGGTCATCAGTCCAGCGGCTGAGCCAGTAGCTACCGGAGGCGTTGGCGGCTTGAAAGAGGAGGAAGAATAAAATGGATGCGATGAAGGGTACCGCGCCCGCTGCTCGTATGTAGGTGTAAAACACGCTCCATTTCACCTGGAAGATAAGTGAAACAGTCGGACAAGTAATGTGAGACGAGCAGATAGCAGGGCTGACTTGTTATCATTGTGTCACCACTACTCTTGAATTAAACTACCTGAATCTACTTTCATGTTTCCAAACCTTAAAAACCTACTGGAACAAAGTCTGTTTTTAAACAGTTTTATCTTTTTTTAAAACAATTTTAGTTTTGAAAATGTTCTATCATTTTGAGCAGCTGTTGTCTACAGACTGAACATCGTCTCTTTTCATGTTTCATAGTGATGTCCCTTTGTTCAATATGCTGAGGAGTTTAGGTCCCCTGGATTTGTTTTCTGTGTAGATGTCATATTTCGACTTGGATGTTGCTATTGGATCGTCATGTTTGTATTTACCTTGACTGCACTTTTGTCGTCTATTCTTTTTCGTAGCGGTTTTATATTTCACGGTCTCTACTAAATAGAAGAGCGAACTGATTAGATAGGCTGGATTTCCTTACTGACCTACTTCATTCGCTACTGAGATTAATTTGTGTTGAATAAACAAGTGAAAAACTGTAACTGCTTAATATGATGACACGAGTCCCTATTTCTCGATGTTGCTAACCCTTGTTTCCTGGATTTTTGTTTGTTTTGTTTCAGCAATGTGTCTTCACCGCTATATGTGCAGTGATCACCCTTCGCTACCCCAGCACAGCGAGTCTTTGAATTGTTGTTTGTTTTACTTCATGTGACTGTTTCAGGGATACCGTTGAGTGTAATGAGTTTGACCAGTTGCCGGAATACTGAGCTTTACAAAATAACCTCATTATTATTATTATTATTATTTATTTAACTGTCTACATACTTTTCCTTTCTTTATTGTCTCCTCCTGCACCAGCCTACCATTGTCCTCCTGTGACTTTTCTTCCTCTAGGTGGCGTGTTTCAGACGAAGTTTTCGCTGATTCCGTCATTGACGATAATTTTGATTTCGTCCTTCTGGACTTACTGTAGGAACAAAGCGACTATGTCTTCAAGTGTTCTTGTCATCCTCAACGTAAATTAAGAAGAGATTTTTCTACAGACAGCAAAAGGACGTGGAATTTTCGCCTCATTTTCAAACATTCCTAAGCCTGCGTCTTCTTCAGCACTGCTAGAGATAAGGTTAACTCCAGACGCTTTCTAATCAACAGTGTTGACAATAGTCTGCTATTTTGTGACAAAAGATTCTGTACGGTGGTTGAAAACATAGTTCCCGCAAATTAATCGGTGACTATTTTAAAAGAACCTGCGTCTGGCGTTGTGGAGACGTGTCAGTTCTTCACCGGAAGTTGCGCCATCGGAAGTCGCCGTCTCCACGTCCTCTCGGATCTTGTCGATGACCGTTGAGACTGCGAGAGGATGGCGGAAGAACATGTGACCTTTGAGTTCTTCTCTTGCTACTTTACGTGGCTTAAGGAGTCTAGCATGTGTGTGACCACACAGAGACGATAAACACCACAAGTTTTATGATAACTATGCTTTAAAGAAATCTTCAGAATGACAATTTTTTGTCCTCTTATTTTGAAAGTTGCAGCGCTTATGCCCAGTAAAAATGTTGTGAATAAAAAATATAAAAATAATTATGTGTAACCGAACCTAAACCAGTTACTATAGATAGGCGAGGGTAGCTTAGCGTTGTTGTTAGTGAGACCGACTGTATAGCTGTTTACTGGTTCGAAGCAGTGTTCTAGACATGATGAGCCACTTCCGAACTCGAATGCCTTTTACCACTTAGCCATTTACTACTTCAGCGTTTAAGAAGAATACTTCTATAGTTAATCTGCAAAAGCATGAAACACTCCTCCAACAGGAAAGTGTGAAGTTTTAAAGAAGATGGAGAGCAAGAAGTAACAACAATAAAAAAAAACCAACAACAAAAGAAAAAAACATGAGATGATGTTGCAACTGAAATCGTGTGACCACTGACTCTCAGGGTCTTCCTCCAAGTCCTCCTTCTGTTGCAGGTGAAGCTTGAGGAAGCGAGCGAAGGGTCCGTTGTGGAACATGAGAGTGTCGTAGCTGCCTTTCTCCGAGATGCCGTTGTCGGACAGCACGATGATCTCGTCAACCATCGGCAGCCAGTGGATACCGTGTGTCACCAGCACCCGCGTCTGGTCGCACAAAGATAAATAATGGTCAGCAGCTAATGAAACACAGCAAATAATAAAGTGATGGTTTCTGAGTCATCAAAAGAGAGAAAGAGAGAAGCTAATGAATCCAAGATAGTGACTGCCTGATCGCACTGAAAGAGAGGAACCGGCTGATTCCATGAGGATTGACACAATTAAGAGAAAGGGACCAAAAGAGGGAGAGAAAGAGACTTTGTTGTTATATTATAGTGACACCACTGATAACTATACAATGTACAATTAATCTGAAATGCATGAGTGTGAAAGATATAACTGAAATAGAAAAAAACAAAAAAGGATTGTGTTCGATAGAAATAATTGAAATTGGGCGCCGCTTTTCAGATATTCACTTCCCCTTTATCTCCGTCATGGCGTTTTTATTCTACACTTAGAACCTAATATTGCAAGGTGACAGCATATCAGGCTATCTTAGATGGAGCAAAATGGTTTGTACTAAGTAGACCAGCTTTATTTATGGAGAAAACTGTATAAGTTTTTTTCTCTTTTTTATTTAGCACTCACAAAGCACATGTTAAATTCCAAACAGGAACGAGAAGAATAACAGTTAGTAAAGTTTATCCTCAAATGTGGATACTAGTTCATGTGCTGCACAAAAAACTACAAACAATCCGACGATTCTTTTAAGAAACGTAACTGTTAGATTCCGTGGTATAAAAGCAAGGTATAAAATGAATGTGATGAGATACCTTATCAGGCGACTAAAATTATATCTGTAACTACTATTTTTTAGGTATATTTAGTGAACTATTATTGGTGCTTTGATTTACCTCTGATAAACATAAAGTTAAAAATAAGAACATTCGTTTGCTAAATGAGTTGAATATAAATATTTTACCTAAATCTGCTAAGAAGGAACTGGAAGAATTTAACTACGATATGATATTCAAGACTTAGATTATTCGCTCATTAAAAATATTTCTATATTTTGATAGTAACTTATAAAGCAAACCAAAAAGTTTCCTTTGTGCAATCGTGCTAGAATTTTTAATTTTTTAATCTAAGCAGAGTAGCTTTCAATATTTATTATATTTATTGTAAGAGTATTTCAAAAGTAAACATTATAAATGCACAGCTGTCTTGAGCGTGTCCTTACTTGGTCCAATTTAAAAATTATTTCGTTTTGTTGTTTTCGAATTTTGTTTTGGACATCATGAGTTAATAAATGACACCTGATAAAAAGAGGTGGGGTTTGTCTAGTAAAGCAAGGATTACAAGTGGCTGATGTAAAGTAAAAGATACTATAAAATAGTTTTGGAGTGTTAAGATCTAAATGTTATAGTGAAATTGTCCTACAGAAATAGCCTTAATGTATAGCATAGGAATGTCCTACATACGAAAGATGATTTGGGCATTTTCTTCATCCCGTAGAATAACAGCAAAATGAAGCAGAAAGGAAGAAGAAAAATAACGAAAGCAAAGATAGAAAAATAACAAAAAAGGGAAAGATAATTTCCTTTTGTATCAGACTATATTTAAAAAAAACTGCAGAATTAGATATTGGTGATTTGTGTAAATGTGATTAAAAGATAAATGTTCACATCTGGGTCACTGTCACGGACCAGTCTGTTACCCCGACACGGCCACGATTTTGCGACCTCACATGACCATCCGAGTGAACCATCAGCGACGGAGGACTTTCGTATTCTTACCAAGGAATGTATGTGTTATTTCTGCGACCTGTATAAAGGACCTAAGTGCTGGTAGAATATTTAAAAACTATGAGTATACCCATTGATTACAGGCGTTTATGACAGCGGAATGTATGACGACAAACATTAGAATATTTATTGAATAATTGACAGGAAGAAAGTGTGAGTGATGGTATTAGTAACCTTTTAAATGGTGTAATTTGCGTATATCTTTATTGACTTTGAGACTACAGTATATTTCAAAGTTTTAGAGATTTTTGAGAAGAGTACCTAATTAGAACACAGATGTTGACGTGTTTCATCTGCCGGTTTTTTTGCGCTGTTTTGTCCTGTGCAGTTCTGAGCCCACACCAAAGATAAAAGGAACCTGATCGTGGCAGACTCAGGCAATCGTTGTGTTAATTGTTGAAGGTATGCGTAACTGTCCGGTGTGGATGTGTTAGTTGAACATTTGTGCCGTGACAGAGGCTCCTTTAGTCTGACCTGACCTTATGCCGGAGCAAGCCGTTGGGTCCAATGACCTCGGTGAAGATGTGTTTGCCCACGTGCGAGTCCACGGCGCTGAGCGGGTCGTCCAGTAGGTAGATGTCGCTGTCACTGTACACGGCGCGGGCCAGGCTCACTCTCTGCTTCTGACCCCCACTAAGGTTGATCCCCTGAGACAAATACATCATCATCATCATCATCATCATCATCATCATCATCATCATCATCATCATCATCATCATCATCATCATCATCATCGTCGTCGTCGTCGTCGTCGTCATTAGCCACAAAGAAACCAATGAACAAAGTATGCGTCTGAACAACATACCCTTTCACCAATCTCAGTCATGTCTCCAGCAGGCAGTAGTTCCAAGTCACGCTCGAGTGCGCATGCCCGCAGGACCTGTTGATATCTTTGTTCGTTGAAGAGTTTCCCGAACAGCACGTTATTCTGTATCGTTGTATTTTGTATCCACGCTTGTTGAGGGACGTAAGCCACAGAACTCTGAAACATGTTGTGTATGTTTTGTTTGTGAAGAACTTACAACGGTGCTTTTTGTTTTGAAGAATAATTCATCTTAGTAATTTCTTCACGGCGCGCTATCTAAACATCTTGAAATGGAAACTAAAACTGTGTCTAAAATGACACATGTATGAGTAGCGTCTGACTGACAAGAGATAAGTTACAACCACCCTTTGGTTATAAAGAAAATATTAAATATCTAGTACTTGGTTGTTTCTTGTAAAGTGCATCTGCTGAGTGTTTATTTTAAAAACTTGAGGTACAGTTTTCAGAAAAAGGAAGAAACCAACATAACTACCTCCCCGCCAGCCTTGTCAGCAGGTATCCACAGCTACAAAGAAGGACGCGAGTTTCCAGATGAAATCTGAGCTGTTAAAGGTCTAGTAGTCGGGTAAAAAAAATTTTTTAAACCCGCTGTGGTAGTGCAAGACACTTTTTTTATCACTTCCCTACTGCACATACGTATCCATTTCTTGAGAAAACATCGTTATTTACCTTGATGGTTACTTCCCCTGATAATTTCTCGGTTTCTCCGAGAAATGCCGAGATCAATGACGATTTCCCACTTCCCACGTGACCCACAACCGCCACCAGCCTGCCAACCTCGACACTGAAGTCGATGCTGCAATTATGCAACGTTTGTCTAACAATAAGAGGTAGGACTAATTTTTTTTTTCAAACGTGAGTTAGAATTTCTTCCAATATACTGTACACAAAGAGGCATAAATTGTTTAATTTTAGAACTAGAAAGATAGTCAATTATTACTAACGTTGAAATTCAACAATGAGTTAGAAAAAGACTGAACGCGTATTACAGACAATATAAAAAAGCAGCACAAACTATTAACAAGTAGAATATCAAACAAAGTAGCAAATACCAACTTTTTCAAGACGGGTTCGTAATTTCTGTCCCACGTGAACGTTCCGTTTCGGATTGTAAGGGCGTTCACTGTTCAAAATAGCATGCACATCGTTCAGAGGGAGAAGTATACTTAAAACTTCAAAAAGCATTTTTAAAAGTCTACATAGGCATAGCATTAGAAATAATAAAATTAAACAACAGCTATTCCTACTTTTGCAGGAAGACTAAGGTTTACAATCACTTGGTCATATATTTTCAGCTCCGCGTGTACATAGGAATCACATTAACATCCAAGTTAACAACAAACATACATGTCTTGTAACTCCAGGGGTAACATAGAATTTCACAAAAAATAAAATTTAAGAAGCTTTGCTGCCTTTAAATAATCGTTCTGCCCAACATTGTTAGCTGCTGCTTTTTTCTGCTGGTTCAATTAAAGACATTTGTACTTTATTAACAGTGACCGTTATCTTAGCGGCTCGGTGTCAGATGTATGTCATCTTACCAGGGGATCCTATTGAAAGTGTTATGAGCAGTTGAATTATTTATCTTTTCCATGCATCCGACACAGACGATTATGACGAGGACGACGACGACGACGACGATGATGATGATGATGATGATGGCGGAAGATAACAATGCAACTTTGCCTCACATTTTCACGGTCCAGTTAACTTACCTGCGTCGGCAGCATAACAAACGCTGTATGTGTCAAGGTCTTCACAGCACAGAAACCTGTTGATCCTTTGCACTGACACAAAACACTGAGGATCAGAAACACACATAAAAGAAAGCATTACAGAAGAGACTAACCAACACAGAGGAAAAAAATTAAATTCAGCAAAGAAAACAACAAATAAAGATAAATAAATGAATAAGAATTTTTGTAGAGCGCATTTTTCCAGCATTTACATATAGACACGCGAGCACACCGTCTAAGTCGGCCTCTTCATAAATACACAGACACGCAAGAAAATTTCAGCTCTAGAAGATCTTTGCTAAATGTTTTAAAACGTTCATCCATATTTATCCTAACTAAGAAAAGCCCTAAAATTACAGGAGTGTACAGGTTGCTGCACTACTTGCACAATTCCAGCCGCGATTCCAGCAGCAACAGTCGTTGAGCCACAAGTGGGGTGAAGGGGAGGGATATCTTGTGAGGCTGTTGTTGTCTCAAGAGCAAAATATTTGTCTACGTTGCCGTGATTATAGCCACACAAGCAAGGCACCAAGAGCAGCGTGTAACTGGTGGAAGGCGTGTGGTCGCTGACAGGTAAGACAGGTGAAATAAAGTTATAGTCTTTATAACCTTCACACTCGTCCGTAAAAATATTTAGCTGTCTCTCACATGTGGCGAGCAGTGGCCTTTCCTGTGAAGTTACCTTTGCAAATTCAGCCCAGTAAAAAGTTTTAGGGCAACACATTTGAAGACAGCATAGTCCTGGTACTGATGAACACGACAGCAGACCAGAAGCACACACAGAGCAAAATGGAGGATGACACGAAACGCATCTTATCACCAGACAACATCGCTGAAGCGCAAACACCCAAAATCTAAAACTTTGCAACATTTAGCCACGTGCATGGTCCTTCAATCAAAAAATGAAAAGCAATATGGTTCACAGCGCCGTAAAGTTAAAGAGTCTGTGAAGAAAGCTCACAATACTGTCATGTGTTAAACGAAAACCCCTAAACAAGATGGAACAGGACACAGAAGCCGTTAGTGAATGATGTCGAGAGGAAGAGACAACGCAGCAAAAGCAGTGAAAAACAATCCAGAACTGAGGTGAACGGGCCAACAAAGGTCACAAATCAACAAGAGACACAAAAATCGAGTTAAGCAAAGGGACATCACTCTCATACAAGAAAAAGATATATAAAACAAAGCCATAAAAAACTGAAACAAACAATTAGGAAAATATGAAAAGAAAACAATAAAATGAAGTAAGAAAGCTAATAATAAACAATTCATGAAACAAATAAAAGAAACAAACAAACAAAGAAACAAAAAACAAACAAAGAGGTGAAATGAAAGGGAGGTAAAAATCAAGAACACATTCAGAAAGTATAACTTTAGTGTTAGTAATTACCGACCTGAACGGTCATGTTTATGACTGGGGGTAACAGGTCGAGATGTGATCTCAGTAAGCTCAACAAGGACAAGGACACGAAGGCCCGCCTAGCGTCCAAGTGGTTGTCAGGGGAGACCTCCACAAATGTTGCAAACATGGCCAGGGTTACCTTCAACAGGGACAAGCAATTGTGAGAAGATTGCAAAAATGTGACACAAATAACATTTTTTGAAATGGTAAACAATCATATAACTCTTATTCTTTTACTTCATTATGTATTCCAAGGACGAAATGTTAAACAAAAAAATAGAAATAAAGCGAGACAAGTCTAACTATCTATCATGAACGCAGAAAACGCCTGTTTCATACTACAATAAATCAGTCAGGACGTGTCACTTCAAAAACTGACCAGGAAAGGTGCGAAGAAACAGCACACACCCATAAAAATGTTCAGGTAGGCCATTTTGAGCAACAGTTTCATCTCCTCGCTCCTCAAGTCTGTGATCATCTTCTCGAAGGAAGGTTCCCATGCGTACATCTTTACCACCTGAAGACAGTTGTAACAATGTGAGTGCAACGTGCTGATGGCGAAGAGACTGTTTGTTCAACTTAGTCCTGTTGAAGTCGCGTCTTTTACTTATCCATTTACTCAGTCACGTGACTCTGATCTGAATACGTTTTTTAGGGCGTTACCCCTGGATCAGAGACCATGGAGTAAAGTGAATCAAATAATTTTGCTGGGCATAAACCTTATCAAAGCTCTTGACATCATCAGGCGCCATCTTGAGCCTAGTATAACAAGCATGTGATCGACTAGCTTCACAGTAATAATAACAATATTCCCCAAAGAAAAAAATCAACGACAGAAATTTAAAATACGACAGCAAAATTCTTATATGTATTACAAAAACGGTTTGTCTTGCAGTGTGCATGTAGCCCTGTGGTCTCGGCAAAGAAAAATTGCATTAAAAGAGAACGCGATAAATATTTTAATAGACTTCTGCGATGTTAGTATTGTCAGTGGTTTTAGACATAAAACATGCATGAAATTTGTAGTAAAATGGACTACCTCTTCTCGCTTAGTATTTCTTTTTAAAATGAAATGAATTAAAATCAAACCACGTCGATTATCTTTATCAAGATTATCTTTATCATATAGCCGTGGGTCAGTGTTATTAGTTAACATCGAACCACTATTTCTGTCAGCAGTCGTTACACTCGACAAACAAGCTGGAAACCTACTTAAAGTATCGATCTTTCTCTAAAGTGTTTAAAAAAACTAAAAACGTAACGAATGTGAATACAAAGCCCACATAGAGAAATAATTTCAATGCAATATACATGAAATTTGTAAGCGCCCATGAACTTAACACAGTAATTTACTTGTATAATTCACCCATGGTAGTTTCGTGTCTGACTTTATGATAAAAGTTGTTACTGACAGATCAGAAAGACAGGTGGACAAACAGTCGAACAGTCAACACGGACCCTTATTCCACTCAAGAGATCATTGGTCAGCCTCAGTCTACTGTCCTTGAATTTGAGGTTGCTGATGTTGAGCTTTTGTTGACGTCTGGCGATGTAGGAATTGAGGAGGACGAGAAGGATAAGAATGATGATGCCGGCGAAGACTGAGGGGCCAATGTAGACGTAGAGGACACTGACAACAATGATAACCTGTTAGCGGAGAGGAGACAACAGTGACATAGCAATAACCATGATAGCCTGTTAGAAGACACAACAGTGAAACACGTGTAATTAAAAAGAAAGTCGATGTCGTTTGTGTCCACTACTGGGGCTGACTACAGGAACAGCACCGTTATCTCGTGGACTAAATCCTTTAGAAAATTGCCTGATATTCAAGCTAAAGAAACTGGTATAGCTGATTGAGGTTAACCTTTGGGGGTGGCTGGCTTTTAAGGTCTACCCAATTGCAACATTATTTCTTTATGATCGGGTTAAGCTCGTTTTAAAATAATAATTCCTAAAATATGAGTACATAATGATCCTTAATGTTAAAGATATAAGCCTTCAAACATCGGCATTCTCACCTACAACTTAGGAAGGCGGGAAAATATTACTCTCCTGTACTGAAGAGTTCTCTCACGTGATCGAAGTATTTGTAACAACGTAATTTGCATGTCTTCGAGTGAAATGAAGAAACATCACTTAGGTTGTCTTGTTCAAGAAGCGATTTTATTCGCCCAAAAAATGAAACAGCTGAATTTGGAATAGAGCCCTACAGATTGGAACTTTATTTAGAAGTTTCGAATGAAGTGAAAAAAATAATTAAATGGTCCAAACTGAATTCATTCAACAGGCTGGTAAGTCAGTCAGATCAAAATTGAATGGGCAAAAATAGTTACAACTGACTTCTGATAAGGATTTTTTACAATTAAAAATAAAATGATAGTTTGAAAAATGTTTATGTAAAAACTTATTTCTTCCTCATTTAGCTGCATGCAAAATTTTTTATTTACTTACTGATACTCGATCGCACGTGTTCCCGTTTAAGCTGCTTATAATATGTTTATCACCCTCGTTTCTTTTTTTTTCCTTTTCTTATCTGTTTCGATCACGCACATCAATGGTGCCCTCAGACTGTCAGTTGTTTTGAGCATTATGCTGGATAAAGATACGACTTATGATGATGTGTTTGTGACCAATGTGATTTGTAGACCAGAACCGGTGTAGAAACCGTCGATGTTGCATATCTGGTGCTTGATCTACCAGCAGTCGTAGTTGGTTGTAACATCTCGTGCTGTTGTATAGTAAGCACTGCTGTAGGAATAAGATTTCTTCGGTTTACTGAAAGTCCAAGACTTGCTTGTGCTGTATAAGTGACTGGATAACAATCCATTTTGAAACGTTTTGAGCAAATTCATGAGTACAGTGTGGGGACCTAGTTTGCATGGCACGTTTGAACAAAGTGAATCCACTGGCGTTTGCTGCCATTATCTTTAGGATTTCGTTCATGAGTACAAACTAACTCCCTCTGAGTGTCGAAGAGAACATTCAGCAGCAGCACAATGTGTCCTAGTCAGTGTTCTTTTACCGAGGATTGCATCTTTTCTCTTCGACTTATGCTAGTGCAAACGGTGCTATTTTTAGAAATACGTTCGTTTCGTCACTTCCTGTTTTCTCGACAAATTCAGGTGTGCTTTAGAGAAAAATATTAATATAAAAACCTTAATGCCTCTCTGTCATATAAGACCACTGGAATATGTTTTTTGTGATACTTTGTGCTCTGTTTCCAGCGATTTTTGATCAGCAATCGGGTTGACCTTTAAGTTGCTGGCTCAGAAAATCCCACTGATGCATGACTAAATAGGCGCAGAGAAACTAGAAATAAACACTCCCTGGGCTCTAAACTTAGTGAGTTGTGTTGACAATGGGGAAGGCTTGCACTTGCACTGCATATCTTTCAATTCTGTCTTGTCATGTGGATATGTTGCAATTACACGGCTTTTTGTGAGTTCGATGACCTTTCCTGCTTGACTGCTGTACTGAGCACGCACAAGACCAAACTGATTGTCATCAAATTCACGTTAACTGTTCACCCTCACAACAAATTCACTAAAAAATGATTTTTTTTAAATTGACCACTCTTGGTACAAACAGGATTAGTAAAAATGTAGAAAATATGAAGGTGGTCTTTCCATTGTTTTAAACAGTGTATATTTAAAGCTGATGTTGAGACTAAAAAATTCTTGTCCACCCAGCAGTTATTTAACAAAAATGTATCCGTAATCTATTAGGAAAGGTAAAGACTTGGGTTACACCTTACACCTTGGCTCAATGTACCACTTACATTCACGATCCCTACAGCCCCTGGGTCTCGTTAGCTTGTCAAGAAGATAAAATACACAATAAAAAAATTCACATACTGTCAACAGAGTGTAACAGAGTGCAATACCTGAATAAAGCGCAGTTCAAAATCCATCACATTGTAATAATTTTAACAGTGTATGTAAAATAAAACAAAACCTATTTTCTACTCGTCAACAACGTGCATTATATTAATATAGTAAAAAACCAGAACTCATCATATCAGCAAGCAAAGAATCAGAATAAACGCTTTGTTCTTAGTGCGACAATGTTTCACTAAAACTCAGGGTTGAAAGCTAGTCCATGTTAAACACAGACTTCAGCTAAAAGAAGTCCTGGCATACTAATCCAAATACACCTGATGTTATTATTTTGTTTCACAAATGTGTTGGCAATCATAATTAATTTTAGTTAGACGGTAATTAATCTTAAGTAAAGCTTCTTGTGTTACTTATTAAGGCCGTTCTCAACAAGGTTTTAAGCGACAAAATTCTTAAGTGTCACAAAGGGCAACTGTACTGACAATTGTACTGGTAAATGTACTCAAGACTGTATTTGGTTGTACTGTAACTGTACTGACAGCTGTACTGTAACTGTACTAACAGTTTACCGGTAAATGTACTGACAGTTATACTGGAAACTGTACTTGCAACTGTAATGAAAACTGTACTGAAAACTGTATTAGCAGCTGATAGACACGTGTATATACATTTATACCGGCAGCTGTAATTGCTACTGTACTGGTTTACTGTTCTAATAAATGTACTGTCCATTGTGTATTGGTAGCTAAGCTGGCAACTATACTGGTAACTGTACCAACAACAATAGTAACAACTGTACTGACAAGTGTATTGGGATCTGTACTGGTAACTACTTGTAACTTTACTGACAACTGTACTGGAAACAAAAGTACACTAGATATACTAACAACTAAACTAGCAAGTGTACTGGCAGCTGTGTTAGAAGCTGTGCTGGCAACTGCACTTTGTACTAACAATTATACTGGCAAGTATACTGGTAACTGTATTGGTAATACGTTTAGACTTTGTTGACCAAGTTTAAATTTAGCTAATTTTAATACTTAAAACCAATGGTTTCCTGTAGCCTTCACAAACAGATTTGTCAAAGTTTACACGATTTTTATCCAAAAGCGGTCTTTACGCCCGTAGATAATGTAAGAGCTTTGAACACACTCTAATGAGACGTTAGCAGTTAGTGACTTAAATTATAGATGGAAGGAAATAAGGGACTGCCCTTTTTTAAACCTCAAGCAAAAATTATAAAGTTCAAAAGTTTGTACTGATAAACTTAAAATTGTTTTATACATACATTAGAAAAAGTAAGATATTATAGTAAATATGATAATGAATTAGATCATATGCGCTTTGAGTAGCCTTATTAGCGAGGCTGCGCTTTACTTGTAGAGGAGTGGTCCAAACGGCCAAAGAGAACATTGCATCCTGAATGCGTTGACAATCGACTGACATGAGGTTGATTATCTCCCCGCAAAGAACCAGTCGCCGCGCGGCGCTGTTCATCGTCAGCAACTGAGACAACAGGAACGAACAGCAACACAAGTGAACGGGTCACATCTCCTAGCAAGTACTTTACACAAATTATATAGGTGATTCACGAATTTAGTAACAAGACGCTTCCACCTAAAGAAGGAAGAAAACAGAGTACCCGGCCTCTGTGAACAAGTTGTACATTCAAAGTAACGGTCCCTCTTGACAAAATCTAAACCCAGAAGCTTGGGCAAAACTGTGAGTACAATTACGCGCACATACACACAGATGGGTTGTTGGCTGTTTAGCTAGACGGATGGATGTCTTTTTAATTGGAGCAAATACTCACTGTTTTAGATAGGTCACACATGCTTGCTCACCTTTGTGTAGATAGTGGAAATTAAGATGGTCTTGAGCTGCATGCCGACCACTTGGCAGCACCAGAAGCCGAATCTGTAAAGCAGTGTCCTGACCATCTGCACCAGGAACATCAACACCGCCAGCACGTAGCCAGACCACGCCTTCTTGTCGTGGGCGTCAGGGCTGCTCACCTGCTCGATCAGCAGCCTGCAACAGGTGTTCAGTAGGTCAGTTCCCACAAAGCTTTTCCTGCCATCACTAGGTAGTGAGACATCCGAGGTTGTGTCTAGCTTCCTGTATAGTTAAGTCATCAGTACAGGCGACTATTTTACAGAAATTGATCGCACAAAGGTTGAACGTACTTGAGCCACGTTTGCATAAAAGCGTTTTGAGTGGTTGGATTTTGCTGAAAATACAGATCGAGACATGAATCCTATACAGCTCTGAACGCCGACATCATATAAAAAATAAATAATTTTGTATCTTTGAGCTCTCTAAAAATGTATGTATTATTCTTTTGCTGTTGCACTTTAAGGCGTGTGCTGTAACTCACAGGAAACTAACCATGATGTGAGTAATGTTTCTGTAAAACAATATACACATAATACTTGTTGTTATTATTGTTTCATCATCATCATCATCATCATCATCATCATCATCAGCAGCAGCAGCATTTAATCAAACTCAACCCTACCACCCTGCACACAGGGTAGTCGATGAAGCAAAATTTGGCTGATTTACACCAAAGGACAGTGACAAGTTCAAAAATCACATAACAACTGATAAGTAGAACCTGATCCTACCCACAACCCATTTGTCAAGTAATAAATAAAAAATATTCGGACACTCACCCCAATATGACAGGGCTTAGGATCATAAGCCCGTCAGAAACAACTTTAATGAGCAGCCCGAGGATCAGCCGAGGTCCCATGATCTTCAACAAGACTCGGAGCAGCGACGGAATTTCTGGGTTAACGTCGTCGTCCGCTGGCCGGTCGAGGGAAACGTACATAGTCGAGTCCCCGACCCTATCTCCTGTGCTGTCGGTGGAGCACCTAGGGATTAGGGGCCTGGTTTCCAACTGGATGGCCTTTTGAGTGTTGTCCGTCGGAAGATGTGGAAGTGAAGTCATCATAGCAGACTCAGCATTAGTGTGATCCCTTGACCTTTCTTTACTGATTCTGTCACAAAAATCCATTAAAATAAAAAAGAATAAAGAGAAAACAAGTGTCGGTGATTTCCCCGTGCGAAGATGGGTATAGAACACTGTGTGTGTGTGCGTGTGCGTGCTTGTGTGTGTGTGTGTGTGTGTGTGTGTGTGTGTGACGGGTTTTCTTACATGACCCAATGTGGTCTGTGTTCAACATACTAGTCCCTACAGTAATTCTTTAGACAACGAAACACCGCTACTGGGTAGAGGACATTGTTCCTACTCCCGTGATTACGGACCCTTGGGGTTACGTCTAGCAACTAGGCGTCTGCCGTCTTGCACCTAGTGTCTACTCCACAAATAGAGGGTAATACGTGATACAGTTTACTGTTTAAGTTCGTTAGAAGTTGTACTTCAGATAACAGATAGATCTAATCGTAAAACTATTGAAACCCCAGCCCTAGCTCCTGACCCCTTTTGCACCTGGGAGGTTGTTTACTTATGCGTGACGAGGATTATTCTTTATAACTGAGAACTTTGTGTAATATATATATATATATATTGCTTTTGTCCTTTATCTAAAGCCCAGCAAGAATACATCTCTGAATAACCTTAAGTCATTTTTTGCTATAAGAATGCGCCTGGGAATATTAATGAATGTTTATTTACCCCTCCTCCCATTGACAAAGCTGTGTCAGCTGATGGTAGAGGTTTGTACTCGTTCTAACACAAAAACGCTCAAGTGTGGGAAGTCCTGTTAATTTTTAAGATTACTGTAAAAACAATCAAAACTTAGTTCAAAAGCTAAATAATTTAATGTTTGTAAAAAAATTAATGTGATAGTGTGATTATTTATAGGGAACTAGCTTTTGAAAAATATATATTGTAACCCAGTCTTTGATAGCGAAAAGATATGTATTTTACGGCTTGCTGAAAGC
Organism: Marisa cornuarietis; assembly: GCA_004794655.1. Taxonomy (NCBI): domain Eukaryota; kingdom Metazoa; phylum Mollusca; class Gastropoda; order Architaenioglossa; family Ampullariidae; genus Marisa; species Marisa cornuarietis. Next base: position 4,188,652 of record SMMW01000521.1, read on the forward strand.
ACAACCCTGTCTAATCAGTCAATAAAACAGTTGGCACAATAAGCAATAATAAGATTGGATAACCACTTACTGTTTGTTTCTGAATTTTTCTCTCTCCAGCTCCCACTCTCGTTCAAAGGGAGGGACAAGGACGTCACTACTGTCTCGAGGGTTGAGGTCGAAAAGGTCAGCCTCCTCCAGATCTCTCCGCCACCCGAGGTAGAGAAACCTAGAGTGAGAGGTATTATAGACAGCACTGTATGCGGCAACACACAAGGTACATTAAGAAACCCGCGAATATCCACTGTTATAACACACACACACACACACACACACACACACACACACACACACAGAGGTTTGTACTTTTGACTGTTACAACTAGTAAATACTTCTGTCTTATTTTCATTTTAAACACACACACACACACTCACACACGCACGCACAATCACTGCCAAATTGACAGTGAGAAAAGAGGGACATTATACAGGCAAGCAGACAGACAAACTGACAGACATGTCTTTACTTTGTCATCCACGCGAATGTCATCCGGCTGGGAAAGGACGCAAAGACCTCAGGAGATGGACGCTGTTAAGAAACCAGATAGTTGACTGCACCATAGTATTTCATAAAGACGTTAACATTTTAGTCACGCTTGTAAATAATTAACTGGCGTGGAGTTTGAAGTGAACAAGGAAAAACGAAGAATTTTTATTGTAATGGTCATATAATTACCGAATGCCTGTTTTCAACTATGCAATAAAAATATAATTATGTAAAATATAATTTTTTTTACTATACCCTCTGGAGTTGCTGGTATCCATTCTGAGACTCCTCAGACTTTTCAGAAAAACAAAACAGGATGACCAGGATACCCTCTATGGCAAAGGTCGCACAAAACAAAGCGAACTCCAGGATGTTGCCGTTATAATCCTGTGAGCCCCAAATGATATATTTGTAAAAACATTTGTTATAGCACATATTTGTCAAAGTGTGATTATTGCATTAACTTTTTGTCCGCAACCAAGACTCATTCGACAAAAAAAGCCCTGTTGGAATATCAAGAAATGGAGATTTTTTAAGAAATAAGAAGTGTAAGCGTGTAAGTAACTAAAACAAAGTCAAATAAACCTGAGTTGGTAAACCGAGATTATTGCTAAAATGGCAATCTTTCTTTAGGTGCACTGTATTTTTATGAAACGGATTTAAAATAAAGGAAGCCTATTCTACATAAAAAGCGCAATGTGTACGCCTGAATGTTATTTTCCTGGTTCGTTCTGAGGACTGATCACATGAAAATAATTTTTAGCATTTTCATAACGACTATTTATGGACGCGTATGAAAGCAAGTTGTAATTTATTCTTACAACCTTATCTGTATTTTTGGTGACGTTGATGTAATTTCTCATTTCTGATTGATGATGATTGAACCCCAAATATGATTATTATTAATACTAAAGACCTCTTCAATGATGGCCGTGTATAGGGGCACCACGTCGCACATCGTCAACAAGGTCCAGAAGATAAACTGTAAACCGGAAGTGATGACGTGACATCGACGTTCATACTGTGTAAGGAAGGCTGTACACAACTAAAGATAAACCACAAAATAAACACTGGTTACATCTGACGAAGGAAATAGAACCTAGCAGAAATAGCGTTTATAATATGAAAATAAACTAAACATGGCGATAAATAAAGATACCGATGTGTATGCTTTTGCGTGATGAAAGATTGTAAAACTGTAATAATATTACCAAAGATAATATTTTTTGGGGGAGTGAAAGATTTATTCAGCTATAGCTAGTACTGCAACTGATTTGCATACGAAATTATAAGAAATACAAAGATAACCGCTGTTCATGAGGGGTAAAAGGTTTCACAGATTAGAAGATAGTACAACAAATGATTTCTTCAACACATAAAAAGTTGTTTACAGCTTAAACAAATGATTTTTGTACGTGATGTCAGGATGTACACAGCTAAAGATACTATAGCCAATGAAGTGTATGTTTGATTAAAGACCAACCTGAATGGTTTGCGATGTTTGCATATATCTGTAGATATGGGCAATATAAGACTAACCTGTAAATTCTAGCCTCCAAAACACATCCGTTAATTAATTATCATCCACGATTCGCACTTACGATCAACAGGCTCCGCTAACAGTGTACTACGTCACACTAGTGCGCCATTCACAACAATGGCAGCCGTCAACACCAAACAGTGTACTACGTCACACTAGTGCACCATTCACAACACTGGCAGCCGTCAACACCAAACAGTGAACTACGTCACACTAGTGCACCATTCACAACAGCCGTCAACACCAAACAGAGAGAGAGAGCGAATGAGCGACAGCTCGGGTTATTCAGACGTTGAAAGTCTGTATTTCTCGTGGTTTTGAAAAACTGTTACTTTAGCATGAGAAAAGCACACTCTAACGTCCGAATAATCCCAACTGTCGCTCACTCTCGCTCTGTTTGGTGTTGACTGCTGCCAATGTTGTGAATGGTGCACTAGTGTGACGTAGTACACTGTTAACGGCGCTCGTTGATCGCAGGTGCAAATCGCGTACTTTGCTAGCGGATAATTAATTAACGGATGGATTTTGGAGGCTGAAATTTACAGGTTATGTTTATATCGCGTATATCTACCGATATCTGAAAACAACGCAAACCCTTCAGGTTGGTCTTTAAGGCTGGAAGGGTGTGCAGGAAGTGACAGGTCACCACAGAGGCGCATGTGGCACGACGTCATCATTGTACAACATTATTCACTTATTTTTATTTTCCCACAGCGCGTGCAGCAACAGCGACTCACATACGTCACCAGCCGCAGGGCGCTGGCCAGATAGACGACCACCGGTGGCACGTCACTGCCGCTGTCCGTCAACAGTTTGAAGTCTTGTATCAACGACACAAGCGCCACCATGCTCAGTATCAGGCTGAAACACTGTCGGCATTATATCAACATATAGGCAGTGTCTCCAATACCAGTAGCTCTCGTGTTGATGTGACCGTTATAAGTCATTATTTGACTACTTATTAATTTATTGTGAAAGATGAAAGAAAGATGTTTAGACTGATGTAACAAACATTATAATGAAAGAGTAATCCAACAGTGTCATCCCTCTTGACAAAGACGTCCACCCGAAGAAATCAGAGCTGCAGTAAGCAGCTACTGATGTTGGTGGAATAAAAACATGAAACGGCTTAACAGAGTATCGACAATACTCTTTCCTTTCTGCTACAGCTACCCAATCACATATTTTTGTCAGATCTGTTTCAATAATCACTCTCATAAGCTATAATCTACTCACCACGAATCGTCTGCACAAGTGACAGGAGTTTGTCAGGACCACCCAGCAGCACCATCAAGGTGATAAACTTCCGTGCGTTTGTTCATTCATTCACTGGCACATACAAACAAACACGCACAGCCATACTCGCACGCATACGTATGCACACGCACACACACACACTGAGGATGGAAACCCTACCATCTTGGCAGTGTTTAAACAGGTGACATGAAGTGGACTGACTTCTCCTTTCCTGGCGAGTACCACCAAGTAGACGGGCAGAGGGCACCACAAGAAAGCACATGGCACCCACACCAGCACCGTGTTGAGAAAGCAGTCTGTCAGACGTGGCCATCCGTTGAGATTGTAAAAACTGGAATTCTGCAATATTGAGACTACGCTGACTAGTGGCTGAGCTTTGAAACATTGCACAATTCAGTTGTTGGCTGAGCATCTTGCACAGTTTGCACTACGAGCTTGTAGACTAACAAGGAGTAAATTAGCACAAGTAGAGCTGTAGATTTTTTATTGCAGCTTAACCTTTATAGTGTTCTTGTCTTGTTTAGATCAAATATGCCACAAAATGAGGAAAATAAATAACAAACCACTAAATCAGTTAGAAGGTTCTTTAGATGTTCGGAAAAACACACAGAATAGACCATCATTTCAAGTAACTACATTATAGACTGGGAATCGGAAGCACCCAACAGCTGTTCTGTCATGAGTAAAAGCGAAAAATGTGCAAAAATATTCAGTCCTTACCCATAGAGGATCTTGACAAAACTCCGGCATGCCTGTACCCATGGTGGACTGCCTGACTACCCGGTACACCTGTTACGATTGAATAACGTCTTATAAACACCAGATGTCTGTTATATTGCTGGCACTTAGACACTGTCACCGCAGCTACTAAATGTTTGGCGCAAAGCTAATAATTAACAACTTTTAAATCTCAGCTGCTTTTCAAAACACACCTGGACATAGCACGTGACAAACAATTCCCATGTGTTCCGCAACACGTCTCAACTCACTCAGTCATGCATGACTGCCATTTTCATGCTCTTTCACACAATGCAACATTTGTTCCCAGGGCTACGGATGATTTGTCAAAGTTTTCCCACGCCATTATTACTCTCCATCACGGCGCCAAGTAGACTCGAGTAAAAATATTTTGCTAATTAACTGAGCCATGAACTGAATATGCTTAACTGTCGTTTCCGTGTGTTCGAGGGATACGCTGCGCCGTTGTCCTGCACTATATTCTGTCTGCCTAGAACATGTCTGCTGATGCTAATTGAGTGGTAAGGTTGGCTTTGGTCTAAAGGTGTTACACCAACTTTCTCCCACACATTCCACTAAGGCAGGAACTAGTCAGCAAGTGCTCGACCCTTCAATACACGGGTTTTCACAACGGCCACGGCTGCCTCGTCAGAGGCTGTGAAGTCAGTGCTGTCTCCTCTCAACTTCTTTGTGGCATGTCCATGCTCTCTCTTCCTTCATCAATAAGTCTCTCCCTTCTCTAGGCTTCCACAATGTTTATGCCCTGCTAGTCGAACGTTCTAGAAACTATCTCACCCTTTCCCACATTCTAGTCACGTGGCAGCAGTAACCTTTCTGACCTCGCTAGTTGTTCGTCCATACCAGCCTGTCAGCGTCCCTCGTCCTCGTCACCTCACTGACCCGAGCGAAATAATCGTCCGTAGGTCAGCGCCATTCCGTAATTACTCTTATCGTACCACAATGTAGCTCTGTCTCTCAGCAGACGGTTAGTCTCTGCTGAAAGATGTGTGACACCCCAGTTGTCCACTCCAAACAAAACAAATTAGCACACATAGCATTTAACAACATTCCAAAAGAACCCAGACAATTTCCTTGTCTTTATCGTTCTTCGTCACCTGTTAGATACACGACTATCAATTACTTTCAATTTTTATTTATTTATAGGCTATAAGACCACAGGGCATTTTTATCTATCACAGCAGATGATAATAATCACACAATAACAACCTCATATGTTTCACAGATGGTGAGAATATGGCAAAATATATCGATGAATACTTGATACTAAATATAAAAATTTATATAGAGAGAAATTATTAAAAAAAATGATAATGCAATTCGAATAAATTTTCTTAAGTTTGAATTTTTGAAATAATCAGGAATTTATATATTGCACATATTGATTTTTTTAGAGATCTAAGATTAAATTAGTTTGATGGGCTAGTTTAACGATCATGTGACTAGTATAGAAACTTAGAAGACCATGTGGTTGCCGCTGCCGCCATTTTTTCACCTGCCGGCATGGAGCGGTCAACTCAGACGTCTCAAACTGCGAAGTAGGCCATCTATTTTAATTTTTGAATCTTTATTTTATAAATGCTTCAACCACTCTGAGAAAGGCTTTTATAAGACCATAAGCTTAAAATTTGATGGGCTAGTTTAACGATCATGTGACTAGTATAGAAACTTAGAAGACCATGTGGTTGCCGCTGCCGCCATTTTTTCACCTGCCGGCATGGAGCGGTCAACTCAGACGTCTCAAACTGCGAAGTAGGCCATCTATTTTAATTTTTGAATCTTTATTTTATAAATGCTCCAACCACTCTGAGAAAGGCTTTTATAAGACCATAAGCTTAAAATTTGATGTTTGATGGGCTAGTTTAACGATCATATGACTAGTATAGAAACTTAGAAAACCATGTGGCTCCTGCCGGCATGGAGCGGTCAACTCAGACGTCCCCTCGCTCGCTTACTCTCGCTCGGGGAACAAAAATTTTCTCTCATCCTAGCCAAGGAAAAATGGCCCCACTGCCTTGGGGGAATCTTGGGAAAGATAAAGGCTAAGGGAGTAAACCCCTACAGAAAATCCTGATACTAACACGGCATCAGTGGGCGAAGACTCTCCACGACGAGAGTACCGGCCAGGGCCCAGCGCCTACGTGTTCACGACCAGGCCGACAATCGGCTGTGGTTCACTTGGAGAAGGGATTAGCGCTACCAAGTGTATAAGCTCAATGAAAGGACCATGGATATACGCCAGAAAAGAGATAACATGCCGGATCGGTCGCGGCCCGGACTAACAACGACCGCGCACCCTATCGGGAGACTCCAGCGTGGGGTCAGCGAAAAGTGTGCTACTGGAGCCAAGACCAAGACCAAGACTGAAACCAAAACAGAAATCAAACTAAGAGAAGGAACAACCATTGGCACGTGGAACGTACGCACGTTATACCAGTGCGGAAAAGTGCACCAACTCACACACGAGCTGAAACGGTATCAGTGGGACATTGTGGGACTGGCGGAGGTCAGATGGACAGGATTTGGGGAAACAGTGACGGAAGACGGCCACAGACTGTGGTACAGTGGGGAGGACACCAGGCATGAGTACGGCGTGGGCTTCCTCGTGCACAGGAAGGTGGCCGCGGCCGTCATCAGCTGTACACCCGTATCCAGCCGGCTGATCTCCATTCGTGTCTCAGCCAAGCCTCATAATGTCACCATTGTCCAAGTATACGCTCCAACTTCCACACATGGAGACGACGAAGTGGAAGAATTCTACCAACAACTGGACAAGATTGTGAAGGCAGTTCCAAAAAAGGACATCCTGGTTGTGCTCGGAGACTGGAACGCCAAGGTCGGACCAGACGCCTACCAGCATTGGGCAGGAACGGTGGGGAAATTTGGCCTTGGTGAAACCAACGACAGGGGCATCAGACTCCTAGAGTTCGCACAGAGCCAGAGACTCACCTTAGCCAACACCTTGTATCCCCACAAGAAATCAAGGACGGCCACCTGGCACTCACCAGACGGATTGGTCCATAATCAGATCGACTACATCCTACTGCCGAGACGCTTCAAATCCAGCATCAACAGGGCCAAGACAAGGACGTACCCAGGCGCTGACATAGGCAGCGACCATGACCTTGTTCTAACAAACCTGAAGCTGAGGCTGAAAGCGAAGCGACTCTCAAACACTCCCCGAATTCGCTTTGATTTGGAGAAGCTGCAAGACCCAAAGGTTGCAGAAGTCTTCAAGGCCACGGTTGGCGGAAAATTTGGCGCACTGAACCTGGTGGACTGTGATGTAGACACCCTCTCTGGAAACATCAAAGAGGTGCTACTGTCGACAGCCCAAGAGGTTCTAGGGCGACATGGAAACAAGAAACAGCCATGGGTCACGAACGACATACTAGACCTCTGTGACCAAAGAAGGGCCTTGAAGAGAGAAAAGAAAAGCAAACCAGAAGCAGCAACCAAATACAAAGAAGTGAATTGTGCCATTAAGAAAGGGATGAAGGCAGCTAGGGAGAGCTGGATCGAGAAGCAGTGCCAGGACATAGAGGTTGGAATGGCACGAGGTGACAGCAAAAAGGCCTACCGACTTCTAAAGTCCCTCACTAAGACAGACCAGCAAAAGATCTCAGTCATCGAAGACAGCAATGGTCACCTTCTCACAGAAGGCAATGCTGTACTCAACCGATGGACAGAATACTGCAAGGACCTGTACAATTACCAGCTGAAGACCGACGCCAACATTCTCCAAAACAACCAGACTAGAGACAGTGAACCTGCAGACATACCAGTCCTACGGGAAGAGGTCGAAAGAGCTGTACATAGTCTGAAGGGAGGAAAGTCACCAGGCGTTGATAATGTACCAGCTGAGCTGCTCAAGCAGGGTGGGGAAGCAGCTACAAAAGCCCTAACTGTTCTGTGCCAAAGAGTCTGGGAGCGCAAGGAATGGCCCAGAGAATGGACGCAATCACTAATCATTCCCCTCCCAAAGAAAGGAAACAGCAAACAGTGTCAGAACTACAGAACCATAAGCCTTATCAGTCACCCAAGCAAAGTCATGCTGAAGGTCATACAGAACCGCATCAGAACCACAGCAGAAGAGCTGCTAGCAGAAGAACAGGCTGGCTTCAGACCACGTAGAAGCACAGTTGAGCAGATCTTCAACTGTCGTCTTCTTATAGAAAAGCATCTGCAGCATCAGCGGGACCTTTACCACAACTTCATTGACTTTAAGAAGGCATTTGACAGAGTCTGGCACGAGGGGCTATGGCATGTGATGCGGAAATTCAACATTGAAGAAGGGCTTGTCCAAGTCGTTGAAGCGTTGTATAACAGCTCAACGAGTACAGTTTTGCTTAACAACCAAATAGGAGCTTACTTTCGTACCACAGTAGGGGTACGTCAAGGATGTCCCCTATCACCCGTGTTGTTTAATATATTCTTGGAGAACATCATGCTTGAAGCTCTTCATGACCACCATACCTCCATTTCAATCGGTGGAAGACCAATCTGCAACCTACGCTTTGCAGATGATATAGATCTGTTAGCAGGTACAAACAAGGAACTGCAAGACCTCACCAACAGACTGACAGACAGCTCAAACGCATATGGAATGGAGACCAGCACAGAAAAGAGCAAAGTTATGATCAATGGCAACGGCAAAGCAGAGATCTATATGAACGGGGTACAGCTCGAAGAGGTAAGCAGCTTCAAGTACTTGGGAGCCACTCTCTCCAAGGACGGCAGCTCCACGCAAGATATCCGCATCAGGATCGCAACAGCAACAGCAGCAATGGCTAGGCTAGATAGGATCTGGCATAGCCACAAGATAAGGTTCACTACCAAGTACAGGCTATACAAATCCCTGGTAGTGCCGATCCTGCTCTACGGATGCGACACGTGGACTCTACTCGCCGAAACAGAAAGGAGAATCCAGGCATTCGAGCACAAGTGTCTGAGGAGGCTGCTCCGGATCTCATACAAAGAACACAAAACCAACGACTTTGTAAGAAACAAGATTGCCACACTGGTAGGACACCAGGAACCTCTACTATCAACAGTCAAGCGACGTAAGCTGGTCTTCTTTGGCCTTGTAACCCGGCACGACACCTTGTCGAAGACTATCCTTCAAGGCACCTTGGAGGGTGGCCGACGCCGCGGTGGTCAGAGAAAGAACTGGCTTACGAACGTCAAAGACTGGACTGGTCGTCCTGTACAGGACCTGCTGACTATTGCCCAAAATAGGCAAGAGTGGCGGGCCCTATCAGCTGCCGCGTCTATCCATGTGCTCCCCCCAACGCCAGGTGCCAGGCAAGGGACGACTGACTGACTGACTGACTGACTGACTGAAGATTAAATTAATAAGAGTTTAATATGAAGCAATGTGAAGCGCTGTGATGTTATCGTTCACTTCAGCCTGACTGTTGCGTGTCTGTTGGTGCTTGGCAAAAGAACGAGATAGAAGCTTCATGTTCACTCTTGAGAAATTTTCTTCCAAATGACTTCGTAATAGAAACCTTACACACTTATTTTAAGAAGAACTGCACCTTTCATGTATTCTAATAAGGAAATATTAGCAATTTTCTAAAGAGATTTGGATGAATGAGCATTTATTAGATTTAATAATAACGAAATATCAACTTTCTACAGTCACATAGTTCTGATAGTATAAACTGTACAGAAAGTATAAAATTAGGATAACATTGTATTCAAAGTGATTAACAAACTGGTTCCTAGGAGCTTGACCTGCTGCAACATAAATATGTTGGGGCTAATCTAAACTGACTATAATTTATGTGGTGTTGATGTACTAACTGTGTTATCAAAATCTTTCCTGGTAATGATTTCATAATGGAAACCTCATACACTTTTTGAAATGAGCTATCCAAGAAGAACTGCACCTTTCAACTATTATAATAAACAAACATTAGTTACTTTCAAAAAGAGTTTTCTATGAATAAAAATGTAACTGGTTCTACTTTCACATAGTTCTGCTATTGTGAACTGTACAGAAAAATATAAAATTATGATATATTGACAAGAAAAATCTAGTTAGAAAACTGGTTCCTAGCAGCTTGGTCTGTTGCAACACGTAAGTTGGTGCTACATGTAAACTATGTCTGTTGTTGATGTACTAAAGTTGTTATCAAAATCGTTCTGATACTATGAGCTGGTCGGGAAAGACGATTCATCGTCGAGCATGTCGTCAATCTTCTCACGATGCGACATGCTGTCGCTTCGGAAATTCCGACCAAATTGCCCCGCACACACACACACACACACACAAACGATTCCGTTGCATAAAAGCGAAGTGCGACGCACTTTTGTATGCTCGAGGGACGTTGTTCCCTCGATTCGACATTTCCAATTTACCTCCTTCCTCCTCCACAATAGAAATTATATCAACTTCCCGAAATCCTAATTTCTTGTACAATTCTACATCGTCGTAAAGAGATCATTATAACTAAATATCCTGTTTTTTCGAAGACTTCGCCTATTTTGTAACAGAATAGCCACGACAGGAAACACAAAGATAAACATGAACAATAATCAAAATGCTGTTTATGCGGGGTAAAAGTATTTACACATAGATTACAATCAATAATTGATGAATATAATTTGACCCTCCTCATCATTCACTAACGAGTGTCGTTAGTTTTTACTGTAACATTATTGTATCCATCTTTTGTGATCCCTCCTTCTGTAAGACAATGGCTCTATAATGAATCAATCAATTAATCAATCAATCAATGGCGATAGTGTAAGAAAGATTATATTTTTAGCCATGGACAACCACGTGAAGCTATTAAGGTAAGAACTAAACGGGTAGAAAGGATTTTTTTAAATTCTTTTCTTTTTTGAATTTGGGGCCAGTTGCACAACACGTTTCTAAACCTTAAAACTGTTCTAAAGAAGCAAAATCTCTTTTTAGCCATTTTGATGCATTGCAGAAAAACATACAAAAAATTGTACTGACAGGACGGAAAGTAGGACTTAAATAACTTTATCTTACTTAAAGAAGTTTTAGTTTTAAAAATTCAAAAATTGTGGTGTGCATTTTAAACTAATTATCTAAACAGAGTTAAGGCCTAAAAGTGTTTAAAATTAGAAATGTGTTGTGCAACTGGCCCCTGACTGTTTGAAGCGACAAATCCTCTTTAATCAGACAAATTATTGCCCTTTTTCAATAGGCACCTGAACCCAGGTATGCTCGTCCCAGGCCGCTATAAAAGGGTCTACAAAAAACGAGAAGCCCTGCAGTTCAGCGACGAGGGGTACCCGGCGGTGTAGTGGTTACAATACTCGATTGTCATCAGTAGGGAAAAGGTCCTGGTTGCACATCTCGTCTATGGACAACCTGTATGTCACACCAAAGCGCAGGGCTGACGGTCGGATATATTTTCGAAGTCCTTCAGTTTTCGCCCTCTATTATTCCTCTCTATCATATATTGAACAATCACTTCAAGCAGAACATTTTGTTACTTTATTAACAAAGCACAGCTGCCGTCATGTTATGTTGATGGGCTACCCGCACACTGCGGTGTCGTCATGCACTTCAACCTGCCTGCCTATTGCTTGACTGCTGAAGCTTGACAAGGAAGGTGATAGTGTTTTATTGTTGAAATTATCGCTATGCTCAAATAATTGAAAATAGTCATCATTTCTGCAGACTGCGCTGCTCCTACTCGTCGCGTTTGGTGCTGAGATTCTTGCTGGATGGTCAGAGACTAAATGGGATGAGTTTTCAAATGATGTCCATCCGCAGGTTAAATGTGTGTGTGTGTGTGTGTGTGTGTGTGTGTGTGTGTGTGTGTGTGTAGGTGTGTGTGTATTTCTTTCACAAACATATAACTTACATGACATCTGTTATATCGCGTACACTTATAAACTGTCAACGCAATATCTCAGTGTTTGGCGCAAAGCTAATAATTAAAAAAATTCCACTTGCTCTCCACGAAACACCTACGATTCACACCTGGGCACAACACGTGAGAAACTACTCCCTCATGTGCTGTAACACTGATACAAGACTCACTCACTCACTCACTCACTCACTCACTCACTCACTCACTCACTCACTCACTCACGCAGACGGACAGTCGCACATCGCAACATCTGCCTCTGCAGGGCCTGTCATCCATATTACACATATTTAAATATATGAAAAATATTAATCATAGTAAAAACTTGATAGACACTGTCTTACGTCTAAATTTCGACACACAAAATTTAATAATATTCCAGCAAAAATTCCTTGTAAACGATCGTTCTTTGTACCTTACATGGCTATACATTTTTGGATTTTTGAAATGAACGGTGATTTGAATATTGCATTAACTGACTTTGAAAAGGTTTTCAATTAGCAGAAGTTTATTGTGTTAGACAATCAGCTAAATAACGTATTATTGCTTCATATCAACTTTGGATTTAAAAGTAAACATAGATTAAAAATATTGAGGGTCATATTTTGGATTTACTTTGTGTGCATGTGAGGCCCGGACACTTAATCCCCAGACACTTAATCCCCGACACTTAATTCCCAGACACTTAATCCCCAGACACTTAATCCCCATATCGCGACACAACACTCAAAACTGCTATTTTGTGAACTATAAATATTATAACCGTAAGAGAAATGTGTCGCGTGGTAACTCTGGTAAGACTGGGATGTTATAAATGTTGAAGTTAAGTATTATTTGAATTTGAATTAAATTTTTCATTCACTTCATAATTTTTTGAGTTGAAATTTCATTTTGAGGATTAAGTGTGGCCCATTCATAAGTTGAAGGGTAGTGCGAAAAATCTAAAAATAGACAAAACAGAGGCACGAGCAGTGATATAGTATGTGCAAATGAAAGGTATAACACCTCAGGCAATCCATGAGGACATGGTACAAACATTTGCTAAGGACTCCCTTTCGAACGCAACTGTGAAGTAGTGACCTGTTGAATTTAAGCAGGACACGGTCAGCACAGAAGATGACCTTCAGAAGATGACCCTGATGATAAAGTTGATGCCACTTACCAAATGGTTTTGGATGACTGACGTCTAACTGTCCAGCAGATAGCTTGATCCATAGGTGCATAGGCATTAGCTCTGGTTAAGTCCACACTGTTTAAACTGAGCTTGGTGATGAGCGAGCTGTCTGTAAAATGGGTTCCAAGAATGCTAACGCCAGAGCAGAAGCTGCAAAGAGATGACATTTCCAGGACACTTCTGATTCGCTTCCAGGGTAGCCCTAAAAATTTCCACCGCAAATTAAATCTCAAAATAAAACCTGAGTTAATCACTGAGAATTTGAATTAAATATTCAAAGCAAACAAGAGAAACTCTGCTGATTTCAACCCCCGAAGAAGTTCAAGCAGGAAGCGTCTGTTGGCAAGGTGAAGGCTTCTGTTTTATAGAATTCTGTAAGCGTAATCATAATAGACTAAATGGAAAAGAGAAAAAACTGTTAATGAAAAGTACTACGAATTAGCATTAACTCAACTAAATGAAGGAATCAAGTTGAAACGCAGAGGAAAGCTCAGGGCAAGTATCCTTTTGCTCCAGAATAACGCGCCCTTTCACTCTGTTCAGGTTCTTACAGCTCAAGCAGCCAATTGTGGCTTTGAATTGCTACCCCATCCCCTTTACTCACCAGACTTTGCTCCATCTGAATTCTACCTGTTTGCTAAACTCAAATTCCACCTAGGTGATCTCTATTTTGTAAATAATGATGTGGTCATTACTCCTGTGGAGGAGTTTATGGAGGAACAGGAGACCATCTTCTTCCATGATGGGGTTGCAATGCTTGCGCATCGTTAGACCAAGTGCATTGATGTCAAAGGTGACCATGTAGAAAAATTGTGAAAAATTACCTTGTTTTTGCAACACCTGGATGAGGCTTAGAATTTTGTGAAGGACCCTCGTACAAGCTGAATTGTATGTCTGGTGCATTGATATACCTAAAAATGTAAAAGGAAATGAATACAAAAGTGGAAACACTCTTAAGTCTTTCTGTACACAACCCACATACAGACACTCAAGCGAGTGTGTACACGTGAACAATCACACGCGCGCGCACGTGCACACATAGACACATATATACAGAGCAAGAAAATCAAAGAGAGTCAGGACGTTCAAAATAAGACAGTTTTTGATTCTGGCTGGTTTTTTTATTATTTTATTCTGGAAGTATGGGTTAAAGGAAAGAATTGAGGTTAATCTATTTGTGCTTCCACCCACCCTCAAAACCATCAAAGAAAAAAGTAAAAATAAAGAAAAAGAGGTAAAAAACCCACATCCGATTTTATAGCTTACACATAACAGCTCTTTATCCTATTGAGATGTTCTTCACTTTCCAGTGAACTCGACATAGTTTGTGCCAAAACAGTTTAAGCAGCTTTAATGTTGACTGGTTTTATTAAAACCTTTTCCAAACTTGCTTTTTCTTTTTCATGGATCTTTTTTCTTCGATAAACATGGTGTGCTTTTTGGTCGTTGTATAGACACGTGTGTGTGTGTGTGTGTGTGTGTGTGTGTGTGTGTGTGTGTGTGTGTGTGTGTGTGTGTGTGTGTGCCTGCGTGTTAGCTCTACATCTATGAATAAATTAGCTTTGGGGGCTAGGTCAGCGCTAGGTCTTAAATGCGTTATTTTACCAGAATGACTGAACGGACAAAACGATCGATGTCAACAACTACTGCGCTTCCAACTGGCTGTACGCACATGCGTAGAACAGGTTGGTTGCCCAAGTAGAGCAACTAAAGGGCGCACACAGGATAATGTCATCGATAATTTTCCCCAAGGTTAGCGCCCTTCACATATCAAGTCAGATCGCCATCCTTGACCATGCTACACGAGGTCCGCGTCCTTGACCATGTTACACGAGGTCAGCGTCCTTGACCATGTTACACGAGGTCAGCGTTCTTAGCCATGCTGTAGAAAATACTCTTCTTGTTCGCAAGAAGAACGTGTGGCGAGTCGTACTCCTTCGCCAGCCCTTCATCCAGCACGAGGATCCTGCAGGCAGACAGAATAATAATATCGTTGAAACACTGACTGTTATCAGTGTATTTTTACACAATTTTGTATACTGCTTTTTTCTCATTTTCCACGCGCACAGACAATGTCTCACTTCAATGAATATTAAGGCCACTACAGACACGTTCACGTATACCTAAAAAGTCTTTTTCATTAGAGGTATTTTTGTGGAGCGTTGAATACCCATTCATATAGATTGTTTTTAAAATCTTTTAATATTTTCTATTCCTTCTTTGTAATTAAGATTAGATCTAAGACCTTCAGTGTTCTTTGAGCTGTTGGGACCTGTTATGTGGAGACTTTAAGAATGAAAAGAAAGATGAACAGAACCCTTTGCAAAAAAGTGGCTCCTGTGATAAGTGTGTCTTCGATAGTGATGGTGAATTCTTTTGCCTGCATCTCTCTTTCTCCTTCTCTGTCTCTCTCTCTCTTTCTCTCTTTGTGTGTGTGTGTGTGTGTTAATGAAACTATAAATAGAGATCATTACAACACTTTGTATTATGCACGACTAATAAATAAAGGGATTTTTATGTTTAGTAATTAACCATGCTCAGGGAATATCCAATATAGTTGATGCTCTCCTTTGTGCCAATTAAACCTATGTTCATTCTTTTTCGTGTACACGCTGAAGCAGCAAAAATGTAAGACCCTTTCCATACCGACACTATAGTGACATAATACTGCACCTGTCGTAGTCCATGATGGTGTTGAGGCGGTGTGCGATGGTGATAATGGTGCAGAAGATAAAGGCTTCGCGAATGGTTTTCTGGATGAGGGAGTCCGTTTCCATGTCAACGGCGGCCGTGGCCTCGTCCAGTACCAGGATTTTAGTCTGGCGGAGCAGCGTCCTGGCCAGGCACACCAACTGTCGCTGGCCCACGCTGTAATCGAAGCCAAATGAATTGAATTCAACCTGAATCGATCCTGAATTAAAATAAAAGAGAATTTCACCGTAAGAAGAATTAAAGATGATCCGAGTGATAAACCTTAATAGAATGAAACGTTGTTACGTGATTGATATCAAAATCAGCCGTGCTTTCTTTGTTCCTGAACATTTTTATGGTGGTTCGAAGCACAACTGGATTAATCTAAATTCTTCCTTCTACCCGATACTTTAAGAATAAAATAATAAGAATCAAACATTGTGTCCAACCAGTCAGAAATAATAAGTTCGTTGAGTTTTAAGCATCATAATATACTCTTTGATTTCCTCGCTCTGTGTGTGTATGTGTGTGTGTGTGTGTGTGTGGTTGAGTGGGTGGGGGGAGGTAGAATTATGATTTGTCAGTGGCTGATTGACTGTTTAGAAATCGATTACCTTAGCCTTTCTCCCTTTTCACTGACCTCGTGGCTCAGTTTTTCTGGCAACCCTTCCGCAAAACGCTACAAAGGCAAACAGAAGCACCAATCGCACATTTTGCACTGTGTCGATCACACACCTGTTAAACTATTTTTCTGGAAAAGTTTCTTTGTTTTTAAGACTACAGACTACGATTACACACCTATTTGCTCTGGAAAAGTTTCGTTGTTTCTGAGACTGGCGTAAACAGTTGTAATATGTTGTATTTGTAGTGATGTGTTGTAACTGTTGGGATACGTTCAGAAAAGTAGTCAATGATCAATGTAATGATACAAGATGAGGAAGATACAGAAATGACCCACACAGCTATGAATACTTTACACCTTCAAGATATACATATTTCTATAGTAATGTCAACTTCTTCGACTGAAAACAAACTTATCACTAAATAGAAAAGGTGTTTACACGTGTGTGAAATAAAAACCGGAAGAATATATGTACGACTACGCACAGATATAAAAGAACAAAGATATCTTGGAACGTAGCAAATACTTTTAGATGAGCCCTCGCCAATGCTTTCCATATTTGATCATCTGAATATTGATCAAGCGGGTCAAGGTTCATCCGTAGCGTGCCAGAGAAGAGCACGGGATCCTGGAGTCAGACAAAGGGAAAAGGTCAATCTTGCTGTCAGAGAAGAGAAGTTTACGTTGTAGGTATAGAGCTGTTTGATTGCCGGCCTTCATATATTTTTTGGTCTCCGCCTTAACCACTGCCTACCGTAAATTGTTTTAATAAGGCCAGCGGTAAAATTTGGTTCGACTCTCTGTTTATATGTTCACTAAGCTCGTGTTTAGTTTGGATTCCTGTGCTGACTGTTTAGAGCATGTTTATTGACCACCCAAATCCTGATATTTTAATTTTCATTTATCATTAACTTTTTTAATGAGTGTTTTAGGGATGACCGCCTATGACGTCAGAGGAGTGGGGGATATCATCAGACAAAGGTGTCAAATTACCCGAAATAACAGCAGCCCCCCACCTCTGTACATTATGCGAGTTACTAGCAGAGAAAAAACAAGTACACAAGCACAAAAGCACCCATTCCTAAACATACACTACCTTTTATTGCTGGTTCTTACTCCGCTAAAACCAATAAAAAAAATCAAACTTTTAAATGTTCTGGAAATATCACAGCTGCGTGGAACACTTCTCGCCCCCACCTGCCTGTCTGTAGATAAATAATGATAATCTTTACTGTGAAGCAGCTGTCACACCTGGCGACAAAATGTTACAATAGCCGGGTGCAGACCTGAGGCAGGATGGTGATGCGAGAGCGCAAGTCGTGGAGCCCGATCTCGGTAATGATGACGCCGTCGATCATGATGCAGCCATTGCAGGCCTCGATCAAGCGGAAGAGAGAGAGCGTTCTTCTTCTTATTCCTTTTCGCCCCCAGTGGAGCATAGGGCTGCAACTACACCACGCCAGCGAACCCGGTTCTGGGCCTCCCTCCCCAGTTGGGTCCATGTCATTCCAGCTGCCTCCGCCTCGCCGTGGACCGATCTTCTCCACGTCTGTCTGGGTCTCCCAACCCTGCGTCTCCCCTGTGGGTTCCAGTCCAGAGCTTGTCGTGTTAGATTTTCGGCCGGCTTTCGCAGGGTGTGGCCGATCCAGCCCCACTTTCGCTTCTTGATGTCTTGGCTGGCAGGTTTCTGGTTGGCTCTCTCCCACAGGTATGCATTGGAGATTCTCTCGGGCCATCTGATGTTGAAAATGTGCCGCAGACATCTGTTTATGAATGTTTGAATCTTCCTGGTGATGTTGTTTGTTACACGCCATGACCCATATAGAAGGACAGATTTTACGTTCGTATGAAAGATGCGGATCTTGGTATGTTGAGATAGTGCCTTGGAATTCCAGATGGGTCGCAGGATGTGGAATGCTTGCCTGGCTTTATTTATTCTGCTTCTTACATCTTCATCAGCACCTCCATCTTTGGTGACTATGCTGCCTAGGTAGGTGAAGCGGTCAGTCTCTGTGATACATTCCCCGTGTAGTTGAAGTGGGGCTTCTTGCTTGTTGTTGATCCGCATTACCTCTGTCTTCTTGATGTTGATTGTCAGGCCAGTTGTCGCTGCTTCTTCTGAGAGCCGAGTGAGCTTTGTCTGTGCATGTTGTTGCTTGTGGGACAGCAGGCTGATGTCGTCTGCAAAGTCGAGATCTTCAAGTTGCATGGCAAAGGTCCATTGAATGCCTGTGTTGCTGTTAGAGGTTGTTCTTCTCATGATCCAGTCTATGACGATCAGGAAGATTGTCGGCGAGAGCATGCAACCTTGCCTTACTCCAGTCCTCACTGCAAAGGGGTCCGTCAGCTTCCCATTGTGGATCACCTGGCATGTCGAGTCCTCATACAGCTGTTGGATGATGGCAATGAACTTTGGTGGAAATCCGTAGTGCTGCATCAACTTCCAGATGGTCTCTCTGTCTACGGAGTCAAATGCCTTCTCAAAGTCCACAAATGTCATGTATAGTGGGGACTGCCATTCGTCAGCACCTTGCTGGGAATGGACAGTAGCATAATCCCACGCCAGTTGCTGCACTGGGTAAGGTCATCTTTCTTGGGTAGCTTTACCAGATAGCCAAGTTTCCAGTATGCTGGAACTTGCTCCTGCGTCCAAATTTTCTGCAGCAGGGGGTGTAGCATCTCTGCTGCGGCTGTTGGATCCGCCTTGAGTGCCTCTGCAGGAATGCCATCTGGGCCTGCCGCCTTACCAGTTTTCAGAGACTTGATGGCTTTGATGATTTCTGCCTTGGTTGGTGGGTTGGTGTTCACCTGGAGTTGCTCGGTGACTGGGGCAATGTCCAAAATTGTTGCTGGTGGTGGCCGGTTCAGTATTTCTTTAAAATGTTCTGCCCAGCGAGATCTTTGTTCTGCATCCCCAGTAATGACGTTGCCATTTTTATTTTTTACTGGCCTGCATGCATTGATGTTTTTCCGTCCTGACAGAGTTCTTGTAATTTCGTATAGTCTTTTCATGTTATTTTGCCCAGCTGCTTGTTCTGCCTCTTCTGTCATCCTGTGTGCGAACTGTCTCTTGTCGCCTCTTGCACTCTTCTTCACTTCTCGGTTCATCTCCCAGTACTTTGCTCTGAGCTCTTCTTTTTCCTGCTGGTCTTGACACTGGCTGATCTTCTGCTTCAGCTCTTTCCTTTCCTCTATCTTTTTCCAGGTCCCTATGCTCAGCCATTCCTTGTGTTGTTTCTGTTTCTTTCCCAGAACCCGTTTGCAGGCGGCCTTCCAGGTCTCCTGTAATCCTGTCCAGTGGTTGGCCACTGTTTCTTCAAAGAGTCCCTCCAGTGCCTCAAACCTGTTTTTGACTTCACAGTTGAACTCTTCTTGCTTCCTGCGATCTCTAAGAAACTGCACGTTGAATTTGTGGTGTGGTCTGTCTGATGACTCATGGAAGGACCTCAGCTTTATCTTCAAAGTTGCTACAAGCAGGTGGTGGTCTGAGGCTGCATCTGCACCACGCCTTACCCTGACATCCAGCAGACTTCTTCTAAACTGTCGATTAATGGTGATGTGATCGATCTGGTTTTCTGTCTTTCCATCTGGTGAAGTCCAGGTGGTCTTGTGGATGGTTTTGTGAGGAAAGACTGTGCCTCCGATTACAAGGTCATTAAACAAGCAGAAGTCTGTGAACAGCTCACCATTCTCATTGCAGTTGCCCACACCGTGCTTTCCCATTATGTGTTCTTTATCCGTGTTTTCATCTCCAACTTTGGCATTCATGTCGCCCATGATGATCTTCAGGTCTCGTCTTGGAGTACGATCAACCAGCGCTTGTAGGGAGTTGTAAAAGTCCTCCTTCTCCTCTTCTTTTGCTGCGTTGGTAGGTGCATAGCACTGGATGATGGTCATCTTTCTTCCTTTGGAGTTGAACCGAGCTGCCATGAGTCGTGGCGAAACTGGTTCCCATGATATTAGTGCCCTTGCAGCCTCCTGTGTCATCAGTACTGCTACTCCTTGTGAGTGGTCATGGTCAGGGTCTTCATGTCCAGAGTAGATGATAGTCTCTCCTGACGAGAGTCTGGTCTGACCGCTACCATTCCATCTGGTCTCGCACAGGCCAAGGAGCTTGATGCCATAGTTCTTCATCTCCTGTGCTACCTGAGCTGATTTTCCTCTCTCGTATAGGGTTCTGATGTTCCAGGTCCCTATCCTGGTTTTTGCCTTGGCCGTAAGAAGATAGGTCGGCGAGCTGACTTCCCGAAGGCTTTCGCCAGCACGCGTCATAGGCCCCTCCAAAGAGGGATCTTCCCGTCCAGGCTCTCGTTGTGGTAGTGTTGTAGTTGTAGTTTCTGTAGCAAGGGTTGTTTTACAGGGTGGGGTTGCTAACCCCACGCCCAACCCTCCTCCTTCATCCGGGCTTGGGACCGGCAGGTTACCCGGGGGGTTTCCAGGCGGAGTTGAGAGAGCGTTAGAGAGGATTTACCTGCCCCTGTCCTTCCAACGATACCAACCTGCGCAGAAAGTTGTACAAAGGAAAATCGATCTGTCGAATTTTTTCTCGATTTGTATGCGCGAGAACTTGTGTGTGTATGGTGGGTTTTCGAGTGTACATTTCTGTGCATGCACCATTCGAATTTGTATCGGAATGAAAAAAAATGAAATTTTACTTATAAATATTTACCTTCTGACCAGCCTCGATAATAAAGGTTATGTCTCGCAACGCAAGATCAAGGCCGGGTCGATAGCGCGTGCTATAGTCACTGAAAACAAGGTGACCCTTCTCGGGCCAGGAAGGAGCTGGACGTCGCAAAGGGTTAATCCATGGAGCCTGCGAGAAAGAAATTAAAAAAACTTTATCTTAAACTTTATCTTAAACTCATTTTAACGTAGTAAAATTAGTAAGCTTGTGACATAGAAAATTAATTTCAGAGCTTATTTTAGATGTAAGGTGACGTTTATCAAACGAAAGAAAGAAGAGAAACAAACAAAGAAATGACGATTGATAGAACAAACGAATAATGAAGAAATTTGACAGTTTTTGTAACTGCGGATAATTTTACCGACTAACTGGAGCAAGGTAACAATTACTAAGCATAGTTCCCGAGCTTCGTTTATATGGAACGACCCTGTACTGACCTCTGACTCCAGCTGTGAGTATTCCTTCACCCTCTCCACTGACACCAGGTTTGTTTCGAACTCGCTAATCTGTCGAACCATTCAGCACAGAGAGAACGAGAGCTGTGAGGACATAAAAACAACAGAGGTCTTATCCTTGGGGAAGAGGGAAGAGAAATAACGCCATCACAAACCAGGATGAACTATCTCATTGGTACAGCACCATCACTTGACAGGAAGATTATGAGCATCAGGCGCTGATGTACGAGAAATGCCGACTTTCTTTTCATTGTTTGTTGTGTTAGCTTGTTGTCGTCAGAAAAACTTAAAATTAGCTGTACCTCATAATGACATAATCGTTTTTATCTTTGATAAAGTTGGCCAACAGTTTGACGGTCATCACTATAGATTGCTTTGTCATATGCAATATGGCTGTTATTTAAGGTAGCTTTGGCATGTGTAACGCCTACCCATAAAGATGAATATATATATATATATAGGGTTAGTCAAACCTATGTTAAGGCTCAAGTGGCGAAGAATAACACATTAGTGTTAATATAATTTGAACCCTGTATATGCAAAATAACACACATATCTGCCAACAACAGCAAAGGTAGGGAAGCTCATACAAACATGCATGCATACACACATAGTAGCATAATAGTTTAGTCACCTGCAATGCGCAAGACACAGAGAAGCCCACAGTTCCTCCTCCAATACCAGGGGTGATGGCAGAATAGCTGGCAGCCCCGAAAATGATAAGATTGGCGAGGATTTCCAAGATCGTTGTTATCCATCTGGTGAGAACGAGCGGGCTTGATGTTAGGCCAAATCAGCAAGTATGAACCTGAATACTCTACATGATGGCTAAGAGGCCGCCAAATAAATCTTTTCATCTTTGCTGGCATATCGACTTCTTGCCTTGCGAATTTTCTTGATTTGTTATTTTGTTTTGTTTTGCTAACAGTGTCTCTTATCACGCAGTCGAGTAAATTCACTAAAACATATAAAATTAGCATTTATACTTCTTTCTTTTCCTTTTCTGATCTACAGTTTTATTAAATCAGATTTTTCGAACGCTCATTCTACTCTCAATACTGCTTAGGATCGAAACTAAGTGCACAGCATTTTAATTTGAAGTGTCGTGTGTATAATCAAAACTAAAGATACTTCCAATGAACTTGCATCTACCAAACACGTCTGTAAATTTTGCGTTACCGAAGAAAACGTTTATGCCAATTTTGAAAAGGATTGCACAAACGGTATGGATGTGGTGAATGATCTCACACACACACACAAACACACACACACACACACAACCAAACACACCCACACACAATACACACACACACACACACACACAGACGAACATTGTCACATTCTGCTTTATCCATAAGACAAATTTTTACTTGCTAAATAATTTATTCATGTTTTACTCAACAGTTAATTTAGATGTAATTACATGGTTTACTTTGACCTTAATTTGTTTTTGTTTTTTGTTTTTTTTTTACACTCACTTTGTCTTGATTATTTTTTTCTATCTTTTATCACCTGCCGCCGAATACTTTCGACCAGATAAAATCAAGCAAACAAAGAGCCTGGACAAATTGTAGACGGAACTCCATGGTGGCTATTTTTTAAAAATTCACCGCTAGTGACACACATGGCGACCTGGTGCCCGTGGGTACCGCGTTGGCTACGCCTGGTCCAGTTATTGTCCAGGGTCTTTGTTTGGTTGATTTTATCTTACCCTGCACCTTCGGCGGCATGAGTTAAACGTGAAAAGGATAAACTTTCTTTGGCTTTTTCTGCCATATTTTTCTTTGGTGTAACAACCACATATAGCTCCCGATTGTAGCCGCGCCAAGACCAACTTTCTTATCTCTACAAAGAGAAAGATGGCGGTTTGTCTTGCCCACAATGTTAAACTTTGAACACAGACAAGGTCCGTGTTCATATTTTTTAAAATTAAAATTGTTTATTCCATATTGTCATTTTCAAATTTACATAAATGCAAAGGCTATTTGCTCAAAGAAAAGAGAAAGAAAGTTTAGCCTTTTTTTGCAGTGACTGTGAGAAAAAGCTCTTTTTCACGAAAGTGAAAGAAAATTGTATTTGTCTCATTTGCGGGGTGACTATAGGGGTGGCAAAGAGGCAGAATGTTAGAGACACTTTAGTACATGTCACACAGGCTTCCATGCTACCCACTGGCAGAGATCTATGGGCAGAAGACGCCCGTGACTTAAAGGCAGCTTTGGGCGAACAGCAGTCTCTTTTCACGAGGCCAGTAAAAAAGTTACAAAAAGCATCTGAAGCTACCTTTAGAGATGTAAATGTGCAAAGTAAAGCTCATGACACGGTGACAGTGTAATGCCAGTGGAGGACAGGAGATGTTCAAAGCTAAAGCTTAAAAAAGTAAATGATTCTCTTTTCCTTCCTTATTTTTTTACTGCCTTTCTTCTTTTGCTTTTTCTTTCTCTATCTTTTTTCTCTATCATTTTCTTTAGTGCTCCATACTGTTATAGTAAACAACTAACATTATTTAGTGACATGCTGTTTGTAATCCTGTAAGAACAAATTCCCAACTCAGGGCCATTCTTAACCCGACAAATGTGAACGGATATTTGACTAAATTGTAAATGAAAATAACATAAAAACATCGTCAAATTCGCTCAAACATTCATCCGTATTTGACTGGTTGTTAAAAAGCACTTTATTTGCTGATGCCATGAACTTCGTTACAAGTAGCTGTCGTTGTCATTGTGTTTGTCTCTTTTTCTCTATTGCTAGTTCTTCCTAGTTTTTAATAACACTCAACACATACTTTGTGCGATGCCAAACATTCCAAACACCGTCAGGTAGTAGTCATTCTTGGTCTTGTAATTGTGCCGCAAGGTGGCGTTTCCGTCGGATGTGACGAAGAAATTGTCGTCTGTCCAGCGGCTGAGCCAGAATTTACCAGAAGCGTTAGCGGCTTGGAAGAGGAGGAAGAACAAAATGGATGCCGTGAAGGGTAACGCGCCTGCTGCTCGTATGTAGGTGAAAAACACGCTCCATTTCACCTGTAATATAGGTGTCACAGTCGGACATGTAAGGTGAGGCGAGAAGATAGCGGGGCTGGCATAATACCATTGTTGTACCACTACACTTGAATTAAACTACCCAGGTCTTGTTGCATAGCGTTTATAAATCTTAAAAAGTATTTTAAAGAGGCAAACGTAGAAAAGATATCTAAAAACTGCTCCAGGCCATTTAGATGCGTTGCACAAGCGCTTTCAAAGAAATTGTGCTGACGGAAACAAAAGTCTGTCTTAAACACCTTTATCTTTTTTAAAACAATTTTATTTTTAGAATGTTCTATAATTGTGCATGATTTTCTATAAAACAATTTATATCAATAGATTTAAGAATTCAAAATTATGTGTTGTACAATTGGTTTCTGGTTTTTAGGCCTCAACGGAAGTTTTCGTTGTACCATGTTTTCTGAAGAAGTTCTTATCGATGCTAATCATTTCCAATGTTCATTTTGTTTGTCCCTCCAATAACCGTGAGGTTCGACTCGCCTAATAACCAGGGAATATACATTGATGTCTTTTACAGAATGTTTATGTAAAAGATGCTTATCAATTTTTATCGTAGTGATTGTCTCCATTACGATTGTCTGCAAGAAGGTTGTCCAATACTTATCGTCTAAACACAGAATGTCTGTCTATAAGATGTTTCTCTTGGTGCTGTATATCAATTTTCCGTAACTTTTTCCTGAGTACACAGCTATTGTCTACAAAATGAACACTGTCTCATGTCATGTTTAGGAGTGATGTCTCTTAGTACAGTATACTGAAAAGTTCAGGTCTTCTTTATTTATATGTAGTAGTCATATACTACTACTAGACAGTAACTGT
This sequence comes from Marisa cornuarietis, assembly GCA_004794655.1. Taxonomy (NCBI): domain Eukaryota; kingdom Metazoa; phylum Mollusca; class Gastropoda; order Architaenioglossa; family Ampullariidae; genus Marisa; species Marisa cornuarietis. The sequence continues at coordinate 4,214,078 of SMMW01000521.1, forward strand.
CTACATACTTTTCCTTTCTTTATTGTCTTCTCCTGCACCAGCCTACCATTATCCTCCTGTGACCTGTCTTTCTCCATGCGGCGTGGGTCACACTTAGTTCTTGAATCCGTCATCGACGATGATTTTGATGTCGTCCTTCTGGACTTCCTGCAGGGACATAGCGACTTCAAGTGTTCACGTCAACCGCAGCGTAAATTTAGACAACAGATTTCTCTATAGACATCAAAACGACGTGTGACATTTTAAAACATTCTTAACCCTGGCTTTTCTTCAGACCCGCTGGAGATAAGGATATATAGGTTCTATGATCCCCGACCGCTTCTAATATTTCAAATTTATTTATTTATTGATTTATTTTAATCTGCGTTACTTCTGTCGACACTGCACTTCCACGAACCACTTGTTTTTCAATTTATTTATTTTTCTGAAAGCTTGTGTCACCGAACAAGCCCGGCAGATCAGTTCACTCTGCAAACACCGCTTTTCTCATTGTCCCACGAATCAGACTGAACAGGTTCGGCCGTCGCTCTTTGTCTTCCGCTGGCCTCAGTATTTGGAATGACCTGCCTCTGTCTTCCGTACGCTACACGTTTTCCAGTGGGGACTTAACACCTCATAGCTACCTACTGTAGTCAGTTTACCCTGACTCTTCCTTTCACTGTTCCTTCATGTTCCTAGCAATATTGACTATACATATATTTGATTGCCTGATTCGCTTCTCTGTTATTTCCCATCACTACTTAGCATGTGAGCTCACCTCCGTGTGGGAAATGCACTATATAAATCGTATTATTATTATTATTATTATTATTATTATTATTATTATTATTCGCGGTACTCAGACTAAGCCTGTGTATTTTATACTGAAAATTTAATCAGTTTACGAATAACTTTACTGGTGTTCAGTTCAACCCTTAAAAACGTAAAAAAATTACAGCATATGTAATTAAAAACTCACATGGTTAAGATTGTTTTAATGTCTAAACGAATTGCAAGTAAAAGTGTGAATAGTTTAAAAGAACCTGCATCTAGAGTTGCCAAGATGTGTCAGCTCATCACTGGAAGTTGCGCCATCGGAAGTCGCCGTCTCCACGTCCTCTCGGATCTTGTTGATGACCGTTGAGACTAAGAGAAGATGAGGAAGAACACGTTACCTCCTAGTTCTTTTTTTGCTACTTTAAGCGGTTTAACGAGTACAACATGTATGTGACCACACAAAGACAATAAACACGACAGCTTCTATAATAACTTTGCTTTTAAGAAATCTCAAGCATCATAGTTCTTTGGTCCACTTATTTTGCTTACTGGTTTGAAGCAGTGTCCTAGATATGAGGAGACACTTCATTGCTCTTAAGGAATCCGAAGACTAACGCGCTTTGCCATTTGACCATCTACTACCATAGCGTTTTGTTTTTATAATGGGTAAGAATACTGCTCTAGCTAATCTGCGAAATCATGAAACATTCTTCGAAAATGAAATTGCGAAGTTTTGAAGAAAATGCGCGGCAAGAAGTAAAGAAAAGGAGAAGAGAAACAAGAATGTCGCGTTTGAAATTCTATGACTACTGACTTTTAGGGTCTTCCTCTTCTTCCGAGTCCTCCTTTTGCTGCAGGTGAATCTTGAGGAAGCGAGCGAAGAGTCCGTTGTGGGACATGAGAGTGTCGTAGCTGCCTTTCTCCGAGATGCCGTTGTCGGACAGCACGATGATCTCGTCAACCATCGGCAGCCAGTGAATGCCGTGTGTCACCAGCACCCGCGTCTGCTCGCACAAAGAGAAATTATGGACACCATCTAATGAAACAGAACAGGTTATTGACTGATGATCTGTGAGTCATGAAGAGCGAGTAGCAAATGAAACCAAGATGGTGTTTGGCTGAGGGCATCGAAAAAGAAGAACCGGTTGATTTGCAGATGATGAACACACATATGGGACAGGGACAATGAAACTGACAAAGTGTGCGAAGTAATAAGACTATACGTTTATAAAAAGAGATAGTAATGCTTATATTTTCAATAATGTGCAATGAATCATATGGGCCCTAAAGTCATAAAATGTGACAAAATAAGATAAAGAGAGAGTAACAGATTTTGCTGTTTTATTATGGTGAAAAAAAATTCATGAGTGTGAAAGATATACCAACACGGCGCCTCATTTTAAATATTTATTTTCACTTCATGATATTGCAAGGCGTATCAGACTGCTCAAACGGAGCAAATAGGTTTGTGCCAAGTATGCCAGATTTATGCAGTGTGAAAAGTATATCATTTTTATATAGCATTTAGAAAGCACATGTTAAATTTCCAACAGGAAGACAACCAGAAAAAGAGAGTTAGTAAGGCGTATTTTCCAATGCGAATGCCAGCTCAATGCGTTGCACACATAAGACTACCAACAAACCAACAATTTGTTAATGAAACACAACCGTCAGATTCCTTGGTATAAAAGCAAGATAAAATTAAAATGAGATAATAATATAACCTTATCCCGAAACTAAAACTTTATCTGAAACCACTATTTTTTGTAGGTGAATTTAGGTTTATTTTGACAGTTACTTTTAAAGCAAACCAAAACGTTTCCGATGTGCTAGAAAGTTTACATGAAATTTTCTACCTGCAAAGGAAAGCTTTCAAGCTGCAAAAGTGATAGTTGTTGTTAATGTATTCTTAAATTAAGCGTTATTAAAGCAGAGATGTTTTGAGTATTTCCTTAGTTGGTCTAATTTAAAATTACTTAGATATTTTGTTTTCACGTTCTGTTTTGAACATCATGGGTTAATAAGTGTTGCCTGATCAAAAAAGGTGCTGGAACAATCGATTACAAGAGACTTATTCTAAGTAAAAGATGTTAAAACATGTATTTCAGAACTTTTAAGATCGCATGTTCTCATTGTAAATTTATCCCAAAGTCAATCTATGCTTTAGAAATAATCTTAATGTATAGCAATGACTTACATATTAGACTAAAGATGATTTGGGCAACTTCTTAATACCTCATAAGAACAGTAAAATTTAGAAGAAAGGAAGGAGAAAAGAAAGGAAAGCAAAGATAGAGAAACAACGGGAGAGAACTACTTCACTTTCTACCAGAATATTATTATTATTATTATTAAAAACTGTAGAATTATATATATATATATTGTATAAATAAAAAGATAAATATACGCATCTCGGTCACTCCTTTGGTGTGACCTGACCTTATGCCGGAGCAAGCCGTTGGGTCCAATGACCTCGGTGAAGATGTGTTTGCCCACGTGCGAGTCCACGGCGCTGAGTGGGTCGTCCAGTAGGTAGATGTCGCTGTCACTGTACACGGTGCGGGCCAGGCTCACTCTCTGCTTCTGACCCCCACTAAGGTTGATGCCCTGTACAAATACTGACATATCATCATCGTCGTCATCGTCTTCGTCATTCGCCAAAGAACACACACGAACATTTATAAGAAAAGAATCAACTCAGCATACGAAGTCTGAACACCATACCCTTTCACCAATCTCAGTCATGTCTCCAGCAGGCAGTATTTCCAGGTCGCGCTCGAGTGCGCATGCCCGCAGGACCTGTTGATATCTTTGTTCGTTGAAGTGTTTCCCGAACAGCACGTTATCACGTAGCGTTGAATTTTGTATCCACGCTTGTTGAGGGACGTAAGCTACAGAACTCTGAAACACGTTGTGTATGTTTTGTTTGTAAAGAAGGCACTATGGTGCTATTAGTTTGAAAAACCTTCTAAATTTTTTCCAGGCGCTCATCTTAAAATGAAAAAAACCGTATTTAAAATTACAAATATCTAAGAAGCGTCTCCAATGCTCTGTGACTGATGAGCTATAAGTTCCAACCGTCTGTTATTTATGAAGATACTTAATAGCTAGTAATTGGTTGTTTTCTTTTAAATTGCATCTGCTGACTGCTCAAAAGAAGGAGGAAACCAAAAGTACCAACATAGCCACCTCCCCGCCAGTCTTTCGAGTAGGAACAACAGCAAGAAAGAAAGACGTGAGTTCTGAAATCTGAGCTGTTAAAAGTGGAATAAAAAATTTTAAGCTCGCTGTGGTGGTAAAAGACACTTTCTATCACTAACCTACTGTATATACTCATCCATCTCGTGAGAGAAGATCGCTCTTTACCTTTATGATTACTTCCCCTGATAATTTCTCTGTTTCTCCGAGAAATGCCGAGATCAATGACGATTTCCCGCTTCCCACGTGACCCACCACCGCCACCAGCCTGCCAACGCCGATGCTCATGTTGACGCTGCAATTATTAAACATTCTTAGAAGAATTAGAAGAAATAAATTAAACTTATTTTCCCAACAAGAAGTAGAAATTATTTAACATTACGCACAAAACAAGAGGCAGAAATTATTTAATCTTAGAATAAAAATCAGATATTATTAAAGTTGAAATTAAAATAATGAGTTAGAAAAAGACTGTACATGCCTATTACAGGAAATAGAAAATGAGCAGCACAAATATTCACAAAGTAGCAAACAGAGTAGCTTTTTCAAGACGGGTTCATAATTTTTGTCCCACGTGAACGTTCCGTTTCGGATTGTAATGGCGTTCACTGTTCAAAATAACATCACATCGTTCAGAGGGGGAAGAAAGTTAGTTCCAAAAGCTTTTTTAAAATCTAGATAAACAAAACGTAAGAAAATATATAATTAAACAAGTGAGCAGCCATTCCTACTTTTACAGGAAGACTACGGTTTTGAACCATTTGGTCACATAGTTTTAGCTCTGCCGGTACTTGGGATAAGCATTAACATTCAAGTTCCCAACAAACATAAATGTCTTGTAACCCTAAGGGTTAATTAGAATTTCACATAAATAAAAAGTTGAGAACCTTTGCTAATCGTTCTTCCTAACCCCGTTAGCTTAAGCAGCAGCTTTCTGCTTCATTGATGAAAGATATTTGTGGCTTATAAACAGAAGCTGTAATCTTAGCGGCTCGGTGTCGATTGTATGTCATCTTACCTTGGGAGTCTATTAAATGTGTTACAAGCCGTTTAAATTTTTTACCTTTTTCACGTTTCCGACCCAGGCAAAAATGACATGATGATGAGGAAGAGGAAGTCATCGAAAACAAGGAGGAAGAGGAGGATAATGATGATGATGATGATAGTAGTCATAATGGCGGAAGACAACAATAATGTTACGAATTAAATGCTGTAGCGGTCTGTGTGGGGTGTCATCCGGCGGCGCCAATGCTTTGATGAGGTACCTGACCCCAGTCAAGATCATTCTAGCGGGTGCGTGAGCAAGTGTGACTGACAAAAGCCATGATACCTGGAATGTTCGGTGCGAGAGAGCGCATGCGTGACGAGCAGATGCTGGATGTTTCTAGATGCGTTTATACTTTGTATATAAGCGGTGAGAGTGAGGGAAGAGTAAGGACGTAGTAGAGGAATTAGGGAATAGTAGAGTCAGAGCAAAGTAGAGAGTTTTGCGGGCGTAAGATCGCCGCTGGTTCGTTGTGTCAGGCGTGTGTTGCATTTAGCCAGCGTGTGTTGCTGTGAGCAGATTTGTGTCAGGCGTGTGTCGCCGTTTGAGTAGCAGGAGTCGTTGCTAGAATAGTCTTCAGCGTGTGCTGTTGTGAATTGTGTTGCCGGCATGTGTTACCAATTTCTCAGCGTGAAACTGCTGTACAAAATCTGTAAATAAAGTGTTCGTTTGAAAATATCTCGACTGCAAAGACTATGTTTCTTGGAGAGACTGGCACCGCAGATTTAGGACCAATAAACGAGCCATAGAGGATGACATAGGCACCGGGGACTTATGCTTCGTCGCTCAATTTAATTACGGTTATCAACATCCATATATCAATCCATAACAAATACAACTGTATGTTCCACATTCGCACGTTCCAGGTAGTTTACCTGCATCAACAGCATATGTAACGTTGTTTGTGTCAAGGTCTTCACAACACAGAAACTTGTTGATCCTTTGCACTGACACGATAGCCTGGGGATTAGAAACACATTTAGAAGAAATGTTTAAAGAAGAGTGAAATAAAAACACTGAAAATAGGTAACAAAAGAAATTGAGAAAACAATACGACAAAACACAAGAAAAACAAATAAACAAGCAAGAAAAATAAAAATACAGCAAAGCAAGAACACGAAATACAGGAATAACGCTAAAAAATAAACAAGTCAGGAAACGAAAGAAAGAAAGAAAGAAAGAAAGAAAGAAAGAAAGAAAGAAAGAAAGAAAGAAAGAAAGAAAGAAAGAAAGAAAGCCAACAAAGAGGTGAAATGAAAGGGAAGTAAAAATTAAATAGAAAGTAAAAAGAAAATTATTAGTTTAGTCAGTAATCACCGACCTGAACGGTCATGTTCATGACTGGGGCTAGCATATCGAAAGGCAATCTCAGCATGCTTAACAAAGACAAGGTCACGAAGGCCCGCCGAGCGTCCAGGTGGTTGTCAGGGGAGACCTCTACAAATGTTGCAAACGTAGCCAGGGTTACCTTCAACAGGGACAAGCAGTTGTAAGAAGACTACAGACAATAATAATACAAAAACTTTAGGCATGGTAAACAACTATATACTTCTGAATCGTTTTCTGCATTCTTTATTTCGAGGAAAAAATATTAAACAGAACGGTAGGAGTCTAGAGAGATAAGTCTATCTATCTCTCTATCAAAAGCGCAGAAACTCCCTGTTTCATATTAAACTGATAGATCAGTCAGGAAGGTCACTTCTCCTTTTCGGCAATGTTCTTTCTTTTTTCTCTTTTTCTGTTTCTCTCTCACCTCTCTCTCCAGTAACACAAAAGATGGGTAAAGTCTGGTTTAAAGAAAACGAAACGGTCACTTCACAGACTGACCAGATAAGGTGCGAAGAAGCAGCCTACACCCATAAATATGTTCAGGTAGGCCATTCGGAGCAGCACCTTCATCTCCTCACTCCTCAAGTCTGTGATCATCTTCTCGAAGGAAGGTTCCCATGCGTACATCTTTACCACCTGAGGACAGGTGTACAAGGTTAGTACAACGCGCTGATGACGAAGAGACTGTTCAACGTCGGCTTGTTGAAGTCTAGTCTTTTGCTCACCAATCGAATCAGTCACGTGGCTCTGATCTTTTAGATTACGTTTGTTGTGGTATTAGCGCTAGCTCGGAGAATATCGAGAGAAGTGAATCAAATATTTTGTTGGACATAAACCTTATCAAAGCTCTTGACATCACCAGCCGTCTTAAGCCAAGCATAACGAACATGCAGATAGACTGACTTCACAGTTGTTCTAATAATAACATTTTTCTCTAAAGCAAACATCAACGCAAGAAATGTCAGATACAACTAGAAGCCTCTAACATTAACTACAAAAACAGTTAATCTAACAGTGTGCATGTACCCCTGTGGTCTCGGTGAAGCGAAATTGCAACAGAGAACGTTATAAATATTTTGATAGACTTCTTTGATGTTTGTATTCTCAATGATTTTACACACAAAACCTTCATAAAATTTGAAGTAAAATTGGCTAGCTCTACCTTCCTAGTATTTTATTTCCAAATGAAATGAATTCAAATGAAATTTAAAAATTCAAGTACTTTTTTATTTGCATCACGACCTCACGTAAAGGGAATAATAATAATAATAATAATAAATGAAGATTTATATAGCGCATACTCACACTGATAAAGAGCAAGTTCTCAGCGCTTAAAACAGGGATGAGAAATGGACTACATGGATAGAATACAAGGGACGGAAGAATAAACAACTGTGCTAACAACGAAGAGAAGACAAGTATATAAAACACAAAGAGGCACAAAGTAACAAGAAATGAGAATGCAGTGATTCTGCAGAGGAAGATGGGTGGAAAAGTAGCAAAAGCAGAAGGGGGAAGAGTGTGACTGAGTTAGGAGTGTCGCGGATCGCCCCCAGCGTCGCCGGATGCACGCTAGCAACCGCTCGCAACCGCTCACACAGCCGCACGAACACACACCCACTCGCTCAGCCAGAGGCGGGACACGACGTGCCTATTGAACCTCTAAGGAGCGTAGACCACAACAAAGACAAAATGAATGTCACAAAAAAACTTTAATTACACGTAGATGAAATAGAGTTACAAAACGTCAAAAATACATAGACACATAAAGACATAAGAGAGAACATAAGAAAAAAAAACCACACACACAAAGACCATAGTAAGGGGGATAATTGTAAAAAAAAACAAGCACCCACACACACTGCGGCACAGTACTGACGGAGTTTTTGCCCTTTAGGCGTCCAGGCCTAACGTTAGACTTTGTACTCTGTTTCCACTGTCTCTTCTTTAAGTTTCTGTGGCCTCACGCGAAGCTCTCACGCTGACCACCACTTCACTGTCCGTCCGGCGCACACAGAGAACCTCTGCTGGTCCACAGTCCGGTCTGCCTTGTTGACCACACGTCACACAAGGCAGGACAGTACGACGACGGCGACGGAATGAAGAAACGAAGGGATGGACGCAACGTAGAGAAGTCGAGACTCCGCACACGCAGGCGCGGAAAGGGTGCAGAAGAATGAGTTGACGAAATTCGGCGTTGGCAACGACAAGAACAAGGACAGGTTCAACCAAAAGATCACACGAAGCCAAGTCAAAAGAAGATATGAAGAAAAAGAACGACGAAGAACGAGGAAGAAGAAGAATGAAGAAAGCCTGTGGAGAAAACACAAGAACATGGATGACTAGGTGGCTTCAACACACTCACCCAAAAACTCTCCGTCTCCAGGGCTGGGAGGGGCAATGAACAGCGAACCCCCTAATGCAAGAGAAATCAGCAAACTCAGTACTCTAGCAGACGACGCGTGACGTAGCAGAGGAATGACGTCAATCATCGCTACAGTCAGCGAAAAAAGGCCTCGACCTTCCCCCCTCCCCCCCTCCCGAGCCCGATAAAAATAGCCTTGAATCTGTCGTCTGCTGTAATCTGCCTCTCCATTAACGGTGCGTCCCAAGCGCTGAGAGACACGTAGACATTCAAAAATGTCTGACACGCGACAAGGAGTAATGCTGAAGGAAGAGGTGCATTTTCAGTGCAGATTTGAAGGGTTCAATTGTAGGAAGGTGGCGGATATGGCTTTAAGATCCATAGAGTCCGTAAATAGCAAAATTCTGTTAACAGACGACAGTACAATGATGCGATGTTTAGCAACAATATTAATAAAGAGACATTGCTCGACTGGACCATCGATATGAAATATATTATTATTATCCCGTGCTTCTATAGAGACTCATAATTTCATGTACCCTAGAGCCAGGGAAAACAAAACTAATAACGGTGAATGAGAGAGCGTCCTCTGGTTCGAATAAATCTAGGGAAAAAAATTTGTTAAAATTAAACCACCAGCCGTGACACACAACAGACAAGTTGGAAACCTAATTAAGGCTATCGATTTTTCCCAAAAGATCTTTCTCAACAAGCAACACAAAAGTGAAGTTGAAATAAATAGTAAAAATTAAACCAAAGAACATACAGAACTATATATTAATAAATAATTCGAATGTTATGTACATGATACTTGTATGCACATATGAACTTAACACAATAATTTAGTTGTATAATTTTACCACGCTAGCTTTGTGTCTTACTTTGTCTATGATTACTAAAAAGTTGTTACTGACAGATCAATAAGACAGGCGGACAAACAGTCGAACAGTCAACACGGACCCTTATTCCACTCAAGAGATCATTGGTCAGCCTCAGTCTGCTGTCCTTGAACTTCAGGTTGCTGATGTTAAGCTTCCGATGACGACTGGCGATGAAGGCGTTGAGGAGGACGAGAAGGATAAGAGTGATGATGCCGGCGAAGACTGAGGGGCCGATGTAGACGTAGAGGACACCGACAACCATGATAACCTGTTAAGAGATACAACAGCAACTCACGTGTGACAAACAGTAATTAACTTTTCTGTTATTGTCAGCAACGACAGTGCACAAACATTATAAAACAATTAATTAGTACTAGCTTTGAAGCGACAGTGTTGATGTTCTGTGGATTGTTTGTGCGTCGGCCATCGTGGAAGGACCTGGCAAAGTGAGATTCGTCAGTGATGAGGACTGCTGCCCACTGTTGTCTTGTTCACGCCAGAAGGCGTCAGAACAGGGTGGACAGTGGGTCGCTTTGGCCAAAGATTGCTATCCCTGATTGGGCTGGGAACCGTCTGGTCACCAACAGTTACGTTAGCGGCAACTTGTCGCCGTTCTCTGAGTGTGCTGGCAGTGGCTGTTCTCTGTCTTAGAGCCGCAAGAACATTAATCCTGTTCTGCTGTTTAATAGTTGACCGCAGGCTTTCAGGTTCTCTTCACTCTGCAAGACTTCCCGTTGCGTTTTAACGGTCTTTTAGAGTTTGAGTGAGCATGTCACAATCGGTGGCCAACTTGTGGAATTCCGCATGAATCTTTCGATGAGCCTACGATTAATAGCTCCTATAGTCTCTGGGGCTGGCAGGGTGAATTTCTTGTCGTTACAAGATGACGCCTTGATTTACGGTTGATCTGCTCCGACAGCTGGAGAGTATCTCGACGTCTTACATGTCTGGACCTCAGTACCTTCTTTTCGTCCGCCTCAATAATTTTTTGGCCAGCCAAGGAATTACTTCTTAATAAGCTTCTTCACTCAAAGCACACGTCAGCTGCCTTCAATCAACATGTCAGCCTATGTCGTCTGCTTACTCTGATTTCGCTAGAGTGAACTCCCCTTGACTAATGCTTTTCTCGACTTTCGGGCTTTCATCCGAGTCATGTACTCACCTTAACATTCCTGACAGTTTAAAATTCTTACATTGCAATGATTTTAACAGTGTATGTTGAATAGAATAACAGCTTTTTTACTTGTCAACAACGTGCATTATATTAATTGTAGAAATAGCAGAACTCAGCTTCACAGAAAGCAAAGAATCATAATAAACGATCTGTTGTAAGTGCGGAAATGTTTAACTAAAAATCGCTCAGGGTTATAAGTTAGTCCATGTCAAACATAGACTTCAGCTAAAAGAAGAGCTGGAAAGCTAACCGAAACACACCTATGTTATTAACTTGCTTTTACAAATGTGGAGGGAATTATAATTTATGCTCATTAAGCGTTAATTAATTTCAAGTAAAGTTTCTTGCGTTACTTATGTCCGTTCTTAACAAGGCAAAGTTCCTAAGCATCAAACTTCTGGTGTCCCAAAGACCTGCTGTACTGGTAAGTGTACTGACACGTGTACTGACAAGTTTACTGACAACTATACTGAGAAATGTACTCAACTGCACTGGTAAACGTATTGACAGCTGTAGTGTAACTATACTGACAATGGTACTGATAACTGTAGAAGAAAGTGTACTGACAACTATACCTGAAGCTGTACTGGTAGCTTTAGTTGTAAATATACTGACAACTGTACTGAATCGTGTACTTGCAAGTGTACTCGCACCTGTACTCTCAACTTTTCTGATAACTTTATTGACAACAGTAATGGTAACAGTACTGTTACGTTGACTGGCCATTGAACTGGCAGCTGTACTTACTACTGTACTGGTAGCTGTACGGACCATTGTAGACACGGGTATTGGCAGCTTAACTGGAAACTCTACAGGTAACTCTACTGACAACTGTACTAACAACTGTACTGGCAAGTGTACTGGCAGCTGTACGGGAAATAAGTTTGGACTTTGCTGACCAAGTTTCATTGAAGCGAATTTTGATGCTTCACTGGCTTCCTGTAGCCTTCACACACAAACCTTCCACGATATTTGTCCTTATAAGAGCGGTCTTTACGCCCGTAGAAAAAGTAAGAGCTTCGAACACATTCTAATAAGACGTTAGCGTATTGTTACTGAAATAAGGATGGGAGAAATGGGGGTATTGCCCACTTTTCCACACCCCAAGTAAAATTTATGAAGTTCAAAGGCTTGTACTGATAAACATAGAATTTGATACACATACATTAGAAAAAGTAGATATTATAGTAAATATGACAATGAATGAAATCAGAGAACAGTGTTGCGCTCTTAGAAGGCTTTTAAGCGAGGTCTCTTTTTACCTGTAGAGGAGTGGTGCAAAAGGAAAAAGAGAACATGGCCTCTTGAATCCGTTGACAGTCGACGGACATGAGGTTGATTATCTCCCCGCCAGTGGTCAGTCGTCGTGCAGCGCTGTTCATCGTCAGCGACTGAGACAATATGGACAAACAGAAAGATAAGTGAATGGAATTTAAGTGTCGCATCTCCTAGCAAGGCCTATACACAAACTGTGTGGGTGATTTGTGTATTTGATAACAAGGCGATTTCACATGAAGAAGGAATAAAACGGAGAACCCAACTTTCCCAACAACCAGCTCTGAAAACAGGTGTTACATTCAGAAAGCAGTAATTGTCCCTCTTAGCAAAATCTGAACCCAGGACTATACGATACCCACTGAACTCTTCACAAACCAGCCACAAGATTAGGAGGAACCGCCCTCGCTTGAAACCAGATGGTTTAAACATCACGACCAACTTGAGTGTAAACAGCGATAGAGCCTCGGACAAAACTGTGAGTACAATTAGGCGAGCGAACACATAAAGGAGTGGTTGGCTGGCTAGTTAGACAGATGGATGCCTTTTTTATTGCACCGAATACTTAGTTTTAGATTGGTCACACATGTGTGCTCACCTTTCTGTAGATAGTGGAAATTAAGATGGTCTTGACCTGCATGCCGACCACCTGGGAACACCAGAAGCCGAAGTCCGTGAGCACTGACCTGACCGTATGCACCAGGAACATCAACACCGCCAGCACAAAGCCAGACCACGCCTTTTCGTCGTTGGCATCGGGTTTGCTCACCTGCTCGATCAGCAGCCTGCAACAGGTGTTCAAACGGTCAGGTCCCATAAAGCTTCTCCTGCCATCACTAGGTAGTAAGACATTCGATGTTGTTTTTAACTTCCTGTATCGTTGTCATCAGCACAACGGACTATTTTATAGAAAGGTTGAACTACTTTAGCCGCGTTTACATGAAAATGATTCGAGTGGTTAGATTTTGTTGAAATTAAAGATTGAGACATAAATCCTATACAACTCTGAAAGGCAACGATTGTTCTTATTTAAAAAATCAAGAAGACATAAATCCTATACAACTCTGAAAGGCAACGATTGTTTTTATTTAAAAAATCAAGAATTTTATTCATCATCATCATTATCGTCGTCGTAATCGTCGTCGTCGTCATCATCATCATCATCATCATCATCATCATCTAATCAAGCTCCACTCTACCACCCTGCACACGGGGTAGTTGAAAAAACTAAGGTCTGATTGCTTTACATCAACGGACAACAGTCACCCGGTCCAACAATCAACTGACAGCTATAGTCGATGGCCGCCGATAGCTAGCTAAAGGATCATAACAACGAAGATCATAGACAAATTTGACAAATTTCTGTAAATGTTCGTAAATTTGTCAAATGCCTGCAAAGTTTTGCTAAGGAAGTGTACATAGTAAATCTTGTCTGTAAACGTTCATTCTTTAAGCGTCGACCATGTATTGCCACAAATGCTGTATCTATAAAGTAGGGTAGTTTACCCAACAAAAGTTAGTATTAGTATTAGTTTTATAAATACTGGCATGAGTATGAGTATTAGTATGCAACCTGACACTCCCCACAACCCTGTCGTCAAGTGATGAAAAAGATAATATCCGAACACTCACCCCAATATAACAGTGCTTAAGATCGAGAACCCTTCAGAAACCGCACTAACGAACAGCCCGAGGATCAGCCGAGGTCCCATAATCTTCATCAAGACTCGGAGCAACGACGGAATTTCTGGGTTAACATCGTCGTCGGCTGGCCGGTCGAGGGTACCGTACATTATTGCGGTCCCACTTCCATCTGGCGTGCTGCGGGGGGAGCACCTAGGGACTAGGAGTCTGGTTTCCAACGGGATAATTCTTTGCATGGGGTCAGTCGAGCGATGTGTAAGTGACGTCATCACAGCGGGGTCACCGTTATTGTGATCCCTTGTCCTTTCTTTACTGGTTCTGTCACAGAAAACCCATAAAAATAAAAAAGACAAAATAAGTGTCGTGGATGTGTAGGTGGGCACATAACATTGTGTGTGTGTGTGTGTGTGTGTGTGTGTGTGTGTGTGTGTGTGTGTGTGTGTGTGTGTGTGTGTGTGTGTGAAGGCTTTTTGTACATGACCCTATGTGACGTGTGTTCGAGCTTACAAGAGGATGGTCGACATATTAGTCCCCACAGTGGTGCTTCACACCTGCTTTTGTCGTGAAAGAACCCTACTAAGGCTTACAGAAGAAAATCTTTTGTATTGCAAGTTTACAAGTTTTTGTCGGATGAGTACGCAAAAAAGAAGTTAGCTATGTCTCCCGGAAGTACTGAGTCTTTCCTTCTGCAAAGCTATTGCATGTAGTTGACTTCTCCACCAGCCTACCCCTGCCGTCGGCTACATGATATACCCGGACAAGAGAGGGTAAATTTCTTCGGGCAACTGTTGTGCCGCCTGGAATCCGTCGATGCGCAGCCCTTGCGACGACAGCCACTACTTCGCTGATTTTTGCCGAGTGAAGCATCGGCACTGGGTAGAGAGCATTGCTCCTACTCCCGTGATTCGGGACCCTTGACGTTACGTCTGGCAACTTTCAGCTAGAGTCTACCCCCACCCCCAAACCCCATAAGAGGTTAATATGTGATCCTGTTTACTCATTAAGTTGTACTCTAAATGATGCATAGGTTTAATTATGAGCCTAATGAAACCCCATTTATACACGGGCACTCAGGCCTAGCTCCTGACCCCTTTTGCACGTGGAAGGTTTTTTTCTTATGCTTGACAACGATTATTCTTTATGTAGTAGGTGTGTAGTGTTTTGTCATTTATTTAAAGCCCTGAAAGATTAAACGTCTGGACAACATTAAAACATTAAGACATTTTAAAAAATGCGCCTGGGAATATAAAATGCATGTCTTTTTGCCCATGCTCCATTTCCTGACACAGTTGTGTCCCCTGAAGGTAGACGTTAGTACTCGTTCTAACACAAAAAGTGTGGGAAGTCGCTTTTTTGTTTCATGAGCACTGTAAAAACAATCAAAACATAGTTCCAAAAGCTAAAGCATCTAGCTTTTGTAAACAAGAATTAACGTCATAGCTTGACTATTAATAAGGAAACGTATATTTTGACCTATTCTGAAAAGATAGTATTTTTCCGGCCCGCTGAAAGCACAACACTGTAAATATATTCGACAGTTGCCACAATAAGCGACACAGTGGCGATATGATCGCCACTTACTGTTTGTTTCTGAATCTTTGTCTCTCCAGATCCCACTCTCGTTCAAAGGGAGGGACAAGGACGTCACTGCTGTCTCGAGGGTTAAGGTCAAAAAGGTCAGCCTCCTCCAGATCTCTCCGCCACCCGAGGTAGAGAAACCTAGAATGGGAAGTATAGAAGTATAGACAGCACGTATACGGCAATATACAAGGTACACAAACGCGAACGTGCACTGTTATAACACACACACACACACACACACACACTCACACACGCACACAAACACTGCCAGATCGACACTTAGAAGGGAGAGACAGTGTAAAGAAAAGACTGATACAGGCAAACAGACAGACAGACTGACAGACATGTCTTTACTTTGTCATCCACAGGAACGTCATCCGGCTGGGAAAGGCGCAGTTACCTCAGGACATGGACGCTGTTAAGAAACCGGATAGTTGACTGCACCATAGTATTTTAATATGACATAAACAGTTTTGTCACAGTTCTAAATACTTAACTGACGTGGGATTTGAAAAAGACAAATGCTTAATGCTTGCTTTCGACAATGCAATAGAAAATATAAATGTTTTTACTACCTTTTGCTGTTGATGGTATCCATTCTGAGACTCCTCAGAGGTTTCAGAAAAGCAGAAAAGTATGACCTGAAGGCCCTCTATGGCAAACGTTACACAAAACAAAACGAATTCCAGGAGGTCGCTGTTATAATCCTGTGATCCGAATATGACACTTGTCAAAACATTTGCTGTACTGTATATTTGGCAAATGAAGGTGTTATTGTGGCTTTAAATTTAAGTCTGGATCAAGACTCATTCGATAAATAAGCTCTGTTTGAACATTTTTAGAAAAAAATAGCTTTTAAGTGACTAAAAAAATTTCAAATAATTCTGAAATGGTAAGCTATTTTATATCGCTTGATCTTGATTAAATTTTAATCTTTCTTTATATGCAAAGCATGTTTATGAAACAGATTGACAATGCATTGACCCCTATTCTCTATCAAAAGCGTAATGTGTACACCTTAATTTTGTCTGGTTCGCTCAAAAGACTGATCAAATGCAAATGCTTTTTAACATTTTCGTAACGACAGCTTTTAGAACGCCGGTGAATGCTACTTTTCATATACTCTCACAACTGTGTGTGTTTATGGAAAAATTTCATGTGATTTCTTATTTCTGATTTATGAAGTTCAAACGCCAAAGCGTGAGCTTTTCCCGTCATCTTGACATTATTTGACATCATCTTTGTGATATCTCAGAAAAGTAATAGCAGTCATTTTTCCTATTATAGTTGACCCAATCAAGTATATTTTATTATTATTATTATTATTATTATTACTAAGGACCTCCTCAATGATGGCCGTGTATAGGGGCGCGAGGTCGCACATCGTAAACAAGGTCCAGAAGACAAGCTGTAAACCGGAAGTGATGACGTGACGTCGCTGTTCATGCTGTGTAAGGAAGGCTGTACACAACTTAAAAAAAGAAAAAGAAAATAAACACTGGTTATATCTGATGAACGAAATAGAACGTAACAGAAATAACGTTTATACATATCAAGATTATACAAAGACTAAACTTAGCTAAAACAAAAAAAGTTACCGATGTTTATGGTGACGCGCAATGAAAGATCGTACACAGTGTAATGAGATAACCAAAGATAATGCTTTGTGAGTATAAAAAATTGTATACAGCTAAAACTAGTATAGCAACTGATTTGTATACGAAGTTATAAGAAATACGGGGAGGTAAGCGATCGCAAGGAGTGGGTGGCAGCACCGTGACAGGTCTCTCTGATATTTACCAAATTAGCTGCTGTTTGATGGAATTATAAAATAATGCCACAGTCCACATTACTCGTCTCGCCAAGCCAAATCCCGAGATGAGCTGACATTGAAAGAAATAACATAAATGTGCAGACATTAGAAAGCTGAAGCAACTCTAATGAGCAGTATTCCAGGAATTACAACCTGAGAATTTATTTTGTCCAGGAACAAGAAGGCGAGACTATTAGAAAATGACACGCAACTGTTATAAGACTGGAATTAAAACACACACCACACAGATATTTGGATTCTGTCCATTGACTAGGAAAAGTTTTCCACGAGAACCAACCGCCAGTGATCTTTGTCCGCCTTGTGTCTTTTAAAGAATTGATTAAAAACAGAAAGAAACTGAAGGAAAGCCAGGACACAGTGCAAGGTCCATGGCCATCGTGGAGGACCTTACCAAGGATAATTACTTCTTGTTTCAACAGGACCAACACATAGGAACAGTAGAACAGTGCTGGATCAAAACAGGGAACGTTTTTGTGAAAACTCGTTCAGGACTAAATCAAACAGGACTCCATCCGACTTAGAAATTGCATACAACTTTCAAGATCACTCCTCGTACGAGCCACGGCCTCGTCCACCGGGGATATTAACAGTTTACTGCACTTTCTTATACTTTAAATCTTCTTGTCTCTGAGATCCGATATATCGTTTTATCAAGCCAGGATTATGATAATGGTTCCATTTTGTGCATCTCTTGGGTGGTGTGTCACCTAAGCGCAGAGTGTGAAGTCAAAGTGACATGAGTGATGGTGAGTGGGTCGCACAATGTGATATAGAGGAAGACGATGAATTCAGATTTCAGCGATTTAACTGTGTGTATGAGTACAAAACTACACCCTTTTCCTTAAATGAGGTACATGCACCATTCATACAACCCCCCTTCCACAAGCGAGCGACAGAGAGGCACGCGACCTTTCCAACAATTAACATGGAAGTAATAAAGATGTGTAGAGACTTCAGAAGGCTTCGCTTCACTATGGATTATTTATAACCAACATCCATATTTAGACAGACATGAGTGCAAGAGTTCAAAATAAAATAAAAATAGGTAAATAAGAAACTAAATTACTAGAAGGACCTATCACTTACAAGGAAGCACATACAGCACTACCGTTAGTGAAAAATAACAAAAGTCATTGTAGTGTTGGATTTACATGCGAAATTTTAAAGTTTTTTTTTTAAATAATATTGGTGTCTGCCTTTCTGGTTTATTGACTTAAGGGCTATCAAAATGGCTGTTGTGAGTAACTCAAAGACAAAGCATCATTTCCTGTATTCCAAAAGAAGGAAAACCATTATGACAAAATCTGAGACTTCATCATTTTGCTAGAAAAACATTATATTTATGTATGCAAATGGATAAACAATGTACCATCTGTACATTTTTTTAGATTTTAAGGGATATATAACTTTAAAAGTTTCATAGCATGATAGATAAGTAATAATTTAGACCTATGTAAATTATTGTGGAAGCAGGGGTGCCCTAAGGCATGTGCAAAGTGTGCGCCTGCACCGGATTCCTACGCCAAGATATATTGAATATCAAAAGGAAAGAGAAAATAATGACACAGATGACGGCTGTTAATTAGTGCGCTGTTTACTAATGTTGCTAGAGTCAGTCGAAACAGTGAGCTGTATGTAGTTTTATACATTCTGCCGTAATGAGAATATTATGGGCCGCAACTTGGGGTGAAAGTTACGGACACACGCATATAGATGCGAAGCTATTACAAGTCGGCGAGTCGTCTTACAAATTAATGTTTATCTAGTTTTAATAAAGTGGCCATCCACCGTTCATGACATACTATATTGACATTTGCAGGTGAAGGGGCCACCGATTCTTTCTCTGCCCAGGGCCGCCACGAGCCTAGAGCCCCTACCCCTTCCTAGTGGAAGCCATACACCGAACTATTAACATGAGCAGAAGTAGTAGAGGCTGGGATAGACTCACTTGTTGTATCTCCTCTTTACTTTCTCTTTCTCTCTCCACTTTTAAACTTGGTTTTTCTTAAACAATTTTTCTTCATTAGCTGGTTCTGTAACATATTTTCAAATATACGCCAGCACTGTTTTGGTGGATCAGGAGCCGTAGAGTTTTGTCGTCATTACGTTAAAAGATCAGATCAAAATTAAAGGTCAACTCGCTCGAAACATTATTTCTTTATGATCGGGTAAAGTTCGTTTTAAAATAATAATTCCCAAAATATGGGTATATAATGATTCTTAATTTTAAAATTATAAATAAGCCTTCAAACATCGGCATTCTCTCAAGTGATCGAAGTATTTGTAACAACGAGTTTGCATGTCTTCGAGTGAAATGAAGAAACATCACTCAGGTTGTCGTGTTCAAGCAGCGAATTTGGAATACAGCCCTACAGATTGAAACTTTATTTAGAAGCTTCGAATGAAGTTAAAACATAATTAAAAGGTCCAAACTGAATTCATTCAACAGGCTGGTAAGTCAATCAGATCAAAATTTAATGGGCAACAATAGTTACAACTGACTTCTGATAAGGATTTTTTTTACAATTAAAAATATAATGATAGTTTGAACATGTTTATCGATGTAAAAACTGAGTTCTTCCTCATTTAGCTGCATGCAAAATTTTCTATTTACTTACTGATACTCGATCGCACGTGTTCCCGTGCTCCTTATAATATGTTTATCAACCTCATTCTTTTTTTTCCTTTCTTTAGCTGTTTTGATCACGCACATCAATGATGCCCTCACACTGTCAGTTGTTTTGAACATTATGCTGGATAAAGATACGACTGATGATGATGTGTTTGTGACTGTCACACGCTGTTATTTGTAGACCAGATCCGGTGTAGAAACCGTCGATATTGTATATCTGGTGTTTGATCTACCAGCAGTCGTAGTTGGTTTTAACATCTCGTGCTGTTGTATAGTAAGCACTGCTGTAGGAATAAGATTTCTTCGATTTACTGAAAGTCCAAGACTTGCTTGTACTGCATAAGGTTCGCATGGCCCGTTTGAACAAAGTGAATCCACTGGCGTTTGCTGCCATTATCTTTAGGATTTCCTTCATGATTACAAACTAACTCCCTCTGAGTGTCGAAGAGAACATTCAGCAACAGCACAATGTGCCCTGGTCAGTTTTCTTTTACCGAGAGATTGCATCTTTTCTCTTCGACTTTAGCTTGTGCGAACGGTGCTTTGTTTAGAAATACGTTCGTTTGGTCACTTCCTGTTTTCTCGACAAATTCAGGTGTGCTTTAGAGAAAAATATTTATATAAAATTTGTCATTTCTCTGTCATAAAAGACCACCGGAACATGTTTTTGTGATACTTTGTGCTATGTTTCCAGCGATTTTCGCTGATCGGTCGCGTTGTCCTTTAAAATATATCTTCGGGTTGTGCGCAGTGAATGGACTGACATAAACTAGGGCATAATTTTCCAGTTCATATGACGCTCTTTAAGTAGATATCGTGGAAAGCTGTTTCCGCTCGTGTTATTCAGTAGCTCATCCCGCGACTTCGGTACGAGGGTCGTTCAAAACATTCTAAGCCTCACCAAGAAAGAAGAGCCATAACTGAGCATTTTTGTTGCGGTAAGACATTACCAGTTCTTATAAAACTAGAAAAACTGCTACATATTTTTGATTTACTTTGTGTGCATGTGAGGCCCATACGAAGTTGAAAGGAAGTGCGAAAGATCTAAAACTGGACAAAACGGAGGCCTAAGCAGTCATTTAGTATCTGTAAATGAAAGGTATGACACCCAAGGAAATACATGAGTACATGGTACAAACACTTGCTGAGCACTCCCCTTTGTATGCAGCTGTGAAGTAAGGAGCTGTTGAATTCACGCGGGGCAGAGTCAGCACAAGAGGTGACCCTCAGTCAAGTCGTCCAAAAATCTCAGCAACTGATGATTAAGTTGATGCCACTCACCAAACGGTTTTGGATGATAGAATTCTTACTGTCCAGCAGATAGCTGGATACATAAGTCTAATGGGATTAGTTCTGGTTCAGTCCACACTGTTTAAACTGAGCTGGGGGATGAGCTAGCTGTCTGCAAGATGGGTTCTAAAAATGCTAACACCAGAGCAGAAGCTGCAAAGAGATGAAATTTCCAAGACACTTCTGACTCGCTTCCAGGCTAGCCCTAAGAATTTCCACCGCAAATTAATATTTCAAGATAAAACCTTTGTTCATCCCTTAAAACTTGAATTAAATATTCAAAGCAAACAAGAGAAACACTGCTGTTCTCCAACCCAGAAGAAGTTTAAGCAGGAAGCATTTGTTGGGAAAGTGAAGCCTTCTGTTTTTTGAAATTCTGCAAGCGTAATAATGATAGACTAACTGTAAAAAGAGGAAAAATCTATTAATTAACAGTACTATGAATCAGAATTAACACACCTAAAGAAAGGAATCAAGTCAAAACGCAGAGTTAAGCTAAGGGTAGGTGTGCTCTTGCTCGAGGATAACGCACCATTTCACTCTTTTCAGACACTAAAGCGAGTGTGTACATGTGAACACACACACACACACACACACACACACACACACACACACACACACACACACACACACAAATATACATTCAGAGCGAGACAATGAAAGAGAGCCACGACACTCAAAATAAAGACGGTTTTTGATTCGGACGTGTATGGAGACATTTTTATTATTTTATTCTGGAAGTATGTGTTAAAGGAAAGAAAGGTAATCAACATGTGCTTCCACTTACCCTCAAAGGCAGTGAAGAAAAAAGTAAAAATAAAGAAAAAGAGAGAAAAAACCCACATCAAATTTATAGCTTACACATAACAGCGCTTTATTCTAGTAAGATTTGCTTCACTTTCCAGTGAACTCGACATAGTTTGTGCCAGAGCACTTAAGGAGCAGTAGACTGATTTTATTAAAAATATTTTAGCGTAGTGGGTAAAGAAATATTTTCCAAAGTTGCAGTTTCTTTTTGCATGGATCTTTTTCCTTCGATAAACATGGTGTGCTTTTTGGTTGTTGTGGAGACATTTGTGTGTGTGTGTGTGTGTGTGTGTGTGTGTGTGTGTGTGTGTGTGTGTGTGTGTGTGTGTAAGCTCTACATCTAAGAATAAATTAGCTTTGGGGTTCGGTTTCGCCTCAGGGTCATGTAGGCGTTTTTTTAGCAGAATGATTGAGTGGAAAAAAACAATCGACATCAACATCTGTAACGTTTTCAATGGCTGTTAGCGCATGCGTAGAACAGGTTGGAAGCCCAAGTAAAGCAACTGAAGGGTGCACACATGATAATAGAGAGTATGAGATCCATGACGCGTAGGGAGACGTGTGCGGCAACGAGAACGGCGAGCCTCTTAGCCTACCCGTTGTGAGAAAGCGATTGGTTGGATTTTGTGGATGTGATGATGTAGGGCGCAAATACCCGTGACGCTACAGGTTGCCGCTCCCGCACGCGTCGTGCGAGCGCCGAATCTCAAACTCTCTATTGTCAGTGATAATTTTCCCTAAGGTCAGTGTCTTTGACATGTCCAATAAATTCGCCGTCCTTGGCCATGTTACACGAGGTCACCGTCGTTGGCCATGCTACACGAGGTCAGCGTTCTTAGCCATACCGTAGAAAATACTCTTTTTGTTTCCAAGAAGAATGTGGGGCGAGTCGTACTCCTTCACCATCCCTTCATCCAGCACGAGGATCCTGCAAAAAGACAGATTAATACTATCATTGACACACCGACTATTTTCAGTGTAATTTTTAAAGATGTTTGTATACTGCTTTTTTCTCATTTTCCACACACACACAAACAATGTCTCCCTTCAAGGAAGGTTAAGGCCACTGCACACATGTTCACGTAAAGCTGAAAAGAAATTATCATTTATTTTTCACTAAAGGTTTTTTTGTGGAACGTTAAATACCTATTCGTACAGAATGTTTTTTAACGTTTTCCCTTCTTTTTTGTAATTAAGATTAGATCTAAGACCTCCAGTGTTCTTTGAGCTGTTTCGACCTGTTCTGTGGAGACTTTGAGGATGAAAAGAAAGATGAACACAGTACTTTAAAAAACATTGGCGCCTGAGATAAGTGTGTCGTCGATAGTGATGTGAATTATTTGCCTGCATCTTTCTTTCTCCTTTTCTCTCTCTTTCTTCTTCTCTCTTTTTCTCCTTCTCTCTCTCTCTGTGTGTGTGTGTGTGTGTGTGTGTGTGTGTGTGTGTGTGTGTGTTTAGAGAAAGTATAAATAGAGATCATTTCAACACTGTATTATGCACGACTAAAAAATAAAGGGACTTAATGTTTAGTAATTAATTATACTTAGGGAATATCCAATATATTTAATACTGTCTTAAAAGCTTGCTTTGTGCCTATTAAACCTATGTTCATTGTTTTTTCGTGTACACGCTGAAGCCTCCAAAATGTCATACCCTTTCCATAACCGGCACTGGTGTGACGTAATACTGCACCTGTCGTAGTCCATGATGGTGTTGAGGCGGTGTGCGATGGTGATAACGGTGCAGGAGCTAAAGGCCTCGCGAATGGTTTTCTGTATGAGGGAGTCCGTTTCCATGTCAACGGCGGCCGTGGCCTCGTCCAGTACCAGGATTTTAGTCTGGCGAAGCAGCGTCCTGGCCAGGCACACTAACTGTCGCTGACCCACGCTGTAATCGAAGCCAAATGAATTGAATTCAACCTGAATTAAACCTGAATTAAAATAAACGAGAATTGCACCGTGTGAAGAATTAAAGACGATCCAAGTGATAAACCTTAATAGAATGAAACGTTGTTACTTGCTTGGTATCAAAATCGACCGTGCTTTCTTCTTTCTTGAATTTTTTTAATGATGGTTTAAAGCACAATTGGATTAATCTAAATTATTCCTTTTAATACATTCTTAAATAATGAAATAATAATAATAAACCAATGTTTCCACCCAGTCAGAAGTAATAAGTTCGTTGAGTTTTAGGCATCGTAGGTTTAGCTTTGATTTCCTCTGTGTGTGTTTGTGTGTGTGTGTGTGTGTGTGTGTGTGTGTGTGGTTGGGGGGCGGGGGGAGGTAGAATTAGGATTTGTCAGTGGCTGATTGACTGTTTAGAAATCGATTACCTTAGCCTTTCTCCCTTTTCACCGACCTCGTGGTTCAGTTTTTCTGGCAACTCTTCCGCAAAACGCTACAATGGCAAACAGAAGCACCACTCACACATTTTGCACTGTGTAGATCATTCTGGAAAAAGTTTCTTTGTTTCTAAGACTGGCGTTAACAGTTTTTATATGTTGTAGTTGTAGTAATGTGTTATAACTGTTGTGATATGTTCAGCAAAGTAGACAAGTAGTCAATGTAATGACACAAAATGAGGAAGACAAAGAAATGACCCACACAACTATAAATACATTATACAATCAAGACATACATATTTCGTTAGGAATATCAAACTTTTCGATCAGTTGGCATGTCAGAGGGATTTTTCCTCTTTGAAAACAAACTTATTACTAAACAGAAAAGACGTTTACATGTGTGTGAAATTGAAACCGGAAGAATATCTGTACGACTACGCACAGATATAAAGGAACAAAGATATCTTGGAACGTGGCAAATACTTTTAGATGAGCCCTCTCCAGTGCTTTCCATATTTGATCATCTGAATATTGATCAAGCGGGTCAAGGTTCATCCGTAGCGTGCCAGAGAAGAGCACGGGATCCTGGAATCAGACAAAGGGCAAAGGTCAATCTTGCTGTCAGAGAAGAAAGCTTTACATTATAGGTTTAGAGCTGTTTGATTGATCAAACTTTTAACTGGTCTGGATATTTCACACCTGCATGAAACTCATCACGCCCCCGTCTGCCTGTTAGTAGATACATAATGATAATCTCCCTTGTCTAAACGTCGTTTGCTCTGACGCAGCTTTCACACCTGGCGAAAAAATGTTATAATAGCCGGGTACAGACCTGAGGCAGGATGGTGATGCGAGAGCGCAGGTCGTGGAGCCCGATCTCGGTGATGTTGACGCCGTCGATCATTATGCAGCCATTGCAGGCCTCGATCAAGCGGAAGAGAGAGAGCGTTAGAGAGGATTTACCCGCCCCTGTCCTTCCAACGATACCAACCTGCGCAGAAAGTCGTACAAAGGAAAATCCAATTTGTCGACGTTTTCCGCTTTTTTCTCGATGTGTATGCGCGGGAACTTACAAACGTGTGCGTGTGTGTGTGTGTGTGTGTGTGCGTGCGTGCGTGCGTGCGTGTGTGTTTTGGGTTTTTAAGTGTACATTTCTCTGCATGTACCCATTTAAATTTGTTTCGGAATGAAAAAAGTGAAATTAGAGTTGTAAATACCTTCTGACCAGCCTCGATAATAAAGGTTATGTCTCGCAACGCAAAATCAAGGCCGGGTCGATAGCGCGTGCTATAGTCACTGAAAACAAGGTGACCCTTCTCGGGCCAGGAAGGAGCTGGACGTTGAAAAGGGTTAATCCATGGAGCCTGCGAGAAAGAAAAAGAAAATTACTTAAACAATACCTTTTAAACACATTTTAACTGTAGTAAAATTATTAAGCTTGTGACATTATTTTAGATGTAAGGTGACACTAAGCAAACGAAAGAAAGAAGGGAAACAAACAAATGATGAAATGACGATTGGTAGAACAAACGAATAATGAAGAACTTTGACAGTTTTTCGTAACTGCGGATAATTTTACCGACTAACTGGAGCAAGGTAACACTTAGTAAGCATAGTTACCGAGCCTCGTTTATTTGGAACGACCCTGTACTGACCTCTGACTCCAGCTGTGAGTATTCCTTCACCCTCTCCACTGACACCATGTTTGTTTCGAACTCGCTAATCTGTCGAACCATCCAGAACAGAGAGGTGGAGAGCTGTAAGGACATAAAAACGACAGAGGTCATATTCGGGGGGAGGGGGAAGAGAAATAACGCTATTACAAACCAGGATGAACTCTGTTATTGGTACAGCACCATCACAAAACGAAGATTATGAGCCTCAAGCACTGATATACGAGAAACACCGACTCCCTCTTCATTGTCTGTTCTGTTAGATTTTGTCGTCAGAAAAACTTAAAATTATGTACACATCATAATGCCATAATCGTCTTTATCTTTGATAAAGTTGGCTGGCAGTTGGCAGTTTGACAGTCATCACAATAGATTGTTCTGTCATATGCAATATGGCTGTTATTTAAGGTAGCTTTGGCATGTGTAACACTTGACCATAAACATGAATATATATATATATAGACACCCACATAGGGTTTGTCAAAGCTACGTTAAGGCTCAATTGGACAAAAATAACCCATAAAGGTTTATATAATTTAAACTAACCATGTATATGCAAAATAACACACACATCTGCCAACAACAGCAAAAATAGGGATGCTCATACAAACATGCATGCATACAGCCAGAGTAGTATTCTTGTGTCGTCACCTGCAATGCACAAAACACAGAGAAGCCCACAGTTCCTCCTCCAATGCCAGGGGTGGCGAAAGAATAGCTGGCAGCACCGAAAATGATAAGGTTTGCGATGATTTCCAAGTTCGTTACCATCCATCTGGAGACAACGAGCGGGCTTGATGTTAGGCCGAATCAGCAAGTATGAACCTGAATTACATTAAGGCTGAGAGGCCTCTGAATCAATCTTTTCATCTTTGCTGGCATATCGACTTACTGTCATGCGATTTTTTCTTGATATTTTGCTTTTTTTGCTCTGTTGCGTTTATTTAATTTTTTGTTGCTCTGTTTTTTATTTGCTTTTTCTATTGTTTTGTTTCTTGTTTTGCTAACACTGTCTTTGATTACACAGTCTACTAAATTTACTAAAACTTATACAAAAGCAGCATTCATACACTTTGTTTTCCCTTTCTGATCAACAATCATATTAAATCAGATTTTTCAGAAGCTCATTAAACTCTCAGTATGGCTTAGTCATCGAAGCTAAGCGCACAACATTTCGAGTTTGAAGTGTAGTATGCCCATAATCAAAGCTAAAGATACTTTCAATGATCTTGTATCTACCAAACACATCTGTGAAATTTCACGTGACTGAAAAGAACGTTTATGCCAATTTTGAAAAGAATCGGACAAACGGTATGGATGTGGTTATTGATCTCATACCCACACCCACACCCGCACACACACACACACACACACACACACACACACACACACACACACACACACACAAATACAGAGAAAGAGAGACAAACATTGTCACACTCTGCTTTATCCATAAGATTTAAATTTCTACTTGCTACATAAGTTCTTCATGTTAAGTCAACAGTTAATTTAGAAGTCATTACATGGTTTACTTTGACTTCAATATGTTTTCTTGACTATTTTTTCTATCGTTTATCTCATGCCGCCGAAGACGCAAGACCAGATAAAATCAAGTGAACAAAGACCTTGGACAAATTTTTAGACGGAACTCCATTGTGGCTATTTTTATAACATTCCCCGCGGGGGACACTCATGGCAATCTAGTGCCCGCTACGCCTGGTCCAGTTATTGTCCAGGTTCTTTGTTTGCTTCGTTTTAACTGGTCTTGCATCTGCGGCGGCATGAATCAGAAAGAATCACTTTATTGAATAGGCCATCGGCCCATTTCAAGGGGAAGCATAACAAAAACCATCAAAGATATACACACAAACTGTATAGAAGGCAACAGGATTACATCAACACGAAAATATTCGAACACTGTGGGTTTTTTTACATTTACAGAAGATATACCAAGAAATATGATAAATATACAGAAAATACCAGTACAATGAGAACACACAGATAAATAAGTTATATTAAAGAGTAATCTAGCTCTCCGGTCTAGTGCTTTGTAAACAAATTCAGCTAGAGGGTTAGAATTACTAGTTCTTGTATCTGACATTATATGTTAGAATCTGAATAGAGAAGGACTCATAATAATTTATGGTAATGTAACTTTCTTGCAAATCAAAATACAATGGACAAACAATGTATTTAGGCTTTTTTATCCTGACACAAAGGGCACGTTACATCCTTATTTTCAACACAACAAAAGCGGAGCTAATAGCAGTACAAATCTGACCTATTTTAAATCTTCTGAGGGCATCTCTCATACCAATATGCTTAATATCTCCAAGAAAACTGTATTGTGGAAGATTTGTAAAAGTCAAAGGGGAAAAAAATCCATCAATCATAACTGAAATTCTCTCAGAAAGTGTTTAACAAATAAATACTAGTGTGCACTTTCCTTATTCCTCCCTTCTAATGCTTTGTAAAGGTAAATGGCAAGGCGGCGTGTTATTCCTGGATTATTATCAGCCATATAAGTACAGAGAATCTAAAGTGAGATGGAAATTTATAGAACTTTGGTGGAATATATTCTTCTCTCAAATCAGTATACCTAGGACAAACAAGTACAAAGTGAAATTCGGTCTCGTCACAGTAACAAAAAGAACCTAAGTTTAAAGTACCTAAGTTTGTGATACTTAAGATTCGTTATACCTAATATAAATCTGACTAAGGTGACTCAAGTCTATGTTTCTGAGGTCAGAGAGATATGGACTAAGCAAAATAGCTGTTTTAAAAGAAGAGTATACAGAAAAACGTGAGCTACTGGCAAGTTTATCGTGCCAGTCCTGTTGATGACAGTCTTTAAGCCTTAGTTTAAACTCCCTTAAAACAGTTTAACATTCTGAACGCCTTGATTTCACCAAACAGTACCAAAACCAAATCTGTAGAGTGTTATCATTATATGATTCAGAAAAGTTGTTTTATTGTTTTGAAGTAACTTTTCTAACATAACTAGTGCTTTCCTGAGCAGAGGTTTTGAAGGGAGGCGAGTTATTCTAAGCCAGTATTTAATACATCTTGTACATAAACATATATAAAGCGGGCACCTTCCACACTCACCGTAAACTAGAGCATTTGGGGTCCGAGAAGTGACGCCCAGAAAACGTTTAAGGCAAACATGAATTATTTCTATAATGCTGATGTCAGCACTAAGCTTCCGTACTTCAGAGCCATATAACAGTATTGGTTGTATTTGGTTATCGAACAATTTGAAAAACAAATGATGGATTACGATCATCTAAAGACTATAACACTTTCAGGATACTAGCTACTCCTTTCCGTGCTTTCCCTGCAAGGTCTTGTAGGGCTTGAGTAAAGACACAACGAGTTGACAAATACAGTCCAAGATATTTATAGGTATTGAAAATTGTTAGTTTTTTTTTCCAGGAACCACTCTTCATTCTTTGATATAAAACCATCGTTTCTAAAAACTACAATATTCGATTTATCAAAATTTACTTCAAACTCTAAATGTTTAGTCATATTATTCAGGATACTTAACTGATTCTGCAAACCCACTACTGTATCGGAAAACAAGGCAACATCATCGGCAAACAGTAAAATAAACAGTTGTACAAGGTCTGGAGAGAACTGGATACCGTGACGTCCCTTGTTTTTAATTTCACAAGTAAGCTCATTAATAAACAAAGAAAAAGGTGCGGGGGCTACAAGTTTTACCATTTGAGACCTTGAGAGCAAGCAAAACATTCAGTTACGTCAGCTCCTATAATGACAAGTGCCTTGACGACAGAATACATGCTTTTAACAGCACCTAAAAGTTTCCCATCTAAACCATTTTTATGCAAAATACGCCAAAGATTATTCCTATTAAGAGAGTCAAATGCTTTTCGAAAATCTATAAATTCTACATACAGTTTCTTATGTTGAGCTAGTTGTTTTTGCATCATAGCCAGTAATACAAATATATGGTCTGTTGTGCTACAGTCCTTCTTAAACCCCCCTGCTCTTCCCCTACTGCATTATTTAATTCTATCCATCTTTTAATCCTTCTATTTAAAATAGAACTGTAGACTTTACTACAAATATTCAACAGAGAAATTCCTTTATAGTTATCTGGCTGGCTTATATCACCTTTCTTATGCAGCGGTTGAATTATGGATTCTGTCCACGCACTTGGAAAAAGACTATGGTGAAACAAGTAATTAAAATATGTAGTTAAAAAGGGGGTTACTGTGTTAATCGAATACTTTAAGAATTCACCAATTATACTATCGGGACCTGCTGCTTTATTATTCTTTAGTAAGGAGATGGTACGTTTCACGTCTTCTGTAGTAATTGGGTCATTAAGCCAACTGCTATCATTGCATCTGTCATTACTTTTTGCCACTGTGTCAATGTCAGGCAGTTCATGTTCATAATCAGCTACAGACCCCTTGGGAAACATGTTAAACATCTTATGAAAATAGTCATACCAATTTTCCTTGGGGATAAGGTTAATATTTGAACCTTTTTTCTGAATAGACTTAATAGTTCCCCAGAAAATTTTTTGATCATTTAGACCATCCTTTAGTGTATTTAGAACTGTTTTCTATGAGCTACATTTTTGTTATGCAATAATGTTTTTATATTCCTTTCTCTTTTGCATATAATTAATCTGTCTTCAGCTGAATGACTTGTATGAAATATTCTAAGGTGTTTTCTATGTACTTTCCTGCTTTCTTTACATTCAAGATCGAATCAAATCTGTCTTTTCCTGTCTTTTATAGTTATAGTTCTTTTCAACAACTACCTGCTTGGTATATACCATCCGTAAATCTGGCTAGCGCAATATTAATATTCACAGGTATCAGTTGCACAGCATCTTCAAGGCACTCCTTCACATCTTCAGACTGTATCTTACTGATAAACGTGTTCAGCAGCTGGTCATCCCATATATATTTATGAAACATATAGCTTTCTGTTTTCTAACATGCAACAGCTTTATACTCTGATTCCAAGACTAAGCACTAGCTCTACGGGCATATGTTTAGAATATACCATAGGTCGGACTTCGAGTGATCGACACTGTTTTTTCAATTCACTAGATAAAATGAAATAGTCAACAAAACTGCATCCTGGGGTAGATATGTAGGTGAAGCCACCAGAAAATGGTCCGTCCTACATACCATTAGCGATAAAAAAATCAAACTCACTGCAAACTTGCAGTAGATAAGAAGCAAAGGGATTAGTAGTGGTATCGTCAGATAAACGGCAAACGTTGTTTGATGTTGCTGTATTACTGTTAGTGGGAATTTCAAATACATCATCAAAAGATTCAACATCCAAGGACGCATTTTCACTAGCTGTTCTTGCATTAAAGTCACCATGTATTATTAAAGGGCAGCTACCATACATTCTCACAATATCTAGAATACAATCTTCTAGCATCGAGATCCCGTGTTTTTGAAATGCGTACTGCAATCATATTATCATACTCGATTTTTTGCTGTTGTACATATGCAAGGTCATGCAAGCGGACTTGAAATGCATTGAGTAACTAAGTGCAACGCTCAGCTTGAGTGTTGAACAGGTGAAGATTGAAATCCTAACTTTACAAAATGACCTCCATCAGGATTACCAGCCTTGTGGATACAGAAACATACAAAGATGTATGCACAAAAGCTATGAGAGTTGTCTGCCTTTTTGGTTCAATCTATATCTGTAAATCAGCTTTTTCTGACATGAACTGAATCAAGAACAAACACAGGGCACGCCTTACTGATGCACATCTACAAGACTCTCTCAGAGTTGCAGTGTCAAATTATACCCCAGTTTACAGTACACTAGTGAACAACATCCAATCCCAGGCTTCCCCTTAACATACATTTACAAAGATGCTTTTAGTGAGACACTGTAGCAGTGTTAGATTTTGTACAAAAATGAAAAAACTTGGTTCGAAAAGTGTAAGAGCTGTTATAATTTGTTAAAAATGCTACAAGTTTGTAGTGATTAGTACAAATGTGATGATAAATTACATAACTCATCATTTGTACCAACATGGAACAGAGTTTATGATTTATGCAGAAAAAAAGTTTTGATGGTATGATAGTTAATGATTTCCTCAAAATTGTTAGAGAAGTGTTAATTTGTACAAAATATAACAGGTTAAAATGCTTAAGATGGGTTCATGCAAAACAATCAAGAAGCATTTACAAAGATACCAGGAATGTGATAATTTTGGCATAAAATGTTGAAATAGATTAATGTTAACAGAATTAAAGAATGATGCGTTTTAAATATTTTTTTGTCATTTATCCTTAATTTTTATTGCGAGGAATCAATACCACGTATGAACAGTCTCTTCAGCTATGGTTTTATTTTTAATATTGTCATCAGTAAACTGTGCAACTTTGTTACTCAGTATCAAACGAGTAGTTCTTGTATTACTCAGTACCCTTGAAGTAGCACTTGGTGTCAAAAGGGCTGGTGACCCCTGAACTGGACTAAAGCTAAGATATGAAATACCAGCCTAGAAAAGACTAGATAAAATCCATCAATCAGATTAAACACTAACTGGGTTATTATGAAATTATTTTTGTTATTACAATCAAAAAAATTATTTCATCGTAAACCTATTTCATTAAGCAGCTGCCCTTTTGTCTCTATTTTACACACAACACACACACACACACACACACACACACACACACACACACACACACACACACACACACACACACACAGAGAGAGAGAGACAGACACATACTCTTTTTTTTTTCTCTCGAAGCTCCTAATTCTCGAAATATTTAGTTATCATCAACTGCCATGTGCCCTTACCTGAATGCGCTAAAACTAGCATAGTAAAAGGACTGGTTTCTGTCTACGCGTCGTTTTATCTCCTCGATGAAGCGGTCGATCGCTCGGTAGGCGCGGATGGTGGCGCCACCGCTGATGGTCTCGCTGAAGTGGACGTAGATGGGGCTGTGAGTGACCGACTCCATTCTCTTCAACTGCCGGGACGTCGGAATGTAAAAGCTCTGCGCGCAAACAGTCAACTATTATTAGAGAGCATGTAATAAAATCACAATAAAGTTTTGACTCCGTGCGTCTGAACAGTACTTTGAATGTTGTTGTTGTTGTTGTTGTCGGTCACTCAAATGGATACGCCTGCCTCTTGTACAAATGATGCTGTGCGCCGCAGGTCCCCCAGACTGCCGTGTAGCTTCCTTGATACCGGCGTCTCATCAGTCCAGATGCGGTGTCTGAGGTCTTCGTGCATGGGGCATTCTTGCAGTAGATGTTTTGTTGTCTGGCTGTCTGTCTGGCACGGGCATCTGTCCGTCTGGTCGATCCGGAGTTTAGTGTATAGGTGGTGATTGAGACGGTTGTGGCCTGTCCTCAGTCTGAAAATAATGACCTGTTCGGCCCTTGTGAGCAGGAAGTATGGGTCATTCTGGTTGAAACGTGGGTGCTGCTGTAGCCATTTGTTATGCTGTTTGGCCTTGATGATGGTTTTGACTTCATTGAAGGTGGTGGACTTGTCTTGCTGCTCTTTTGTGGATCCTTCCTTGGCAAGAGTGTCTGCGGCTTCGTTGCCAAATACACCGCAGTGGGAGGGAATCCACTGTAAGACGACTGTGTGGTTTCTGCATAAGGAGGAGAGAGCAGTGGTCAGGGCGTTCAATTCCTTGTCTCTGGCAGTCTGTAAGGCCTGTAGAAGAGATAGTGCATCTGTAAAGAAGACGATGTTGTTGGAGGTGTCTGGGCTGTTCTCAATGTGGGTGGCACCGGTCTGAATGGCCATTACTTCCGCTTTGAAGTTGGTGGAATAGAGGCCAGTTGTGAGGGAGAGGCGGTCTTCTCTTCCTCCTGGATACCGAATGAAGATTCTGGCACCACCCTTCTTCACAGCTTGTTCCGCTGATCCGTCAGTGTACACATGAGTCCACTGGTCTTGTGGGAAGTTTCTGTGGATATACTCCAGAGTACAGGACTTTTTCGCAGTGTCGTCTTGGGAATCTTTCTTGCCGACACCATGGATGTTGCAGTGGATCAGGGGGAAAGCAGATTCATTCCATGCTGGGTTTGTCTGGTATAGGGGGATCTCTCTGGGGTCTTGTTCCAAGATATCTTGGTGTTTTCGTTCAAGGATCCTCGTCTGATGGATGAAACTTCCCCTTTTCAGCCTTCCCTTCGTCGGCTGAGCCAGCCTGATTCTCATGGGGTGATTTGGAAGTCTCTTGAACTTGGCGGCTTGGACGAGTATCTTTGTATCACGTCGGTCCTCGAGTGGTTCCAACCCTGTGATTGTTTCCAGTTCATGTATGGGCGTAGATTTCATGGCTCCAGTGATGAGTCTGGTTGCTTGGTTCTGAACCTTGCTGATCTTTTCAAAGTTGGATTTTGCTGCCGTGCCCCATGCTGTCATGCCATACTCTAGGACTGGTCTAACCCTTCCGGTGTACAGCTTCTTGAGGATTTTGTCATCCGCGCCCCAGTTCGTGCCAGCCAACTTCTTCATAAGTGCAAGTCGCTCCTTGGCTCTGGCTTCAACCTTCTTGGTCTGAGGTTTCCACGTAAGTCTCTTGTCGAAGGTCACCCCAAGGTAAGTAGGGTTGTCCTCCAGTGGGAGGATCTGTCCATCGAACTTCAGAGTGGCTTTCTGTTCCCTAGTGGACAGACTAAAGATAGTGTAGGTGGTCTTTTTGGGGTTGATTTTGACAAGCCATCTCTTCGTCCAATCCTGTAGGACATTTAGTGTCTCTTGGAGTCGGTAGTTGGCAGTTGTCAGGTGTTCTTCTGTGCACCAGAGGACCAGGTCGTCTGCGTATATGGCTCCTTGGACATTTCGGGGGAGGTCCTTGATGATGTCGTTTATGAAGACAAGGAACAGGGTAGGGCTGAGTACTCCTCCTTGAGGAACTCCTTCTCTCAGCGTCTTCTTTCGGCTGTATGTTCCGCCGACATGGACTCTGGCCTTCCTATTTGTCAGGTATTGAGAGATCCATTGGTACATGCAGCCGGATACGCCACACTTCTGGAGTTTCAGCCTCAATCCATCTTTCCAGACCTTGTCAAAGGCCTTTTCCATGTCTATCCACACCGTCAGCGTGTGCTTCTTGTCCTGGAAGCCATCTTCAATCTTCTGGGCGATGTATGTAACCTGGTCTTCAGTTGAGCGATGTTGTCTGAAGCCTGCTTGTTCTGGTATAAAGATGTTGTTTTTTTCCAAGTGCCATGATAATCTGGAGTTAATGAGGCGCTCCATTAACTTGCCCACACAACTGGTGAGGCTTATGAGTCTGTAACTGTCCACCTTCGCTCGATCTTTGCCTTTCTTGTGGACGGGTACCATGTCTGCTTCTCGCCAGATTTGTGGGACGTGGCCGCTGTTCCAGCTGTTGTTGAAGAGGTCGAGGAGTTTGGTCTTGGCTCGTGGGCCCAGGTGTTGCAGCATTTCATTGGTGACCTTGTCTGGACCAGGGGATTTCTTCTGACTTAGGGTCCTGACTGCTTCTTCAAATTCTTTCATGTTGAATAGTTTGTTCATGTAGTCTTCCTGGTGTTTTCTCTGTCTAAATTCTCTTCTTTCTTCATGGACTTGCTGCTTCTTTTCTTCTGGTACTGTGATGCTGCTGACCTCTTCATAGTTGTCAATGAATGCGTTTGCTGCTTTTCTACCTGTTAGTATATCTTGTGCTTGTTGTATGACAATCGGTGCACTTCTAGTATCTTCATCATTCATAGCCCTTACCAGCTTCCATAACTTGTTTCCTTCTCTGTCTAGGTTCAGTTTCTCTGTCTTTTCTCTCCAGCTCTTTCTTGTAGCTTCGTTGTAGGCTTTTCTGTATTTGGCGCTTGATTCTTTCAGTGCTATGTTGTTTTCTATGGTGGGGTCATTCTCAACCTTTTTCCTGGTCTTGGAGACTTCATCTTCTAATTCTTGGAGTTCCTCTGTCCAATACGGCCTGTAATTCTGTCGTGCGCCTCGAGGTATTGTTTCTGAAGCAGCTTTAATGATCGCCTTGTTGAATGCATCAATGGCACGGTTGATGTTCTGATCCGCCGCACGTATTCCTTTGGTATACTTGTCTGACAACGAAACGAAAGTATCCCAGTTGGCTTTCTTGTAATTCCACCTGGGAAATGTCTTTGAATCTTGGGGCCTGTACTGCAAGTTGATGGCCAGTTTAACTGGTTTGTGGTCGCTGCCGCCTAACTGGTTCAGTACCCCTCTGGTTGTTTTCTTGGAGAGGTCGTCAGTGGCGAAAGCAAGGTCAGGGGTCGTTGAGGAGATCCATCTTCGCGAGAAGAAAGTCGGTGGGTCTTCTGGATCGTTCAGCAGGATCATCTTGCTATCGATCTGCCAGTCCTCCACTTCCTCTCCTCTGTGATCCGTCTCGTCGTAGCCCCAACATGTTGAGTGGCTGTTGAAGTCGCCGACAGCCAAGCAGTTTTCAGCAGGGATATCAAGTGTCTGTAGAGAAAGTTCTTTGTTGGGCAGTACAGGTTGAAAATGGTGAGCACAGTGCTGTTTACTGTAATCTTGACTCCGTTTATTTCAGCTTGCTGATTCGTGTCCACTTGAAGATCTCTTGTTGGGATGTAGTTTTTTACAAGAATCAGCACACCTCCCTTGTGTCTTCCTTCTCTGTCCATCCTGAAGGTTTGATAACCTCTGATGGTAAATCTGTGGTTGGGATTCAGGTGTGTTTCTTGAATACAGGCCACATCTATTTTTTCAGCATGGAGTCTTTCGGTGAGGGCTAATTTTTTGTTGTAAACGCCCTCAGCGTTCCACTGTAGGATGTTGACAGGCCTCAGGGTCTCTTCTGTGGTTGTCGTTCCTTTTCGGCCAGTAGCTTTTAACCTCCGCCTCCAAAACCTGGCTCCTCGCATCGGGGCGTGGTGACCACCAGTATCATGAGGTGGGCCCTGTTGAGGCGCAGGGCCCGGCACTTCGCCTGCCTGGCGGGACCTCACAGGCAAAGCACCATATCGTTTAGAGTAAGCGTTGTCCATTCATGCGTGTCAGTGCGTTGTGCTGCCGTTAAGCGCCCGATGGCCCAGCACATCCGTCTTCGGCGTCAGTTTTCTTGTCCGAGTGTCTTTCTCGTAGAGAGACTTGCCGACCAAGGCTAACGACCATCCTCTGGCCGGGTGTTATATGGAGTTTTCCTTCTCCTAAGGGTTGTTTTACAGGGTGGGGTTGCTAACCCCACGCCCAACCCTCCTCCTTCATCCGGGCTTGGGACCGGCAGGTTACCCGGGGGGTTTCCAGGCGGAGTTAGAACTTTGAATGACTAGAAATACGTTGTGCGTACCCTGAACATTTTCTTTCAGGAAATCATCTCTTTCTTTAATATACTTACATATTTTAGAGATCTTTGTATGCAAAAGAACAAAAGTTAGAATGTTCGTTTGGGTGTCCTGGAGCATTGTGCGATGTAAGTGCTAGCCAGCCCCTTAATGCTTCGGATATGTTAATAGGCATGACTATTTGAGAATGTTGTGTGCCTCGTCTTGATAATACCTTGCGAGAGCAAAGTTTGATCAGAATGTTATTTAAGTTTTATTCGAGTGCTTGGAGAACAAACGATTTCTTTTAAAAAAACTAATCCAGTTTAATTGGTTTGTTACAGTTTGCTTAAATGTCTTGTTTTTTTCACATCATGAATGAAGAACTCCATTTGAATAAAATCTTGTCGCTGTAAAAACATATATAGTTTTCAAAGCAAGAAAGTGTTGCGAAACGCGGGACTTATATGTGATGAAATGTAAGCGTAAAAGTTCACCTGTATGAAATAGTAGAATATGACAAGAGGAACAACTAGAATGATGAAATTCGGAGTACTAATGGAGATGACGATGATAGTGGTAAGAACCATCATCCCGAGCGTGAGGGAGCTGTGAAGGTATTTTGGAAGGATGTTGTCAATGGTCTCGATGTCAAGGGAAAATCTGCAAACGTTTTGTAGTAAATCAATATATTTAGCAACCCTTAGTTGCAACCTGGTTTTTGATCACCACATGAATTAAGCAGACAGGAAAATAAAAAATTATAACAAGGAGAGCAAAGTGACAGAGATTAAAAGACAATGTCGGTGAGATGCGAGGAAATTCATAGTAAAGGAGGAGAACGAGTCAAAGATAAAAAGAAGTGACGGAGACAAAGAGAAAAAGAGAAAGGGAGAGACAGAGAGAACGAGAGACAGAGACCAATAGAAACGGTGAAGGAGTGAGAGGGAGGTAGTGAGAGAAAGAGAAAGAAAGAGAGAAATGGAGAGAAACGTTCAAAGCTTTAATCTGTTTTTTCTTTTTTTTTCTTTTTTTAGCTTTAATCAGTTTTATTGAATGCCCCTTGACACGGAGCACTCGGTCAAGTACAAGATTAAAGTAATTTTGCTAATAAACCAATCTAATCAGCAGATACGGGCCATATCCGTCGGATTGAGTGAGTAAATGAACAAATTAGAGAGAAATGTGATGGTACAAACAACAGGAAAAAAGACAAGCCTGGTTAAGAATATATTTTATAAAGAAGAACTACAGAATAAGTGATTTTTTGGAAACGAAATACGAACAATAAAACCAAAGATGACTTAAAGAATAACTAAGGGGACAAGGGAATGACATAATTTCAAAGACAACGAAAAGTAAACTGTGATTTAAAAATATAAAGTCTGATTTACGTAAAGCTATTTGACCTGTTGATTATTCGTCCAACTGGAGTCGTGTCAAAGAAGACCATTGGTGACCTCAGTACGCTAGCAAGAAGTCCGCAGTGAAGGTTTTTGGAGGCAACAACGGTTCGAATCCACAGCAAGAAGTTGCTAAGCACCAGGGGGATGACTGTATGAAACAAAACATGGAAAAAGATTCAAAACATTGTCTTTCATGCGACTGATTAGTTAGTCTGAGAAACCATATAATTGTCTTGTCAATTCCGATCCTGTTTGCTTGCGTGACTTGGTGTGGTAAGCGGTCGACGAGAACTTGTACTTGCTAGCTCACTATTACCCGCTCACCACTATTCTAGCTAAGGGAAAGTACTTTCACTTCCTTCTCAACCATCATGGTAAAGATAAAGCTTAATGGAGAAATTATTACAAGGCATCAACGCGCAGACATTTCACAACGAAAGTACCAGCCAGGGCCCAGTGCCCACAATTTCGAGACCAGGCGTGCTGATCAGGCTTTAGTTCACTGGAAAAGTTAGATGGGTGCCACCAGCTCCCTAATGGCAGGCACTAGGGAAGGGATAACAAAAAATGTGATGTGAACAAAAGCAGAGACTTAGAGAAGGAACATCCACTGTTACATGGAACGTCCGCACACTACACCAGTGCGGCAAAGGGAACAACTCACCCACGAGCTACAATGGCACCGGTGGGACATTGTGAACTTGCGACGTTCAGATGTTCAGGAGTTGGAGACACAGCAAAGGATGAAGGTCATAAACTCTGGTACAGTTTGTAGAATACTAGACAAGAGCATGAGGTGGGCTTTCTCTAACATAGGGAACTGGTGACAGCCGTCATCCTCTGAACATCCCTGTCTAGCAAATTGATTCCCATGCAAGTTTCTGTCAGGCATCAACATGTCATCATTGTCCAAGTATGTGCTTCAACTGAAGACAACGAAGTGACGGGGATTTACTAATAGCTATACAAGGCTGTAAAGGCAGTACCCTCATTTTACTTGAACTAGAACGCCAAGTTCGGCGGAACCACCTGAAATCAAGAGACAGGAACGGTGGCTAATTGACCTTCACAAAACCAACGACAAAGGCTTCTAACTCCTAGAGAACCATTGGCTAACCTTATCCAACACCTTACTTCCCATCAAGATATCACCTACAACGACTTCGCACCTGAAGCTAAGAGTAAAACGTCGCTCCAATATCAACTGACTCTGCTTTGATTTGGAAAAGCTGGAAGACCCAAACGATGCAGAGGTCTTCAAAGCCAGAGTTGGAGGTAAATTTAATGCACTGATGAACTGGTGGACTGTCATGTAGACACCTTTGCTGGAAGCATAAAGGAGGTTGATAGCCAGGAAGACCAAGGACTTCAAAGGAAAAAAACTGTGGAGTACGAACGACCTCCTAGATCTCTGTCACCAGAGGAGGGAATTGAGAAAGAAAGCAAACCCGAAGCAACTTTTAAATATTCTTAGTCTTGTTTGTCGCTAGAAGAATATAGGGCCCCAACCTAACCACGCCAGCGGATCCGGTTCCGGGGATCCTTCTTCCGTTGGGTCCATCCCGGCTGCCGCCGCCTCGCCGTGGACCGATCTCCTTCATATCTTTCTGGGTCTTCCAGCCCTGCGATTCCCTGTGGTTTAAAGTCCAGAACTTGTCTCGATAAAGTGTAATCCAGCTTTTGCAGGCGGTGACCAATCCAGCCCAACGTCTTAATGTCTTGGCGGGCAGGCTTTTGGTTGATTTTCTGCCACAGGTCTATATTGAAGATCTTTTCGGGCCATCTGATGTTGAAGAGTGGTGTAGACATCTGCTGACGAATGTCTGAATATTGGTGTTTATCGCACGCCATGTCTCGGATTTGTACATAACGTGTGACTTTACAAATCTTGATGTGCAGAAATAATGCCTTGGAGTTCCAGATGGGTCGCAGGGTCTGGAATGCGAGCCCGGCTTTATTTATTTGGCTTCTTACGTCTTCATCTGCAACTCAATCTTTGCTGACTGTTCTGTCAAGGTAAGTGAAGCGGTAAGTGTCTGTGATAAATTCCCCACCTAGTCGAAGTGGGGCTTCTTGCTTAACTGTATCAAGAGACGGATGAAGGCAGCCATGAAAACCATGAATGACATTCTAGATCTCTGTGTCCAGAGAGAAAAAGGATAAGCAGCCCGAAGTAACTTTTAAATACACAGAATTTATCAAGATAAGGATGAGAGCAGCTAGGGAAAACTGGATCAAGGACCGATGCCCGGAAATGACATGGAACGACAGCAAAAAGGCCGACAGCTACTAAGGACCTTCGCTGAGACCACAAAAGGAAGTCAGTCATTTAAAACAGCAATGGCCGCCTTCTCACAAAAGCACTGCTGTACTAAACCGAGAGACTGCAAATAACCTTACAACTTCCAGCTAGAGACACGCTAACATCCTTCAAAATAACCAGACTACAACCATCATTTCTAAGGGAAGAGGTCAAAAGAGCGGTACGCAATCTGGTAGAAAGTCACCTGGCGTTTAAAATGTCCAAGCTGAGCTTCTCAAGTAGGGTGGGAATGAAAAAAGGTAAACAGCAAACAGTTTTAGCACAATATAGTAAGCCTAATAAGCGACCCAAGTAGTACTGAAAGTAATAAACAATTGCATCAACATCACCGCTGAAAAACTTTTATCAGAAAAACATATTGGCTTCAGACCATGTAAGTTACAGTTAAGCAGATATTCAACTCTCGCA
The DNA here is from genome assembly GCA_004794655.1 of Marisa cornuarietis. NCBI lineage: Eukaryota > Metazoa > Mollusca > Gastropoda > Architaenioglossa > Ampullariidae > Marisa > Marisa cornuarietis. The sequence continues at coordinate 4,255,326 of SMMW01000521.1, forward strand.
TTTTGATGGAAAAAAATCAGATATCTACTTGAATGGACAATTCAGCAGCAAGAGCAAATTCACGATCATTGGCAACGCAAAGCAAATATCTACTTGAATGGTTAATGAGGCAACTTTCAGTACTTAATGGAGAGAGCTTCATGAACAAAGTACGCCTGAAGGCGATAATCAGTTTGAAGTACTTTCGAGACACCGTCTCCAGACAATTATGCCTCGCAAATATCACTATCATCAGGATCGTGAAAGCAATAGCTGCAATGGATATGTTGGACAGAGCCTATGAATTCTCAGTATTTCCTCCAGGCATTTGAGAACAAGTATATAAAATGGTTTCTCTAGATCTCTTACAAAGAGCAAAAAGCCAATAATTTTGTACGGTCTCCACGCACTTAGGACACCAATAACCACTACTTGCAACAGTCAGTTGGTCTAGTTTGGCCATGTGACACGGAACTACACTTTATCAAAGACTTCCTTCAAGGTACCTTGGGGGAGGGACGATTGACGCCACGGTGACGAGAGGAAGAACTGGCATACGAATGTTAAGAAGTGGACTGGTCGTCCTGTGCAGGACCTGCTGACTATCTCCCAAGACAGTCGTGAGTAATGGCCTTGTCAGCTGCTGCGTGTATCCTAACAAATGTTAGCGAAGAGATACTGTAGAGGTAATCATTATGTCAAGGTCGAGGGGCTCAGTAAGGGCCTTACGCGTAGGAAGTAATCAATTGACCTTTTGAGTGCACCAAGCCCCAGGCAAAGTGCATCTCGTTGTTTGCTATCAATGCGCTTGTAAATATGCATATCGTGCAAAGTTCATGACATGGGGACAATATAATGCCAGTGGCGAGAGGGAGGACAAAGACAATGACAATTTTGTTATTTTAGTAGGCTCATGCCCATAACCAATGTTGGAGAAGTGGGTGTAGGGGGAATCAAAATGAAAGTACAAAATACATAAATACAATTACTTCATTAAAAATACAACATCCATCAATGTGTTTTTAATAATATCAGAAATTTGCAAATTATTGGTTCTCTTTAATCTGCAGTGCTTTATACAGATAGTAGGCAACATTTTGGTTTAATTTTAAATAGTTGCTTGCAAAAAAAAAGATAAACGAAACTGAGAAGGATTCTTATAGAATTTTTTAGGAATGTACAGCTGTAAAATTGCATTTGGGGCATTTTAACGAAGTAGTGAACAAATTGCCCTAATGCTGCTTATGGCAATGTATGCTTGTAACTCCTAGCCTAAACTTTATTAGCGAATTTCTAATAGCAATATGTTTAATGTCAATTAAGTAGGTGCTTAACTTTAAGAAAGACTTAAATGAGCTGTAGAGTGAAAATCGATTACTATTAGATAATTTGCTATGCCAGTGGGAAGAGGTAGGACAGGAGATATGCAAAGCTAAAGATAAAACAACTAAATGATTCTTTTTTCCTTCCTTATTTTATGCTGCCTTTCTCTACTCCCCTCTCTATCTTTTGTACACAAAGATTATAAAAACGTCCTGTAAAATGTTCACTGTTTTTTCAGTGCTTCATGCTGTTTTAGTAGAAAAGTAACATTTTTAGTGACTTATGCTGTTTGTAATCTTTTAGGAACAAATTCCTTACTCAGGGCCATTCTTAATCAGACAAATGTGGGCGGATCTTTGACTTAGTTTTAAATTAAATATAACATTAAACATTGTCAAATTTTCTCATTTATTCGTATTTTACTGGTTGTTAAAAAGCACTTTATTTGCTGATACTGTGAACTTCGTTACTAATGAACTGTCGTTGTCATTGTGTTTGTCTCTTTTTTTCTCTCGCTAGTTCTTCCTAGTTTTTAATAACACTCAACACATACTTTGTGCGATGCCAAACATTCCAAACACCGTCAGGTAGTAGTCGTTCTTGGTCTTGTAATTGTGCCGCAAGGTGGCGTTTCCGTCGGATGTGACGAAGAAATTGTCGTCTGTCCAGCGGCTGAGCCAGAAGTTACCAGAAGCGTTTGCGGCTTGGAAGAGGAGGAAGAACAAAATGGATGCCGTGAAGGGTAACGCCCCCGCTGCTCGTATGTAGGTGACAAACACGCTCCATTTCACCTGTGATATAGGTGTCACAGTCGGGCATGTAAGTTGAGGCGAGCAGACAGTGGGGCTGATATAATACCATTGTTGTACCACTACACTTGAATTAAACTACCTGGATCTAGTTGCATAGCGTTTACAAATCTTACAAAGTATTTCAAAGAGGCAAATTTAGAAACATTTTTAAAAACTGCTCCTATACCATTTAGATGCGTTGCACAAGCGCTTGCAAAGAAATTGTGCTGACGGAAACAATAATCTGTCTTAAACAGTTTTATGTTATTAAAAAACATTTAGTTTTTTTAAATGTTCTATAATTTTGCATGGTTTTTCTATAAAACTATTTATATAAATAGATTTAAGAATTTAAAATTATGTGTTGTACAATTGGCTTCTGGTCTCTAAAGCCTCAGTGCAAGTTTATATCATTTTTCCGTAACTTTCTCCGGAGTACACAAATATTGTCTACAGAGTAAACATTGTATCATGTCGTGTTTCAGAGTGATGTCTCTTTGTACAATATGCTGAAGAGTTCAGGTCCCTTTTATTTGTTTTATCTGTAATGGTCATATTTCAATTTTGACATACATTTTGGATAATGATGTTTATATTATTTATCTTGACTGCATTTTTGTCCCCTGCTCTTTTTTATAGCCGGATTATATTTTATGATCTCTAGTAAACAGAAGAGTGAACTGATTAGAGCTATGGGCCGGATTTCCTTAATGACCTACTTAACTCACTTTGGTACTGAGGTTAATTTGTGTTAAAGTTAATAATCAATTGACAATCAAACTTTTGCTGATTAGTATGATGATACTAGTTAATATTCCTCAATGCTGATAACCCTGTCAGGAACACGCAACGCGCAGACAGGTGACATGCAACCCACACTGACCACACGGCGTTCCTCACGTGCTCTTTCACGCAACAAAGTACCAAGACCTGTACGTGGGTTCCTAAATCTCTAAAATTTCGGGGTTCTTACTTGTCTTTATAGGGTACTTTTTCAACTCTCAACAATATCAACAATTTCACATCAACATATCTTTCCAATACTACTGACTAGGTACACCCTCTCAATAACTTGGGTTACTATATACATATATATATGTAGTAACAATCAAGCATGAGAATCAAATCAACGACGTATATAACCCTCCATTCTCCAACCATCCATTTTCAATAATTGACTCTTCCTTCTATAAGTCAAATCTTTTTCCATTGGGTACACTAAACAGTTTCTCAAAAGGTAAACAAATGACCAAAACACACTGTCAACGTCCTGTCAGAACACACGCACTCACAGATATACACTTTCCTGTAATAATCCTCCTGGGACGTTTAACAGAATCCTCCATTAGAACTCACAGAAACTGGGGATCTCTCAAAGCAGATAATTCTCCGTTTAACAGAATCTTCCAGCAGAAGACACCGCAACTGGGGACCTCTCAAAGCACATAGCAATACTCCATACTCCGTTTAACAGAATCCACACAGCAGAACACATGGCAACTGGGGATCTGCATTAATCCTTATAGACTGACACAAGTTGATATCTACTATACACTCCTTTTTTCTTATCTTCTTTTTTCCAACACACACACACACACACACACACACACACACACACACACACACACACACACACACATCAGTACATCCCACGCAGACGACCTCTTTCTCCCAATCTAGCAGACGACACTTGACGTCATACCTCGTTTTACGTCACGCGTTCTAAGCCATACTCCAAACGTAGTTCAAGGACCACTACCCCTGCTGCTTAAAATAAACATGGGGGAGGGGCTAACTCCATTCCTAAAATTCCTTAAGTAACATCCTCTTTTGCTTTCAATGCACTACACACTCTTAACCAATCAGGGGTGTATCTCTGATCCCTGACAAACCATTGTTTCCTGAAGTTTTTGTTTTGTTTTAGCAGTCTTCCCTGTTAAATCTGCAGTGATCACCCTTTGCTATCTCACCACAGTGAGTCTTCGCATTGTTGTTTGCTTTCAGTCTTGTGACTGAGTTTTACAAATGAACCTCATTATTATTACTACTACTAGACAGTAACTGTCTACATACTTTTCCTTTCTTTACTGTCTCCTCCTGCACCAGCCTACCACTGTCCTCCTGTGACCTGTCTTCCTCCAGGTAGCGCGGGTCAGACTTAGTTTTCCTTGATTCCGTCATCGACGATGATTTTGATCTCGTCGTTCTGCACGAACAAAGCGAATTTGTCTTCAAGTGTTCACATCAACTGCAACGTAAATTTAGACAAGAGATTTCTCTACAAACGAGAAAACAACGTGTGATATCACCGTCATTTTCAAACATTCCTAAGTCTGCCTTCTAATATTTATTTATTTATTTATTTATTTATTTTAATCAGTGTTACTTCTACCAAGACACTGTACTTCCACGAACCTCTAGTATTCCAATTTATTTATTTTCCTGAAAGCTTGTGTCACCAAACAAGGTGGCAGATCAGCTCACCCTGCTTTTATCATTGTCCCACGTATCAGACTGGACAGACTGGACAGGTTCGGCCGTCATTTGTTCTCTTCCGGTGGCCCCAGTATTTGGAATGACCTGCCTCTGTCTTCCGTAAGCTACACGTTTTCCAGTGTGGACAACATCTCGTAGCTACCTACTGTAATCAGTTTACCCTGACTCTTCCTTTCAATACCTTCTGGTCTGTGTTCCTATATTGACTATAATTATATATGATTCCCTGATCACTACCTACTACTCTTAGCATCCTGTAGAGCGCACTGAGCTCACCTCGTTGTTGAAAATGCGATATATAAATAATATTATTATTGTTCGCGGTACGAACACTAAGCCTATTATTTTAGACTGAACATTTAACCAGTTTACGAATAACTTTACTGGTGTTAGGTTCAACCCTTAAACGTAAAAAAAAACTACAGCACATGTAATTCAAAGCTCACTTTGTTAAGATTGTTTTAATGTGTAAACGATCTGCAAGTAAAAGAGCGAATAATTTAAAAGAACCTGCACCTAGAATTGTCGAGACGTATCAGATCTTCAACAGAAGTTGCGCCATTGGAAGTCGCCGTCTCCACGTCCTCTCGGATCTTGTTGATGGACGTTGAGACTGCGAGAAAATGCGGAAGAACACGTTACCTCTTAGGTCTTTTCTTTCTACTTTACGTGGTTTAACGAGTCCAACATATATGTGACCACAAAGAAACAATAAACACCACAACTTCTATGACGACTATGCTTTTAAGAAATCTCAAGCATTATAGTTCTTTGGTCCACTTATTTTGAAAGTTGCAGCGCTTGTACCTAGTAAAGTTTTGTGAATAAACAATATAAAATAATTATATGTAAGGTAAGTAATGGAACCTAAACCAGTTACTACAGAAAGAGTAGGGCAGCTTGGCCTAATGGTTAGCGAGCCCGACTGCATAGAAGATGTTTACTGGTTTGAGGCAGTGTCATAGATATGATGAGACACTTTATTGCTCCTTAGGAATCCGAAGTCTAACGCGCTTTACCATTTGACCATTTACTAGCATAGCGTTTTAGGCTTCAAATGCGTAAGAATACTGCTCTAGCTAATCTGCGAAATCATTAAACATTCCTCGAACATGAAATTGCGAAGTTTTGAAGAAGATGCAAAGCAAGAAGTAAAAAAAAAACAAAGAGAAGAAAAACAAGAATGTCGCTTTTAAAATTCTGTGACCACTGACTCTCAAGGTCTTCCTCTTCTTCCGAGTCCTCCTTCTGCTGCAGGTGAAGCTTGAGGAAGCGAGAGAAGTGTCCGTTGTGGGACATGAGAGTGTCGTAGCTGCCTTTCTCTGAGATGCCGTTGTCGGACAGCACGATGATCTCGTCAACCATCGGCAACCAGTGAATGCCATGTGTCACCAGCACCCGCGTCTGCTCTCACAAATATAAATAACGGACAGCAGCTAATGAAACAGAATAGTTAAATAACTGATGACTTGTGAGTCATCAAGAGAAAGTAGGAAATGAAACTAAGATGGTGTCTGGCTGATGGTATCGAAAAAGAAAAACCGGTTGAACATACGGGACAGTAACAAAGAAACTGACAAAATGTGTGAACTAATAAGATTATATGTTTATAAAAAGGTAGTAATGCTTATATTTTCAATAATTTGCAAGCAATCATAGATGCCTACAGTCATTTTAATGTCTCAAAATAAGAAAATGAGAGAGAAAGAGACTTTGCTGTTCTATTATGGTGACAAAACTGCATGTGTGTGAAAGATATACCAAAAGAAGACTAAAAGAAAGAAAGAAAGAATTGAAACAGAGCGTCACGTTTAAGATATTCCCTTACGCTGTATCTCCTTTCATGACGTTTTCATCCTACACTTTAAACAGATATTGCAAGCTGACAGCGTATCAGGCTGCTCAAACGGAGCAAATAGGTTTGTGCCAAGTAGGCCAGATTTATGCAGTGAGCAATTTTTTTTTCTTTTGCGATATAGCATTTAGAAAGAACATTAATTCCCAGCAGGAACATAATAAGAGTAAGAGAGTTGGTAAAGCGTATTTCAAATGTGTATTCCAAGGCAGTGCATTGCACACATAAAACTACAAACTAACCGACAATTCTTTAAAGAATCATAACCGTCAGATCCCTCAAAAGAACAGCAAAAAATTAAGCAGAAAGGCAGAAAAAAAGAAAGGAAGCAAAGATAGAAAAATAACAAAAAAATTGAAAGAACTATTTCACTTTGTATCAGGAATAATATTAGTTTTAAAAAAAACCTGTAGAATTATATATATATATATAAAGATAAATAATGGCATCTCAGTCACTGCTTTGGTCTGACTTGACCTTATGCCGGAGCAAGCCGTTGGGTCCAATGACCTCGGTGAAGATCTGTTTGCCCACGTGCGAGTCCACGGCGCTGAGCGGGTCGTCCAGTAGGTAGATGTCGCTGTCACTGTACACGGCGCGGGCCAGGCTCACTCTCTGCTTCTGACCTCCACTAAGGTTGATGCCCTAACACAAACACAGACATGTCATCAACATCGTCGTCGTCGTCGTCGTCGTCATTCGCCAAAGAACACACATGAACATTTACAACAAAGGAATCAACAAAGTAATCAAAGTCTGAGCAGCATACCCTTTCACCAATTTCAGTCATGTCTCCAGCAGGCAGTAGTTCCAGGTCACGCTCGAGTGCGCATGCCCGCAGGACCTGTTGATATCTTTGTTCGTTGAAGAGTTTTCCGAACAGCACGTTATCACGTAGCGTTGAATTTTGTATCCACGCTTGTTGAGGGACGTAAGCCACAGAACTCTGAAACAAGTTGTTTGCAAAGAACTCACAGTGGGCTATTTGTTTAAAGAATCTTTTAAATTTTTTACAGGTGCATATCTTAAAATGAAAACTAAAAACCATCTAGAATTACAAATATATAAGTAGCGTCTCCAATGGTCTACGACTGATGACGTATAAGTTACAACCGTCTTTTAGTTATCAAGATGCCTAATCAATAGTTGTTCTCTTTTAAAGTGCGTCTGCCGAGTGCTCAAAAGTGGGAGGAAACCAAAAGTGCCAACATAGCTACCTTCCCGCCAGTCTTTTGAGTAGGAACCACAGCAAGAAAGAAGGACGCGATTTCTGAAATCTGAGCTGTTAAAGGTCTAGTAGTGGGCTAAAAAGACTTTAAGCTCACTGTTGTGGTAAAACATACTTTTTATCACTACCTTACTGTATATACTTATCCATCTTGTGAAAGAACATCGTTATTTACCTTTATGATTACTTCCCCTGATAATTTCTCTGTTTCACCGAGAAATGCCGAGATCAATGACGATTTCCCGCTTCCCACGTGACCCACCACAGCCACCAGCCTGCCAACGCCGATGCTGATGTCGACGCTGCAATTATTTAACATTTTTCTTAGAATAATAAGGAGAAATAAATTAAACTTATTTTCACAGCAAGATGTGAAATTATTTAATATTACACTCACAACAAGAGGCAGAAATTATTTAATCTTAGAAGAAGAGCCAGATATTATTAGAGTTGAAATTTAAAACATGAGTTAGATAAAGACTGTACATGCGTCGTACAGGAAATATAAAATGATCAGCACAAATATTCACAAAGTAGCAATTAGAGTAGCAACTACCCACTTTTTCAAGACGGGTTCATAATTTTTGTCCCATGTGAAAATTCCGTCTCGGATTGTAATGGCGTTTGCTGTTCAAAATAAAAGGCACATCGTTGAGAGGGGAAAAAAGATTAAACTTCCAAAAGCTGTTTTAAAATCTAGATAAACAATACGTAAAAAAAACTTTAAAACTATACTAGATTAGTATATATAATCAAAAAAGTGGGCAGCCATTCCTACTTTTACAGGAAGACAAAGGTTTTCAATCATTTGGTCACACAGTTTTAGCTCTGCTTGCACTTGGGATATGCATTAACCTCCAAGTTACCAACAAACATGTCTTGTAACTCTAGGGATAAGTTAGAATTTCACAAAAATAAAAAATAAAATTTGCTACCTGTAAATAATCGTTCTTCCTAACCCCGCTAACTTAAGCAGCAGCTTTCTGCTTCATCGATTAAAGATTTTTGTGGTTTATTAACATTAGCTGTGATCTTTACAGGTGTCAAATGTATTTCATCTTACCTGTGAAGTCTATTAAATGTGTTACCAGCAATTAAAATTATTTACTTTTTCCACGTTCCCGACCCTGGCAAAAATGACATAATGATGATGATGAGGAGGAGGTCGACGAAGATAATGAGGAAGAGGAGGATAGTGACGATGATGGTAGTAATGATGGCGGAAGACAACAATACAACTGTATGTTTCACATTCGCATGTTCCAGGTAATTTACCTGCATCACCAGCACATGTAACGCTGTTTGCGTCAAGGTCTTCACAGCACAGAAACTTGTTGATCCTTTGCACCGACACAACAGCCTGAGGATTAGAAACTCACATAGAAGAAAAGTTTAAAGAAAAGTGAAAGCAAAAAAATGAAAATAGGTCATTCAGCAAACAATACGACAAAGACACAAGAAAAACAAATAAACAAACAGGAAAAAATAAAAATACAGCACATGAAATGAAGTAATAAAGCAAAAGAAAGAAAGAAAGAAAGAAAGAAAGAAAGAAAGAAAGAAAGAAAGAAAGAAAGAAAGAAAGAAAGAAAGAAAGAAAGCTAACAAGAGGCGAAATGAAAGGGAAGTAATCAGTAATCACCGACCTGAACGGTCATGTTCATGACTGGGGCTAGCATATCGAAAGGCAATCTCAGCATGCTTAACAAAGACAAGGTCACGAAGGCCCGCCGAGCGTCCAGGTGGTTGTTAGGGGAGACCTCTACAAATGTTGCAAACGTAGCCAGGGTTACCTTCAACAGGGACAAGCAATTGTGAGAAGACTACAGACAACCACAATATTACAAAAACTTTAGGCATGGTAAACAATCATATGCTTCTAAATCGTTTCTTGCACTCTTTATTTCGAGGAAGAAATATTCAACAGAATGATAGGAATATAGAGAGATAAGTCTATCCATCTTAAGCGTAAAAAATCCCTGTTTCATTTTAAAGCAATAGATCAGTCAGGTAGTGTCACTTCTCCTTCTCGGAAATGTTCCTTCTCTTTTCTCTTTTTCTTTCTCTATCTTTCTCACCTCTCTCTCCAGAAGCACAAAAGATGGGTAAATTGTGGTGGAAAGAAAACGAAGCGGTCACTTCACAGACTGACCAAGAAAGGTGCGAAGAAGCAGCCCACACCCATAAATATGTTCAGGTAGGCCATTCGGAGGAGCACCTTCATCTCCTCGCTCCTCAAGTCTGTGATCATCTTCTCGAAGGAAGGTTCCCATGCGTACATCTTTACCACCTGAGAACAGGTGTAACAAGTACAACGCGCTTATTGCGAAGAGACTGTTCAATGTCGGCTTGTTAAAGTCGTGTCTTTTGCTCACCTATCGACTTGGTCACGTTACTCTTATCTTTTAAGAGTACGTTTGTTAGGGTATTACCGCTAGATCAGAGAAAATCAAATTCTTTGATGGACGTAAGCCTTATCAAAGATGTGGACATCATCAGCCGTCCTTAGCCAAGCATAACGAACATGCCGATCGACTTACTTTCCAGTTGTTCTAATTATATCAATATTCTCTAAAGCAAAAATCAACGCAAGAAATGTCAAATACGACCGGAAACTTCTAGCATTAACTACCAAAACAGTTCTCCTCGGTGAAGAAAAATTGCAACAGAGAACGCTATAAATATTTTGATAGACCTTTTTGATGTTTGTATTCTCAGTGATTTTACACACGAAAGTTGCATGAAATTTGAAGTAAAATTCGCTAACTGTCCTTGCCTAGTATTTTATTTCCAAATGAAATGAATTGAAATGAAATTCAAATAATCAATTTGTTTTCTATTTTTGCATCACGACATGAAGTACAAAGTTCTTAATAATAATAATAATAATAATAAATCAAGATTTATATCATGGTACTGACACTCATAAAGAGCATACTCTTAGCGCTTAAAATAGGGACGAGAAATGGACTACATGGATAGAATATGAGGGACGGAAGAATAAACATCAGTACTGACAACTAACAGAAGAAAAATATAGAAAACGCAAAGAGGCACAAAGTAACAAGAATATAGTGATGCTACAGATGAAGTTAAGTAGAAAAGTAGCAAAAGTGGAAATGGGGATTGTGAGTAAGGAGTAGCATGGTGTGGTCTGTGTTAGGAATAATGCTCAAGGAAGAGGTGCGTTTTCAGCGTAGATTTGAAGGATTCAATTGTAGGAAGGTAGCGGCTATGGCTTTAAGATCGATAGAGTCCGTAAATAGCAACATTATTTTAACAGACGACAGTACATTGATAGGATATTTAGCAACAATATTAATAAAGAGAAAAATTCATGCCGACCTCTATACTTGTATACTATTATTCCTGTCCCGATTCTGATTCCTTTGATAACTGTGTGCCTGTGTTCTTTTTCCGATTCTTATTCTTGTTGTATTTGCCATGTTTCTGATTAAAAATTCCTGGCGTTCATATTTCTGTAATATTTACGTCGTCCTAGCAGCAAACCTGTCCTCATCGTTGAACAGTAAAGCTGCAGTCGAGCACGCAGTATCTTCCATTGTTGTTTTTCCTCAAACTAGACATTGTTCGACAGGACCATCGATACGAAATATATTATTGTCCCGATCTTCTATAGTAACTCATAATTTCATTTACCGTAGAGCCAGGGAAAACAAAGCTAATAACGGTGAATGAAAGAGCGTCCTCTGGTTCGAATAAATATAGGGGAAAAAAGCTCTGCTATTAATGAACCACCAGCCGTGAACGCTACGTACATGACACTTGTAGGCGCCTATTAACTTAACCCAATAATTAAGTTGCATGATGCAACCATGCTAGTTTTGTGTCTTACTTTGTCTTTGATTACTACAAAGTCGTTACTGACAGATCAATAAGACAGGCGGACAAACAGTCGAACTATCACCACGGACCCTTATTCCACTCAAGAGATCATTGGTCAGCCACAGTCTGCTGTCCTTGAACTTCAGGTTGCTGATGTTAAGCTTCCGATGACGACTGGCAATGAAGGAGTTGAGGAGGACGAGAAAGATAAGAGTGATGATGCCGGCGAAGACTGAGGGGCCGATGTAGACGTAGAGGACACTGACAACCATGATAACCTGTTAGAAGACACAACAGCGACGCACGTGTTACAAACAGTTATAAACTTTTCTGGTATTGTCAGCAAGGTACAGTGCATGCACATTATAACAAAAATTAAATAGTACTAGCTTTGAAGCGACAGTGTTGATGTTCTGTGGATTGTGTGAAGGAGTGTGAAACGTATAAATATTCTGTAGAGCCCAGTTGTATAGTCAATCACTGTTTCCTTGAAATAAATACACAGGCAAAAACATTAAATCAAAGCATTTCTGTCTTCATGAAATGAAACATTATCAGCTAATTTTGATTTTGGGTCCATGCTTTCAAAATTCAGATTAGTGATATCAGAGAAAAAGAAAGTCAATATCGTGTGTTTCCAGTTGACCTGAATGCGGGAGGGCACCGCTGTCTCACGGACTGAACCAATGTTCTCAGAGTCCTTTAGGGAATTACCTGCTACTCATGCTAAAGAAACTGTTACAGTTGATTCAGGTCATCATGGGGGGTGGTTAGCTCTAAGTTGCTGGCCCAGGACATCCCACTGATGTTCAGTAGGATTCAGATCTGGGGGAACAGGCGCGTATTCGGCCATCGTGGAAGGACCTGGCAAATTGAGATTCGTCTGTGAAGAGGACTGTTGCCCAAGGTTGTCTTGTCCATGCCAGATGGTGTCAGGACAGGGTGGACAGCGGGTCGCATTGGCCAAAGATTGCTATCCCTGAGTCGGCTGCGAACCGTCTGGTCACCAACAGCTACCTTAGCGGCAGCTTGTAACTGTTCTCTGAATGTGCTGGCAGTGGCTGTTCTCTGTCTTAGAGCCGAAGAACAATGAACCTGTCCTGTTATTTTGGTAGTTGACCGCGGGCTTCCAGGCTCTCTTCGCTCATCAAGACTTCCCGTTGCGCTTAAACTGTCTCATAGAGTTTGACGGACAAAGTGAGCAGCTCACAATCGGTGGCCAATTTCTTGAACACCAACGCTCTCCTGCAGCCATGCAATGATCCTTCTTTGGTCAACAGTACTTGATCATCGTATCTGAGGCATGATTAAAAATGTGCATAGAAACCGGCAATACCTTCTCCCAGAGCTCTAAAATTACTCAGTTGTGTTGACAATGGGTAGAGCTTAAGCGTCTACTGCGTGTCTTCTACTGCTTAATTCTGCTTTGTCGTGTGGATACATTGCAATTGCTCTTATTTGTTATGGGTTCAGTGAACGTTTTTGCTGGACTGCTGTACTGAGCACCAAACTGATTGTCATCAAATTCACACTGACTGTTTATCCAGACAAAACCACTAAAATAAAAAGATTTAAAAGAATTGATCGTTCTTGGTACAAACACGATTTATAAATATGTAGAAAATATGAAGGTGGCCTTTACGTTGTTTTGTACTTCCAATACACTCAGCGGGGAAATGCCATGATGGGTATTAATTTAGTTTGAGTTACAGAAACTTTGTAATCTGTCTAGTTTGTTTTCTTGTGTCTTGTCGTTTGAGGCTACCCTAATAGCAATTCCTGGAAAATGTGCGTTCAGTTCGTTACGGGGTATTGTAATTGTTGGACAAGTTTGTCTAGACTTTTTTGTTAATTGATTGATGGCTTTCCAGATCAGTTAAGTGTTCTTCCATGAGTTTGCTGAAGTAGGTTTTCATCTTGCTTCGCTTCATAGCGGTGACAACGTTTCGTTATTTTAACTCTGTTTCTTGGCCTCTCTTTTTAAGGGTGTCTCTAATATTTATAGCCGTCTGGAGTTCCAGGTCGATCCAAACGGGCATGTTGTGATTTACACGTTTGGTTCGCAGAGGTACATGTTTATTGTATATTAGTAGAATATGGTTGTTCCAGTAGTCGACTGCGTCCCCTTGGTCTGTAATATCATATTTTGTTTAGGTGAGAATTGTAAAAATCATCTAGAAATTTAGATTCCACAAAGATTTTGAAGGAGCGATAGGTGATTGTTTTTTGTGAACTTCTGGGAATTTTGGTTCCATCGACGACCTCTAAGATCCCTGGGTACACAATCAAAATTTCACAGACTGTCGACAGAGCGTAATAGAGTACAATATCTGAATATTACATTGTCAGGAACTAGCACACTACGTCAAGGCAATCAGGTACAGGCACTGACACGTGTTCTTTCACTCCACATAAAAAACATCTGCCAGTGGGTTTCCCGTAATTGTGTTAAAGATGTCCTATTGGTCTACTACTGGCTTAATGCTATTGTTCTCCTCTGTTTCTTTTAGTTTGTTAATCTTTGCTGCTTACGGCAAGAACATACAATACAATGCAATACAATACCACTATTTATCCCCAAGGGCAATTCCAATTAGTGCTCGTAATAGCAGTAATACATACATGATCTAAAGAGATAATACATACATATACATGATATAAAATTATATATACATAATATAAAAAGGGATAATGCAGAGATATACATGATATAAAAAGAGAATATGTACACATGTTGAAATAATTTTTTTCTCTCTCGAGCGCACACACACGCTCTCTCTCTCTCTCTCACACACACACACACACACACACACACACACACACACACACACACACACACAAACACATTCCCAGCAACAATAAATATAGTGGATATAGTGGTGAACTTAGGTCAAGCGAGGTGCGGCAAGTCGCCCTCGTGGTGAGCGTCCTTGACCTTCCTTGAGCATAACAGGCTATCAATCACATACCTATAATGAAAAATCTCCCTTACAAGTAAGAAAATGACTTTTAAAACACAAAGATTCCCAATATTACTCCCTCACTTTTCTCGCGTTCTAAAGTGTCAGATTCTCGGCCCTGTGTACCAAGGTCGCAATCAAGTTGTCTTCATCTCTTTCCACGTATAAAGCCCAGAGTTACTCGCCATCGGAACTCGGTCCGTGGGTTATTGTAGTTAGTACTCCAAGTCACTTACGGTTCACACGCGCAAGAATTCTTCGACGAACAAGGATTCCTTGCCCCTTACGTTGGGTTGAGTATTCTTCCGCCGTGACTCTTACTCGCCGAAGGTAGTCCGTTTGAGGAACACCTTTGCACCCGCTACTTGGGAATTCCACATGAATCTTTCAATGAGCCTCTGATTAATAGCGCCTATAGTCTCCGCTGACGGCAGCTGGGGACGGCGGAATATGCTGGCAGGGGGATACTCCTGTCGTCTCAAGATGACACCTTGATCTACGGTTGATCTGACAATGATGATGAAAAACATTTATATCTGGGTCGGGGGAAAAACTGTTCAAAAGCTGTCGTCAGCAAAAAACTGACGTCCCATCTGAAAATATTCAATTACACGTCCAAGCTGTGAAGTGTATACAGAAAATAATTAAGGACCCAGAACGGATTTCTGTGGCACGCCACACACTAGAGGAACTGCCTCAGAGCTCGCAGAGGCGATAATCATTCTCTGAGATCTATCGGCAAGATAGGAGTCAATTCACTGCAGCGCAGCGCCCTTGATATCAACTTCCGACGACAGTCACTGGAGGAGCACGCGATGCCTGCTAGTGTCAAACGCACTACACAGGTCAAGTAATACTAAAAGCAATAGGTTGCCAGAGTTGACACTGCAAAAAATGTCATTGGTCACACGAAGAAGAGCAGTTTCCGTGCTGAATCCAGGACGAAATGCTGACATGTAGTTCCCCACGCTTGGACAAAGAGAAATTCTCATTAAAATTAAGGTCACATTTCTTTTCCCACAATTTGTACTTTGTTTGGTGCTTGGAGAAACTAGGCAGTCTCCTGTTCTCATTCGACCATGTTTTTTGGTCGGTCGTGTTTTCAGCTGGCGTTACGGGTGATAACGTTAACTGGTTCACTCTGATCACGTCGATGCTGATGCTGATGTGTGGGGGAAAATGATTCAGCAGAGAGTTCACAACACACTGCGAAGCTTTCACAAGACCGGAGTCAGTCTCAAAACCAGGTAAAGAGTGGCACGCGGCAGAACAACGACGAGCGGCAGAGCCGGTGATGGATTTTTTCAAAGGCCGCTGTTTACGACGACCAGCACGGTAGCGATGGATTCGAATCCGTTGTCTCGATAGGGTGTCAACATTCACAGAATCATGGTAAAAGGAAAATCTCTCAATGTGTCAACTAAACAGACTGGAAATTAAATAGTAGCAAGGGGATTCAACTGAGATGTCGTGAAGACAAACTGCATTGTCATAACTCAACATGTGTCGACCAAAGTGTTGGTGAAATAAAATGCAGCACGATTTCAAAAATATACAATAAGACATAAAAGATAAAAGATATTAGAACTGATGAGAATTTAAAGTTAGGCTAAGGTTCATAGAAGTGAAAACAGAACGAGCAACAAGAAAACGAAATAAAGAATCAGATCTAAAATCTATGTAATGACGGAGAATGTAACCGTAAAAAGTAAAATCCGCAACAAAAATCAAAAAGCAAGGCAATTACAGGTAGTAAAACAATGACAAAGGAAAGATTAAGAGAAACAAATACAAATTGCAACTAAAAGAAACCTATGGATACGAATAAGCAAAGATGTTGCATAAGAAAATGGAAAACTCGAGGAAGAACAAAGCAACTCAGCCTGTCAGGTACAGCCTCGTTTTAGACAGTCTCTCGACGACGTCGTACATGTCTGAGCCGCAGTACCTCTTTGTCTACCGCCTGCCCTAAATAATTCCCTGGCTAGGAAAGTTATTACTTCATAAAAGCTGACTTCTAAGCTTCTTCTCTAAGCGCACACGTCAGCTGCATTCAATCAACATGTCAGCCTATGTCGTCTGCTTACTCTGATTTTGCTAGAGTGAACTCCCCTTGACTAATGCTTTTCTCGACTTCCGTGCTTTCAACCTAGTCATGTACTCACCTTAACTGCACTCCTGACACAGTTCAAAATCCATCACATTATAATAATTTTAACAGCGTATGTTAAATAGAATAAAAGTACTTTTTACTTGTCAAAACGCGCATTATATTTAACAGAAAGCAAAGAATCAGAATAAACGATCTGTTGTTAGTGCGACAATGTTTAACTCCAACTCACTCAGGGTTATAAGTTAGTCCATGTCAAACATAGACTTCAGCTAAAAGAAATCCCGCCAAGCTCATCGAAACACACCAATGTTATTATTTTCTTCTTACAGATGTGGAGGAAATTATAATTTGTTTTAATTATACGTTAATAAATTTTAAGAAAATTTTCTTTCGTTAAGTCCGTTCTTAACAAGGCAAAGTTCCTAACCGTCAAACTTCTGGTGTCCCAAAGGCCTGCTGTACTGGTAAGTGTACTGACAAGTGTCCTGACAACTATACTGATAAATATACTCAACTGTACTGGTAATCGTATTGACAGCTGTAGTGAACTATACTGACAATGGTACTGATAACTGTAATATCTCATCCCTTACTCTCCGTCCAGACAACTACGCTCTTCGTCTGACGACCGTATCCTAACTGTTCCTGTCACCAGAACAACAACCTATGGTCACAGGACTTTTGGCTACTGTGCTGCAAAACAATGGAACTCTCTTCCTTTCCATATCCGCCACCTTCCTACAACTGAATCTTTCAAATCTGCACTGAAAACGCACCTCTTCCTTGAGCATTACTCCTAACACAGTCCACACGATGCTAGTTCTTCTTAACCCCCCCCCCTTCCCTCTTGCTACTTTACCCATCTTTCTTGCAGAATCACTATATTTCTCTGTTTCTGTTACTTGATGCCTTTTGTTTTCTGTTTCGTCGTCAGTACTGTCGTCTTCTTTCGTCCCCTTTGTTCTGTATCTACTTAGTCCCCGTCTCTTCCCCGTTTTAAGCGCTAAGAGCATGCTCTCTATGAGTGTAAATATGCGCTATAAAAATCTTCACTATTATTATTATTATTAGAAAGTGTCCTAACAGCTATACTGGCAGCTGTACTGTAACTGTATTTGTAACTACACTGACAACTTAGCTGAATCGTGGACTGGCAAGCGTAATCGCACCTGTAATGTCAACTGTTCTGCTAAGTTTACTGAAAACTGCATTCGTAACTGCACTGTCACGTGGACTGGCAGCTCTACTGGCAACTGTTCTGCTAACTTTACTGACATCAGTATTGTTAACAGTACTGTTACGTGGACTGGCAATTGTACTCGCACCTGTACTGTCAACTGTTCTGCTAACTTTACTGACATTAGTATTGGTAACAGTACTGTTACGTGGAATGGCAATTTTACTGGCAACTGTTCTTGCTACTTTACTGGTAACTATACTGACCATTGTAGACACGTGTATTGCCAGTTATACTGGAAACTATACTGGTAACTCTACTGTAAACTGTACTAACAATTGTACTGGCAAGTGTACTGGCAGCTGTACGGGAAATAAGTTTGGACTTTGTTGACCAAGTTTCAATGAAGCGAATCTGGATCCTTAAATGACTGGTTTTCTGAAGCCTTCACACATAAACCTTCCACGATATTTGTCCTGTTAAGAGCGGTCTTTACGCCCGTAGATAATATAAGAGCTTCGAACACATTCTAATGAGGCGTTAGCCTTTTGTTACTGAAATAGGTGTTACGGATGGAAATGGTGGTGTTGTCTCCGTATTTGAATTAACGGCGTAACATAGGACCCAGATGCCTATGCCGTCGTCAAATGGCTCGTTATGGGTCCACGATCCGCGGTGCCAATCTCTCTCAAGAAAACAGCCCTCACAGCCGAGCCGCTTAGCAAAACACTTTATTTACAGCAAATGTCTCCTCTCTGGCATTACACGCTGGCAACCGGTGACACACAGTCCTACTAACACAGTTACAACAGCTCTCCACAACCTCTGACCTCTCAGCGACACGTACGCTAGCTACACACGTCACGCTCGCCTGACCACGACAACCAACACTCTAACGGCAACACAGTCTCTCTACTGCTGTCGCTCGCTTCAACCTTTCTGTCTGCTGCAACCTCGTCTTCTTCTCTTCTTTTTGACACTCACTCACACCGCTTATATATACATGTACACAGTTCTCTAGAATTATCCTGCACCTACCCGTCACGCATGCGCTCTCCCACACCGAACAATCCAGGTACTAAGTCTTGCATCAGTCTCACTCGCTCAGGCACACACTAGAACAGTCTAGATATGCTTTGTCCTCGCCGCGCTGGCCGCTGCTGGACAGGTCAGCCGGGGTCAAATACCACAACAAAGCAATGGCGGCGCCGGTTTACACCTCGCGCACACCGCTACGCTATTTAATTCGTAACATATCCCCCTACTTCAAGAAGAAATTCCGCAGGACTTTCTTCAAACAAAACATACGAATTAAATGTACATCTCTCCCAACTCAATTATAAAACAGCATCAGCTACGTTTCTACGGCCACACATACATCAACATTATCCCATTACTCACTGTTTGTCAACATCGTTACATTTCCACTACTCATACATTCAGTTACATCTACAATTCCACTACCACTAGCAACATTAATGACATTATTCAACGCTTACTTAAAATGTCTTTGAACACAAGATCGATTAACACCAATTTCTGCTAGCTAGAAGTCTTATTCAACACGGTCCTTCTTTACCACGACAGATTCAGTTCCTTACACACATTACTGGCATGAACTAGTTTATCTACGTTATCGATGTACATACGCTTGCCTCTACATTGATGCACTGCTGACCCTAGAACTTTACCCACTGATTCGGCTTAAAAAGTCAGCACCAACATTGTCAGCTCCCTTCACAGAGTCTATTTGCATGTCAAAGTTTTGCAAATACAGTGCCCACCTCATCACCCTATTATTTGCGAATCGGGCAGTATCCAGGTAGGTGAGAGGATTATGGTCCGTCTGCAATTTGAATTTTACCCCCTCCAAATACAGCTGGAACTTCTTTACGGCCCACACGATGGCCAGGCACTCCTTCTCGATGGTGGAATACTTTCTTTCAGCCACATTCAGCTTCCTGCTCGCGTAGCTGACGGGGAATAGCTTCCCTTCGTGTTCTTGCATCAACACCGCCCCAATCCCTGTATCTGACGCGTCGGTGCTCAGGGTGTACATCTTGGATGGGTCTGGCAGCCGCAACACGGGATCACTGGTCAGGAACGTTTTGACGGAGACGAAGGCCCGTTCCTGCGCCTCGCTCCACTCTAGTGCGTTTGGCTGCCCCTTCTTCAAAAGGTCTGTAAGAGGGGCCGTTACCGCCGCGAAGTGAGGCATATACTCACGGTAGAAGGACGCTAGGCCGAGGAAAGAGCGTAACTGCTTCTTATTTTGCGGCCGCGGCGCCTCTCTGATCTTCTTGACATTGTCCTCGTACACTCCCTTCACTCCACCCTGGAGACGATGCCCGATGAAATCGACGTCATCGGCGCCAAATATGCATTTACTGGGTCTGGCGGTCAAATTGTTCTCGGCAAGGCGGCTGAATAATACTTGCACCACTCGGATGTGCTCCTCCCACGTCTGTGTGTGTATTAGAATGTCATCAGAGTAGTGCACGATGCCCTGTAGGTCGCTCAGTATCTTCTTCAAGCCTCTCCTCAGCGTGGCCCCCGAGTTCTTCATTCCGAACGGCATTCTCAGGAACTCGTACACTCCGTCCGGCGTAATGAATGCCGTTTTGTGGACATCCTCGTCAGGTATGGTGACCTGCCAGTAGCCTTTGCTCAGATCGATCTTCGAGAAGAATTTATCGCCGCTCAGCTGTCGGAACAGATCCGCTGGCGTTGGCATGGGCTCTGGATCTAAGTAGGTGAGCTTATTTAACTTTCTGAAATCCACGCACACCCTGTTGCTCCCATCTTTCTTTTTTACTACAACGACGGGCGACGCGTAGGGTGATTTTGACTCCCGGATAACTCCTAGCCGCAGCATTTCATCGATGTAGCGCCTTAAAGACTCCCTGGTGGCGTATGGGATCGGGTAAGGCTTCGACCTTACTGGAACGTTGGATGTTAGATTTATCTCGTGTCGGACAAGGCTGGTCCTCCCCGGTGTATCCGTAAAGATACGAGCATATCGCCTTACAAGGTCTTGTAGATCGGCCCGTTGTTGGTCGGACAGATTTGGTCCGTAGACGACGTCATCAGCCGACTCGCCATGACGTATATCTCCCAGCTCTAAGAGATCCTCACTATCGCCTTCGACGCCTGCCTCGTTCATCCTCTCGGCCACGTGACACGATGCTACTGGCCCATCGGCAATGGGCTCGACCGTTTCCTCCGTAGTGGTTTCAACTGCGTCGGCGGGGTCCCTCTCCACGTAGCGCTTGAGGAGATTGGCATGGAACACCTTGGCCTTCCCCTTCACACGCACGACATAGTCGCTCAGCCCCTTGATCTCTTCTACCTCAAACGGGCCCTTCCAATGCATCAACAGCTTGTTGTGGTCTGAGGGGAGTAGTATCAGGACTTTGTCGCCAGGCTTGAATGATCTGCTCTTCGTTCTCTTATCATAGAAGTGCTTCGCCTTCCCTTGAGCCTTCTCTAGTTCAGTCCTTGCCAACCTTAAGGTTTCTTCCAACCTTTCCCGCAGTTCGAACACATATTGGTAGCTGTTCCGGATTTCGGTTTCCGGGACCTCCTTGGTCCACAGCTCTTTGAGGACATGCATCGGGCCTCGTACCGTTCGCCCGAACAGCAGTTCAAAGGGAGAGAAACCCGTCGACTCTTGCGGCACCTCCCGATAGGCGAACAGCAAAGCATTGATGTATCTGTCCCACTGCCTGGGCTGGTCGCTGCATAACTTCCTCAGCATGGTTTTCAGGGTGCCGTTGAACCTCTCAACCAGCCCATTGCACATCGGGTGATATGGAGTTGTGGTAATCCGCTGAATACTGAGAAGTCTAGATACTTCCTTCATACAGTCCGATACAAACTGTGGCCCCAGATCACTAAGTATTTCCTCCGGGACTCCGAGGCGGCTGAAAATGTCGATTAAGGCTTCGGCGACAGTTTCCGTGTCAATCTTTTTTAAAGGGACTGCTTCGGGGTATCTGGTCGCATAGTCGACTAGCGTCAAGATGTACCTGTGTCCCGATTCGCTGGCGGGCTTAATTTCGCCTATGAGGTCCACTGCTACCCGCTTGAAGGGCATATCAATAAGCGGCATCTTCTGCAAAGGCACCCTCGGCACCCTGCCTCTCTGCACCGTTTTCTGGCAAAGATCACAAGACTGGCAGAAGCGGGTTACGTCCCCGCAAATGCCAGGCCAGTAAAAAGCGGCCGTGACCTTGTCTAAGTCTTCTTTGTGCCCAAGTGACCACCCATTATGGACGAGTGTGCAACGTCCATCACCGCTCGTCGTAAGGGCGCTGGGACCAACACTTGGCGGATCTGCTGTCCTTTATTGACGTTTGGCCGGCTAAATATGCGGTACAGTACTCCTCCTTTCTCTTCAAATCTGGTCATCCCGCCACCCTCGGTGTGCTTGGTGACCTGCTCTCGGTACTTCTCCAACGTTGGGTCGTCTCTCTGCAACTGGATAAGTTGTTCCTTATCAACGTTGGGTACTCTCGACTCCTTGGTGATTGATAAAGCCTTTGTTCTCTTGTCTCCTTGTGCCGCCTGCGCTCTGGTCAACACGGCACAGGTGTGCTCCCCCTCTGGGTCAGGGTCCTCAGCGGCTCTGGCTCCTTCAATGTTGCCGATGATGAGGTCATACGGCGGGCTGTCGAGACATAAGGCATTTATGCGACCACTGAAGTATGGCGATGACACTTCGACGTCAGCGGTGGGCACACTCTGAACGTGCCCGTGACAACATCGTAGATTCGAGCTGTCACCCGTAAACTGTCCTTCCAACACGAGATCTTTACGGATGACGACTCCCGAACACCCGGTGTCCCTAAGCACAGTGACGTCATTACCACCCACTCGTCCGCTTGTCACTGGCATGTTCCCAATATCGCCTTTGGTTCTCGCGGTAAAAGCGCAGTCCACCACCGGAGTGTGCTGTTCGTTCTGGGCCGGGTCATCGGTGGCTGTCACTTGCCCTCGTCTGCGTATGTGGCTTTGTCCTCTACCATCGTCCTCGCATATGGCCACATTTGCTGACATCAAGGGGCGGCGACTCAACGGTTGCTGGTTCCGCCGCATGTTTCCCTCTGGTGCTTGGCGGCTGGTAAAATGTTTCGTTGAGGTGTTTGGGCATGCCAGGGCTTTGTGACCCGTTTCCCCGCAGGAATAACACCGCAACTCATTGCCTTGATGTCGCACCGGACCTCGGCTGTCTTGGGCAGACCCGGGGTTTTGGGCCGAGTCAGTAGCAGACAATGAACCTCTCGATTTGGCGGCGAAGTCTTTGCCGTGCGACTGAAGGTATCTCAGGGCAGCGCTGGCTAACGCTTTCAAATTCTGATCTTCTTGTTGCTGCAGGAATACAGCCAAGTCCTTGGGGCAGGCTTCAATAAATTGTTCTTTAAGGACAATATATGAAAGTCCTTCAAAGTCCTTTTCTTGCCCGGCCAGCTCGATCCATCTGTGTAAGTACCCTCTAATTCTTTCTACGAACTGCTCGGGGCTCTCACCTTTCTCTGGCTTGCTGGCACGGAAACGGTGTCTGAATCCGTTTTCCGTGAAATCATAGCCACTCAATAAAGCTTGCTTCAGCTCATCATAGTCTTGAGCTGCTTCTGCTGGCATGCGGGAGTAAATATCTAGTGCATGCCCTGACAACAGTGCACTCAGTGACACTGCCCACTCGGTTCGCGGCCAACTGGACAACTCGGCATGGCGCTCGAAACGTTGCAAATAACTGTCCATACTGTCTTTTCCATCAACGAACTTTGGCAGTCTTGGCCTCTCATGTTTCATAGACACTTCTGAGCTGGTGACTGCTGGTCTCAGTCGCGCCATCTCTAGTTCGTGCGCTCGTTGTCTTTCTCTTTCTTCATGTTCAAGTTGTAGCCGCAGTTTTTTAAACTCTCGTTCTGCAGCTCTTTCTTCTCTCTCCCTATCCTTCTGTTCTCTCTCCCTATCCTTCTGCTCCTTCTCTTTCTGTTCCTTCTCTTTCTGTTCCAAAAACTTTCTTAATTCGTCTCCTTCGAGACCCAACTCCTTGCCTATCTTCACCAAATTCATCACGTGTTCCATGATTACACGTTATACGTCGCTTCCTATCTCAAAACGAGAGAGAATTCACTTACAGTTTCTGTCTTGACTGTCGCAGCTATTCTTGTAGCAGAGCAGGTTGACGATGCAGATCTCGGACGATGCCCCCAGATGTTACGGATGGAAATGGTGGTGTTGTCTCCGTATTTGAATTAACGGCGTAACATAGGACCCAGATGCCTATGCCGTCGTCAAATGGCTCGTTATGGGTCCACGATCCGCGGTGCCAATCTCTCTCAAGAAAACAGCCCTCACAGCCGAGCCGCTTAGCAAAACACTTTATTTACAGCAAATGTCTCCTCTCTGGCATTACACGCTGGCAACCGGTGACACACAGTCCTACTAACACAGTTACAACAGCTCTCCACAACCTCTGACCTCTCAGCGACACGTACGCTAGCTACACACGTCTCTCTACTGCTGTCGCTCGCTTCAACCTTTCTGTCTGCTGCAACCTCGTCTTCTTCTCTTCTTTTTGACACTCACTCACACCGCTTATATATACATGTACACAGTTCTCTAGAATTATCCTGCACCTACCCGTCACGCATGCGCTCTCCCACACCGAACAATCCAGGTACTAAGTCTTGCATCAGTCTCACTCGCTCAGGCACACACTAGAACAGTCTAGATATGCTTTGTCCTCGCCGCGCTGGCCGCTGCTGGACAGGTCAGCCGGGGTCAAATACCACAACAAAGCAATGGCGGCGCCGGTTTACACCTCGCGCACACCGCTACGCTATTTAATTCGTAACAATAGGGATGGGAGAAATGAGGTGTTTCCCACTTTCCTAAACCCCAGGTAATTTTTTTGAAATTCGAGGGCTTGTACTGATAAATATAGAATCTTTATACACATACATCTACAAAAGTTAGATATTATAGTGACTATGACAAGAAATGACATCAGAGAATAGTGTTGCGCTCTTAGTAGCCTTATAAGCGAGGTCTCTTTTTACCTGTAAAGGAGTGGTGCAAACGGGAAAAGAGAACATAGCCTCAAGAATTCGTCTACAGTCGACGGACATGAGGTTGATTATCTCCCCGGCAGTGGTCAGTCGTCGTGCGGCGCTGTTCATCGTCAGCGACTGAGAAAACATAGAGAAACAGAAAGTTAAGTGAGTGGAATTTAAGTACCGCATCTCCTAGCAAGGCCTATACACAAACTGTGTGGGTGATTTCTGTATTTGGTGACAAGGCGCTTCCATCTGAAGAAGAAAGAAAACGGAGAACCAAACTTTCCCAACGACCAGCTCTGAGAACAGGTGTTACATTGAGAAAGCAGTAATTGTCCTTCTTAGCAAAATCTGAACCCAGGACTTTACGATCGCCACAGAACTGTTCAAGAGGCTGCCGAAATACAAGATGAGGAGGGACCGTCCCTGCTTGAACGCAGATGTTTTATTAAACATCACGACCAACTTGTGTGTAAACAGCGATAGAGCCTCGGACAAAACTGTGATAACAATTACCCAAGCAAACACATTGAAGAGTTTTTTGGCTGGCTAGCTAGACGGATGGATGTCTTTTTCATTGCACTGAATAATTACTTTCAGATGGGTCACACATGAGTGCTCACCTTTTTGTAGATAGTGGAAATTAGGATGGTCTTGACCTGCATGCCGACCACCTGGGAACACCAGAAGCCGACGTTGGTGAGCACTGACCTGACCGTATGCACCAGGAACATCAGCACCGCCAGCACGTAGCCAGACCACGCCTTCTTGTCGTTTGTGTCGGGTTTGCTCACCTGCTCGATCAGCAGCCTGCAACAAGTGTTCAGTCGGTCAGGTCCCACAAAGCTTCTCCTGCCATCACTAGAGCGTGAGACATTCAATGTTGCTTTTAACTTCCTGTATCTTTCTTAACAGTACAACCGACTATTTTACAGAAATGTGGACAATCGGACGCACAAAGGTTGAACATACTTTAGCCACGTTTGCATGAAAATGGTTCGAGTGGTTAGATTTTGTTAAAATTAAAGATCGAGACATAAATTCTATACAACTGTGAACGGCAACGATTGTTTTTATTTACAAAAATCAAGAATTTTGTTTGTTGGGTTCTTTAAAAATGTATATCTCATCCTCTTGCATCTGTACTTTTAGACGTTGGCTGCAACTCAAGTAAACTGACCTTGATTTGAGTAATGTTCCTGTTTGTAACTTTGTCAAATGCCTGCACAAGTTTTGCGAAGGAAGTGTACATAGTAAATCTTGTCTGTAAACGTTCATTCTTTTAGCGTAGAGCATGTATTGCCACAAATGTTGTATCTATAAAATAGGGTAGTTTACCCAACAAAAGTTAGTATTAGTATTAGTTTTATAAATACCGGCATGAGTATTAGTGTTAGTGTGCAACTGACTAGGAGAACCTGACCCTCCCCACAACCCTGTCGTCAAGTGATGAAAAAGATAATATCCGAACACTCACCCCAGTATGACAGGGCTTAAGATCGAGATCCCGTCAGAAAGCACATTAATGAGCAGCCCGAGGATCAGGCGAGGTCCCATGATCTTCAACAAGACTCGGAGCACCGACGGAATTTCTGGGTTAACAACGTCGTCCGCTGGCCGGTCGAGGGTACCGTACATAGTCCCAGCCCCATCTCCATCTCGCGTGCTGCGGGTGGAGCGCCTGGGGACAAGGAGCCTAGTTTCCAACTGGTTGGCCCTTGGAGTGGTGTCCGTCGTAAGATGCGAAAGTGACGTCATCCCAGCGAGGTCAACGTTAGTGTGGTCCCTTGATCTTTCTTTACTTGTTCTGTCACAGAAAACCCATAAAAATAAAAATTACTGGTGAAACGAGTGTCGTGGATGTCCCCGTGCACAGCTGGTCACAGAGCATTGTGTGTGTGTGTGTGTGTGTGTGTGTGTGTGTGTGTGTGTGTGTGTGAAGGCTTATTGTACATGACCCCATGTGGCATGTGTTTGTGCTTACAAGAGGAGAGTCTAAATATTAGTCCCCACAGTGGTGCTTCACACCTGCCCTACTGAGGCTTTCAGAAAAAAAACTGTTGTATTGCAAGTTTTTGTCGTAGAAGTACGCAAAAAGAAGTTAGCTATGTCTCCCGGAAGTGTTGAGTCTCTCCTTCTGCAAAGCTAATGTATGCAGTTGTCTTCTCCACTAGCCTACCCCCCACCCTGCCGTTGGCTACATGATATACCCGGACAAGAGAGGGTAATTTGTTTCGGGCGACTGTTGTGCCGCGTGGAATCCGTCGCTGCGCGGCCCTTGCGACGACAGCCACTACTCCGCTGTATTTTGCCGAGCTCATTCCTGCCGTGGTTGCTAGAAGCCTGTAGACACGCTGTACCGCACGATTCTCCCTTCTTTTCAAAAAATTATAAAAAGAACTAAAACAATTTAAATAAATTCTGAAATATCAAAATGCAAAGAAAAGGAACAGCCTTACCTTATGTTTGCTTGAAAACACACTTTTATAGTATTACCAACAGAAAAGGTCATGGTAATGAGCTCACACACTTCGCGTGCAGTGAATCATTAGCCGCTTTCACTAATGTAGAGTGATGTCCCTTCCTCTAACTGACTGGAGGTGACAAGCTCTCTGTCGTTTTGTTTCGTCCTTGGATGTACGTCGAGATTAGTTTTTTTCTTCTCATCTTTGATGTTTGCTGTGCCGTTTACCTTCGTAATGGATTGTTCTTCAGTTCTTCTGCTCCATCATTTCTTTGTAACAGACATTTTCTTCCACTAACGGCTTCTGTTTCCATTTCTTCGTTCTGCCATCTTGCTTTGATTTTTGACTGTACAGGATTCTGCGCCTCCATCAGTGACACTTTTAATTGTTTCTGGCATTGTGGACGATACCGTTTTCCAGGAGAATACTTTCTTTCCGCCTTCCTAGTTGCAGGTGAGAATGCCGATGTTTCAAGGCTTATACCTTTAAAATTAAGCATAATTATGTACTCATATTTTGGGAATTATTATTTTAAAACGAACTTAACCCGACAGTTCGACAGTTGCCACAATAAGCAACACAGTGACGATATGATAGCCACTTACTGTTTATTTCTGAATCTTTCTCTCTCCAGCTCCCACTCTCGTTCAAAGGGAGGGACAAGGACTTCACTGCTGTCTCGAGGGCTGATGTCGAAAAGGTCAGCCTCCTCGAGATCTCTCCGCCACCCGAGGTAGAGAAACCTAGAATGAGAGGAATTATAGACAGCACCGTAAACGCAAATATACAAGGTACTAAACGCGAACGTGCACTGTTATAATACAAACACACACACGCACACGCACACGCAAAAACACTGCCAGATCGACACTTAGAAGGGAGAGACAATGGAAAGAAAAGACTGATACAGGCAAGCAGACAGACAGACTAACAGACATGTCTTTACTTTGTCATCCACAGGAATGTCATCCGGCTGGGAAAGGACGCAGTTACCTCAGGACATGGACGCTGTTAAGAAACCGGATAGTTGACTGCACCATAGTATTTTAAAGTGATATTAACAGTTTTGTCACACTTGTAAATACTTAACTGATGTGGGACTTGAAAAAGACAAGGAACAAATTTTGTTGTATATTTTTGTCATATATTTTACTTATTGCTTGCTTTCAAGTGTGCCATAGAAAATATAAATGTTTTTACTACACCTTCTGCTGTTGATGGTATCCATTCTGAGACTCCTCAGAGGCTTCAGAAAAGCAGAAAAGTATGACCTGAAGGCCCTCAATGACAAACGTCACACAAAACAAAACAAATTCCAGGAGGTCTCTGTTATAATCCTGTGATCCGAAGATGACATATTTGTCAAAACATTTGCTATAGCCTATATATTTTTAAAATCATAGTGTTATTATGGCAATAAACTTAAGTCTGGAGTCAAGACTCATTCGATAAATAATCTCTGTTTTAACAGCTTTTAAGTGACTAAAACAATTTCAAATAAATACTAGTTGGTAAATTATTTTTTGATCGCCTGATCTATACTAAAATTTTAATCTTTCTTTAGATGCAAAGCATTTTTATGAAACAGATTGACAATACATGGAGCCCAATTATCTATCAAACGCGTAATGTGTACCCCTAAATTGTCTGGTTCGCTTAAAAGACTGATCACTCGCAAATGCTTTTTAACATTTTCATAACGACTGTTTTAGGACGCCTAGATGCTAGTTTTCATATATTCTCATAACTTTTGTGTGTTTTGGCCAACTGTTGACATTATTTGACATTATCTCGTGAAATGTTAGCAAAGTGATACCAGTCATTATTTAAAAACTTTAGTTGTCGTCCCTATGATAGATATTATTATTATTATTATTATTATTATTATTAAAGACCTCCTCAATGAAGGCCGTGTATAGGGGCGCGACGTCACACATCGTCAACAAGGTCCAGAAGACAAACTGCAAACCGGAAGTGACAACGTGGCGTCGCCGTTCATGCTGTGTAAGGAAGGCTGTACACAACTAAAGATAAACCAGAAAATAAACACTGGTTATATCTAATAAACTAAATAGAACGTAACAGAAACAACGTTTATACATATCAAGATTATACAAAGACTAAACTTAGCTAAAACAAAAAAGCGATATTTATGCTGATGCGTAATGAAAGATCGTACAAAGTGAAATAATATTACCAAAGATAATGCTTTGTGAGTATAAAAGATTGTATTCAGCCAAAACTACTGTAGCAACTAATTTGAATACGAAGTTATTAGGAATACGGGGAGGTAAGCGATCGCAAGGAGTGGGTGGCAGCAGTGTGACAGGTCTCTATGATATTTACCAACTAAGCTGCTGTTTGATGGGATTATACAATAATGCCATCGTCCACATTACTCGCCTCGCTAAGCCAAATCCAGAGATGAGCTGACAATGAAAGAAATAACATTAAAGTGCAGACGGTAGAAATCAGAAGCAACTCTAATGAACAGTATTCCAGAAATTACGGCCTAAGAATTTATTGTGTCCAGAAACAAGAAGGTGAGACTACGAGGCAATGCCAAGCAACTTTTATAAAAGTGCTCCATGATAGACTGGGATTAAAACAAGTAGTACAAAGATATTTGGATTCTGTCTATTGACTAGGAAAAGTGCTCCACGAGAACCAACCGCTAGTGATCTTTGTCCGCCTTGTGTCTTGAAAGACACGTGAATAAGTGATTAAAAACAGAAAGAAACTGAAGGAAAGCTAGGACACAGTGCCAAATCCGTGATCATCATGTAGGACGTTTCCAAGGATAATTGCATCTTGTTTCAAAAGGCTCAACACACAGGAACAGTAGAACGGTGCTGGACCAAAACAAGGAAAATTTTTGTGAAAACTCGTTCAGGACTAATTAAACAGATTAGGACTCCATCCGACTTAAGTGACACACCAACCAAGAGCTGCACACAATGGAAGCAACACCATAAACCTGGCTTGATCGAAGATGTATCGGATCTCAGAGACAGGACGATGTAAAGTATAAGAAAGCGCAATAAACAACTGTTAATATCCACGGCGGATGGTGCCGTGGCGAGTACGAGGAGTGATATTGAAAGTTGTTGCAATTTCAAAGGGCAGAGTGTGAAGTCAAAGTGACATGAGTGATGGTGAGTGGGTCGCACAATGTGATATTGAGGAAGATGATGAATTCAGATTTCAGCATTTTAACTGTGTGTATGAGTACTGTTACTTTTACAAAGCTACACTCTTTTCCTTAAATGAGGTATATGCACCATTCATACAACCCGCCCCCCTCCACAACCGAGCGACTGAGAGTGACGGGACCTTTCCAACAATTGACGTGGAAGTAATAAAGATGTGTAATGACTTCAGAAGGCTTCGCTTCAATATGGATTATTGATAATCAACATCCATATTTAGACAGACACGAATTAATGCAAGAGTTCAAAATGCAGTAAAAATAGGTAAAGAAGAAACTAATTTACTAGAAGAACTTATCACTTACAAGAAAGCACATACAGCAGTACAGTTAATGAAGAATAAGAAAAGTCATGGTAGTGTTGGATTCACATGAGAAATTTTAAAGTTTTTTTTTCCTTTAATAATATTGGTGTCTGTCTTTCTGGTACATTTACTTAACCAGGCTGTTTTCAGTAACTCAAAGAGAAGGCATCATTTCCAGAATTCCAAAAGAAGGAAAACCCAAAGAGTACATAAAAACACACGTGCACTGACAAAGTGTTAGACTTCATCAGTTTGCTAGCAAAACATGTTATTTATGCATGCAATTGGATAAACAATGTACCATCTGTACATTTTTTCAGATTCTGAAGGATAAATATAACTTACAAAGTATCATAGCATGATACATAAGTAATAATTTAGACCTATGTGAGTTATTGTCGAAGCAGGGACGGCCTAAGGCATGTGCAAACTGTGCGCCTCGACTGGACTCCCACCCCAGTAAATATTGAATATAACAATAAAAGAAAAAATAATGACACACATGACAGCAGTTAATTAGTGCGCTAGTAATTAGTACGCTGTTTACTAATGTTGCTAGAGTCAGTCGGAGCAGTGAACTGTATGTAGTATTTTACATTCAGCCGTAATGAGAATATTATGGGCCGCCACTTGATCTGAAAGTTACGGACACACGCATATAGAAGCGAAGCTAATGCAAGTCAGCAAGTCGTCTTACAAATTAATGTTTTATCTAATTTTAATAGTGTGAACATCCACCAGTGTATGAGATACTATATTGACATTTGGAGGCCAAATTACCCCCGATTCTTTCTCTGCCCAGGGCCGCCAAAAGCCTAGAGCGCCCCTGGTGGAAGCCATACACTGAACTATTAACATGAGCACAAGTAGCAGAAGCTGGGATAGACTCACTTGTTATATCTCCTCTTTAATCTCTCTCTCTCTCTTTCTCTCTCTCTCCACTTTTGATACTTCTAACAAGTACCTCTACTTTTATTTCTCCATGTGTACTGAATGAATATGTTTTTACGAGGTAAAGGTTTATTAATGCATGTAATGACATGTATTTTTTGTATAGTATGTGGTAAATAAAAATGTACTTATACAGAGGTGTGTGTGTGTGTGTGTGTGTGTGTGTGTGTGTGTGTGTGTGTGTGTGTGTGTGTCTGTGTGTGATAACCGAGAACACAAACATGAACTTGATCAGTAATCAAAATGCTGTTTATACGTGGCAAAAGTTTTTAAACATCTACAATATCGTACCGCTAATGTTTATTTTTAACAAATGCAAGGTTGTCTACTGCTTAAACTAAAGAAATGATTCTTATACGTGATGTCAGGATGTACACAGCTATAGATACTACAGCCAATGATGTGCATGTGTGATTGAGGCTGGAAGAGTGTGCATGAACCGGCAGGTCACCACGAGTCCTCATGTGGTGTGACGTCATCATAGTACAACATTAGTCACGTATTTTTATTTTCCCTACAGCGCGTGCAGCAACAGCGACTAACATACGACACCAGCCGCAGGGCGCTGGCCAGGTAGACGACCACCGGTAGCACGTCACTTCCGCTGTCCGTCAACAGTTTGAAGTCTTGTATCAACGACACCAGCGCCACCATGCTCAGTATCAAGCTGAAACACTGTCGGCATTATATCAACTTAAATGCATTATCTGCAATACCGGTAGCTCTCGTGTTGATGTGACTGTTATCAATGATTATTTGGCAAGGATAATTAATGTAGCTGAACCTTATGGGTGGAAAACCCAAGACAAAGAAAAGGGGTGCATATCCATCGAAAGTGGTATAATCCCTTTTTAGACAGTCTTTAATAGCAAGCAGGACAACTAGAAAGATATTCATACTGAAGTAAAAAATAAAGTAACGAAAGAGTAATCCACTCACTACTTAAGAAACGGGCTATTAAATATCTCAGTGACAGACACGTGTCTGTTTTTATAGGTATAGAAAACTGTATGCATCTATCCTAAAGAAACACACGCACATACAAATAGTCTCTCTCTCTCTCTCTCTCTCTCTCTCTCTCTCTCTCTCTCTCTCACATACACACACACTGAGAATGGAAAGCCTACCGTCTTGGCCGAGTTCAACCAGGTGACATGAAGTGGACTGACTTCTCCTTTCCTGGCGAGTATCACCAAGTAGAAGGGCAGAGGGCACCACAAGAAAACACATGGCACCCACACCAGCACCGTGTTGAGGAAACAGTCTGTCAGACGTGGCCATCCTTTGAGATTGTAAAAACTGGAATTCTGCAACATTGATACTGCGCTGACTAGTGGCTGAGCTTTGAAACATTGCACAATTCAGCTGTTGGCTGAGCATCTTGTACAGTTTGCACTACGAGCTTTTAGAATCTAGACTAACAAAGAGTACAGTTTGCACTAGAAGAGCTTTAGATCGTCCATTGCACTTTATGCTTTTTAGTGTTCTTGTATTATTTAGACAACAGATGCCACACAAATGAGCAAAACAAATAAGAAACGACTAAATCAGTCAGAAGGCGTTTTAGGTATTAGGAAAAGCACTCACAGTATGGACCATAGTTTTTAGCAGCTACGTTTTTGCTTCAAGTGGAAATTGAGGAGCGTGAATACACTTTATTGCATTATTTCTTTTAATACTATCCACGTTATCGCTTGCAAATCGAAAGCAAGAAACGACTGTTTTGTTATGAATAAATGCAAAAACGTACCAAAATATTTAGTCCTTACCCATAGAGGATCTTGACAGAACTGCGGCATGCCTGTACCCATGGTGGACTGCCTGACTACCCGGTACACCTGTTACGATTGAATAACGTCTCACATACACCTCCACGTCGAGAGTAGAGAGACCCTGACAGAGGACAGAAGATGCTGTGTGTAGAATAAAAGCTCGTCCTTTTGTACAATAAATTTTTTTAAAGAAATGACATGAGCTGAAGCTTACGATGAGATAAACTAATGGGAGCTGTGTGTCGTCAAACTTTAAAAGATAATTAAATGATCGATGCTAAGATGGAACAGCAGATATTCAGTACATTTTAGTAAACTATTAGAATAGGATTTATTTTTATTATTGCTTTAATAATTTAGTTTTCTATTTAGAAACAGACAGAAAGGGTATTAACCATGACACTTGATAATCTAGAACTAACAATTACCATTAACTGTCAAATGCGGTATAATAAATTGCTGTACAGAGACATCGATTGTTGTGTTAAATGCGGTTATTTGAAGCTTTAGTGTCATTCGTGAGTCATTTTTTAATTTAAAATCTTGTAGGCGTTGGTTGACGTAATTTAAAGTAAATGGAATAAGTCTAAAAGACCTTAATGACACTTGTTGGATAAAGCACGTGGCAAAACTAAATGTAAGAAGTATAAAACGCCACGACAGATGGTCACACAATGGATAGAGACTCACAAACACTGTCTTGTCCCCTTTGATTTTTTCCACAAACACATACGACTTACGCCTGAAGGCTGTCCAGATGTCTGTTCTATTGCTGGCACTTAGACACTTTCAAGGCAGTAAATCAACGTTTGGTGCACAGCAAACAATTAACAGCCTTTAAATCTCAGCTGCTCTTCAAAAAACACTTGCAGCTTACACCTGGACACAACACGTTACAAACTACTCCCATGTCTGACGCAACACTGATAGACCCCTCAACTCACTCAGTCATGCCTGACTGACGTTTGCACGCTCTTTCGCACAAAACAACATCTGTTCGTAAAGATGATTTTGGTTTCATCCAACTTGATGTGACTGGGCAGACTGTCGACCGAAGGTTGATGTCTTCTTCTGTAGCACAAGAGCGCTTCCGTTTTATCATCATTTAGTTTAAGCTTGTTTTTTACCATCCAGCCCTTGACATCGCTGATACAAGCTTCTAGAGAGCTAATAGCAGAGTGAGACTCAGCCGGTGGAGTAGAACAGTAAAGCTGCGTGTCATCAGCATAGGATTGATGAGAAACCTGGTGAGACCGGATGCATGATTAAAGTGGTTTAGTATACAGGATAAACAGAACTGGGTAACAAGTACTGAGCCTTGGGGAACACCACAGAAAAGTGAAGTGAAGCAGGGCGAGATATCTGACCATCAACTAACACAGTCTGGGTCCTATCAGTGAGATAGGAGTTGAACCATGAGAGGGCAGGTCCAGAAACCCCGTAGAGGGTGTGGAGTCTATGAAGGAGCAGAGAGTGGTCTATAGTGTCAAATGCTGCAGACAGGTCCAGTAATGTTAAAGAAGAAACTTCACCTTTGTCAAGAGCAGATAATATGTCTGTCGTTACCTTAATAATAGTAGTCTTAGTGCTGTGAAAGGTTCGATATGCTGACTGAGCTTGTGGGAGAAGATAGTGCTCTTGTAAGTAGGCCCAAAGTTGTGTCAAAACTATAAACTAAAAATGTATAAATGTAGACAAACAGATATCCCTCGAAATGAAAGGTTCAGTAGACTCTGTAACAAAGGACATAGGGGATGAGTTCCATTATCTACTTAATTGTAACAAATTTGATGACCAGCGTATAAATTACTTACCAATTTACTATATTTGCAACTCAAATGCTTATAAATTCCAGTCTTTATTAACTTCAAAAAATAAAAAACCCTCAGCAAAAAAATCGATTCATAAAGATATTACTGAGGATGGTGAACGAGATAAGATTGTGTGTGTGTGTGTGTGTGTGTGTGTGTGAGAGAGAGAGAGAGTGTGTGTGTGTGAGAGTGTGTGTGTATATGTGTGTGTGAGAGAGAGAGATTTACTACTGGGATGGATGGACGTGCACTAATTGTTTACGTGTGTTAATATGCTTTTATTTACTCGACTACATATCCAAGTATATATGAAGAGGATGAAAGAAGGAAAGAATGAGTGGATGGTGCAAAGATTTAGTTTTTTTCTGTTACTGTTGCTTTCTATTTTGTTTTCTGTTCTTTTTCATATTAGCTGTCATAAACCAGCCAGTGAGTGTATGTTAATGAGATACAATATATAATGATTGGAATCTGTGTGAATATGTATGGATATATTTCTAATTTCTCAATACCCCTTGGTGACAGAATAAAGAATCTTGAATCTTGGTGTTTTATCCAAGTCCTTCAGCTTTTTTAACTTCATTATTCATTATTACTCTCAATTACAGCACAACATTGACTCCATCAGTTGTGTCTTCACGTTTCACGCTGCTCATTAATTAAAGTTTTTTCTCATTTCCAGTTAGTCTATCATGATTACGCTTGCAGAATTAAAAAAAACAAACAAACAAAAGAAGCATTCTTCTTTCCAACAGACGCTGCCTGCTTCAACTTTTTCGGGGGTGGAGAACAGGAGTGTTTCTCTTGTTTGCTTTGAATATTTGATTGAAGTTCGAAGTGATGAACTCAGGTTTTATCTTGAGATACTAATTTGCGGAAGAAATTCTTAGGGCTAGCCTGGAAACGAGTCAGAAGTGTCCTGGAAATGTCAATTGTTTGCAGCTTATGCTCTGGCATTAGCATTCTTAGAACCCATCTTACACACAGCTTCCTCGTCGCCAAGCTCAGTTAAAACAGTGTGGACTGAACCAGAACTAATGCCTTTGGACTTATGGATCCAGCTATCTGCTGGACAGTAAGACGTTTTTCATCCAAAACCATTTGTGAATGGCATCCACTTATTCATCAGTTGAGGTTTTTGAACGACCTGACTGAGGTTCATCTTCTGTGCTGATCCTACTTCACAGCTGTATATTAAGGGGAGTCGTCAGCAAGTGTCTGTACCATGTCCTTATGGATTTCCTTGGGTCTCATATCTCTGCTTTGTCCATTTTTAGAATTTTTGCACTACCCTTCAACTTTATATGGGCCTCGCATGCACACAAATTAAATTTAAAAAATGTAGTAGTTTTTCTAATTTTATAATAAGTGGTGATGTGTTACCGCAACAAAAAATGTTCAGCTATGGCTCTTCTTTCTGGGTGAGGCTTCGAACGTTTGAACGACCCTCGTACACCAGTCGCGGGATGAGCTACTGGATAAGAGTTACCTGCCCTTGTCGCATCATGTGCTTGATGGGGCAGCTCTACAAATTATATGTATTTTCACTGTGATTGACTGATCTTTCTCTCATGTGCTCTACATCTTCTGCTTCCTTATTTGAAAACATCTACTCTGGAATGTTTGTGGATTGCTCGCTCGTGGAAGAAGGACGTTTTCAAAGTTTTCTTTGCTGGACTTTCTTCTGCCTACTGCACCATGTGCTCCAACATGGCTACCGAACCTCTCTGCCGGCCTTTGCTTCGACACTCTCAACGCACCAGACAGGACGACGCAGCCACCCCAGCGTGTTCCCATACAAGAAAATTACCTACGGTAGGCACGAACTTATATCACTGAGGTTTAAGACTTCTGATCGCTCATTAGCGCTTTGCACCGTGCTTCGTACTTTGAACATTCATAGCCACTGTGACATTTCTCGAAAGAAAAAACGCCGCCCGTTCCGTGGCGGTCGTTGGCGACACCAGCATCGCCGTGATCAAAGTGAACCAGTTGACATAACCACCAGTAACACCAGCCGGAAACACGACCGACCAACTGGGTCAAATAACTTTACATCTTGGCGACCAAACCAACATGATCGCCTGAAATCAGTAGTCACCCAAGTTTCCCGCACACGACAACTGAACACTCGCCTCCATGTTGGGCTTTTCAACGCTCAGTCGGTATCGTCCGCACAACAGTCACTGAAGCGAGTTGAAATAGTAGAATTTGTGACAGACCGCCACCTTGATATTTTCATCATCACCGAGACGTGGCTTAAACAGCATGGCGACGAGAGCGTGTGTGTCGATCTTACTCCAGTGGGCTACTGCCTGAAATCTTTCCCCCGCCCTACACGTGGTGGTGGTATTGCTATAATCTACAGATCATCACTTGCCAAGTACCTGTCTTTTACTACTGCCGTATCGTTCCCTCACACGTCTTTTGAATTTGTACAAGTCTCCTCTTCGGCTCCTCATTGCTCGATGCACCTGCTCTGCATCTACAGACCTCCTCCTAGTGCAAGGAACAAACTTACAGCCTCTACATTTTTCTCGGAATTCCATGATCTCTTGGATTATAGCAATACACTAATTGGACCCGCCATACTCCTCGGAGATGTGAATGTGCACTTCGACAACAGTGCTCACCCTGACACTGTCAAAATGTCTGAAATGCTGCACACCTTTCGTCTCGTACAGTCCGTGTCGCAGCCAACACACAAAGAGATCACATCCTGGACTGGGTCATACATCGACCTGATGACCACTTAGTCCAGTCAGTTGATGTTTCCCACGATCTCTCATCTGACCACTACTGTGTACTGATCGAACTTGATCACAAATGCCCATCATCGGCGCCAGTTTTTAGATCCACTCGCTCATTACGAAATGTTGATAGACTGGCATTCAAAGCACAGCTGCAGATGGAGCTCCTCCAACCACCCTCTGCCGAGCAACTTGACTGTGTTTTACGTCGAGTAGTTGATGACCACGCCCCAGTGTCTCGACGTCTGATGCGCCAGTCTAAATGTGCGCCTTGGTATTCACAGATCCGCGTTGAACTCCGTGACCTGAAGCGCACGCGCCGGCGAGCTGAACGTCTTTGCCGGAAGACTGGACTCGCCATCCACAAAGAAATTTACAATGCTGCAAAGCGAAGCGTGGCAAAATGCATTTATGAGGCTAAAACATCATACCTTCAGGGCCAAATAATTAATTGCACCTCCTCCAAAAAGCTTTTTGCCATTTGCAATAAAATGACTGGATCAAAGACAGCAACACCACTGCCTACTGCCTACTGCCTACCCTGCTTCACTGCTGCCGCAAGTTTTTAGTGATTATTTCACCAGCAAGATATCGGACATTCGATCATCATTAGACTCGGCGTCGGCGCTTGACAGCATCTCCTGTGATGTCCTCCCAGGATGTTCCATGACCAAGTTCCTACCAGTCTCTGAGACCGATGTAAAAGCGGTTATCCTAAAAGCTAAAGCAACAACCTGCGAGTTAGATCCGATGCCCACGAGCCTTCTGCTCGAGTGCCTAGATACTCTACTTCCTGCCATCACACATATTGTAAATGTCAGCCTGTCGTCAGGTGTTTTCCCATCTCTGTTCAAGAATGCGGTGGTGAGGCCACTTCTAAAGAAATCCACGCTTGATGTCAATGTGCTAAACAACTACCGCCCAGTCTCCAACTTGTCTTTTCTCTCTAAGATCATAGAGAAAATAGTTTTGACACAGCTCTGGGCCTATTTACAAGACCACCATCTTCTTCCACAAGCTCAGTCGGCATATAGACCTTTCCACAGCACTGAGACCACTCTTATTAAAGTAACAACAGACATATTATCTGCTCTTGACAGTGGTGATGTTTCTCCATTAACCCTACTGGACCTGTCTGCTGCATTTGACACTATAGACCACTCTCTGCTTCTTCACAGACTCCACACCCTCTACGGGATTTCTGGACCTGCCCTCTCATGGTTCAACTCCTATCTCACTGATAGGACCCAGACTGTGGTAGTCGATGGTCAGACATCTCGCCCTGCTTCACTTTTCTGTGGCGTTCCCCAAGGCTCAGTACTTGGCCCAGTCCTGTTCATCCTGTATACTAAACCACTTTCATCTTGCATCCGGTCTCACCAGGTGTCTCATCAGTCCTATGCAGATGACACGCAGCTTTACTGTTCTATTCCACTGGCTGAGTCTCACTCTGCTATTAGCTCTCTAGAAGCTTGTATTAGTGATGTCAAGGGCTGGATGGTGAAAAACAAGCTTAAACTAAATGATGATAAAACGGAAGCCCTCTTGTGCCATAGAAGAAGACATCAACCTTCACTAGTCAGTCTGCCCAATCACATCAAGGTGGGCGACAGCAACATCACCTTCACGTCATCCGTTAGGAATCTGGGATTTATTGTCACCGCAGACATGACCCTTGATAAACATGTTACAGCTGTCTGTCAGTCTGCCTACTATGAGCTCCGTAAGATCAGTGCCATCCGTCACTTTCTCTCTACACGTGCCACCAACACTCTTGTCTGTGCGTTTGTTCTTTCACGACTTGACTACTGCAACTCCTTGCTGGCAGGCTGCCCCTCATCCCTCATTCAGAAACTCCAGAGAGTACAGAACTCCGCTGCACGTCTGGTACTTAGAGCAAGGAAACGGGACCATGTCACTCCTCTCCTTCGTTTCCTACACTGGCTATCCGTCCGTTCTCGCATCCAGTACAAACTGTCTGTGCTGTTTTAATTTCTTTGCTAGCTCCTGTCCTGACTATTTCTCTGAACTTCTCATCCCTTACTCTCCGGCCAGACAACTCCGCTCTTCCTCTGACAACCGTACTCTGACTGTTCCTGTCACCAGAAAAACAACATATGGTCACAGGACTTTTGGCTACTGTGCTGCAAAACAATGGAACTCTCTTCCTCTCCATATCCGCCACCTTCCTACAATTGAATCCTTCAAATCTGCACTGAAAACGCACCTCTTCCTTGAGCACTACTCCTAGTCCACAATGCTAGTCCTTACCCCCCCCTTCCCTCTTGCTACTTTACCCATCACTATTTTTCTCTGTTCCTGTTACTTGATGCCTTTTGTTATCTGTTTTTGTCAGTACTGTCGTTTTCTTTCGTCCCCTGTGTTCTGTATCTACTTAGTCCACGTCTCTTCCCAGTTTTAAGCGCTAAGAGCATGCTCTCTACGAGTGTGAATATGCGCTATAAAAATCTTCACTATTATTATTATAAGACGAGCGTAGCTCTATAAATGATCCTAAACTATTCTGAACAACAGTAGGTCTTAATGCTAATAAAAGATGGTTTGAACCTTCTATGGAATTTCACTTAGGTTGCCCAGCTTGTGGAAAAACAACTACCGTAGAAGATGAAGAGCATTTCCTGTTTAGATGCCCATTTTATGAGATTCTTTGGAAGAAAAATTAACTCTTTCAAACGCATATCATTCAAAGAATAAAGGGTTATCTATCATTTCTAATGAAGAGTTACTGCTATGTTTAGCGAAATTTGTAGCTGAAGCGAAGATGCGATTAAAAGAACTCCTTAATAAATAATCGATAAGTAGAACAGAGATTAGTTTATTTATTTTATTTATTTATTGTTTTATTTGCAACATTTGCCACTCCTATGTAGAAATGAATAGTTTAAATGCTGTAGAGTTGGCACAACACATGCAAGATAAGTAGTGTGTGTGTGTGGGTGTGCATGTGTAAAGTCCCAATTACTGATGGTCAAAGACATACTATATGGAAATGTACACCTGATTATTGTAGAATATGCTGCTTTGTATTATCACTATGTATATCTCTCCCCATGTCAAAATGACTATGAATCATTGACATTAAAAGTCGTGTCGTGTCGTGTGTCTCTCACACACACAACAGTGCGGGTATGAAAATGAGCAGGTGATCAAACATAAAAACAATCTCATCTGCCAGTCCCCATCTCACACCGAGCACAACAACATGCAGATGGGCGGTCTGATGAAGCCTCAAACTCATTTAGTCTCCGACCATCCGGCAACAATCTCACAGCCACGATGTAATGAAAAAGAGTAGCGAAACATGCAGAGCGATAAATATTAGTGAAAGATCGAGCTTGGCGATAGATTGAACATTAAACCACTACCTCCTTCTTTTGCCAAGCACCGGCAGTCAAGCAATAGGGAGGTTTAAGTGCATGACGACAGTGCAGTGTAGAAACGTAGACAGTGAGCCAAGTTATAGTTGAACATCGTTAATAAAGTAACAAACTGTTTCCGCTTGAGTTGATTGTTCAATATAATGGAGAGGGATGATGGAGGGGGAAAACTGGGGAACTTCGACAATACCCCCGACGGATACCCCATGCGAACAGGTGTTACATAGAAAGAGTGACCCTAGATGAGATCCGTAGCCAGGACTTTTCCTTACAGTGGTGACAATCGAGTATCTTAACAACTCCACTGCCAGGTACCCCTTTCCTTTCACGAACTGCAGGACTCTTTATGTTTTGCAAACCCTTTTCTAGCAGCCGGGAACGAAGCCACGAGTACAGGTGCTCACTGAACATGGGCAGTAATTTGTCTGGGTAAAAAAAAAGGATTTGTAGCCCCTAACAATCGGGTCGATTGGCAAATTTCATAAAGAAAATCCTTCATACTAGCTTAGTTGTTGCTCACTTAAAGAGCTTCACGAGTATGCTGCCTCCTCACCCCAACATGATGTATAGGTCATGTCTTGACCTCCTCACCTCAACATGATGTATACACAAGAGTGTCGGGCAAGTCATCTATTAACAGACGAAACTCCACATCCTCACACCTTACTATCAGCACATGTAACGTGTCACCTGTCCTGACAATGTGAACATTTGCTGAGGTAGTAAAATGTATGAGACAACATTTCTGTGAAAAGACTACAGCCAACTGTCATATTGTGTTTGTCAAACATGACCAATACTCTTACACCACTGTCACAGAGAGCCGCGCTGGTTCAGTTTTCATTGGAACTAATTTTTAGGGACAGGGGGAGACGGGGGGGTCAGACATAGGCATGAATGGCGGGAATTGTCGGGTCTGTGATAAATGACATAAAGTACGTTATATCAGTTACACCAAGCATTTGCTCCGATTGATTGATTGATTCTAGGGTCATACTGTCTTAAAGAAGGGGAGATCACAAAACAGTAATGAAACAATTTTAGAGTATAAAAAATAATGACACTTTAATGAAAGACCAGGGAGGTAAAAGTATAAACAAGAATTATATTTAACTAAATTGATCGATACAAACAAGGCTGTTTCTAGCATTTAATATTGACATCGTGATCTACGAACGTCACCCTGTGGATTATACTACATGCTCTGAAATACTTGCATAGCGGAGGTGTCATACATAGGGGCGTGTCTCACTGGCATCCACCACTCTCTCTCCACAATCGTTATGACTGGCGCCAGCGAACAGACTATGACTACCCCCAACATGCTGTTGATTGCCTCCTGTGGCTCAATCCAGAACTTCTTGAACAGAATCTGGCTTTTATGGTGATTGTAAAACTATCCTGATGATCTTACTACAAGAATTCAGCTATGTTTCAATGATGCTAAAACTAACTCATGCAACTGCAAGCACATCCATGTCATTGGTGGGTGGCGTCATAAGAAAATAATAGCGATGTTTCCAATGTGTAAGTTATCATGATCAGACTGAAAAATAGGAAAACACTTGTCCTCGCATGTCATCGATTCCAGAATTGACGACTGTAGGCCGCTAGCATTTATCATGTATGTGTGGTGTTCTTTGTGTAAAGCACTTTGAGTTCATCTTAATGGTGGAGAAAGGTGCTGTAGAAATCATCATTATTATTTATATTATTAAATACATAAAACAGAATCACAAGATCTTTACACTAACTTTCTTTGTTAGTATTTGTAGTATACTAAGTTTATATAGGTTTTAAATAGTTTAAAAATTTTAGCGAAGATCTACCTTGTCGACAGACTGAACAATAAACCTCTGTCTCCTTTTGCCAAGCACCAGCAGAGAAGCGCTAGGCAGTCTGGCTAAACTACATGACAACAGCGCAGCTTGGCACGGAGGACTTGGATAAAACACCAAGATTCAAGATTCTTTATTCTGTCACCCTCTAAGGGGTATTGAAGAATTAGAAATATATCCATACATATTCACACACATTCCAATCATTATATATTGTATCTCATTAACATAAACTCACTGGTTGGTTTATGACAGCTAATATAAAAATATAGAAAACAACAGTAACAGAAAAAAACAAATTGTTTGCATCATCCACTCATTCTTTCCTTCTTTCATCCTCTTCATATATACTTGGATATGTAGTCGAGTAAATTAAAGCATATTAACGCATGTAAACAATTAGTGCACTTCCATCCATACCAGTATTAAATCTCTCTCTCTCACACACACACACACACACACACACACACACACACACACACTTATCTCGTTCACCATCCTTAGTAATATCTTTATGAATCGAGTTGTTTGCTGAGGGTTTTTTTTCGAAGTTAATAAAGACTGGAATTTATAAGCATTTGGGTTGCAAATATAGTAAATTGGTAAGTAATTTTTACGCTGGTCATCAAATTTGTTACAATTAAATAGATAATGGAATTCATCCCCTATGTCCTTTGTGTTACAGAATCTAGAAAACCTTTCATTTCCAGGGATATCTGTTTGTCTACATTTATACATTTATAGTTTATAGTTTTGACACAACTTTGGGCCTACTTACAAGAGCACTATCTTCTCCCACAAGTTCAGTCAGCATATCGAACTTTTCACAGCACTGACACTACTATTATTAAGGTAACGACAGACATATCATCTGCCCTTGACAGTGGTGATGTTTCTTCCTTAACTCTAATGGACGTGTCTGCTGCATTCGACACAATAGACCACTCTTTGCTTCTTCATAGACTCCACACCCTTTACGGAATTTCTAGACTTGCCCCCTCATGGTTAAACTCCTATCTCACTGATAGGACCGGACCCAAAATGTGGTAGTTGATGGTCAAACATCTCGCCCTGCTCCACTTTTCTGTGGTGTTAGGCTCAGTACTTGGCCCACTTCTGTTCATCCTGTAAACTAAGCCACTTTCATCATGCATCCGGTCTCACCAGGTTTCTCATCAGTGCTATGCTGATGACACGCAGCTTTACTGTTCTACTCCACTGGCTGAGTCTCACTCTGCTATTAGCTCTATAGAAGCTTGTGTTAGCGACGTCGAAGACTGGATGGTAAAAAACAAGCTCTCTACACGTGCTATTATCACCCTTGTCTGTGCGTTTGTTATTTCTCGGCTTGACTATTGCAACTCCTTGCTGGCAGGCTGCCCCTCATCCCTCATTCAGAGACTCCAGAGAGTACAGTACTCCGCTGCACGTCTGGTGCTTAGAGCCACGAAAAGGGACCATGTCACTCCTCTCCTTCGTTTTCTACACTGGCTACCCATCTGTTCTCGCATCCAGTACAAGTTGTCTGTGCTGTGTTT
The DNA here is from genome assembly GCA_004794655.1 of Marisa cornuarietis. Classification (NCBI taxonomy): domain Eukaryota; kingdom Metazoa; phylum Mollusca; class Gastropoda; order Architaenioglossa; family Ampullariidae; genus Marisa; species Marisa cornuarietis. The sequence continues at coordinate 4,300,197 of SMMW01000521.1, forward strand.
TAATTTCTTTGCATACTCCTGCCATAATTATTTCTCTGAAATTCTCATCCCTTACGTTCCGGCCAGATAACTCCTATTCGTCGGATGACCGTATCCTAACTGTTCCTGTCACCAGAACAACAACATATGGTCACAGGATTTTTGGTTACTGTGCAGCAAAACAATGGAACTCTCTCCCTTTCCATATCCGCCACGTTCCTACAATACAATTGAATCGTTCAAATCTGCACTGAAAATGCACCTCTTCCTTGAGTATTACTCCTAACACAGTCCACACAATGCTCGTCCTTCTTACCATCCCCCCTCCCGCTCCTGCGACTTTTCTACCCATCTATACAAGAGTTCAAACTGTTGACGGACAGCGGAAGTGACGTGCTACCGGTGGTCGTCTACCTAGCCAGCGCCCTGTGGCTGGTGACGTATGTGAGTCGCTGTTGCTGCACGCGCTGTGGGGAAAATAAAAATACGTGACTAATGTTGTACTAGGATGACGTCACACCGCATGAGCACTCGTGGTGACCTGCCACTTCATGCACACTCTTCCAGCCTCAATCACACATACACATCATTGGCTGTAGTACATCCTGATATCACGTAAAAGAACCATTTCTTTAGTTTAAGCTGTACACGACATTCCCTTTGTTAAAAATAAACATTAGCGGTAGGATATTGTAGATGTTTGAAAACTTTTGTCACGCATAAACAGCATTTTGATTACTTATCAAGTTTATGTTTGTGTTCTCGGTTATTACACACACACACAAATCACTTGTTGTATAAGTAAATTTTTCTTTACCACATAAAATACAAAACAAGCATATCATTACATGCATTAATTAACCTTTCCGTGGTAAAAACATATTTATTCAGTACACAGGTAGAAATAAGAGTAGAGGTACAGGTTAGAAGTATCAAAAGTAGAGAAAGATAGAGAGAGTAAAGAGGAGATAGAACTCGTGAGTCTATCCCAGCTTCTGCTACTTGTGCTCATGTTAATAGTTCGGTGTAGGGCTTCCACCAGGAGCGGCTCTAGGCTTTTGGCGGCCCTGGAAAGAGAAAGAATCGGTCGTCACTTGGCATACAAATGTCAATATAGTATGTCATGCACGGTGGACGGTTACTTTATTAAATCTAGATAAAACATTTATTTGTTAGACGACTCGCTGACTTGCAATAGCTTCGCTTCTATTTGCGTGTATCCGTAACTTTCAAAACATGTGGCGGCCCATAATATTCTCATTACGGCAGAATGTATAATACTACTCTCTCAATTACTGTCATTAGCATTGTTTTCCCTGGCTCTACGGTACATGAAATTACGAGTCTGTATAGAAACACGGGACACTAATATATTTCGTATCGATGGTCCTGTCGAAAAATGTCTAGTTTGAGGAAGAACAACAATCGAAGATATCGTGAGCTCGACTGCCCCTAGAGTGTTCAATGATAACGAACTCGGACAGTCTTTGCTGCTAGGACGACGTAAACATCACGTAAATATGATTAACGGTTAAAATGTAAGGAACTGAGGAACAGAAACATGGCAAGTACAACAAGAATAAGAATCGAAATAAGAACACAGATGTACAGTTCTCAAAGGAATCAGAGTCGGGACAGGAATAAAAGTATAGAGGTCGGCATGAATTTTTCTCTTTATTAATATTTTTGCTAAATATCACATAATTGTACTGTCGTCTGCTAACAGAATTATGCTATTTTCGGACTCTGTCGATCTTAACGCCATATCCACCACCTTCCTACAATTAAATCTTTCAAATCTGCACTGAAAACGCACCTCTTCCTTGAGCATTACTCCTAACACAGTCTACACAATGCTCGTCCTTATTCACCCTCTCCCTTCCACTTTTTCTACTTTTCTACTTAACTTCATCTGTAGCATCACTATATTCTCAGTTCTTGTTAGTTTGTGCCTCTTTGCGTTATATATATATTTTCTTCTCTTCGTTGTCAGCACTGTTGTTTATTCTTCCGTCCCTCATATTCTATACATGTAGTCCATTTCTCATTTCTGTTTTAACCGTTAAGAACTTGCTCTTTATGAGTGTGAGTATACGCTATATAAATCTTCATTTATTATTATTATCATTGAGACCTTTGCGCGTCATGTCGTGATGCAAAAAAACAAAACAAAAAACCAACAACAAAAAAAACTTGATTTTGTAAATTTCAATTCATTTTATTTGGAAATGAAATAATAGGCAAGTAGAGTTATCCAGTTTTACTTCAAATTTCATGCAAGTTTCGTGTGTAAAAACCACTGAGAATGCAAACATCAAAGAAGTCTATCAAAATATTTATAACGTTCTCTGTTCCAATTGTTCACCGCGACCACAGGGGTAGGTGCACACTGTTAGACGATTTTTTGGTAGCTAATGCTAGAAGTTTCCAGTCGTATCTGACATTTCTTGCATTGATTTTGCTTTAGAGAATATTGTTATTATTATAACAACTGTGAAATCAGTCTATCGGCATGTTCGTTATGCTTGGCTTAAGACAGCTGATGATGTCAATAGCGTTGATAAGGTTTATGTCCAGCAAAAAAAAATGATTTTATCTGATCTAGTGGTAATACCCCAACAAACGTACTCTTAAAGATAAGAGTAACGTCGATTGGTGAGCAAAAGACGTGACTTCAACAAGACGAAGTTGAACAAAAAGTCTCTTCGCCATAAGCGCATTCTACTCACCTTGTTACACCTGTCCTCAGGTGGTAAAGATGTACGCATGGGAACCTTCCTTCGAGAAGATAATCACAGACTTGAGGAGCGAGGAGATGAATGTGCTGCTCCGAATGGCATACCTGAACATATTTATGGGTGTGGGCTGCTTCTTCGCACCTTTCCTGGTCAGTCTGTGAAGTGACCGCTTCGTTTTCTTTTCACAGGACTTTACCCATCTTTTGTGTTTCTGGAGAGAGAGGTGAGAACGATAGAGGAAGAAAAAGAGAAGAAAGGAAGAACGTTTCCGAGAAGGAGAAGTGACACTCCCTGACTGATCGGTTGTTTTAAAATGAAACAGGGTGTTTCTGCACTTAAAATGGATAGACTTATCTCCCCTAACAACCACCTGGACGCTCGGCGGGCCTTCGTGACCTTGTCTTTGTTAAGCATGCTGAGATTGCCTTTCGATATGCTAGCCCCAGTCATGAACATGACTGTTCAGGTCGGTGATTACTGATTACTTTCCTTTCATTTCACCTCTTTGTTAGCTTGCTTGCTTGCTTTCTTTCTTTCTTTCTTTCTTTCTTTCTTTCTTTCTTTCTTTCTTTCTTTCTTTCTTTCTTTCTTTCTTTCTTTCTTTCTTTCTTTCTTTCTTTCGCTTTATTACTTCATTTCATGTGCTGTATTTTTGTTTTTTCCTGTTTGTTTATTTGTTTTTCTTGTGTCTTTGTCGTATTGTTTGCTGAATGACCTATTTTCATTTTTTTGCTTTCACTTTTCTTTAAACTTTTCTTCTATGTGAGTTTCTAATCCTCAGGCTGTTGTGTCGGTGCAAAGGATCAACAAGTTTCTGTGCTGTGAAGACCTTGACGCAAACAGCGTTACATGTGTTGGTGATGCAGGTAAATTACCTGGAACATGCGAATGTGAAACATACAGTTGTATTGTTGTCTTCCACCATCATGCCTACCATCATCGTCACTATCCTCCTCTTCCTCATTGTCTTCGTCGACCTCCTCCTCATCATCATCATCATCATCATCATCATCATCATCATCATCATCATCATCATCATCATCATCATCATGTCATTTTCGGCTGTGTCGGGAACGTGGAAATGTTAAATAGTTTTAACTGCTTGTAACACATTTAATAGACTTCACAGATGAGATGACATACAACTGACGCCTGTTAAGATCACAGCAAGTGTTAATAAATAATAATAATAATAATAATAATAATAATAATAAAAGTAATAATAAGATTTTTATAGCGCATATTCACACTCATAGAGAGCATGCTCTTACCGCTTAAAACAAGGAAGAGACATGGACTAAATGAATAGAACACGAGAGGCGTAAGAATAAACAACAGTACTGACGACAAACAAAAAACAACGATAGAAAGCACAAAAGGCATCAAGTAACAGGAACAGAGAATATAGTGATTCTGCAGAGAAAGATGGGTAGACAAGTAGCAAGAGTGGAAGGGGGGAGGGTAAGAAGGACGAGCATTTTGTAGACTATGTTAAGAGTAATACTCAAGGAAGAGGTGCGTTTACAGTGCAGATTTGACGGATTCAATTGTAGGAAGGTGGCGGATATGGAAAGGGAGAGAGTTCCATTGTTTTGCTGCACAGTAACATAAAATCCTGTTACCATATGTTTATCCAATGAAGTAGAAAGCTGCTGATTGAGCTAACAGGGTTGGAAGAATTATTATTTACAGGTAGCAAAGGTTTTCAACTTTTTCTTTTTGTGAAATTCTAGTTTACAAAATATTTATGTTTGTTTGTAACTTGGATGTTAATGCATATACCAAGTACAAGCAGAGCTAAAACTATGTGACCAAATGATTGAAAACCTTAGTCTTCCTGTAAAAGTAGGAATGGCTGCTCACTTTTTTGAATTTTTTATACTAGTCTATTGTAATTTAAAAGTTTTTTTTACGTATTGTTTATCAAGATTTGTAAACAGCTTTTGGAAGTTTAAACTTTTTTCCCCTTCTGAACGATGTGAATGTTATTTTGAACAGTGAGCGCCATTACAATCCAAAACGAAACGTTCACATGGGACAAAAATTATGAACCCGTCTTGAAAAAGTGGGTAGTTTCTACTCTAATTGCTACTTTGTTTGTGAATATTTGTGCTGCTCGTTTTCTATTTCCTGTAAGACGCAAGTCCAGTCTTTTTCTAACTCATGTTTTAAATTTCAACTTAAAAAATATCTGAATCTTCTTCGAAGATTAAATAATTTTTGCCTCTTGTTGTGAGCGTAATATTAAATAGTTTCACTTCTTGCTCTAAAAATAAATTTAATTTATTTCTCCTTATTCTAAGAAAAATGTTAAATAATTGCATCATCGACCTCAGCATCGGCGTTGGCAGGCTGGTGGCGGTGGTTGTTCACGTGGGAAGCGGGAAATCGTCATTGATCTCAGCATTTCTCGGAGAAACAGAGAAATTATCAGAGGAAGTAATCATAAAGGTATATAACGATGTTCTCTCACAAGGTGGATGTGTATACAGTAAGGTAGTGATAAAAAAGTATCTTTCACCACAACAGTGAGCTTAAAATCTTTTACCTCACTACTAGACCTTTAACAGCTCAGACTTCAGAACTCTCGTCCTTCTTTCTTGCTGTGGTTCTTACTCAAAAGACTGGCGGGGATGTAGCTATGTTGGTAGTTTTGGTTTCCTCCCACTTTTAAGCTGACGGCAGACGCACTTTAAAAGAAAACAACCAGCGATTAGGTAGCTTCATACCTAAAAGACAGTTTTAACTTATAGCTCATCAGTCGTAGACCATTGGAGACGCTACTTATATATTTGTAACTTTAAACGGTTTTTAGTTTTCATTTTAAGATATTCACCTGTAGGAAATTTAAAAGATTATTTAAACTAATAGCAACATTGTGAGTTTTTCTATAAAATACCTGTTTCAGAGTTCTGTGGCTTACGTCCCTCAACAAGCGTGGATACAAAATTCAACGCTACGTGATAACGTGCTGTTCGGAAAACTCTTCAACGAGCAAAGATATCAACAGGTCCTGCGGGCATGCGCACTCGAGCGTGACTTGGAACTACTGCCTGCTGGAGACATGACTGAAATTGGTGAAAGGGTATGCTGCTCAGACTTCGTTTGCTTTGTTGATTGCTATCTTGTAAATGTTCATGTGTGTTCTTTGGCGAATGACGACGACGATGTTGATTACATTTCTGTATTTTTGTCAGGGCATAAACCTTAGTGGGGTTCAGAAGTAGAGAGTGAGCCTGGCCCTCGCCGTGTACAGTGACAGCGACATCTACCTACTGGACGACCCGCTCAGCGCCGTGGACTCGCACGTTGGCAAACACATCTTCACCGAGGTCATTGGACCCAACGGCTTGCTCCGGCATAAGGTCAGGTCACACCAATGCAGTGACCGAGTCGCCTTTATTTTTCTTTATGTTCATACTATATCTATATATATTTTTTTACAGTTTGTTTTTACTAGTATTATTCCTGGTACAAAGTGAAATAGTACTTTCCCTTTTTTGCTTTTTTTCTATCTTTGCTTTCTTTCTTTTTTCCTGCCTTTCTGCTTAATTTTGCTGTTCTTTTGAGGGTCTGACGGTTATGTTTCTTTGAAGAATTGTCGGTTTCTTTGCAGTTTTATGTGTGCAATGCACTCCCTTGGCATACACATTGGAAAATACGCTTTACTAACTCTTTTACTCTTATTGTGTTCCTGTTGGGAATTAAAGGACCCATAAACGAACCATTGACGACAACATAGGCACATGGGACTTATGCTTCGTGGCTCAATTTAATACGGACATCAACTTCTATACATTCCATCCGTAACACTGACGTCCCATCTGAATTACACCTCAATTAATTACACTCAATTACACCTCCAAGCAGTGAAGTGTATACAGAAAATAATAAAGGACCCAGAACGGATCCCTGTGGCACGCCACACACCTCATCAACTGATGATTAAGATGATGCTATTCACCAAATGGTTTTGGATGACAGAAGACTTACTGTCCAGCAGATATCTGGATCCTTAAGTCCATAGACATTAGTTCTAGTTCAGTCCACACTGTTTAAACGGAACTTGGTGATGAGCAAGCTGTCTGTAAGATGGGTTCTAAGAATGCTGATGCCAGAGCATAAGCTGCAAATGGCTGACATTTCCAGGACACTTCTGACTCGCTTCCAGACTAGCCCTAAGAATTTCCACGCAAATTAGTATCTCAAGATAAAACCTGAGTTCATCATTTCGAATTTCAATCAAATATTCAAAGCAAACAAGAGAAACACTCCTGTTCTCTACCCCCCAAAAAGTTCAAGCAGGCAGCATGTGTTGGAAAGATGAAGGCTTCTGTTATTTTGGAATTATGCATGAATTATGAATCAAGACTAACAGGAAATGAGAAAAAACTGTTAATTTACAGTACTATGCGTCAGATTTAACACAACTAAAGGCAGGAATCAAGTCGAAACGTAGAGGAAAGCTGAGTGCAGGTGTGTTCTTGATAAAGGATAACGCGCCCTTTCGATCTGTTCGGGTTTTCGTAGCTGAAGCAGCCAATTGTGGCTTTGAATTGCTACCCCATCCCCTTTACTCACCCGACTTAGCTCCATCTGACTTCTACCTGTTTGCTTAACTCAAATCCCACATACGTGATCGCCATTTTGGAAACAATGATGTGGTCATATGTACTGTGGAGGAGTTTATGGAGGACCAGGAGGCCATCTTCTTGAATGATGGGGTTGCAATGCTTTAGCATCGTTGGACCAAGTGCAATGATGTCAAGAGGGACTAAGTATAAAAATTTTGAACAACTGTCTTGTTTCTACAACTCATGGGTGAGGCTTGGAACTTTGTGACGGACCCTCGTACAATAAAAAGCTGAATCGTATGTTTAAAATGTTTAAGGAAATGAACACAAAAGTGGAAACATTGTGAAGACTTTCTGTATACAACCCACATACAGACACTAAAGCGAGGATGTGCACAAGAACACACACGCGCGCGCGCGCACGCGCACATGTATATTTAGATGTGCACATTCAGACCGAAAAATATCAAAGAGAGCCACGACGCTCAACATTAAGACAGTTTTTGATTTTGACTGTACGGAGACATTTTTATTATTTTATTCTGGAAGTATGAGTTAGAGGAAAGAATAAAGGTTAATCCACATGTGCTTCCACCCACCCACAAAAGCATTAAAGATTGAAGTAAAAATAAAGAAAAAGTAGAAAAACCTCACATTCGATTTTATAGCTTACACATAACAGCGTTTTATTCTATCGAGATGTTCTTCACTTTCCAGTGAACTCGACATTGTTAAGGCCAGAGCACTTTAATGTTGACTGGTTTTATTAAGACTATTTTAGCGTAGTGGGCAAAGCAGTATTTTCCAAAGTTGCAGTTTTTTTTTTTGCATGGATTTTTTTTTCGATATAGTAGCTATGCTTTTTGGTTGTGTAAGCCTTGCGTGTAAATGTGTGTGTGTGTGTGTGTGTGTGTGTGTGTGTGTGTGTGTGTGTGTGTGTGTGTGTGTACGTGAGCGTGTTAGCTCTACATCTATGAATAAATTAGCTTTGGGGGCTAGGTTAGCGTCAGGTCATGAAGGCGTTATTTTAGAAGAATGACTGAGCGGACAAAACGATCGAAGTCATCAACTGCAACGCTTCCATCTGGCTGTTTGCGGATGCTTTGAACAAGTTGGTCGCCCAAGTAGAGCAACTAAAAGGAGCACGCGGGACAATGTCATGTATAATTTTCACTAAGGTCAGCACCTGTGAAATGTCAAGTCAGATCGCCGTCCTTGACCATGGAACTGGAAGTCAGCCTCCTTGACCATGCTACACGAGGTCAGCGTCCTTAGCCATACCGTAGAAAATACTCTTCTTGTTCGCAAGAAGAACGTGTGGCGAGTCGTACTCCTTTACCAGCCCTTCATCAAGCACGAGGATCCTGCAAAAAGAAAAAATTAATAATATTGTTGACACACCGATTGTTATCAGTGTAGATTTTACACATTTTTGTAAACTGCTTTTTTTCTCATTTTCCACGCGCACAGACAATGTCTCACTTTAAGGAAAGTTAAGCCCACTACACACATGTTCACGTAAAGCTGAAAAGAAATTATCATTTATTTTTCATTAAAGGTATTTTTATGGAATGTTGAAAGCGTAAAATCTTTTAATATTTTCTTGTCATTTTTTTGTAATTAAGACTTGATTTAAGACCTTTAGTGTTCTTTGAGCTGATGGGCCTGTTGAAAAGAAATATGAACACAACCGTTTCAAAATAAGTGGCTCCTGAGATAAATTATCTTTGATAGTGATGGTGAATTCTTTTGCCTGCATCTTTTCTTTCTCCTGTTCTCTCTCTTTCTCCTTCTCTCTGTGTGTGTGTGTGTGTGTGTGTGTGTGTTTGTTTAAAGAATCTATGAATAGATATCTTTTCAACACTTTGCATTACGCACGACTAAATTGTAAAGGGACTTTTGTGTTTAGTAATTAGCCATACTTAGGGTATATCCAATATATTTTATACTGTCTGAAAAGCTTATTTCGTGCAAATTTAACCTCTGCTTATTCCTTTCTCGTACACACGCTGAAGCAGCCAAAATGTCAGACCCTTTCCATAACCGACACTGGTGTGACGTAATACTGCACCTGTCGTAGTCCATGATGGTGTTGAGGCGGTGTGCAATGGTGAGAATGGTACAGGAGCTGAAGGCCTCACGATGGTTTTCTGGATGAGGGTGTCCGTTGCCATGTCAACGGCGGCAGTGGCCTCGTCCAGTACCAGGATTTTGGTCTGGCGAAGCAGCGTCCTGGCCAGGCACACTAACTGTCGCTGGCCCACGCTGTAATCGAAGCCAAATGAATTGAATTCAACCTGAATTAAAATAAAAGAGAATTTCGCCGAAAGAACCGAAAGAAAAATTACAGACGATCTCGAGTGAAAATCCTTTATAAAATGAAGCGCTGTTACGTGGTTGATATCAAAATCGGCCGTGCTTTATTCGTTCCAGAAAATGTTTTATGGGCGTTTGAAGCACAACTGAATAAATCTAAATTCTTTCTTCTAGCCCATACTTAAATAATAATAATCAAACAATGTGTCCACCCAGTCAGAAATAATAAGTTTGTTGAGTTTTAAGCATCGTAAAATACTCTTTGATTTCCTCGCTCTGAGAGTGTGTGTGTATGTTGGGGAAGGGCGATAGAATTAGGATTTGTCAGTGGCTGATTGATTGTTTAGAAATCGATTACCTTAGCCTCTCTCCCTTTTCATTGACCTCGTGGCTCAGTTTTTCTGGCAACTCTTCTACAAAATGCTACAAAGGCAAACAGAAGCACCAATCGCACATCTTGCATTGTGTAGATCACACACCTGTTAAACTATTTCTATGAAAAAGTTTCTTTGTCTCTGAGAATTGGGTTAATAGTTGTGATATGTTGCAGTTGTAGTAATGTATTGTAACTGTTGTAATATGTTCAGCAAACTAGACAAGTAGTCATTGATCAATTTAATGATACAAGATGAGGCAGATAAAGAAATGACCCACACAGGTGTAAATACATTATACATTCAAGATATACATATTTCTATAGGAATATCAAATTCTTTGATCAGTTGGCATGTCGGAGGGATTTTTTCTGTTTGAAAACAAAATTATCACTAAATAGAAAAGATGTTTACATGTGTGTGAAATTGAAACCGGAAGACTATCTGTAAGACTATGCACAGATATAAAAAATGATTTCTTGGAACGTAGCAAATACTTTTAGATGAGCCCTCTCCAATGCTTTCCATATTTGATCATCTGAATATTGAGCTAGCGGGTCAAGGTTCATCCGTATCGTGCCAGAGAAAAGCACGGGATCCTGGTATCAAAGGGAAACGGTCAACCTTGTTGTCAGAGAAGAGAGTTGTACGCTGTAGGTATAGTCGTATACAGCTGTTTGTTTTTCGGCCTTCATACGGGTCACGATTTTTGCTGTTACGGGGGTCCAGTGTTTTTTCTTTTGTGTGTAATGATTTGTAGAGCATTTTGTAAGAGAGGCACTGGGAGGGCCGACCAGTAGGTAACGTGAGAGACAAGGGGGGGGGGGGGTTTGCTCGAGGCCGGAAGGGCACCTAATCGTATTTTCACATCCCTGACGCAGGCTCAAATTCTTATTCGAACTTGGATCTCGACCTGAACTCCAGTGTCAAGGCGTCTGTTCGTAGTGCTGTCTCCAGGCCACGTAACCCACGTATACGTCTTCGACGCACGTCATAAGGAAACGTGGCTGTGAGCCTGTGAGCCGTCGTTGTCCTCGCCATCTTCTCCAGTCCGGCAGAGGGACCGTGGTGTCGTCAGGAAGGCCAACAGCCACGGCCACCGAAGTCACAGACAGCGCGGAGGCCCCATCAAGGATAGGCTTAGTGCCCCCCTTTTGTGTACCTCTCCCATTCTAGTTACCGCTGGGTACTTAACCCTTGCCAGGCCTCTCTAGCTGACCTAGTTAAGTGTCCCTGTCGCGGCGTGCGTGCCTCGGGCAGTGGACAGGCAAGGCGCGAGAGGGACGCTGTGTCGTCCTGGGATTTTGTTTCGGGCCCGCTCAAGCGTGTGGTGCATTGCTGAGCCGTGCGCGTGGGCCCGGTTATTGTTTATTGACCAGTGGGCGGGGTTGGTCCTGTATGTTTTGTGCCTTTTTAGGGGTGGTTTCCCTTCTCCATTTTCTTTTCCTTCCACCTTTCTTTTTGTTTGTTTTTTTTTCCTTTCTTGTAGCGTTAGTTATAAACTCGTATTCTGTATTGTCTTCACATGCGTTCGTGTATCTGTCCACTGAGGAACGATTGACGACGTCGCTTGCATCGGGCGCTCAAGTGTCTGCGTGGCTGAGAGTGTGGAAGGTGCGGCGCTCAATTGCAAAACGCGACATACATATCTTTGAGTCACCATCATTTATAATGTGCTTTGCCACCATGTGCATATTTTATGTGGTATGTACATTTACATTTATGAAAATAAATTCTCTCAAATATAATATTTTCTTGACCTGCCTTGACAAAATAGATGTGACTTTACAATTGTGATTATGTGGTCTGCAGCAGAAACAAATTTGCTATGCCTTACATAGTTTTGCATATATAAAACTGTGCTGTTTTATATGCATCTGCAGCAAAATATACTTTCAGTCTGGCTGCCCAACCACAGATGGGATTTTGAGCTTTTATGTTTAGCATTGATGCATCACATTTCGAGTTTTAATTGCTCAATTACTAGTTGATCATGTAATCATTTTACATTTGATTTTATCAACACATGACAAAAATATTTGCGCATCTGTGTGTGCATGTGAACATGATTATCAAAAAAATCAGGATATTTAGTTTTTCACTGTCACATTAAAAAAATGACATCTGTTTATGTATAAGTATTTTTTTTCTATATTTAGTACTAAAATCAAGACAATGACAGTTTCCTTTGTTCAATTGGATCGTGCCCATAACAGATGTTGGGAGAGTGAGTCAGGGCGAATCAAGTAAAAATAAATATAGTGCACTTATTTCATTAAAATTACAACATATATTAATTTGCTTAAAATGGCCTCCCCATGACATTCTCAAACACACCTAAACCTGTATTGATAAATTGCAAGTGGCCTTGCATTTAACACTTATTTTGGAAATCTAATGACCAGTATGCAATACATTTCACATCAGCATGTACAAACAATGGGTATCTACCACATTCAACATAAATCATTCCACTGCAAATAAATGTACTCTCAATAATATTGTTGTTGGCACACCCCCCACACCCCAGAACCATTGGCTGAATTTATGCAATAAATAGTTTGAAAAACAAAAATGGATTACAATCGTCTAAAACCAAGAGAGAAGAACTAGATTCAAATCATTTATTCCAGGGTCATTGCCCTATGGAAGGGGGGTGGGGGAACAATATATGACATTACAATATTACAATTCAAGCTGTTACTAGACACTGAAACAGAATATTTAAATCATATTTAACTTACCAAACATCCTGATTGTGAACAAAATTGTTAATACAGTTTTAAAGCATCACCAGCTGAGAATCGTAATTGACCATGGTCCACACAGCATCCATCTATCAAGGTATGTAGGACTGAGGTGGGGGGGGGGAGATAAGACATGTACCTTTCAGCTAGGTATGAGAGGCTCAATTACTAATCAGCTAGTAATCAGAACTTGTGAAGCAAGCTCAAATGACATAAAGAACACATCTTATGGCATTTGTACTTTTAAAAACTTGCTTTTGACATCAAGAACTACACATGCATAGTTATGATTAAATTTACACCACTAGTGTTAGGTAAGATAGACAACAATATCAACAATCTCAATATTGATAGTAATTATTAGTAATAGTATAAAAAAGATATAATTACAGATTTTTTATGGTGCTTTTGTCAGTTGATGTTAACAATTAGCTCAGTTTTGATACATTTGGCATTATATAGAATCTCCAATGTAAATATCTAATTCTAAGATGCAAATAAGTTTCACATTTTATTACAAAATGTACTTCATCTTCTTCGGCTAATTTACATGTGGGGCACATAAAGTCCTGTGCAGTGTGCTGTTTACGACAAAAGTAGTGAACAGCAATACATGAAACGCCTATTTTAAAGTTTTCCATAACACTCTGCAAATGAAGGAGAAAAAAACTAAAAACATGGAAAAATGTCACAAAAAAATTTGTTTTAACTTTTCATTAGGTTTTCGAGCAACTTTTCAAAAAGTTCTGTTCTTTTCATCGCCAGTTCTGTTCTTTTCGTCTCCAGTTCTGTTCTTTTCATCTCCAGTTCTGTTCTTTTCCTCTCCTCTTCTAGCATCGCTTCCTGAAAGGCCAGGCTCCTCTCAAAATAATTCTGAAACTTGTCAGATGATTCCTGATTTGACTTCTTACATTTCCAGCATACAGGAGTCTCCACGGATGTTCCTTGGTTTTCACAGGGCTCCTGTGTTGGGGTAGCACCTCGCTGGATATTGGACATGTCAGAGAGTGTGTTGACTGGAAAATCAATAGAAATGAATTATGACCAACATATTGGCACGTAAAGCACAAATATGTCTGGCCTGTATGCCCATGGTAACTGTGCTCTTGTTGGAACATTGCATAATACAAAAAGATCCTAACTGAACTTGTCAAATTCTAGACCCATCCCCTTGTGGTAGAACAGACTTAAAAAGACTGTATTCCTCATGTCACTACACTCACCAAATATCTGTAGGAGAAGATACAATAAACATTTTAATACTTGAACAGTCAAATGTTTTACTAAATATGGGTGAGCTATAGGTATGCTTTTGGTTTTTTTTTGCTTGTTTATGCAATAAATGGTCCACTGACCTTTTACACCACTCAGCGATGTCTATATGTAAGAGTAACAGACACCTAAAATCATTTGTGCCATCTGCAGTCCAGCTGCTTAATCTTAGATGAGCTGTCAGTGGTGTGTGTGTTCGTGTGTGATGTTGTATGTGTATACTTGATTTCCCTGTAATTTTTTTTTAATCTATATATATATGTTGGTTTTTTTTAAATCTATATATATATGTATTTTTTTTTGTTTTGTTTTTTTTTCCATTCACTGTTGAACTAGAGCACATTCCCATATTCAAATTGCCCACTGGGATAAATAAAGTTGGTCATTATCATTGTATTTGTTGAATTTGCCAAAGCCTGATGTTATAGATCACAACCTGCTCATCAGAAAACTTGATTTATACAAACTAAGTACCGGGAGCACCATACTCCTTACCTCCTTTCTCGAATATCAAACTCAGAGAGTCGCTGTAAACAACCAAATGTCTGATCCTCTTGAAGTTAAATTTGGTGTTCCTCAAGGCTCAGTACTAGGACCTCTTCTTTTCTCCATATACATCAATGATCTTCCTCTCCACCTATCCCAGTCATGTGACATGTTTGCAAACGACACCACAATACACGCACACCACCAACAGATTGAGCCCCTTGCTTCCCTCATACAGCTGAGCGCCGGCAGGCTTCAGACTTGGACGGAATCAAACCACATGTCACTCAACCCTCAGAAAACTGAAGTCATGCTCCTCACAACAAGACAAAAAAGGCAAAACCTAGTCACCCCATTCCCAAGTATCCATACTGGCACTCAAGCAATAACAGAAGTTCAGTCCCACAAACTCATAGGGGTCACCATCGACAACAACTTATCGTGGTCCCAACACATCTCTGCTACAAGCAAAAACATTTCCAAGAAAGTCTACCAGCTGTCAAGCATTTCCTAGACTCACAAGAAAACTCTTCTATACAACCCACATTCAGTCAATCATTGACTATGCCTCCACCCTCTGGGACTCAGCTAGTGGAGCTTCCATGAAACCTCTAGCAAGTGTCCAGAGGCGAGCAATAAAAGCTGTTCTACTCAAACTGACATGTGGACCATGGTCAAACCGACAATACAGCCAAGTGACTTCACCTCTCTGGGCGTCCTTCCCCTAACAAAAAGATTTAAATTTAATAAATGTATATTCATGTACAAAATACTGACCAGTAAACTGTCCCCCAGACTCGCTTTGTTGTTTTCTTCCAATTATACTCGGACTTCCCTAAAACTAAACACTCCAAGAAGGATTTTATAAAAAAAATAATGTTACTAATAATAATAATAGTGAAGATTTCTATAGCGCATATTCACACTCATAGAGAGCATGCTCTTAGCGCTTACTAAAGTTCTGAATAAAGAATAAAAGGTATAAATTATCTTTGTTTTTGAGTACACTGTACCAAATAGTTTATGGTATTGCTTGTGCAATTTCTATAGATGCTATAGAGTATAGACCTTAAGACCTTAGACCTTATCAATACTGCTGGTCTGCCTTATCCACAATATCTTGGAATTTACACACATTATCAACTGAATAATCTCTTCATTGATGCCCTGTTAAGGATGATGATATTGTGTAAAACATAATGCCATAATGATATCTTCAACTACCTGCATGTCTAGAATCTTATTTTCCCCTCAGCAACCCTATAGCTCTTTTGGCAGAACTTTGATATGGGGTAAGACGTGACGTCATAGGCCGGTCTATGTTATTTTGTCAGAGGTTTGCGGTTAGGGTTTGGGGTGGGGTTAGGTTTAGGTTTAGTTTATTTGCTACATTTGGGCAATTGAGTGGAGCAAGCAGACGACAAATGCCACGAGCCATTTTTGTAATGGCCGTCACGTCTTACCCCATATCAAAGCTGTGCCGCTCTTTCAATTTCAATGTCTGTATCATGTCTTTATGATAATGGTGAAAGGATATTTTTTTTGTTTGACCAACTGGAGCAGGACTGAAAAATAAGGCATTGGAAGGAAGGGTACCAGAAGGTGGTGACAACATGGTTAGGGTAAATTATGAATAAGCTCCCTTTAAAAAGGTAATTCATAGACACGTAACTAAGAGGTCTGTAGTTTGTAAGAACATTTTTTTAAAAAACTATCTTAAATATATGTGTGCATGATTGATATGTGATGCCTGGGAATGTTAGCTAAATAAGGTCTGGAAAAAATAAGCCACTTGACACAATGAGCACTTTATGAGTATCCATTATGTGTCACAAGGTAAATGTATTAAACTGAAAGGTCAGCCCCATCTATGCTCATTTTCATTTGCCTCATGCAAAAATTGCCACAGAAATCAGTAACGACCACTGCATGGCAGTGGATGGATACAAGAAATCAACGAAATTATAAGGTTTCTTGTGGGTATAATGAATTGAATTTCAAGGGACGGAAGGAGAAATCATTCCTGAATCATCAATGCAACCTCATCTCAGCTTTCTTTACATAACCTGTCTTTTGTAAAAAAAAATATGTACCTATCCAGTGATAAAAGCTAAGGCTAAGCTGGAGACAATGTTCAAAGCTGATGACAGTAATAACTTTTTCAGTAAGATGAAATACCACTCGGCAGAATTTGTGAGTGCTAACGGACAAAAACCTGAAGTGGCAGTGGTGCCTGACACCCGGGAGGATGGCAACACATGCTAGTGGCCTTCAAGTCT
This sequence comes from Marisa cornuarietis, assembly GCA_004794655.1. Taxonomy (NCBI): domain Eukaryota; kingdom Metazoa; phylum Mollusca; class Gastropoda; order Architaenioglossa; family Ampullariidae; genus Marisa; species Marisa cornuarietis. The sequence goes on from SMMW01000521.1 coordinate 4,316,962, forward strand.
TGGGACTGTTGCCTGGGTGAAGAATGCCTGGCAACCTAATCCATGCTGGCAAAAATTTCCCTTCACCAAAATAATACAATCAGCAGGTAATTATAATTTTGTCATCCTCTCTCTTTTCTCGTTATAGTCTTTTTCAGTGGTTTACAAATGACTGTGTTTTGAATTATCCAGGAACTCAATTGCATGTGTTTATGCATAACTTTGTTATCTTTTAAAGGCAACAGACGGAAGAAAGTGATGTTAAAAATTTATATTTTATCATTTTCACGTAAATCCTTAACTTTAATCAACTTTGAACTTAGCCAAAGATGTGAATAACACTGATTTATAAAATATTATACACCAAAAGTGCCTTTTCCACAGCATCAACTATGTGCTACTAATATTTATTTGTAATTTAGCTTTGTATAACAAGATAAAGCTGGCCATGAAGAAGACCGATGAGAGGTCTCATCTGTCTGAAGACAGTTCTTCTGACAATTAAGGGATCACCTAGAAAGAAAAGACCCCAAACATCTAAATTTATCAGTCATAAGCTGTTATTTCCCTTTTTTTGAAACATTCAATTATTTCATGATACCTAAAGATATTTATATTTGATTAGTGGTATGATGAGTATATGTACATTGAGGCACTTAATAGTGGAAAATGTTGGTTTCTAATCATTCAAGAAGAACTCAACACTACCCAATATGTCACAGCAAAGAGATGTCTTAATGCTAATAGATCTGACAGCATTATATCTATCTTAGCAAAGGTGATGATACATAAGTATTGTATAATCTACTACAACATTAACGGACTGGTCAATAATAGAAATCTATTTCTAAAGCACCATCTGCATCAGTTACATGTGTTGCACATGGAATTGCCCTTGTGGATTAAAAAAATTGTATTGTATTGTAAGATTGACAATACTGTACAAGTTGTTTTTGCATTTAAAATTTAAAACTTATCGCAAACAGCTAGAGACCTCGATGGGTTTACAAGCAACTATATTAACATATAAAGTAGTTGTATTCATGACCATATGTGGCAGGAAAAGTTTTACCATGCAGAATGTGGCTGAGTTTTCTCATCGTCCTGTACTAGTTAGCCTGTTGAGTATTGTGATCTGTTCATGCTCTGTGACAGACATATTCCATCGTACTCTTTGTGCTTGCCACACCAGACATTTTTCTTCTTAATTTGTTTTTCTACTAGTTTCACAAGACAACAATTCATTTGGATGTTTTGCTACCACTTGTCAATATGTAATCTTTTTGCAGCATTTCCTTAGCTAAGACAAAGATACTAAATAAATATAAGATAAATCAAAGAGCGAGGTTTCCTATGTAAACAGCGATGACGTGTTTAACAGAACAACAGTAGAGACTAGGCAATACCTTGATTCAAGGGAGATAATTACATTCCAGCGAAGAAGTCCAGTGTATATTTGTGAATATATATTATTTTTGAAGTGTTTTGTTTATTATAATTGTTTTCTTTATCAACACTCTACATCAGTAGGTAATCAGAGAATGCTTACCTTAATTTTTTTGGTAATATTCTGTATTTGTTTGAAATATTTATTTTCATTACTTATTTTTTAACCCTGGTAGACCCTGCTGATCATTAGAAGCTCGTGTAAGCTTGGTCAACCTGACTGTCAAATGAAAATAGATTTCAAATGGTAACTTGATATGAACACTGCCTTTTAGTATATTGAAGTTCTCATTTACATAACTTATAAGCATTAATTTATCTGACTGGATTCTATTAATTTGGTAATTGCTGGTTGTGTGTGTGTGTGATCGCACTAACCACTTATTTCTCAATTTTCACTTTTTCTGCTGTTTCTGCTCGTCATTGTAATGTAACCACAGTTAATATGTCCACGGTTACTATTTCTTTAATGGTGTTAACAAAATCTAAGTTAATACTAGGAATATAAAATGCAAATTGGACACTGACTTGATTTGTGCACAATTCTCATCAACAAAATGGTCCTTTGAAAATTGTGGTGAAAGCACATTTTTTTAATGGCTCCAGAGAAAAATGTGTTGGAGACAGACAGGTGGGCATTTAAGCATCAGTAACAATAGCTTCTACATTTTATGGAGTACTGGCAGGTTGTAATAATATCTTTATACAACTACATACACTTTCACTGTAATGATGCTTTATCTTAATGGTTATGGGTAGGATCCTGTATCATACAGTTTTGCATGCTGAAAATTATATATGTAGATATGTAATTTTGCTTTAGTGACATTAAGGAAAAAAAGAGGTCTACATATATGTGTATCAGACACATAACTGGAGGGGTTTTGTTTAGTATTATTACTTGTAACAACAAAGATATACTCAACATAAGCACAGTATGCAAAGGTTAACAGCTAGCCTACCTTCTATTCTCCTTTGTGGGGTTTCTATAAGCAAGGGGGTAATACATGCTAACATTATTATAATACAAACACAACCTCTTGCATGAACAAGCATACCAATGTAGACATTACAATGCAAACACAGTAATGTTACTCTACATGTTAATTTTATTGTGGATTTTTGTGCAGTCTTACAATGCATTCAGACTATTGTCATTCTTGAGCTAACATTTTCATTACATTTTTTTCATTGCTTCTACATCAGTTCTCTTGACATAGCTCTGACACAAGCCGAACCCTCCAGTAGGAATAATACGATATAATGTTCTTTCTGCATCCCATTGCTTTGAACTTTGTTTATTGCAATACAAACTTGTGCTTGATGGCATGCTAACAGTGGTAGGTTAAAACCTATGAGAATAAGCACAGCAAGATGGCTGGAGCTGTCATCAGCTGTACCCTTATATCCAGCTAAAAAAAACTGCAAAAACACAAAAACAGATGTACACCTTCACCTCAGTGTAATGTATTACATATTATTTTCCATCATTAAAGGGTAGTTATGTACTTTTGCACAGCTATCTTTGACTATACCTGAAGAAAAAGGCAGTGTAGATTTCTTTCCCTCCCATAAGTTTCACTTATTACTTAAACATTATTTGGAACATTATTACAGCTAAAGTTACATTGTGGACTATTCTTAGGCTTATTCCAATTGTGTTACCAACTGGTAATTCATCAACGATACCAACTTTCTCCCACTAACATGGGGGAACGAGATTATTTCAGCTCAGTAGAAAAGAACAGAATTTTTGTAGCGCTAACAAATGAACGTTCTTTTGCAGTATGTGGGAATGCTGAAGCAAAAGGTGTGACTGATGATCAATATGGGAAAAAGCATGAGCCTACTAAATCATGATGGTTCTTCAGAAGCAGGGGAGAAAGAGTCTGGAGACAATGGAGCAGGTCACTGGAAAAGCACAACATTCTGTATACTAGTATGCTATAAGGCTTCCCACACAGCAGTAACAAATGCAGAGGTGTATGGTGGCATCGAGATAGAAAAGTTAGAATGTGTTGATCATTGTTATAAAAGGCTGGGGTCAGCTCTTCAGAGAAGGAGCTACAGAACATTGAGTGACAAAGCATGCACAGTTCTACAGAAATGCTGTTAAGATAGAAATGTTGGTATGTGTTGATCATTGTCATAAAAGGCTAGGGTCAGCTCTTTGAAGAAGGAGCTACATAACCTTGAGTGACAGCCTGCACAGCTCTACAGAAATGCCATTATCAAGGATCTACAAAATCTTGAAGAGATGAGGCAAACTGTTAGCAAATCATTGCTACACTGAGGCAAACTGTTTGTGAATCATTGCTACACTACATGTAAACAGATGATCAGATAATCCACATCATCTGACGTGTCCACATGCCCCTAACTCATATATAAGAAGGCAATAGCTGATTGTCAGACCCCAGAAAAACAAGGAAAAAATAAGCACATCTCTTTCACATGAAGCTGTCGTGTCTTTTGCATCCAGGAGGAAGAGGAAAGAAAAAGGGAAGACAAGCTTATGGTTGCCAAGCCAGAAAGCTGTGAGGGTGAAACTTGGAGTCCTGGAAGAGATACTTAGTGATCTGGGACCGCAGTTCGTATCAGAATGTGTGAAAGAGGTATCCAGGCCTCATATGCATGTAGACCGGAGAAGGGGTTTAAACACGTTTAGCGCTGGTCAGGTGACACATCACTTCCGTTTGAAGTGTTTGACGACGTTGAATTGTACAGGAAATTTCATTTCAGAAGAGAAAACATACTGGTGCTCACCGATGAAGTGGCATGCGAGATCGCTGTCACCAATCGGAAAGGTGCCTTAACACCTCTTTTACAAGTTCTTGTAGCTCTGAAATATTTTTCCACATCAAGCTTTCAAGATGTGTAATTGGTGTGAACCAGTCAACGGTTAGTCGCACTCGCACTGTGGCGAGAGTGACCGATGCTTGGTTCGGCGAGCACGCAATGAAATTTCATTGCCAGATCAAGGCGTTAGGATGTTACAAATAGACACATACACTGAACCTACGGAATTGTGATAGGATTTATTGATGTAGGCTAATTTGCTTTGAACTAACCCCATTCAATGTAATGATTAGCCTTCATGTAGTGACAAATTATAGTTAAAAAGTTATTTTGCTTTAGACCCATTTGGTCAATATATGTAAGACATAACTGAAACCAAAGCATGCTAGGTTATGCATCAATCAATCAATCAATCCTCCTCGTGCTAGTTGCACATAAGGCCTCAACCAGAGCCCGCCACTGATGTCGATCGGCTGAAACCCTGCTCCAGGCGACCCCATGTCCAGCCCTTTCCTTTCATCTCCCTTTCCACTGTTCTTCTCCAGGTTTCCTTTGGGCGGCCTCGTTTTCTTCGGCCGTCTGGAGTTCATTGTAGGGCGATTCTGGAGAGGTCTGCTGTCTGCTGGCGGAGCACATGTCCAATCCATCGCCAACGCCTTCGTTGAACCTGCGTGGTGATGGACTCGGTTTCAGTTCTTTGGTGGAGTTCTTCATTGGTGATGGTGTTTGGCCAAAAGATGTTAAGTATGCGCCTGAGGCATCTGTTTTGGAAGACGTCAAGCCTGTTACCGATGTTTTTGGTCATCTTCCATGTTTCTGATCCATAAAGGAGGGTGCTGATCAGATTCGACTTGAAGATTCTCAGCTTGGTCTTCTGGCTGATGTTTTTTGCCTTCCATGTGCTCCTGAGTGAGGCTTTTGCCAGTCAGGCTCGAATCTCCACCTCTGTATCCCCGGTTTTTGGACATCTTGGACCCAAGATAGGTAAAACTGTCAACTTCCTCAATCTCTTCTCCATTTAGTTTGATGTTTTCTTGGACTCTGGCGTTCACTCTCATACTGTTTGTTTTCTTTGCGCTGACCTTCAAGCCAAGGTTTCCATCTGTTTCTGAGAAGACATTTGTTTTCTCCTGCATGTCTTGGTGGCGGTGTGACAACAGGGCAATGTCATCGGCAAAGTCCAAGTCTTCCAGCATTGTTGTTGCTGTCATAGTCATGGTCCATTTGATCCCTCTCCTCTCTCTGTCAGTGGAATTTTTCATAATCCAGTCCATGGCCAGGATGAAAAGGAACGGCGACAGAATGCAGGCCTGCTTCACCCCAGTACTGACGTTGAAGGGGGCTGTGAGCTCCGTGTCACAGACCACCTGAGATTTGAAGTCGCTGTACAGCATTGCAACGACCTGGACAAGTTTCGCAGGGACTCCATAATGCCTCAGGATCTTCCATAAGGACTCACGGTGGATGCTGTCAAAAGCCTTTTCTAGGTCGATGAAGTTGATGTACAGCGGTGCGTTCCACTCATTGCTCTGCTCCAGAATCTGACACAGAGTGAAAATGAGTTCAGAGCAGGATCGCCCAGGGCGAAATCCTGCTTGCTGAGGCCGAAGGTCTTTCTCAACGGTTGCTGTCAGTCTTGACAAAACAATCTTGCTGAAGACCTTGCTGGTGATGGAAAGAAGTGTTATACCCCTCCAGTTATTACAGTCTCCAAGATCTCCTTTCTTGGGTAACTTGAAGATGAGCCCTGTCTTCCATGCATCGGGGATCTGTCCTGATTCCCAAACTTGCCTGAAGATTTCAGTCAACATGGGAGCTGTCACATTCACATCTGCTTTCAACATCTCTGCTGTTATTCCATCTGCCCCTGGTGCTTTGCCGCTTTTCATTGCCTTGATTGCTGCTGTCACTTCTTCCAGGCTTGGCGGGTCTGTGCAGATGTCAAGGTCTGTATCTGCTGGCTGGATGTCTGCAAGCTGAGGGGGGTCTGGTCTGTTTAGAACTGACTCAAAATGTTCCCTCCAGCGCTGTAGTTTTTCTGCCTCTCCCTGGACAACATTTCCGTTCATGTCTTTCACTGGGACCTCATTGTTTTTGAACCTGTTGTTTAGCTGTTTATTGATTTTATACAGTGTCTTCAGGTCATTTTTTCGTGCTGCTTCTTCTGCTTCATCTGCCAGTTTCTCTATGTAGTCCCTTTTGTCGGTTTTGATCATCCTCTTTACCTCTTTGTTTATTTCTGTATATCTTTGTCTGTGTTTTTCCTTCAGACGTTCAGATCTGGTGTTGTTGATTTTTCTGCTTGGTTGACTTTCTCTCTTCTATCCTTTTCCATGTCTCTTCTCTGATCCACTGTTCTTTCTTTTTTCGTTGGAAGCCCAGTATTTTCTCTCCTGTTTCCTGTAAGACTCGATTGAAGTCCTCTAAGTTCATCTCCTGTTGGTCCCCTAGTGCCTGGAACCTGTTCTTAACTTCCACTAAAAAGGCCCGTTTTGTGGCTGGGTCCTTCAGTCTGCCGGAGTCCACTCTCTGCTGACGTGCCTGTTTTCCTCGCGATCGACGTAGCTTCAGAGAAACTGCGGCTATCACAAGAGTGTGGTCACTGGCAACGTCTGCTCCTCTGTAGGCTCTGACATCTTGAAGTGAGCTCCTCCATCTTCGGTTGATGATTACATGGTCTATCTGGTTCTTTGTGATCCCGTCTGGTGATGTCCACGTTGCCTTGTGGATGTCTTTGTGTTGGAAGAGTGTGCCTCCAATCAGTAGATTGTTTTCTTCACAAAAGTCTGCCAGTCTCTCTCCGTTGTCATTGATGGTTCCAATTCCATGCTTGCCCATGATATGCTCCCTGCAGGTATTGTCACTTCCCACCTTGGCATTGAGGTCCCCGTGGGGAGGAACATATCATGGGCTCGGACGCTCTCCGTGGGTGCCTGGAGCTGATCGTAAAAAGCATCCTTGTCTTCTGCCTCGGAGTCTTCTGTTGGTGCATAGCAACCTAGCACTGTCAGATTGGTGTACTTTGAATGGAATCTTGCTCTCAGAAGCCTGGGTCCATAAGGCTTCCATTCCACCAGTGTCTTTTCAGTTTTCTTATTTAGGAGTAGTGCTACTCCTTCAGAGTGTTGGTTGTCTGATCTTCCTGAGAACAAGATAGTATGCCCTGATGCTAGTCTCCTTTTCCCCGTGCCGGTCCATCTGACCTCGCTGACTCCCAGGATGTCCAAGTTGTACATGTCAAACTCCTTGACTAGTTGGGGCAACCTGCCAGTCTGATACAAGGTCTGGACGTTCCAGCACCCCACCCTCAACTTTTGCTTTGGCTTAAGTAAATCCACCATCGGGGCGCCAGCTCCCTCTCGGGTTTGACTGTCGTCCGTCATAAGTCCAGTTACCTGGTGTGTTTCATTACCTTCGCCATCCGTAATCAGTACTTTGGTTTTGGTTTCTGTAACAGGCATTTTTTTACATGGTTGGGTTGTTAGCCCTACCACAACCTATTTTACCTCTAGGTGAGGTGTCCACCTTAGTCGCCTCTTACGACATGCCTGGCTGGACAGCAGGGACCCTATTCTTACAATGCTCGCTAAGCAAGAATACCCCGGGGTCCCACGGTGCACATTCATAACATAAACATCACAAATATCTGATCACTTTTGTGCGTCTTTAAAAGATAAGCAAAATGTCATCAATTGTTTCTTTTGTATTAAACTTTTGGATTTTATGCATTAAAAACAGCAAACACAGACGTCAGTAGCAAGACCTCTTAACACGAAATACAATTCTTTAAAAAGAAGCAAACACCTTTTGCCCAAGTATCAAGAATCCTTGCGGGGAGAAGCTCTCTCTCAGCCTTCGCATACTTTCTTGCCAAGGCCATCTTTGTCAACTCACAAATTTCCTTCATGCGCCTCACAGCAGTGAGGCGTGCCTCAAATGCACAGAAACACATTTTTTTGAAAAACAATCATTTCGTAACTTAAGTTAGTCAAGTTAGTTGATGCTAAGTTAAAGTTGAGTCTTAAGCTTGCTTTTGGTATTTGATCATGGACGATAGATGCGCAGAAACGTGGCTGATGAGGTGGTGTGAAAAGCAAGATCTGCTACTCCAAAGGCAGTGTCAATAAAGAGTAGATGGACACAAAAAGAAGTGTCCCTAGAGATGATAGTGCTGCCACTCACTAGTGATGTGTAAGAAAGGACATGATCTGTATGTTTACTAGGGTAAGCTTCTTGTACATATGGTCATCTCTACCTTGTAACCCAGTTTCAGTGTTGAAGAAAATGTTAATGCCATACTCAAGGGTACAGTCAGGAAGTACATCAGCCTTGCCAGACCAGAAAAGGACAATATCGAAATCTCCTGGTAGATTGCCACCCAAGAATGGAAGCAAGCCTAATTGCTAAGATCAAGCTTCTTCAATCGCCATTCCAAATCACCTCTATGATGGTTGGTTGGTTGTGTTTAATCCCATGCCAGCTACTAGGGCTATATCACAGCAAGAAAAGTAATTTTGCTTTAAGATGTCCCTAATTGATATAACCATAACATCTTAAAAAAAAAAAAAGAGCAGGAAAAACATAAAAGAGTGAGTGACATGTAAAAATGAGTGTTGTGGCCCAAAAAGCCACCAACAAATCAATAAACCCCAAACTATCAAAACTATCCCCCCCACACACACACACACACACTTGCACATATAAAAAAAACCTCCTACATCATGAAACATACTGCATCCACATCCATACACATGTACACGTGTCCATCATTTCAGTTTCTAGCTGTTTTACTTGCCTCTCTTAGCATGTCATCTTTTTTTCTGACCCATAAAGTGAGAGATAAATTCAGCTCTGTTTATTTGGACTGTTATATATGTCAGTAAGTAAGTTTTATTTAAATAAAATAATGTACGCTGTTTAAGTGTTGACATCCTTCTAAGCTGTGTCCATGTTAGGGCCATGTTATGCATAGTAACCATAATCATTTTTTTAATTCACACCATATATGACAGGATGTTATCTTCATTGAAGTGTATTTCAATTTAGAAACAAAAATACAAGATCCATAGTTGTTATCCTTAACTTGACTTCCACAGGTGGGACTTATGCCTTCAACTGCAATAAAGATGCAAGGAATAAATTTTATTCATTTTATGTTTAGTTTAGTCCTTGCTACTCCTTCTAGCAAGCATTTTGTGTAAATAAAGTCTTTTCATGAAGGTAACTTTTGTGTATGTGTTTTAATATAATTATTAATGATAAAATTACACTTTTAAAGGCTTACCATTTTTACACTTATCAAGAAGGTATTGTCACCAATAATCCCCAGGATCAAATCTTTGTATGGTGCAGGTGGTAGTGGTGGTCCTCCAACGGTTTTCTTGTTATCTCGCTGCTTGTTCAAAACAGCACCTTTTAGTGATTAAGAATGATAACGCTCATTAGAAAAGAATAATTCAGTCCAAATACATAAAAATAATAACTGAACTTATAAAGTACATTATCTATGTGGAGGGTGTGTGCTCAATGTATTACATGCAAAAAATTACAGTAACTTAGGAAGATACTCAGCGTTGAAAAGGGGGGGGGACTCCATGCTGACAGTGACATGTTCACATATGTCTTCTCAGAATCTTTTTTAGGGTGTGGCTACCTCCTGGGTTTGTACGCCACTGGCTTACAAAAAAAAAACAACAACAACAACAGTCAAGTGCATGTGTACAGAAAACATGTCAGACACTGATGACACCATGGCAAATATAAAGTGCATGAATGAAGATTAAGGAGTGAAGGGCGTAGCATGTTAAATTATACAAAGTATTTGTTAAAAAATAAGTATAATCTCATAAAAATCAAATGCCTACAGATACTATACACTGATTAACAACACAAAATGCCGAGCCTGTCTCTCTATGCTAGGAACAGTTTAAACAATTGCCCATCTCAGTTTTAAGATCATTTGTGTCAAGCAGAGGAATTTTGATTCTTTTGGCAATTGTCAGAAATTAGGAATTATATGTCAAAGACATATTTTGTTTGTTCAAAGCACCCTGTTCAGTGAATATACCAGTTTTCAACATGTACTATAAGGCTGCACTCTGCAAATGCTGGTACACCCCTCACTTGCTTTCAGTTATTTAGCTGTTTTGTCTCAAATAATAATGCATATCTGGGTTATCAGCACTGATGTAATGAATCTAACACAAACTTCAACTAAGCACAGGATTTATATCTTGTCAGAGAGGGAGAGAGGTAAGGGGGAGGGGCCTCATAGCAACAGGGAATGATACCTTCTACAGAGGTAATTCTAGGCTGCGGCCTTGCGGGATTCCCGCAAAATTTCGCTGAGGGGCGCATAGTCTGAAAGTCAGCGCGACCATGCGCCCGCAAAAATACCTTGGCTGGCGCGCTTTTGAACATGCGATGCGGCACTTCAAAGCCCACAGCGAAAACGTTTGGACGGGAGAGATCAAAGGGTATTGGAAGCAAGCGAGTTGAAAACGAAGTGAACGCGACTGTCAACTCTGACTTTTCGTTCATGACAAGAACAGCAGAAGATGCCCTGGAAAGTAGAAATCGACAAGGACAGGAAGAAACAGAAACTCATCAGAGTGTGCCGCATACATTGTTGGAACTGAAAATGTAGACAACGAAATAGACAAATTGAGACAGAGACTTCACGTAAAAAACCACGCATCCAGAGAACCTGTCAGTGCGAATGGCTGAAGAAATGGCCTTGGCTAATGAACGAGGAGGAAGGCATGAGATGTATAATTGTGACTAAAACAATAAGAATAACGCGTGTACAACCGCGGGTGTGTTAAGTACCGAACAAGGACGCTGCAGAGACATTCAGACTTACGACCACAGGCACTCTTTGGAGGCTGAAATTCTTCATAAAGATTTCAATTTTCAAACTATTTTCAATTCTAATTTATTTCTGTCCTCATGACCTTTTCGGAATTTATACCGGTGGTATTATATAACACTTAAAAACAATGTGTTGGGAGCTTGATACAACATCACAGGACACAGAAGCTGTCAGGGTTGCTTTTGCGACAATCTGTGCAAGAACATTAATGACAGGTTCCCAAAAGATGCAGGTGATGTTGCCTCTGCATTTTTGAGTTCTTTCCATGCGCCCCATCTTTTTCCTGTCTGCAAAAGACAGAATACCCTATGGAGACAAAGAATTAAATATCTTAACAAATTTCTTTGGAAAACCAGCACAAGTGGGCAGCAAATTCAGTCAAATCTTGCTTGACAAAGCATGTTTACAGGAATGGATTGTGGTCAAAGAAACTGTAACGCAGAATGCATATCGGAGAGATTCCACAAGCTGTTTAAACTGTTATTTGATTTTTACAGGGATTCATTTTCCAATTTGCTGGTTCTTGGAAAACTGTGCCTTCTTATGCTATACTACAATGCAGGCTATGAGAGGGGGCTTCAGCCATCAAAACCTAATAAAGTCTTCTCGTAGAAGTTTCCTCAAGGAGAAACATTTAAACCCCTGCATTAATGAGACATATAAAAAGTGTCTAAACATTAGCTCATAGCCCAATGAGATGGACACAAAGACTAATTGGTTTGCGAATTTAGGATGCTATGATCACACTAATGATGAAAGATAATTTATCGATATAGAAGAAAAAGATATCTATGTGATCAATCTTCAATTTCTTGTGATTAATAAAGTATTTTGTTGTATACCAAATATTTATCAGAAAAAGCAGTGAAAATGTGTTTGTTTCAAGGGACCCCTTGTTTCATTTGAAGGGCCCCTTTTTTCCATTGAGAGGGCCCCAGGGCCCCTCTTTTTGAAATCCTAGAATTACCTCTGCCTTCTAGAAATTTCAGGGTACCCATACGAAAACGAAATAAATGGTAAGAAAAAAATACTTATTAACACAAAACGGAGAAAGCTTTAGAAAGAAATGAAAAAATGCCATATACATGGATCAGAAAAAAACACGCACACATGAAGAGAAAAACACACTACGGCGTAAAACTAACGAAAGCAGAAACAAATTCTTTCTAATGAGGCCTTCTAGTAGGGTGTATGATAAAGCAGGGGACAATTGGTACCGTCTTTTCTCCCTTTGCTTCCCTCTTGCACTCTGCGCTATCCTCATCGCAGGTAGACCCTCTGCCAGTATGCACTACTAATCAATGCACAGTTAATATCAAGAGAAAACCTAGTCAAAAAGGGCACCAAAGAACGAAAACAAGTCTGTTGAGAAGGCATGAGATTAAAATTTTTAACAGTGGACGTGATTTAAACTAAGTCTGTCCTTAATTAGGATCTCTTACGATGGAGCTATTTATGACCTGGTGAGCAAAGCTGTCTTAAAGCTATTGTATACAAATAAGAGAAAGTGTATAATACGTGCGTGACGAATTTCAGAGACAAAATTCCCTAACTGACAATTATAAAGAAACATTTCCATCCCAATTGCTTTGCAACAGACAAACTGGTATGCTTGCACACAATCTCGCCGAATCAGAGCGCGCTCTAGACCTGATGGTGCAGAAAATCGCACACTTGCTCAAACGGCTCAGTGATGGGTCTGTCTGTCTGTCTGTCGCTTGTCAAATGGCGGCACCGGCCCAAGGACTATATGGTCTGCCCGTCCTCCGCTGCTTGCTGCCTGAGTTCACAACAGTTATCTGGCAGAGGTTCGCACCAATAGTACAACAGTTAGAAATCGGCAGTCTGTAACATTCTAACACAGACAAAGTAAAAAGATGATAAATAACTCGGCTGACATGTCTGATGTAGTCGTTAGAGAGCATCGGGGCGGGCTGCCTTCAAAGGAAAGGGCTGGTTTTAAAGTTTAATTGTGACCGAATTCAAATATTTTCACTTTACATAATAAACTTGGTAAGTGAATGTCCATATGTACTCATTTGTTGTCAATTCCATTATCACTAGGTTTTGTTGGGTGGTCACCTGAGCTTGTTGTTTGGTATTTCACCAGCCCGCCGCATGGTATAGAATTTTGAGACCGGCCCATAAAAAGAAAACGTTGCCCACCCCTTCTCTAGAGCCAGATAGAAACATCCTTGGAAAAATCGACGCTAAGCGTCATCTGCTACCTGCTCAGTTCCTAATTCGCGAGGGAAGCCCAGCAAGAAAGATGTCACGCAACTGTAGTTGTGCGAAAGACCATGCTAATGTCGTGCACGAGTTTAGTGACACAAATATAGGGTTTGTTTCTTTGCTTGATGTAAACAAAACCCAGAACTTTTGCTTATTCTGTTAACTTCGTAAATAAAGATGTCATTTGACTCTGACTCTCTCTCTCTCTCTCTGCTTCTCTACGTTTTTTTGTACTTTGTGAAGAACCACAACTCAAGTATTGGGCCGGGATTGGGGATAAAAGGATATTTTTGCCCATCTCCCTAGAATCTTCTTGACGGGGCCGCCTCCAACCCCATCCCCTCCTAGCACCCCTGGTTCTTACGCCAGTGTTGTCAGCTTAATACTTGGCACAAAGAGACAATATTTACTCTTACACGTAGTTTCTTCTTTCACCTGCCAGGGACTCTTTGGTCGAGACGCAGAGACGTATGTCAGACATTATTTAAACGTAACAACTCTACTGGACACCCAGGCAGTCCACATTTACACCATGGGCACAGGCAAGCCAGAGTTGTGTGCAGATTCTCTTTGGGTAAGATCTCAATTTTTAGTATTTTTTTAATTTTCTCATGACAGAACAGTTGTTTGCTTGTCATTCCCGATCAATGATGCGGTCGGTTTTAAGCAAAATAATAGTGAATACGAGATTTTGTATTTCCATTTCATTCTTACATCGCTCTGTTCTGTTTCAAAATACCAGATATGAAAATTAGTTGCATTTCTTATGGCTTCAAATACATGCAAAGCAGTCTTTTTTTAAAATTAAATTATGTAGATGTTGGTGACAGTATAGAACACAGTTAAACGTAATCGAAAAATTCCTAAGTAATTTTAGATATCTATATGCTTGTACGCGTTTGTGTGTGTGTGTGTGTGTGTGTGTGTGTGTGTGTGTGTGTGTGTGTGTGTGTGTGTGTGTGTGTATATATGAGATAGAGAGAAAGAAAGACAGAACACGCGAATGCTAGGGATTGAGAGGAGGCGTGCAGAAGTTTTGTGAAACATATACTAGGATTAGTTTCTTTGCTTGACTGACTGAGCTCTATGCCACAGATGTTTCTTTAACACGGGGAAGGAATAGAAGGTTGCCAACTGTTAGCTGTGCGTCAAGCGTTGAGTTATTGTGTTATAAGTGTTTAAGTCCCAGCAATATTACAATTAAACGTGTAAGGAAACCTGGGGAAGAACAGTGGAAAGGGAGATGAAAGGAAAGGGCTGGACATGGGGTCTCCTGGAGCGGGTTTCAGCCGATCGACATCAGTGGCGGACTCTGGTTGAGGCCTTATGTGCAAATAGCACGAAGAGGATTGATTGATATTTGAGCGTCCACCACCAATTGATGCAACTCACCGTCTAGTGGTGTGGTGGCTTGTGGGCCTCGTCGATCCACAGAGCTATGTCGACAGGAGTCTTGTGCTCCTGGCAGGTCCAACCAAGCCGAACATGTCTGTCAGGGTAGAGACCAGAGTAAAAAGTTGCACTCTGGCCCTTCAGGTTTGGGGTTTTGCTTTGGGCTAAAAACCCATTCATGTAAAACACAAGCTGTTGCAGAAACCGCAACAGTATCACAACAGGGGCCTGGTCGGGAAGATTTCTCTTTAGAAGAGCTTATGACGCAGGCTGGTGAAAGCCCTAGGGAAGCCAGCTTGCCGACTCATCTTCTGACGACCAAGTTAAGAACCAGGATAGGGAACTGAAACATCAGAACCCTCTCTGAAAGTGACAAATCAGCTCAAGTGGCAAGTGAAATGAGAAAATACAACATCACGGTCCTCGGGTTATGTAAAACCAGATGGAATTGAAGTGGCCAGACCAGACTTACATTAGGAGAAACCATTATTTACTCTGGCCACAAAGACCTGGACCACGACCATACCCAGGGAGTAGCACTGCTGATGTCAACAGAGGCAACAAAGGCGCTGATGGCCTGGGAACCATTCTCACCACAGCTCATGTCAGCAAGATTCAATTCAAAAGGAAGGAAGATTACCATCGTCCAATGCTATGCACCAACAAATGCTGCAGATGAAGAGGAAAAAGAAGAATTCTATAGCTCATTGCAGTCTCTGATTGACCGCACACCAAGAAGAGATATGAAGATCATTATGGGAGACCTAAATGCCAAAGTGAGAGATGACAACACCAACAGGGAGCTCATCATGGGAAGACATGGCGTCGGCACCTGCAATGAAAACGGGGAGCTCTTCACAGACTTCTGCACTTTCAATGATCCCGTCATTGGTGCCACTGTATTCCCACACAAAAATATACAGAAAACAACGCGGACTTCCCCAGATGGCCAGACGGAAAACCAGATAGACAATATAACGGTTGCTCGAAAGTGGAGAAGGAGTCTCCAAGATGTCAGAGTGAGAAGAGGAGCAGATGTTGCTACAGACCACCACCAGCTCCTAATAGCAGTCTTCAAGATCAAGCTGAAATCCTTCATCGATACAGCAGGCAGACCACACCACAAGCATAACACTCAGTACCTCAAGAACAAGGAGACAAGGGAAATTAAGAATAAGAATAAGTATGAGGCCCTTTCAGGACTGACAGAAGAATCAGTGGAAGAACACTGGTCAACACTCAAGAGCATTTGGAAGACAACCTGTACAGATGTTCTAGGGAAGCGGGGCAGAAACGTGAATGGATGACTCCAGAGACTTGGGCAAAGATTTAATCAAGAAAGGGAATGAAACAAGCTCAGCCAGTGCCAAAACCAGCAAGAGAAAGAAGGTCTCAGAGCAAAATAGTGGGAAGCCAAGTGAAGAGGTCGGTAAGGTAGAACACGGGAGAACTGGAGACGGTAGATCCAAATCAAAGAAACGAAGTACAAATGTGGCAATTACACAAACATTCCACAGCGAAACGCATTTGTTTCTAAACTTAAAACATTCATGTTGTAAAGTAAAATGATATATTGGTAAAAACCGTAGCACACAAATAGATTGTGTACGATCTGCACAAGTTATTACTTACCTTCGCTTCACAGTCGAAAATGGTTCGATGGGCATTTCCCACTGCATTCACTGCGCAAACAACGTCGGCTCACGCGAGTCAGGCCTTCTTTTTATTCCGATGTGTTATCCCTGTCTTAAAATTTGCAAGGAAAATGTCCTTGCTGAAGAACTCATCCAGTCGCGCCACCTCTTCGGCTTTTGAAAAATTTCTTTTCTCAGTTTCTTAACTTTGTCCGCCATTTTCGTTGTTAGAACGCGCGCGTGACGGAAGTCACGAATATTTAGTGTTGAACGTGTTTAACTAAAACGCTTGTAAAAAAATTTTTATTAGCGTGTTGTGAACCCTACTTAAGGCTGTTTTATAAAACGCTTTCAACTAAATATATTTCAGCCCTGAAAGTTTTTTAATTTAGAAACGTGCCATGCAACTCAGCTCAGTACTCTTACACCACTGTCACAGAGAGCGGTTTTCAGTGGAACTACTTTATTAAGGCAGGGGGGAGACGGGAGGGTCAGACAACGGCATGACTGGTGAGAATTGTCGGGTCTGTGATGCATGACATAAAATACGTTAAATCAGTTGAAAGAAGCATTTGTTCCGATTGATTGATTGATTGATTGCTTGATTGCTTGATTGATTGATTGATTGATTATTGTATTAAAGAAGGGGAGATCTCAAAACAGTGATGAAACAATGTTACAGTAAAAAAATAAGACACTTCAATGAATGAGCAGGAAGGTAAAAGCATAGTCATGAATTATATGAACTAAGTATTCGAATCGATCTATACCAATAACTTTCTTTGTTAGTGTTTATAGTATACTAAGTTTATATAAGTTTGAAATAGTGATAAATGTTAGCAAAGCTCTAGCTTGTCGACAGATTGAACAATAAACCTCTGTCTCTTTTTGCCAGGCACCAGCAGACAAGCGTCAGGCAGTCTGGCAAAATTGCATGACAATAGTGCAGCGTGGGCCGTGAACACGTCGACACAACAGGTGGAGTCAATTACATGCTGTAATGGAGAGTAAAGTGGAAAAAAAACTGGAGCACTTGGACAAAACATCAGACGGCCAGCCCTGCGAACAGATGTTGCATTGTGCAAAAGAGCAACCAAATGGCAGTCATGCATGACTGAGTGAGTTGAGAGGAGCAGCAGTGTTGCGTCACACATAGGAGTAGTTTGTCACGTGCTATGTCCAGGTGGTAGCCGAAGGTGTTTCTTGAAGAGCAGCTGAGATTTTAGAATTGTTCATTGTTTAATTTTGCGTCCAACGTTGATTTACTGCCTTGACAGTGTCTACGTTCCAGCAATATAACAGACATCTGGACAGCCTTCAGGTGTAAGTCGTATGTGTTTGTGGAAAACATCTCGAAGGGGACAAAATAGCGTTTGTCACCCATGTTGTGATCATCTGTCATGGCGTTTTATACTTTTCGTATTTAGTTTTGCCAGCTGCTGTATCCAACAAGTGTCATTAAGGTCTTTTAGACTTATTCCATTTACTTTAAAATATATAAGCCAAGGACTACAAGATTTAAAATTTTGAAGATAGTTTATGAATCACGAATGATATTAAAGCTTAAAATAACCGCATTTAACACAACCATCGATTTCACTGTTCATCAATTTCCTATACCGCATTTGAAAGTTCACAGTTATTGTTCGTTCTAGATTATCAAGTTTCGTGGTTCATACCCTTTCTGTCTGTTTCTTAAATGGTAAACTAAATTATAAAAACAAAAATTAAAATAAAACATATTCTAATAGTTTACTAAAATGTACTGTATAACTCCTGTTCCATCTTTGCATCGATCATTTAATTATCTTTTCGAGTTCGACAACACACAGCTCCCATTAGTTTATCTCATCGTAAGATTTATTTTATGTTATTTCTTAAAAAAATCATTGTACAAAAGGACGAGTTTTTATTCTACAGGCAACATCTTCTGTCCTCTGTCAGCGTCTCTCTACTCTAGACGTGGAGGTGTATGTGAGACGTTATTCATCGTAACAGGTGTACCGGGTAGTCAGGCAGTCCACCATGGGTACAGGCATGCCGGAGTTCTGTCAAGATCCTCTATGGGTAAGTACTAAATATTTTGGTACGTTTTAGTCTTTATGCATGACAAAAAACTCGTTGGTTGCTTCCGATTCACAATCGATAATGTGGTTAGTATTAAAAAGGAATAATGCAATAAAGTGTATTACCGCTCTCCAGTTTCCACTTGAAGCCAAATCGTAGCTGCTTAAAACGATGATCCATTCTGTGAGTGCTTTTCTGAATATCTAAAGTTCCTTCTGACTGATTTAGTGGTTTCTTGTTTATTTCGCTAATTGTTGTGGCATCTGTAGTCTAAACAATACAAGAACACTATCAAAGCCAAACTGCAATGGACGATCTAAAACTCTTCTAGTGCAAACTGTAGTCTTTGTTAGTCTACAAGCTAGTCGTGCAAACTGTGCAAGATGCTCAGCCAACAGCTGAATTGTGCAATGTTTCAAAGCTCAGCCACTAGTCAGCGAAGTATCAATGTTGCAGAATTCCAGTTTGTACAATCTCAACGGATGGCCACGTCTGACAGACTGTTTCCTCAACACGGTGCTGGTGTGGGTGCCATGTTCTTTCTTGTGGTGCCCTCTGCCCTTCTACTTGGTGGTACTCGAAAGGAAAGGAGAAGTCGCTTCACTACACATTACCTGTTTAAACTCGGGCAAGACGGTAGGCTTTCCATCATCAGTGTGTGTGGCTGTTTGTATGTGCACTGCTGGGTAGTCTTCACAAAATCCTGTCACTTGTATAGACGTTTCTGATAGGTGCACACAGTTTTCTATACATACAAAAACAGGAATGCGTCTGTCACTGAGATCTTTAAAAGTCCGTTTCTAAGGTAGTGAATAGATTACTCTTTCATTACTTTAACTGTTCCTTCAGTATGAATATCTTTCTAGTCGTCCTGCTTGCTATTAAAGACTGCCTAAATGGGAATAGACCACTTTCGAGAGATACACGCCCGTTTCCTTTGCCTTGGGTTTTCCACTCAGAAGGTTCAACAGCTGCATTAATATTATTTTATTGTTCCGAGCGGCGCTTTTTTATATTTTACAATGAATTAATAAATTGCCAAATAATCATTGATAACACTCACATCAACACGAGAGCTAGTGGTATTGCAGATAATGCATTTAAGTTGATATAATGCCGACAGTGTTTCAGCTTGATACTGAGCATGGTGGCGCTGGTGTCGTTGATACAAGACTTCAAACTGTTGACGGACAGCGGCAGTGACGTGCTACCGGTGGTCGTCTACCTGGCCAGCGCCCTGCGGCTGGTGACGTATGTGAGTTGCTGTTGCTGCACGCGCTGTGGGAAAAACAAAAACACGTGACTAATGTTGTACTATGATGACGTCACACTACAGGTGCACTCGTGGTGACCTGCCGGTTCATGCACACTCTTCCAGCCTCAATCACACATACACATCATTGGCTGTAGTATCTATAGCTGTGTACATCCTGACATCACGTATAAGAATCATTTCTTTAGTTTCAGCTGTACACAACCTTGCATTTGTTAAAAATAAGCAGGTACGATAATGTAGATGTTTAAAATCTTTTACCACGTATAAACAGCATTTTGATTACTTAGCAAGTTTATCTTTATGTTTCCTATCATTACACACACAAATCACCAGTTGTACTAGTAAATGTTTATTTACCACACAAGATACAAAACATGCATGTCATTACATTCATTAAAAACCCTTCTCTCGCAAAACATATTTATTCAGTATGCAGGAGAAATAAGAGGAGAGGTACAGATAAGAAATATCAAAAGTAGAGAAAGAAAGAGAGAGTAAAGAGGAGATAGAACAAGTGAGTCTATCCTAGCTTCTATTCCTTGTGCTCATGTTAATAGTTCGGTGTATGGCTTCCACCAGGGGCGGCTCTAGGCTTTTGGCGGCCCTGGGCAGAAAAAGAATCGGTCGTCACTTGGCCTGCAAATGTCAATGTAGTATCTCATGCACGGTGGACGGTTACTTTATTAAAACTAGATAAAACATTTATTTGTTAGACGACTCGCCGACTTGCATTAGCTTCGCTTCTATATGTGCGTATCCATAACTTTCACACCACGTGGCGGCCCATGATATTCTCATTACGGCAGAATGTACAATACTACTTACAGTTCACTCCTCCGACTCAAACAACATTAGTAAATAGCGTACTAATTAACAACGTACTCTAATTAACAAGAACCACAATGCTTTTCGGCCACATTGCCATCAGCTGTGTCGTTATTTTTTCCTCCTCTTTTATATTCAATATTTATTGGCTTGGCGGCCCGGTACAGGCGCACTGTTTGCACATACCTAAGGCCGCCCCAGTTTCCACAATAACTCACATCGGTCTAAATTACTACTTATCTATGATGCTATGATACTTTTTAAGTTATGTCTATCCCTCACAATCTTAAAAAATGTGCAGATGGTACATTGTTTATCCATTTGCATACATGAATATAATGTTTTGCTAGCAAGATCATTGTCTAACACTTTGTCAGTACACGTGTCTTTTTATGTACTGTTTTGGTTTCCCTTATTTGGAATACAGAAATGATGCATTTTCTTTGAGTTACTGAAAACAGCCTTTTTGATAGCCCTGGTTAAGTGAATGTTCCAGAAAGACAGACACCAATATTATTATCCTTCTAGTAAATTAGTTTCTTCTTTACTTTTTTTTTACTGCATTTTGAACTAAAGTATTTAGCTCTACTTCCATTACATCCTGCTGGCAGTATAACATTTAAAAGAAAGCCTTTGTTTTATTTACCATTTCATTGTCCTCATAAACAGTCTGTCTACTATCTAAGTTACAAAAATATTTCCACAATTTCCCTCCTTGGTGTATCTACTACACCATTGAGCAAACCATCATCCCTCTTAATTTTCCTCCTCGTATCTCTTTAAGTATGAGTTTTTTTTCCTCTAATAGCTGCACAGTAGTTTTATTAAAAAATCTTGTTTAATTTCAGTTCTTTAATTTCCTTAAGTAATTGATGTTTTTTTCTTCTTTAACTTTAAAGGAGGAGTATACAATTGTTTTACCTCTAATTTCCATTAGGAATGGTTCAAGGAAAAGCTGGTCATTAATTAAAAATTCAATATTCTCATCAGCAATATCATTAATTTTATTCACACTACATACTAGCACTGCAGTTTTTTTTAACATCAATAATCAGCTGTCTGACAGTATCAATATAAAAATTATCCTTCAGCTTCCAGTATTGCTTAGGTCTGTTTTTGAGACCTACTATTAAAGTCATAAATTAACTATTGAGTGATCAGATTGGTAGCCTGGTAGAGTCTTTACATCCTTAACTTCAGGCATCAGCGCTTCATAAAAAATAAGCTAGGCAGCTTTGTTGAATTGAATTAAATTTCCTCCAGGGGAAGATTTTCTTGTGTGGAAAGATCTCGTGCCATGTATCCACCCAACCCAACAGTGATATCTCTCCGCCTTACCGGCTTGAGGGGACTAGCTCTCCAAATTTCTAAGGATTTTGTTACTTTTCTAAGTTCATTTTGATTTTGGAGTTTATTGTTTGACCTGCCGTGATTCTAGTGATGTGTTGGACTGTGTTTCTCGATTGTGACACTTTGTTTCACTTCTACGGCTTTAGCTGATCCTAATTCTAACAGTCCTTCAGATGCCATTTCATCTCAGTCTAGTTTCTGTTATGTGCACGCCGACACCGAGGTGAAACATGTGCAACGTGGATAAACTTTTTGATGATTCGAGGCAGCAACACTGCCTGCAGCTTATTTGACCTGTGGAGGTTTATCCTCAGTGTTCTTGACATGTTCTTTCTACTGACTTATCCGATGACGAAAAAAAAAAAATTGCAGGCCTAAACTCTGAATCTTCGACGGTGAAATGTGTTGCCAGGTCGCATAGATAAATCTGGTCCTCCATTTTTTTCTGACTCCAAGATTTCTTTATTCCATAATTTATTCATTTATTTTAGTTTTACAGACTTGTTGGATAACAGAATACTGTATTCGTTCAGCTGTTAATCACATAGCACTACATTCCCCTCCCCAGTTCCACGCTTTTCTTTCCTGACGTCTTGCTTGATTTCTTCAATTTCTCCCTATCATGATTACTATTGTTGTTACAGTTAATATCATTTGTAAAGCGCCATGAGCATGTGCTGGGATATGGCGCTATATAAATAATCGTTATTATTATTATTCATTGTTTTCTCTATCCTGTTACGACTTTATGGGCGGTTAACATAATTCATAATTTCTGACATGTAGATGAGGGTTTACAATCATATTTCAGTCTCCCCCAACAATTACCTGCAGATTTCCCACGTTTTTAATAAGCTGAAAGACTTTAGAGAAAAACAATGGCTTATCTCAATCAGTCAGTCAGTCAGTCAGCCAGTCAGTCAGTCATTCAGTCAGTCAGTCAGTCAGTCAGTCAGTCAGTCAGTCAGTCATCCCATGCCTGGCACCTGACGTTGGGGGGAGCACAGGGATAGACGCAGCAGCTGACAGGGCCGCCACTCTTGCCTATTTTGGGCGATAGTCAGCAGGTCCTTACAGGACGACCAGTCCAGTCTTTGATGTTCGTAAGTCAGTTCTTTCTCTGGCCACCTCGGCGTCCGCCACCTTCCAAGGTGCCTTGAAGGATAGTCTTCGACAAGGTGTCGTGCCGGGTTACATGACCAAAGAAGACCAGCTTACGTCGCTTGACTGTTGATAGTAGAGGTTCCTGGTGTCCTACGAGTGTGGCCATCTTGTTTCTTACAAAGTCGTTGGTTCTAGTAATATGTAGCCACGTACAGGATCTCTACAAACTTTATGATAAGAAGGATGGCTACACCCTTTCTATTTGTATTATGACTAGCTAAGAAACAGTCACATCCCCAGCATGATCTTACAAAGTTCTCAGAATTGGTTATCAAATGTGTCTCTTGCGAAAAGTATATATGAAACTTCTATATTCGTAAATAGTCAAAAACATCTTTGCGTTTCATATGGTTCAAGTCTATGCAATTAAATGAGCAAATATCAAAGGATTTCTCTGGATCTATTAAAGATATACATAAATAAAATATACATCAGTACAGTAGCCATCATAACACCTTCACATATACAATAACACAATGTTGTAAACTACTGAGACAATTTAACAACTACATGAGCAGCTAATAGAGTGGAATGGGGATTGAGCTTATAACCAAACCAATTTTGCTCTAAGTTAATCCAAGAAGGGGAAATTACTGGTGAAGAAAAAGTTAAAAAAGAAAAATAAATACTAGAGGGACCCAAAACGTTGTGATAACCTTTATAAAGTCACTGGATCCTTTCAATGTGCAAAGTTCTTTACTATCATGATGTAACAAAAGAACAGTTATTAGATTACATAAAATGTACATGAGTAGAGCTGGGATCGTCAGTGCTAGAAAAGGAATTGGAAAAGGAAATAATCATTAGAGGCAAGAACTGAAACAGGTAACCTACAAACACACAGCAACACACACAGATGTCTTCACTTACTCTCACAGACAAACCATTCTGTTTGGTTTCGCCACTCTCTTGCATTAATCGTGTCTATCTAAATATGGATGTTGATTATAAATAATCCATAGTGAAGCGAAGCCTTCTGAAGTCACTACACATCTTTATTACTTCCATGTCAATTGTTGGAAAGGTCCCGTCACTCTCAGTCACTCGCTTGTGGAGGGGGGTTGTATGAATGGTGCATATACCTCATTTAAGGAAAACGGTTTAGTTTTGTAAAGGTAACAGTACTCATACACACAGTTAAATCGCTGAAATCTGCATTCATCATCTTCCTTTATATCACATTGTGCGACCCACTCACCATCACTCATGTCACTTTGACTTCACACTCTGCCCTTTGAACCACTTGCACTTTCTTATACTTTAAATAGTCCTGTCTCTGATATCCGATAGATTTTTAGATCAAGCCATGTCTATGGTGTTGCTTCTATTCTGTGCAGCTCTTGGGTGGTGTGTCGCTTATGTCGGATGAAGCCATGATCTGTTTGATTAGTCCTGAACGAGTTTTGACAAAAATGTTCCCTGTTTTGGTCCAGCACTGTTCTACTGTTCCTGTGTGTTGGGCCTGTTGAAACAAGATGTAATTATCCTTGGTAAGGTCCTCCACGATGACCACGGATCATGAACTCTGTCCTGGCTTTCCTTCAGTTTCTGTCTGTTTTTAATTACTTCGTCACGTGTCTATCAAAACAAAAGGCGGTTGGTTCTTGTGGGGCACTTTTCCTAGCCGATGGACAGAATCCAAATCTCTTTGTGATATGTGTTTTAATTCCAGTCTATCATGGAGTAGTTGCTTGGGATTGCCTAATAGTCTCACTTCTTGTTCCTGGACAAAATAAATTCTTAGGCTGTAATTCCTGGAATACTGCTCATTAGAGTTGCTTCTAATTTCTCCCGTCTGCACTTTAATGTTATTTCTGTCAATGTCAGCTCATCTCTGGATTTGGCTTAGCCAGGCGAGTAATGTGGACTATGGCATTATTTTAGAATCCAATCAAGCAGCAGCTAATTTGGTATCAGAGAGACCTGTCACACTGCTGCCACTCACGCTGAGCGATTGCTCACCTCCCCGTATTTTTTATAACTTTTTATACAAATCCGTTGCTATAGTAGTTTTAGCAGTATACAATCTTTTATACTCACAAAGCATTATCTTTGGTAATCTTATTACACTTTGTACGATCTAAATTATGCATCAGCATAAATGCCACATTTGTTTTAGCTAAGTTTGGTATATTTATAATCTTGATATGTACAAACGTTATTTCTGCTACGTTCTATTTCGTTTATCAGATATAAACAGGGCTTATTTTGTGGTTTATCTTTAGTTGTGTACAGCCTTCCTTACACAGCATGAACGGCGACGCCACGTCGTCACTTCCGGTTTGCAGTTTATCTTCTGGACCTTGTTGACGATGTGCGACGTCGCGCCCCTCTACACGGCCATCATTGAGGAGGTCTTTAATAATAATAATAATAATAATAATAATAATAATAATATATATGATTGGGACGACAACTATAGTGGGAACATAATGACTGCTATCACTTTGATGACTTATTAAGATGATGTCAAATAATGTTAAGAATACGGGAAAAGCTCACGCTTTGGCGTTTGAGCTTCATAAATCAGATAGACAAATCACATCAACATTTTGCCATCAACACAAATAAATTTGCGAGAATATATGTAAATTAGCATTCACAGGCGTCCTAAAAACATTCGTTATGAAAATGTTGAAAAGCATTCAGGTGTACACATTACGCTTTTGCTAGAGAATTGGGCTCCATGTATTGTCAATCTGTATCATAAACATGCTTTGCATCGAAAGAAAAATTAAAATTTTAGTATAGATCAGGTGTTAAAAAACAGTTTATTTGAAATTGTTTTAGTCACTTAAAAGCTCTTAATTTTTATTTCTAAAAATGTTCGAACAGAGCTTATTTATCGAGTGAGTCTTTATTCCAGACTTAATTTAAAGCCACAATAACACTGGGATTTGCCAAATATACAGTACAGCAAATTTTTTGACAAATATGTCCTCTTCGAATCACAGGATTATAACAGCGACCTCCTGGAATTCGTTTTGTTTTGTGTGACATTTACCATAGAGGGCCTTCAAGTCATACTTTTCTGCTTTTCTGAAGCTTCTGAGGAGTCTCAGAATGGATACCATCAACAGCAGAAGGTGTAGTAAAACATTTATAATGTATATTGCATAGTAGAAAACAGGTTGAGCAAAGAATATGACAGAAATATACGAGAAAAATCTTTCCTTTTTCCTTGTCTTTTTCAAATCCTACGTCAGTTAAGTATTTACAAGTGTAACAAAACTGTTAATATCACTTTAAAATACTATGGTGCAGTCAACTATCTGGTTTCTTAACAGCGTCCATGTCCTGAGGTAGCTGCGTCCTTTCCCAGCCGGATGACATTCCTGTGGATGACAAAGTAAAGACATGTCTGTCAGTCTGTCTGTCTGCTTGCCTGTATCAGTCTTTTCTTTCCACTGTCTCCCCTTTCTAAGTGTCGATTTGGCAGTGTGTGTGTGTGTGTGTGTGTGTGTGTGTGTGTGTGTGTGTGTGTGTGTGTGTGTGTGTGTGTGTGTGTGTGTGTTTTACAACAGTGCACGTTCGCGTTTATGTACCTTGTATATTGCCGTATACGGTGCTGTCTATAATACTTCCCATTCTAGGTTTCTCTACCTCGGGTGGTGGAGAGATCTCGAGGAGGCTGATCTTTTCGACCTTAACCCTCGAGACAGTAGTGACGTCCTTGTCCCTCCCTTTGAACGAGAGTGGAAGCTGGAGAGAGAAAGATTCAGAAACAAACAGTAAGTTTCGATCATATCACCACTGTGTTGCTTATTGTGCCAACAGTCAAATTTATTTACAGTGTTGTGCTTTCAGCGGGCCGAAAAAATATTATCTTTTCAGAATAGGTTAAAATATAAGTTTTTCCCTATTAATAATCAAACTATGACATTAATTCTTTACAAAAGCTAGATGCTTTCACCTTTTGAACTAAGTTTTGATTGTTTTTGCAGTACTCATGAAACAAAAAAGGGACTTCCCACACTTTTTGTGTTAGAACGAGTACAAATCTCTACCTTCAGGTGACAACTGTGTCAGGCAATGGAGGATGGTCGAAAATAAACATACATACATATTCCCAGGCGCATTTTTATATAAAAAAATGTTTTAATGTTGTCCAGTGTAATCTTTCTGGGCTTTAAATAAATGACAAAAATAATATACACCTACTACACAAAGCCCTCAATTTTAAAGAATAATCCTCGTCACGCATAAGTAAACAACCTTTCAGGTGCTAAAGGGGTCAGGAGCCTGAGTGTCCGTGTATAAATGGGGTTTCAATAGGTTCATAATTAGACCCATGCGTCATTTAGAGTACAACTTAATGAGTAAACAGGATCAAGTATTACCCTCTAATCGAGGGGTAGACTCTAGCTGAAAGTTGTCAAACATAGCCGCAAGACTCCTGAATCACGGGAGTAGGAGCAATGCCCTCTAGGGGAAGCGGATGGCCGAGTGGTTAGAGCGCTGGCGTCCGAACCGAGAGCGCGCTGGTTCAATTCCCGATAAGCGCAGCAAACTTCCCCCAGTTGACCCAGCTGACGGGAATGGGTACCTGACTCCATAGAGGGTTGGGGAATGTAAGGCAGCGAGGGAGAGGAGATAGGCACCACCCTGATGTAAAAGCTGACCCCGAGAAAAGTGGGGTCTCTAACACCTCACTCCCCTACGACCTGAAAAGTTTATGGGATGACCTTTACCTTTACCTTACCTCTACCCAGTGCCGATGCTTCACTCGGTAGAAAACAGCGGAGTAGTGGCTGTCGTCACAAGGGCCGCCCATCGACGGATTCCAGGCGGCACAACAGTCGCCCGAAGCAGACGAGGAAGAAATTTACCCTCTATTGTCCAGGTGTATCATGTAGCCGACGGCAGGGGGTAGGCTGGTAGAGAAGACAGCTGCATACATAAGCTTTGCAGAAGGAGAGACTCAACACTTCCGGGAGACATAACTAACTTCTCTGTGCGTATTTCCTTGACATAAACTTGTAAGCTCGCAATACAAAAGGGTTCCTTCTGAAAGCAGGTGTGAAGCACCACTGTGGGGACTACTATGTCAACTCTCCTCTTGTAAGCTCGAACACACGCCACATGGGGTCATGTACGAAAAGCCTTCACACACACACACACACACACACTGTTCTGTACCCACCTACGCACGGGGTGATCCACGACACTTGTTTTATCTTTATGCTTTTAGTTTTATGGATTTTCTGTGATAGAACAAGTAAAGAAAGGTCAAAGGATCCCATTAACTTTGACCCTGCTGTGATGACGTCACATCCACATCTTCCGACGGACCCCATGCAAAGGGTCAGCCAGTTGGAAACCAGGCCCCTGGTCTCCAGGTACTCCGCCCGCAGCACGCGAGATGGAGGCGGGACCGCGACTATGTACGGTACCCTTGACCGGCCAGCGGACGACGATGTTAACCCAGAAATTCCGTCGCTGTTCCGAGTCTTGTTGAAGATCATGGGACCTCGGTTGATCCTCGGGCTGTTCATTAACACGGTTTCTGACGGGCTTATGATCCTAAGTCCAGTCATATTGGGGTGAGTGTTGGGATATTATCTTTTTCATTACTTGACGACAGGATGTTGGGAGAGTCAGGCTAATGCTAATATTTTTCAAACTAATTCTAAAACTAGGGTTTGTATAGCGAGCTACCCTATTTTCCACATACAACATTTATAGTAATGCCTGCACTACTCTTAAAGAATAAAGATTTACAGACATGATGTACTCTGTACACTTCCTTCGCAAAAATTTGCAGGCATTTGCCAAATTTACGAACATTTGCAGACATTTGTCAAATTTGTCTATGATCCTCCTTGTTGTGATCCTCCAGCTAGCTACCAGCGGCCATCGACTACAGCTGTAAGTTGATTTTTGGACCGGGTCACTGTCCGTTGATGTAAAGCAATCAGAATTTTGTTTTATCGACTACCCTGTGTGCAGGATGGTAGAGTGGAGCTTGATTAAATGATGATGATGATGATGATGATGATGATGATGATGATGATGATGATGATGATGATGATGATGATGATGATGATGATGATGATGATGATGATGATGTGTGCATTGCAGTACAGTAACGTTACTCAAATCATGGTCAGCAGCCATCGTCTAAAAGTACAGGTGCAAGAGGATGAGATATACATTTTAAAAGAGCCCAACGAACAGAATTTTTTTTTTAAATAAAAACAATCATTGTCGTTCAGAACTGTATCAGATTTATGTCTCGATCTTTAATTTCAACAAAATCTAACCACTCGAATCACTTTCATGAAAACGCGGCTAAAGTTAACCTTTGTGCGTCCGATTGCACATTTCTGTAAAATAGTCGGTTGTACTGATAACAACGATAGAGGAAGCTAGAAACAATCTCGAATGTCTTACTACCTAGTGATGGCAGGAGAAGCTTTGTGAGACCTGACCAACTGAACACTTGTTGCAGCCTGCTGATCGAGCAGGTGAGCAACCCTGACGCCGACGACAAGAAGGCGCGGTCTGGCTACGTGCTGGCGGTGCTGATGTTTCTGTTGCATATGGTGAGGTCAGCGCTCGCCTGCTTTGGCTTCTGGTGTTCCCAAATAGTCGGCGTGCAGCTCAAGACCATCTTAATTTCCACTGTCTACAGAAAGGTGAGCACACATGTGTGAGACATGTAAAACAGTGATTATTCGGCGCAATGAGAAAGACATCCATCCATGTAGCCAGCCAGCCAACAACTTGTCTATGTGTCTAATCGCGTAATTGTACTCCATCTGCGTTCAAGCGAGGGCGGTCCCTCCTCATTTTGTATTTCGGCTGGCTCGTGAATAGTACAGTGGCGATTGTAGAGTCCTGGGTTCAGATTTTGCTAAGAGGGACAATTACTGCTTTCTGAATGTAAAACCTGTTCTCAGAGATGGACGTTGGGAAAGTTAGGTTCTCCGTTTTCTTTCTTCTTCAAGTGGAAGCGTCTTGATACCAAACACATAAATCACTCACAGAGTTTGTGTATACTGCTTGCTAGGAAATGTGGCACTTAATTCTATTCACTAAGCTTTCTGTTTGTCCATGTTGTCTCAGTCACTGACGATGAACAGCGCCGCACGACGAATGACCACTGGCGGGGAGATAATCAACCTCATGTCCGTCGACTGTAAGCGCATACAGGAGGCCATGTTTTCTATTCCTATTTGGACCACTCCTCTACAGGTGAAAAGAGGCCTCTCTTATAATGCTACTAAGAGCGCAACATTGTTCTCTGATTTCATTCATTGTCATATTCACTATAACATCTTACATTTTTAATGTATGTGTATAAAGATTCTATGTTTATCAGTTCAAGCCTTTGTACTTCATAAATTTTACCTGGGGTTCGGAAAAGTAGAAAAACCTCATTTCTTCCATCCCTTTTTCAGTAACAAAAGGCTAACGCCTTATTAGAATGTGTTCGAAGCTCTTACATTATCTACGGGCGTAAAGACCGCTCTTAACAGGACAAATATCGTGGAAGGTTTGTGTGTGAAGGCTACAGGAAACCAGTGTTTTAAGGATCAAAATTCGCTACATTGAACTTGGTCAAGAAAGTCCAAACGTACAGTTGTCAGTAAAGTTACCAGTACAGTTTCCAGTTAAGCTGCCAATTCACGTGTCTACAATGGTCAGTACACTTATCAGTACAGCAGGTCTTTCGGACACTTTAGAAGTTTGACGCTTAGGAACTTGGCCTTGTCAAGAACGAGGGTGGTCTGTTGGCGCAACGGTGAACGCCTGTCACCAATACAATGAAGATTGGCTGTCCTGGGTTGAGCTCTCGTCTCGGGCGCACTGTTCTTTTTCTGCATGTGGCATCTGTTTACAGGGCTGACTGCCTTCCCGTTATATAGCCTCAGTTGCTGCCTCGGTGTAAAACACCAGTCCCAATTCCCACCCATTGTTAAGAACGGACTCAAGTAACTCAAGAAGCTTTACTTAAAATTAATTAATGTTTCAATCAAAATAAATTATAATTCCCTACACATTTGTAATAACAAAATAACCTCGGTTAGCTTGCTAGCATTTCTTTTAGCTGAAGTCTATGTTTGACATGGACTAACTTATAACCCTGAGTGAGTTTTAGTTAAACATTGTCGCACTAACAACAGAGCGTTTATTCTGATTCTTTGCTTTCTGTTAAGCAGAGTTCTGCTATTTTTCTAATTAATATAATGCAGGTTGTTGACAAGCAAACACACAGTGTTAAAATTATTACATGGTGATGGAGTACATGACTCGGGTGAAACCGCGGAAGTCGAGAAAAGCATTAGTCAAGGGGAGTTCACTCTAGCAAAAACAGAGTAAGCAGACGACATAGGCTGACATGTTGATTGAAGGCAGCTGACGTGTGCGTTAAGAGAGGAAGCTTAGAAGTCAGCTTTTAAGAAGTAATTCCTTGCCTAGCCATGGAATTATTTAGGTGGAGGACGATGAGGAACTGAGGCCCAGACATGTAGGACGTCGTTGAGAGATTTTCCAACTGTCTGAGCAGATCAACCGTAGATCAAGGCGTCATCTTGTAAGTTTCACCCCGCCAGCCTATTTCGCCGACCCCAGCTGCCGTCAGCGGAGACTATAGGAGCTATTAATCAACGGCTCATCGAAAGATTCATGTGGAATTTCCAAGTGGCGAGTGCAGAGGTGTTCCTCAAACCGACTACCTTCGGTGAGTAAGAGTCACGCGGAAGAATACTCATCTGGATCTAAACACAACGTAAGGGGGAAGTAATCCTTGCTCGTCGAAGAAGAATTCTTCCGTGTGTGAACCGTAAGTCACTTAGATGATGATGATGATGATGATGATGTCATTTTATAATGCGCCAGTTTCCGTATCTCAGTGATCCCAAAGCCACCAGACTGCAGGTCAAATGATGAAGTTCATTTACATTTAAACAAACAACAACAAAATGCAGAGTTCATGCCACGCACATTTCTAGTGCACACAGTCTTTCTCGTTAAGCCAGGCCTTGACACACTGGTAGAAAACAACACAAAAAATGATCAGACAGCTGCAGGTCTTCCACAACAATAGACCTAACAGTGTGATAGCCAGGTCTCGCAATAACCCAGTCCAAGGTGTCGCCCTTACAGTGGGTAGGGGAGTTGACATGTTGAATAAGATCAAGGGAATCCAACAGCTGACAAAGTCTCTTAGTGTCTGGAACAGATGGCACATCAAAGTGGATATTCACATCTCCAAGAATTAACAAGTATTTGTTGGCAGTAGCTAGGCGGAGACCAAGGGAATGAACTCTTCACAGAATGGTGAATTATTCACTTTGTTGTTTCTGGAGTAAGGAGGGTGATAGAAAAGCAAGACATGAAACGTCAATGAACGACGAGTGAGGGTGAAACTGAGTGACTCAAATGTCTTAAACGTCTCTGACATCAAAGGCCTCAGAAGCACGTATTTCTTGTATACAGCGGCAATGCCGCCACCACATCTATCAGTAGACCTGGAATTATAAATGAATGAGTATCCCACGGGAGTGATTTTCTTGATAACAAGTTCATCTCCAGCCTCTTTAAGCTACGTCTCAGTGAGCAACAGCAAATCCAGCGACTTGTCGATAATCACATCATGAATGTCCACAGCCTTCCTGACGAACGACTGGGCACTTAGAAGGCCACATAACAGTTGAGTCTGAACTATGTGACTCTCAAACGAACTTGCAATATCTAGCATTTCTGTTGGAGGGGGGTCAACACTTGACCCATCCTCATTCATACTAGACGGATCGTGAGGGGACAAGTCTGATAACTGCAAAAGTCCACGAACCAAGTTCCGATGGCGAGTAACTCTTGACGTTATTCGTGGAAAGAGATGAAGTAAATTTGGTTGTGACTTTGGTACACAGGGCCTAGAATCTGAGACTTGAGAACGCGAGAAAAGTGAGGAAATCATATTAAGAATCTTTGTGTTTCAAAAGTCATTTTCTTACTTTTAGAGATTTTTCATTATGTGACTGATAGCATGCTTTGTTCTGACCGTATGCAGAAAAGATTAACAAACTAAAAGAAATAGAGGAGAAAAATAGCATTAAGCCAGTATTATACCAATGGGACATCTCTAATACAAATGTTTGTTTTATGTGGAGTGAAATAACACGTGTCAGTGCCTGTACCTAAGTCTGATTGCCTTCACATAGTGTGCTGGTTCCTGACAATGTGACATATTCAGATATTGCACTCTATTACGCTCTGTTGACAGTAACTGAAATTTTAATTGTGTACTTTATCTTCTTGACATTGTAATGAGGCCCAGGGGCCAGTTGCACAACAGATTTCTAAATTTCAAACACCTTTAGGTCTTAAATCTATTTAGATAATTAGTTTAAAGTGCACACCACAATTTTAGAATTCTTAAAACTAGAACTGTTATAAGTAAGATAAAGTTGGTTGTCTGACTTTCCGTCCTGTCAGTACAGTATTTTGTATGTTCTCGTGCAATACATCTAAATGGCAGAGAAGAGATTTTGCTTCTCCAGAACAGTTTTAAGGTTTAGAAACATGTTGTGCAACCACCGCCAGGGGCCTTAGGGGTCTTGAATGTAATTGGTATATTGTTCCTAAGTGTAAGGCGGAACCCAAATCTTTACCGTCCCGGATAGATCATGTACACATTTTTGCTTTACAACTGGGGGCTGACCAAGACAAAATTTCCAGCTTTAACATCAGAAGGCCTCAAATATACACTGCTCAAAACAATGAAAAGGCCCATTTCTACATTTTTAGGAATCGTGTTTGTACCAAAACCGATCAATTCTTTTAAAACGTTTTTTTAGTGGATTTGTGGAATGGGTGAACAGTCAGCATGCATTAGATGACAATCAATTTGGTCTTGTGCGTGTTCAGTACAGCAGTCAAGCAAAAACGTTCACTGAACCCATAAAAAGTGAGAGCAATTGCAACGTATCCACACGACAAGATATAATTAAACAGTAGAACACATGCAGTTCACGCTGAAGCCCTACCCATTGTCAACACATTTTTAGAGCCCTGGGAAGGGTTATTGCCGGTTTCTCTGCGCATTTTCAATAATACCTCAGTGACGATGATTAAGTACTGTCGACCAAAAAAGGGCCATTGCATGGCTGCAGGAGGGCCTAGACGTTCAAGAAATTGGCCACCGATTGTGAGTTGCTCACTCTGTTATTCAAACTCTATAAGAACGTTAAAACGCAACGGGAAGTTTTGCAGAGCAAAGACAGCCTGGAAGCCCGCGGTCAGCTACCAAACAGCAGGACAGGTTCGTTGTTCTTTCGGCTCTAAGACAGAGAACAGCCACTGCCAGTACACTCAGAGATATCTACAAGTTGCCGCTAACGTAACTGTACGCAGCCGACTCAGGGATATCAATCTTCGGTCAAGGCGACCCGCTGTCCACCCTGTCCTGACATTTACACGCCGCGCTGCTCCTCTTTCATAGGCACGACACCATCTGGCATAGACAAGACAACAGTCCTTTTCACTGACAAATTTCGCTTTGCCTTGTCCTTCCACGATGGCCGAATTCGAGTCTGGAGACGACAGGAAGAGCGTTACCGCGATCCCACTGTGGTGCAACTGAGTCGCAATGGTGGTGAATCCATCATGGTTTGGGAGATTTTTCAGCTTCTGGTACTGCTAGCACTGCAGTTTATTGAGCCAGGCCCCATTCTTCAGGATGGCATCGTCAGTTTGCACATGGCCAGGGTCGTCAATAATTTCCTGAAGCATCATGGACTGACCAGCCTGTTCCCTCAGATCTGATTTCTACTGAACATCTGTGGGATGTCCTGGGCCAGGAACTTAGAGCTAACC
Source organism: Marisa cornuarietis (assembly GCA_004794655.1). Lineage (NCBI taxonomy): Eukaryota > Metazoa > Mollusca > Gastropoda > Architaenioglossa > Ampullariidae > Marisa > Marisa cornuarietis. The sequence goes on from SMMW01000521.1 coordinate 4,351,820, forward strand.
ACCCCCAAAAATTGACCTCAATGAGCTGTAACAGTTTCTTTAGCATGAGTAGCAGGCAGTTCCCTAAAGGACTCTGAGAACGTTGGTTCAGTCCGTGAGACAGTGGTGCTCTCCTTCATTCAAGCCAACTGGACACACAGGAAATTGACTTTTTTTCTCTGGTATCAATAATCAGAACTTTAAAAGCATGGATCCAAGATCAAAATCTTTATGTTAAAATGATTTGTTCCAATGAAATAAACTGATAATGTTTCATTTAATGTATACAGAAATGCTTTGATTTAATGTTTTTGTCTGTGTATTTATTGGCGTGAAACGGTGATTGTATATACAACTGCCCTCTACAGTATATTTATAAGTTTCACACTCTTTCGCACAAACAATCCACAAAACATCAACACTTTCGCTTTAAAGCTAGTACTATTTAACTGTTTTATAATGTTTATGAACTGTACCTTGATGACATTAACAAAGAAATTAATTATTGTTTGTCACACGTGCATCTTCTAACAGGTTATCATGGCTGTCGGTGTCCTCTACGCCTACATCGGCCCCTCAGTCTTCGCTGGCGTCATCACTCTTATCCTTCTCGTCCTCCTCAACTCCTTCATCGCCAGTCGTCTTCGGAAGCTCAACATCAGCAACCTCAAGTTCAAGGACAACAGACTGCGACTGACCAATGATCTCTTGAGTGGAATAAGGGTGCGTGTTGACTTTCCGACTGTTTGTCTGCCTGTCTTATTGATCTGTCAGTAATAGTGTTTTATTGATCATAAAGTCAAAGTAAGACACGAAAATAGCATGGTTCAATTATACAACTAATTTATTGTGTTAAGTTTATAGGCGCATACACGTATCATGTAAATAGCATTCGAATTAATTATTCTATATGTGCTTTGTATGCATTTTTGTTTAGTTTTCCCTACTTTTTTCAATTTTACTTTTGTTTCACTAGGTGAAAAAGGTCTTTTGGGAAAGATCGATGGCCTTAATTAGGTTTCAAGCTTGTCTATCGTGTGTCACGGCTGGTGGTTCAATATTAACAAACAGGTTTGTCCCACGGCTAGATTTATTCGAAGCAAAGGACACTTTCTCGTTTATTGTCATTAGCTTTGTTTTCTCTGACTCCATTGTACATGAAATTATGAGTCTCTATAGAAGCACAGGACAATAATATATTTCGTATCGATGGTCCTGTCGAGCGATGGCTACTTTGGGGAAGAACAACAATGGAAGATATCGTGAGCTCGACTGCCGCTAGACTGTTCAACGATGACGAACTCGAACAGTCTTTGCTTCTTGGACAACGTAAAATCACGCAAATGTGATGAATGGTTGAGTGTCAGGATCTGTTAAACAGGAACACGGCTAGTACAACAAGAATAAGAATCGTAATAAGAATAGAGATACACAGTTATCAAAGGAATCAGAATCGGGACAGGAATACTAGTATACAGGTATCGAGGTCGGCATGACGCTTTCTCTTTATTAAAATTGTTGCTAAATATCATATCATTGATATGTCGTCTGTTAACAGAATATAGCTATTTACGGACACTAGTGATCGTAAAGCCTTATCCGCAAACTTCCTACAATTGAATCCTTCAAATATGCACTGAAAACGCACCTCTTCCTTTAGCATTACTCCTAACACAGTCTACACAATGCTCGTCCTTTTTCACCATTCCCCCTTCCGCTTTTGCTACTTTTCTTCCCGTCTTCCTTTGCAGAATCACTATATTCTTAGTTATTATTACTTGGTGCTTCTTTGCGTTTTCTACATTTGTCTTCTATTCGTTGTCAGTACTGTTGTTTATTCTTCCGTCCCTCGTATTCTTTCCATGTAGTCCATTCCTCACCCCTGTTTTAAGCGCTAAGAACATGCTCTTTATGAGTGTAAATATGCGCTATATAAATCTTCATTTATTATTATTAAGACCTCTGCGCGTCATTTCGTAATGCAAAAAAAAAACCGACTTGAATTTTTAAATTACATTTTGATTCATTTCATTTGGAAATGAAATACTAGGCAAGTAGAGTTAGCAAATTTCACTTCAAATTTCATGCAGGTTTCGAGTGTAAAACCACTGAGAATACTAAAATCAAAGAAGCCTATCGAAATACTCATAGCGTTCTCTGTTGCAGTTTTTGTAGTTAATGTTAAAAGTTTCAAGTCGTATCTAACATTTCTTGCGTTGATTTTTGCGTTAGAGAATATTTGTCACGGATCGACCCGTGAAATTAATGAATGACAGAAATGGAGTTAGCTCCGTTGTTTGTTTTGTACAGCAGGGTTAGTGGCCCTTGGGGGATACGTTTGCTATGGTTGAAAAGCGTGACGTAAAAGAGGGTATGACGTGGGGTGTCGTCTGCAAGAGCGCAGAAGTTTCTGGAAAGAGAGAGAACAAAAGATGGTTTGAGTGGAATGTACCGGTGTGTGTGTGTGTGTGTGTTTTTCGAGAAAAGTAAAGGATGTCGGCATTTGTAGTATTGTTTGGAGTATATAGGCTTAGTGTTTCGCCAGTTGTTGTGTTTCTACTGGTTTATTCAGAAAATTGGAGTATTGCTGTGTGTTCGAAAAGATTCGTCAGTTGCTGTGTTTCTGCCAGTGTATTCTATATTGGGAGTAATTGCTGTGCTTTTGGAGATTCGTAGTGGTGTGTATTTCTATATAGTTTCAAGGAGAATTACAGGCAAGTGTACATCTGTGGGTGCGTGAGTTGTGATCAGACGTTGACAGTGTGATTTGGTCATTTACGTTTTGAGAAACTGTTGCTGAACATTGGAAGAAAATTAAGCTGATATAGAGAAGAGACGGTGAGCGACGTTTGAGTGGAAGGTTGAAAGAAGACATTTACGTTGTTGAAAGGATATTTAGAATGTTAGTAGGGTTTATGTAATCATTAATTTAGCTGCGATATATGTTGATGTAACTTTTATTTGAAATTTGTTGAGTGTGGGAAAATATTTGGATTTTTTTAAATTATAGAGATATAGCAACCCACGTGCAGGTCTTTGTTGTGTGAAAGAACACGTGAAGAACGCTGTGAGGTCAGTGTGTGTTGTATGTGACTCGTCCACACGTCCCGTGCGTTCTTGACAATATTGTTATTATTAGAACAACTGTAAATTCAGTCTATCGGCATGTTCATTATGCTTGGCTAAAGACAGTTGTTGATGTCAAGAGCTTTGATAAGATTTATGTCCAGCAAAATATTTGATTCAATTTACTCGAAATTCTCCGGTAATACCCCAACAAACGTAATCTAAAAGATCAGAGTCACGTGACTGAGTCATTGGTGAGCAAAAGACGTGACTTCAACAAGACGAAGTTAAACAGTCTCTTCGCCATCACCTTATTACACCTGTCCTCAGGTGGTAAAGATGTGCGCATGGGAACCTTCCTTCGAGAAGATGATCACAGACTTGAGGAGCGAGGAGATGAAGATGCTGCTCCGAATGGCCTACCTGAACATGTTTATGGGTGTAGGCTGCTTCTTCGCACCCTTCTTGGTCAGTCTGTGAAGTGACCGCTTCGTTTTCTTTAAATCAGACTTTACCCATCTTTTGTGTTACTGGAAAGATTGACGAGAGAGAGAGAAAAAGAAAGAGAGAAAAAGGAGGCGCATTGTCGAAAAGGAGAAGTGACACTCCCTGACTGATCTATCGTTTTGGTATGAAACAGGGGTTTCTGCGCTTATGACAGATAGAGAGATAGAGAAATAGACTTACCTCTCTATACTCCTATCTTTCTGAATATTTCTTCATGGAAATAAAGAATGCAGCAAACGATTCAGAAGTATATGATTGTTTACCATGCCTAACGATTTTATTTTATTATTGTTGTCTGTAGTCTTCTCACAATCGCTTGTACCTGTTGAAGGTAACCCTGGCCACGTTTGCAACATTTGTAGAGGTCTCCCCTGACAACCACCTGGACGCTCGGCGGGCCTTCGTGACCTTGTCTTTGTTAAGCATGCTGAGATTGCCTCTCGAAGCGCTATCCCAAGTCATGAACATGACTGTTCAGGTCGGTGATTACTAGGGTAAAATAATACTTTTCATTTTCATTTCGTCTTAACTTTTACTTCCCTTTTATTTCACCTTTTTGTTAGCTCTTTCTTTCTTTCTTTCTTTCTTTCTTTCTTTCTTTCTTTCTTTCTTTCTTTCTTTCTTTCTTTCTTTCTTTCTTTCACCTTTTTGTTAGCTCTTTTTTTCTTTCTTTCTTTCTTTTACTATTAGCTTTTCTTTGTTTAAACTTTTTTTCTATATATGTTTCTGATCACCAGGCTATCGTGTCAGTGCAGAGGATCAACAAGTTTCTGTGCTGTGAAGACCTTGACACAAACAGCGTTACGTGTGCTGTTGATGCAGGTAAATTACCTGGAACGTGCGATTGTGAAACATACAATTGTATTGTTGTCTTCCGCCATCATGACTACCATCATCGTCATTATCCCCTTCGTTTCTCCTTGTCTTCGTCGACCTCCTCCTCCTCCTCATCCTCATCATCATTATCATGTCATTTTAGCCTGTGACGGAAACGTGGAAAAGGTAAATAATTTTAACTGGTTGTAACACATTTAATAGGCTCCCCAGTTAAGATGACATACAACTGACACCGAGCCGCTAAAATTACAGCTACTGTGGTTAAGCAACAAATATATTTAATCGATAAAGCAGAAAGCTTAGTGGTTAGGAAGAACGATTATTTACAGGCAGCAAAGGTTCTCAATTTTTTGTGAAATTCTAATTTACCCCTAGAGTTACAAGATATTTATGTTTGTTGGTAACTTGTATGTTAATGCTTATCCCAAGTACAAGCAGAGCTAAAACTATGTGACCAAAGGATTGAAAACCTTACTCTTCTTGTAAAGGTAGGAATGGCTGCTCACTTGTTTAATTTTATATTTTCTTTCGTTTTGTTTATCTAGATTTTACAAAAGCTTTTGGAAGTTTAAGCTTTCCCCCTTTTGAAAGATGTGAATGTTATTTTGAACAGTGAGCGCCATTACAATCCAAAACGGAACGTTCACATGGGACAAAAATTATGAACCCGTCTTGAAAAAGTGGGTAGTTGCTACTCTGTTTGCTACTTTGTGAATATTTGTGCTGCTCATTTTCTATTTCCTGTAATACGCATGTCCATTCTTTTTCTAACTTATGTTTTAAATTTCAGCTTTAATAATATTTGACTTTTCTTCTAAGATAAAGATTAAATAATTTCTGCCTCTTTTTTGAACGTAATGTTAAATAATTTCTACCTCTTGTTGTGGAAATGTTTAATTTTTTTCTCCTTATTATTTTAAGAAAATTATTAAATATTTGCAGCGTCGACATTAGCATTGGCGTTGGCAGGCTGTTGGCGGTGGTGGGTCACGTGGGAAGCGGGAAATCGTCATTGATCTCGGCATTTCTCGGAGAAACAGAGAAATTATCAGGGGAAGTAATCATAAAGGTAAAGAACGATGTTCTCTCACGAGATGGATAAGTATATACAGTAAGGTAATGATAAAAAGTATCTTTTACCGCGACAGCGAGCTTAAAATCTTTTACTCCCACTACTAGACCTTTAACAGCTCTGTTTTCAGAACTCGCGTCCTTCTTTCTTGCTGTGATTCCCACTCAAAAGACGGGCGGGGAGGTAGCTTCGCTGGTACTTTTGGTTTTCCCCCATCTTTTGAGCACTCAGCAGACGCACTTTAAAAGAAAACAACCAATTACTTGCTATTAAGTATCTTTATAACTAAAAGACGGTTGTACCTTATAGCTCATCAGTTATAGACCATTGGAGACGATACTTAGATATTTGTAATTTTAGACGGTTTTTAGTTTTCATTTTAAGATCTGTGCCTGGCAGTACTTTAAAAGATTCTTCAAACTAACAGCACCGTTGTGAGTTCTTTACAATCAAAACATACACAACTTGTTTCAGAGTTCTGTGGCTTACGTCCCTCAGCAAGCGTGGATACAAAATTCAACGCTACGTGATAACGTGCTGTTCGGGAAACTCTTCAATGAACAAAGATATCAAAAGGTCCTGCAAGCATGCGCACTCGAGCGGGATCTGGAACTACTGCCTGCTGGAGACATGACTGAAATTGGTGAAAGGGTATGCTGTTCAGACTTCGCATGCTTTGTTGAATCCTTTATTGTAAATGTGTGTGTTCTTTGGCGAATGACGACGACGACGACGACGACGATGATGATGATGATGATGATGATGATGATGTGTCAGTATTTTTGTCAGGGCATAAACCTTAGTGGGGGTCAGAAGCAGAGAGTGAGCCTGGCCCGCGCCGTGTACAGTGACAGCGACATCTACCTACTGGACGACCCGCTCAGCGCCGTGGACTCGCACGTGGGCAAACACATCTTCACCGAGGTCATTGGACCCAACGGCTTGCTCCGGCATAAGGTCAGGTCAGGCCAAAGAAGTGACTTAGATGCTTATATTTATTTTTATATTTATACAATATACATATATTTAATTCTACAGAGTTTTAATAATATTATTCTGGTACAAGGTGAAATAGTTCTTTCCCATTCTTAGTTTTCTATCTTTGGTTCCTTTCTTTTTTCCTTCTTTTTTGCTTAATTTTGCTGTTCTTCTGAGGGATTAGGAAGTTTCTCAAATTATCTTTAGTCTAATATGTAGGGCATTACTCTGCTATACATTAAGATTATTTCTAAAGCATCATTTGACTTTGGAACAATTTTACTATGACAACATGCGATCTTAAAAGTTTCGAAATACATGTTTTTACATCCTTTACTTAGAATAAGCCACTTTTAATCAATTGTTCTACTAGACAGCACCTTTCTATTTTGATCAGGCATCACTAACCCACCATGTCCAAAACAGAATGCGAAAACAAAATATCTATGTAATTTTAAAATTGGACCAACTAAGGAAATACTCAAGACAGATATGCTTTAATAACGCTTACTTGTAAAATACATTAACAACAATCATCAGTTTTGCAGCTCGAAAGCTTTCCTTTGTAGGTAGAAAATTCCATGTAACAAATCCTAGCACGCAGGAAACGTTTTGGTTGGCTTTAAAAGTTACCGTCAAAATACATAGATATTTTCAGTAAGCAAATAATCTAATCTCTGGATATCTAGCATAAGGTAGTAATTTTCTTTAGATCCTTCTTTGTAGATTTAGGTAAAAATATTTATTTTGAACTCATTTAGCAAACCAGTGTTCTTGTTTATAATTTTATATCTATCAAAAGTAACTCAGAACAGCACTAATGGTTCTCTAAATTTACTTACAAAAAATAGTGGTTGCAGATAAAGTTTTAGATTCGGTATAAGGTTATATCATCATATTCTATTTTTATCTTGCTTTTATGTAACAGGGTGGGATGAGGTTCGCTCTCTCAGTCTCACCACAATGATAACACAACACCGTCGTGGGTTGAGTCCGGTTTACTATTGTGTCAGAGGATAGGTCTGACTAGGCGAAACCTCTAACAACTTGGTGGGGCGATGCGACCACCTCTCTTCTCTCCGTTCGACTGACTTCTCTTCTCCCTCTCTCACCCTCTTATCCCCCTCACACCCGACTTTTCCAGAAGCCCTGTCATTGTTACCAGCCCCCCTCCCGCTCTCCTCCGACCGGGTCGCCGTTCGGCCAGTGGTTTTCCCCGAAACCCCCCTCCCACTCTCTTTCGGTCACAAGGTTGCCGACCGGCCGGTGTAAATCTCTATCCCTGTGTGTATGTGCGATGCGGGTGTGTACCTGTATCTGTGCGTACCCTACCCCATACTACTATATTTATACCACGGAATCTTACGGTTATGTTTCATTAACAAATTGTTGTTTTGTTTGTAGTCTTTACGTGTGCAGCGCTTTGCGCTGGCATCCACATTAGAAAATACGCTTTACTAACTCTCTTATTCTTGTTGTGTTCCTGTTGCGAATTGAACATATGCTTTCTAAATACTATAAAAAAAGAAAAAAAAACATAATTTTCTCACTGCATAAAACTGGCCTACTTGGCACAAACCTATTTGCTCCGTTTGAGCAGCCAGATACGCAGTCACCTTGCAATATCTGTTTTAAGTGTAGGATGAAAACGTCATGAAAGGAAGTAAAGTGAAAGTGAATACCGGAAATGTGGCGCCCTGTTTCAATTATTTCTTTCTTGTGGTCTACTTTGGTATATTTTTCACACTCACGCAGTTTTTTTCACCATAATATAAAAACAAAGTCTCTTTCTCTGTCTTAGTCTTATTTTGAGACATTGTTATGACTCTAGGCCCATATGGTTGCTCGCAAATTATTGAAAAGATAAGAATTACTACTTTTTATAAACGTATAGTCTTATTACTTCACACATTTTTGTCAGCTTCATTTTCACTGTCCCATATGTGTGTCCATCATCAGCAAATCAACCGGTTCATCTTTTTCGATGCCATCAGCCAAACACCATCTAGGTTTCATTTGCTACTCTCTCTTGATGACTCACAAGTCATCAGTTAATTACCTGTTCTGTTTCATTAGCTGCTGTCCTTTCTTCTGTCTGTGCGAGCAGACGCGGTTGCTGGTGACACACGGCATCCACTGGCTGCCGATGGTTGACGAGATCATCGTGCTGTCCGACAACGGCATCTCGGAGAAAGGCAGCTACGCCGCTCTCATGTCCCACAACGGACCCTTCGCTCGCTTCCTCAAGCTTCACCTGCAGCAGAAGGAGGACTCGGAAGAAGAGGAAGACCCTGATAGTTAGTGGTCACAGAATTTTAAACGCGACATGGCTTGTTTTTCTTCTCTCTCTTTTTTTTTTTTTTTTTTTTTTGCTTCTTGCTTTGCATCTTCTTCAAAACTTCGCAATTTCATGTTCGAGGAATGTTTCGTGATTTCGTAAATGGTCAAATGGTAAAGCGCGTTAGACTTTGGATTCCTTAAGAGCAATGAAGTGTCTCATCATATCTAAGACACTGCTTCAAACCAGTAAACATCTATGCAGTTGGGCTCGCTAACCACTAGGTCAAGCTGCCCTCGCCTATCTGTAGTGTCTGGTTTAGGTTCCATTACTTACCTTACATATAATTATTTTATATTGTTTATTCACAAAAATTGACTGGGTACAAGCGCTGCAACTCAAATTAAGTGGACCAAAGAACTATAATGCTTGAGATTTCATGTATAGTTCATAAAAGTTGTGGTGTTAATTGTCGGTGTGGTCACGTACATGTTGGTCTCGTTAAACCGCGTAAAGTAGCGAGAAAAGAATAGGAGGTAACGTGTTCTTCCGCATCTTCTCTCAGTCTCCACGGTCATTAACAAGATCCGAGAGGACGTGGATACGGCGACTTCTGATGGCGCAACTTCCGGTGAAGAGCTGACACGTCTCGACAACTCTAGATGCAGGTTCTTTTAAACTATTCACACTTTTACTAACAGTTCGTTTACACATTAAAACAATCTTAATCAAGTGAACTCTGAACTAAATGTGCTGTATTTTTTACCGTTTAAGGGTTGAACCTAATACCAGTAAAGTTATTCGTAAACTGGTTAAATTTTCAGCCTAAAATAAACAGGCTTAGTGTGGGTACCACGAATAATAATAATAATAATAATAATAATAATAATAATAATAATAATAATAATACGATTTATATAGGGCATTTCGCACACGGAGATGCTAAGGGTAGTAGGTAGTGATGTCAAAGGACAGAGAATCGAATCAGGCAATCACATAAATGCATAGTCAATATTGCCAGGAACATGAAGAAACACAGAGCAGAAGGTGGTGAAAGGAACAGTCAGGGTAAACTGATTACAGTAGATAGCTATGAGGTTTTAAGTCCACACTTGAAAACGTGTAGCGTACGGAAGACAGAGGCAAATACTGGGGCAAGCGGAAGAGAACGAGCGACGGCCGAAACTCTCCAGTGTCATACGTGGGACAATGAGAAGTGACGTTTCCAGAGTGAACTGATCTGCGGGCTTGTTTGGTGACACAAGGCTTCAGAAAAATAAATAAATTGGAATACTAGAGGTTCGTGAAAGTACAGTGTCTTGGTAGAAGTAACGCGGATTTAAAATAAATAAATAAACAACAAATAAATAAATAAGCAAAAATAATAAAATGTGAAACACTAGAATGACCTCCTAAGCGGTCGGGGATCATAAAACAGACAACCTTATCTCCAGGGGGTCTAAAGAAAAGGCAGGCTTAGGAATGTTTGAAAATGAAGTGAAATCACACGTTGTTTTCTCGTTTGTAGAGGAAGCTCTTGTCTAAATTTACGTTGTGGTTGACGTTAAGACAAATTCGCTATGTTCCTGCAGGAAGTCCAGAAAGACGAGATCAAAATCATCGTCCATGACGGAATCAAGGAGAAATAAGTCTGACACGGGCCGTCTGGAGGAAGACAGGTCACAAGAGGACAATGGTAGGCTGGTGCAGGAGGAGACAATGAAGAAAGGAAAAGTATGTAGACAGTTACTTTCTAGTAGTAATAATAATGGGGTTCATTTGTAAAGCTCAGTATTCCGACCAGCGGTCAAACTCATTACGCTCAACGGTATCCAGGAAGCAGTCAAATGATGTAAAACAAACAATTCAAAGACTCGCTGTGGTGAGATAGCGAAGGGTGATCACTGCAGATTTAACAATGAAGACTGCTAAACAAAAAACTTCAGGAAACAAGGATTATCAACATTGAGGAATATTAACTACTATCATCATATTAATCAGCAAAAGTTTGATTGTCACTTGATTATTAACTCCAACACAAATTAACCTCAGTACCAAAGAGAGTGAAGTAGGTCAGAAAGGGAATCCGGCTCATAGCTCTAATCACTTCTCTCTTCTGTTTACTAGAGATCATAAAATATAATCCGGCTACAAAAAAAGAGCAGGGGGGCAAAAATCCAGTCTAGATAAATAAAACATCATGGTCCTATAGTTATGTCGAAATTAAAATATGACCACTACAGATAAAACAAATAAAGGAGACCCGAACTCTTCAGCATATTGTACAAAGAGACGTCACTCTGAGACATGACATGAGACAATGTTCACTCTGTAGACAATTGCTGTGTACGCAGGAGAAAGTTACGGAAAAAATGATATACAGTACCAAGATAAACATCTTGTAGATAAGCATTCAGTATTTAGACGATAAGTATTGGACAATCATCTTGCAGACAATCGTAATGGAGACAATCACTACGATAGAAAATTATAAGCATCTTTTACATAAACATTTTGTACAAGACATCAACTCCCTGGATATTATGTGAGTCACACGTCTCAGTTATTGGAGGGACAAACAAAATGACAAGTGAAAATGATTAGCATCAATAAGAAATTCTGACAACATAGAACAACGAAAGCTTCCTTTAAGGCTTTAGAGACCAGAAGCGAATTGTGCAACACAAAATTTTAAATTCTTAAATATATTTATATAAATAGTTTTATAGAAAACCCATGCAAAATGTTAGAACATTTTTAAAACTAAATTTTTTGTATATAAGATAAAAATGTTTAAGACAGGCTTTTGTTTCCGTCAGCACAATTTCTCTTCAAGCCCTTGTAAAACCCATCTAAATGGCACAACAGTTTTTAGAAATCGTTTCTAAATTTGCTTCTTTAAAACACTTTTTTAAGATTTAAGAACGTTATGCAACAAGATCAAGGTAGTTTAATTCAATGTAGTGGTACAACAATGGTCTTATGTCAGCCCCGCTATCTGCTCGCCTCACCTGATATGTCTGACTGTTCCGTGTTTATTTCAGGTGAAATGGAGCGTGTTTTTCACCTACATACGAGCAGCAGGTGGTTTACACTTCATGGCATCCATTTTGTTCTTCCTCCTCTTCCAAGCCATCAACGCTTCTGGTAACTTCTGGCTCAGCCGCTGGACAGACGACAACTTCCTCGCCACATCCGACGGAAACGCCACCTTGCGGCACAATTACAAGATCAAGAACGACTACTACCTGACGGTGTTTGGAATGTTTGGCATCGCACAAAGTATGTGTTGAGTGTTATTAAAAACAAGGAGGAACTAGCGAGAGAGAAAAAAAAGAGACAAACACAACGACAACGAGAGTTCATTAGTAACGAAGTTCATGGCATCAGCAAATAGTGCTTTGAAACAACCAGTCAAATACAGATAAATGAGAAAATTTGACAAGATATTATGTTATTTTCATTTAAAACTTAGTCAGATATTCATCTACATTTGTCCGATTAAGAATGGCCCTGAGTAAGGAATTTGTTTCTAAAAGATTACAAACAGCATAAGTCTCTAAATATGTTACCTTTTTACTATAACAGCATGAAGCACTAGAAAAGTGAAAATTTTACAGGAAGTTGTTATAATTTTTGTGTACAAAAGAAAAAGAAGGGGAGTAGGGCTAAAGCAAAAGAAGAAAGGCATGAAAAAGGAATAATTTAGTTGTTTAAGCATTAGCTTTGGACATCTCCTGTCCTCCCTTTCCCCACTGGCATTATATTGCCACTATGTCATGAGCTTTACTTTAAACGATTGCATATTTACAAGCGTATTGTAAACAAACACCAGGATGCACTTAGCCTGGCACTTGGTACACTCAAAAGGTCAAGCTTTGATTACCTCCTACGCGTTTGGCTGAAAACTCCTTCACTGAACCCCTTGACCTTGACATAATGAGCAACTTAACTCTAAAGTATCTCTCCGCTAAGAGTTGTAAGTAGAGACGCAGCAGCTGACAAAACCCCACTATTTACGACTGTCTTGGGCGATAGTCAGCAGGTCCTGCACAGACCGACCAGTCCATTTCTTCATATTCGTAAGCCAATTCTTCCTCTGGTCACCGCGGCGTCGATCGTCCCTTACCACGATATGGCCAACCCAGACAAACTGACTATTGCAAGTAGGGGTTCCTGGTGTCCTACGAACGTGGAGACTGTACAAAGCTATTGGCTTTTTGCTCTTTGTTCGAGATCCGGAGAAGCCTTTTTATGTACTTGTTCTCGAATGCCTGGAGAAAATACTGAAAATTCATAGGCTCTGCCCAACATATCCATTGCAGCTATTTCTTTCACGATCCTAATGCTGCAGATATCTGCCGAGGCGTAATTTTCTATGGAGACGGTGTCTCCAACGTACTTGAAACTGTTTACCTCTTTCGGCCGTACTCTGTTCGTGTAGATCTCTGCTTTGACGATGTCAGTGACTGTGCATTATGTGGAAAGGTTGACTCCCAAGTACTGAAAGTTGCCTAATTGTGCATTCAAGTAAATATTTGCTTTGCGTTGCCAATGATCGTGATTTTGCTTTTTTTGCCTAATTGTTCATTCAAGTAGATATCTGATTTTTTTGTCCGTTAATGCGAGAATTGAAGATCTGCTTAACTGTACCTTACATGGTCTGAAGCCAACCTGTTTTTCTGATAAAAGTTTTTCAGTGGTGGTGTTGATGCAATTGTGTATTACTTTCGGTATTACATTCCATGGGTCACTTATTAGGCTTACTATGTTGTACTAGAACTGTTTGCTGATTACATATTTTTTATCTCCGCCTTACTTGAGAAGCTCAGCTTGGACATTTTAAACGCCAGGTGACTTACTCCCAGACTGCGTACCGATCTTTTGACCTCTTCCAGTAGTACTGCTAGGTGTCCAGGTTTGTTGGTTTTAGTCTGGTTGTTTTGAAGGATGTTACCGTGTCTTTAGCTGGAAGTTGTAAGGTTATTTCCAGTCTATCGGTTGAGTACAGCAGTGCTTTTGTGAGAAGGCGGCTATTGCTGTTTTCAAGGACTGACTTCCTGTTATGGCCTATCTTAGTGAAGGTCCTCAGTAGTTGTCGGCCTTTTTGCTGTCGATCCATGTCATTTCCGGGCATCGGTCCTTGATCCAGTTCTCCCTAGCTGCCTTCATCTTTATCTTGATAATACAATTAAATTCTATGTATTTAAAAGTTACTTCGGGCTGCTTATCCTTTCTCTTTCTAGACACAGAGATCTAGGACGTCGTTCATGATCCAGGGTTTTATCCTAGGTCTTCCAGGCTATCGCCAGTAGCACCTCCTTTATGGCACAGCATCGGTCTTTGATCCAGTTTTCCCTAGCTGCCTTCATCCGTCTCTTGATGAAACAATTAAGCAAGAAACCTTACCTCGACTACATGGGGAATGGATTACAGACACTGACCGCTTCACTTACCTTGGCAGCATTGTCAGCAAAGATGGAGTTGCAGATGAAAACGTAAGAAGCCGAATAAATAAATCCAGGCTCGTATTCCAGACCATGCGACCCATCTGGAACTCCAAGGCATTATCTCTGCACATCAAGATTCGCTTCTTAAACACCATCGTAAAGTGACTCCTTATGTACGAATCCGAGATATTGAGTGGGATAAACACTATCACCAACAGATTAAACATCAGATGGCTCAAGAAGATCTCCAATACAGACCTGTGGTAGAAAACTAACCAAAAGCCTGCCAGCCAAGACATCAAGAAGCGAACGTGTGGCTGGACTTGTCACACCCTGCAAAAGCTGGCTTAAAATTTATCGAGACAAGCTCTGGACTAGAATCCACAGGGGAAACCCCTTTGTAACAGTGGATGTTCCTTCTTTCAGTCTCTGCTTCTGTCCCAGTATCATATTTTTTGCTATCCCCACCCTAGTGCCTGGCAGCAGGGACCTGGTGGCGCGATCTAACTCTTCCAGTGAAGTAATGCCAATCAGTACGCCTGGTCTCGAATTTGTGGGAACTTAGCCCTGGTCAGTACTTTCGTTTTAAAAAGTCTTTGCGCGTTGATGCCGTGTAATAAATTCTCCATTAACCTTTCTTTCCCATGATGGTTCAGAAGGAAAGGAAAGCACTTTTCCTTGGATAGAAAAATGGTGGACGGATTTTAGTGAGCTAGCAAGTAGAAGTTGTGGTTGACCGCTTACCACACCAAGTCGACATGCAAACAATCAGGATCGGAATTGACAAGACAATTACATGGCTTATCAGACTAACTAATCAGTCGCATGGTAGTCAACGTTTTGAATATTTTCCCATGTTTCGTTTCATACAGTCATCCCCCTGGTCTTGAGCAACTTCTTGCTCTGGATTCGAACCGTTGTTGCCTCCAAAAACCTTCACAGCGGACTTCTTGCGAGCGTACTGCAGTCACCAATGGTCTTCTTTGACACGACTCCAGTTGGACGAATAATCAACAGGTCAAATAGCTTTCCCTCAATTAGACTTTATATTTTTAAACCACAGTTTTCTTTACTTTTGTTGTTTTTGAAATTAGTTAACTCCCTTATCTTTTTAGTTATTCTTTATGTCCTGTTTGTTTTCATAGTCAGTATTTCTTTAAAAATTACTTATTCTGTGATTCTTCTTTAAAAAATATATTCTTAGCCAGGCTTGTCTTTATTCCTGTTGTTTGTACTATCACTTTTTCTCTCTAATTTCCTCATTTACTCACTCACTGACCCCGACAGCGATGACCCCTATCTGCTGATGAGATTGGTTTGTTGGCAAAATTACTCAAATCTTGTACTTTACCGAATGCTCCGTGTCAAAGGGCATTCACTAAAACAGATTAAAGCGTTGAAAGTTTTTCTCTATTTTTTTTCTTTCTCTTTCTCTCACTACCTCCCTCTCACTCCATTACCGTTTCTATTGGTCTCCGTCTCTCCTTCTGTCTCTCCCTATTCTTTTTCTCTTTGTCTCTGTCACTTCATATTTTTATCTTGGGCTCTCTCTCTTCATCCCTTCCTTTGTTATGAATTTGCTTGCATCTCACCGACATTTTCTTGTAATCTCTGTCTCTTTTCTCTCGTTGTTATCATTTTCTTCCTTGCCTGTCTGCTAAAACCACGTGCTGGTGAAAGATCAGGTTGCAGCTAAGAGTTGCTGAAAATATTGATTTACTTCAAAACGTTTGCAGATTTTCCCTTGACATCGAGACTATTGACAACATCCTTCCAAAACACATTTACAGCTCCCTCACGCTCGGGATGATGATTCTTACCACCATCATCGTCATCTCCATCAGCACTCCGAATTTCATCATTCTAGTTGTTCCTATTCTCATATTCTACTATTTCATACAGGTGAGTTTTTACGTTTACATTTCATCACATGTAACAACACTTTCTTGCTTTGGAAACTATATTAGTGTTCACAGCGACAAGATTCTAATCATTCATTATGGAAAAAACAAGACTTTTAAGCAAACTGTAACGAACCTATTAAACTCAATTAGTTTCTTAAAGAAATCTTTTTCTCAAAGAATTTCTACAAAACTAAAATAATATTTTGATCAAACTTTGCTCTCGTAAGGTTTTATCAAGACAACGCACATAACATTCTCAGATAACCATGCCTGTTACCACATCCGAAGCAATAATAGGCTGGGTAACACTGATGTTCCAGGACGCCCAAAAGAACATTCTAAATTTTGTTCTCGTGATAAAAATAAAGGTATAAAGATCTTTAAAATATGAAAATATATTAGGGAAGAGATGATTTCCTGAAAAAAAAATGTTCAGGGAACGCACAAAGTAGTTCTAGCAAGATGTCATTCAAAGTACTGCACAGACACACGGAGGGTAAAACAGTATGTCTATTGTGATTTTATTAATTGCTCTCTAATAATAGTTGACTGTGTGCAAGCAGAGCTTTTACATTCCGACGTCCCGGCAGTTGAAGAGGATGGACTCGGTCACTCACAGCCCCATCTACATCCACTTCAGTGAGACCATCAGCGGCGGCGCCACCATCCGCGCCTACCGAGCGGTCGACCGCTTCATCGAGGAGATAAAACGACTCGCGGACAGAAACCAGTCCCTTTACTATGCTAGTCTTATCGCATTCAGGTAAGGCCACATGGCAGTTGATGTGTGTGTGTGTGTGTAAGAGAGACAAAAGAAATTTTTTGATTGTGTAAACAATAATAATAACATAATGACCCAGTTACTGTCTAATTAATTCAGGCTCTCAGATTGATGGATTTTATCTAGTGTTTTAGGGGCTGGTATAGGAGATGCCTACATGTCGGCCTGTCATAGCGGGAGGGCCTTCTATAGTCACCGACATCAGTTTTTCCAGTAGTACCTTTTTCTCCACATCGAGCCTTTTCACCACGTTCACTTCCTTTTGTTGTTGTCTTCAGCGGCAGTAGTGTCAGTAGTTTTTCTTTTGTAGAGAAATCATCAAACACCATTTGGCTCTAGATTATCAGCTGCGATGTACTGCCACTATCGACAGACTCGTCGCACTGGATGCTGAGTCACCTGCACTTAGCTAGATCCCGGTCCAGGTGCTCTGTCAAATTCTTGAACATAGCTGACACTCTTCGAGCCATCGTACGTGCCCCCAGTTGGACATCGGAGAGAGTGGAGATGACATCGGGACCATTTGTCTCCTTTGAACAGAGTGTTTGCAATTATCATCATTGCATCTTTCAGCACCTCCCGATCGAAGTAGGCTTTCTTGCTCTTTAGAAAAACATTTGCAGCTCTAAAGGAAGCTTCAAATGTTTTTTGTAACTTTTTCGCTGGCTGTTCACCCTAAGCTGCCTTTTGGCTTTTTCTGTCCGTAGATCTCTGCAAGGGGGCTAGCATGAAAACCTGTGTGACATGTACTAAAGTGTTTCTCCACATTCTGCCGCTTTGCCGTCGCCATAGTCACCGCGCAAATGACACGTTTCTTTCATTTTCGTGAAAAAGAGCCCTTTCTCCAAATCACCGGGAAAATGAAAACCTTTCTTTCGCTTTCTTTTTGAACCAATAACCTTTGCATTTATGTCAATTCGACAATGACAAAATTGAATAGACAATTTTAATTTTAAAAATATGAACAAGGGCCTCATCTGTGGTCAAAGTTTAGCGTTGTGGGCAAGACAAACCGCCATTTTTCTCTTTGTAGAGGTAAGAAAGCTGGTGTTGGCGCAACTACAATCGGGAGCTCTATGTGGTTTTTACACCAAAGAAAAATATGGCAGAAAAAGAAAGTTTATCCTTTTCACGTTTATCTCATGCCGCCGAAGATGCGAGACCAGATAAAATCAAGCGAACAAAGACCTTGGACAAATTTTTAGATGGAGCTCCATGGTGGCTATTTTTATAACATTCCCCGCGGGCGACACGCCTGGCGACCTGGTGCCCGCTACGCCTGGTCCAGTTATTGTCCCGGTTCTTTGTTTGCTTAATTTGATTTGATAGAAAAACATAGTTATGACAAAGTGAGTGTAAAAAATCATCAAGAAAACAAAAATAAGGTCAAAGTAAACCATTTAATTACTTCTAAATTAATTGTTGACTTAAACATGAAGAAATTATGTAGCAAGTAGACATTTAAGTCTTGTGGATAAAGCAGAGTGTGACGATGTTCATATCGGTGGGTGGGTGTGTTTGGGTGTGTGTGTGTGTGTGGGATCAGTGACCACATCCATATCGTTTGTCCGATCGTTTTAAAAATTGACATAAACGTTCTCTTCGATCACGCACAATTTCACAGACGTGTTTGGCAGATGCAAGTTCATTTTAAGTATCTTTAGTTTTGATTATGCTTACCACACTTCAAATCGAAACGGTGTGCGCTTAGCTTCGATGCTTAAACCATATTGAGAGTAGAATGAGCTAATAAGATTGTAGATCAGAAAAGAAAAAGAAAGGTATATAAATGCTGCTTTTGTATACGTTTTAGTGAATTTACTAGACTGTGTGATAAAAGGCAATGTTAGAAAAAAGCAACAAAACAAAACAACAACAAAGCAAGAAAAATCGCATGACAAGAAGTCGATATACCAGCAAACATGATAAGGCTTATTCGGCGGCCTCTTAGCCATCATGTAGAGTATTCACGTTCATACTTGCTGATGTGGCCTAACATCAAGCCCGCTCGTTGTCACCAGATGGATGGTAACGAACTTGGAAATCCTCGCCAATCTTATCATTTTCGGTGCTGCCATCTATTCTATAACAACCCCTGGTATTGGAGGAGGAACTGTGGGCTTCTCTGTGTCTTGCGCATTGCAGGTGACTAAACTATAATGCTACTATGTGTGTATGTATGCATGATTGTATGAGCTTCCCTATCTTTGCTGTTGTTTGGCAAATATGTGTGTTATTTTGCATATACAGGGTTAGTTCCAATTATATTAACACTAATGGGTCATTTTCCGCCACTTAAGTCTTAACATAGGTTTGATTAACCTTCTGTGTGTATATATATATATACATTCATTTTGATGGCCAGGCGTTACACGTTAAAGCTACCTTAAATAACGACCATATTGCATATAAGAGAACAATCTATAGTGATGACTGTCAAACTGCCAGCCAACTTTATCGAAGATAAAGACGATTATGGCATTAGGAGGTGTAGATAATTTTAACTTTTTCTGACGACAAGGTAACAGAAAGACAATAAAGAGAGAGTCGGTGTTTCTTGTACATCAGGGCTTGAGGCTTATAATCTTCCTGTCGTGTGATGGTGCTGTACCAAGGAAAGAGCTCATCCTGTTTTGTGATGGTGTTATTTCTCTTTCCCCTCCCCCCGGATATGACCTCTCTCGTTTTTATGTCCTCACAGCTCTCTTGCTCTCTGTGCTGGATGGTTCGACAGATTAGCGAGTTCGAAACAAACCTGGTGTCAGTGGAGAGGGTGAAGGAATACTCACAGCTACAGTCAGAGGTCAGTACAGGGTCGTTCCAAATAAACGAGGCTCGGTAACTATGCTTAATAATTGTTACCTTGCTCCAGTTAGTCGGTAAAATTATCAGCAGTTACGAAAAAACTGTCAAAACTCTTCATTATTCGTTTGTTCTTCCAATCGTCATTTCTTTGTTTGTTTATTTGTTTCCCTTCCTTCTTTCGTTTCCTAAGCGTCACATTACATCTGAAAAAAGCTCTGAAATGCTCTAAATTTCTATGTCACAAGCTTCATAATTTTACTACGGTTAAAATGAGTTTCAGATAAATTTTGAGTCATTTTATTTACTTGTATTTCTTTCTCGCAGGCTCCATGGATTAACCCTTTCCGACGTCCAGCTCCTTCCTGGCCCGAGAGGGGTCAACTTGTTTTCAGTGACTATAGCACGCGCTATCGACCCGGCCTTGATCTTGCGTTGCGAGACATAACCTTTATGATCGAGGCTGGTCAGAAGGTAAATATTTACAAGTCTAATATCACTTTTTTCATTCCGATGCAAATTCACACACACACACACACACACACACACACACACACACACACACACACACACACACACACACACACACACACACACACATATATATATATATATATACAACACACATTTATAAGTTATCGCCCACACACATCGAGAAAAAAAGAGGAAAATGTCGACAGATCGGATTTTCCTTTGTACAACTTTCTGCGCAGGTTGGTATCGTTGGAAGGACAGGGGCAGGTAAATCCTCTCTAACGCTCTCTCTCTTCCGCTTGATTGAGGCCTGCAACGGCTGCATCATGATTGACGGCGAAAACATCACCGATATCGGGCTCCACGACCTGCGCTCTCGCATCACCATCCTTCCCCAGGTCTGCACCCGGCTACTGTTACATTTTGTCGCCATGTGTGAAAACTGCGTCAGAATAAAGTATAAGCAGACAAGGGAGATTATCCTCATGTATTTACTGACACGCAGGTGGGGGCGTGAAGACTTCCATGCAGCTGTAAAATTTCCAGAACATTTAAAAGTTTGATTTTGTTAGTTTGAGCGGAGTAAGGACCGGTAATAAATGGGAGTAGATGTTTGGGACTGGGTTTATTGTTGCTTGTGTACTTGCCTTTTCTCTGCAAGATGGCGCAAATGATGTACAGAGATGGGAGCTGCTTTTATTTCGGGTAATTTGACACCTTTGTCTGATGATATCCCTCACTCCTCTGACGTCACAGGTGGTCATCCCTTACACCCTCTTTAAATAGGTTAATAATAAATGAAATTTCAGGATGTGGAGGGTCAATAAATGTGCTCTAAACAGCCAGACACCGTTAAGCACAAGAATACAAACTGAACGCGAGCTTAGTGAACATATGAACAGAGGGTGGAACCAAATGGTTAAGGCGGAGACAAATGAACACAAGGAAACAAATTTGAAAGGATTGTAAATGGTCTTCAGTCTTACAAGCAGACAACAATACATGTACAGACCAGAGTGAAGGTCTAGAAATATTTTTTAGTCATCGCTCAAGATGCAAACGTGACCCGTATGAAGGGTGGCAAACAAACAGCTTTATCTCTTCAACGTACAACTCTCTTCTCTGACAGCAAGGTTGATCTTTGCCCTTGTCTGATTCCAGGATCCCGTGCTTTTCTCTGGCACGCTACGGATGAACCTTGACCCGCTGGATCAATATTCAGATGATCAAATATGGAAAGCACTGGAGAGGGCTCATCTAAAAGTATTTCCTACGTTCCAAGATATCTTTGTTCCTTTACATCTGTGCGTAGTCGTACAGATATTCTTCCGGTTTCAATTTCACACTCATGTAAAGACCTTTTCTAGTTAGTGAT
This sequence comes from Marisa cornuarietis, assembly GCA_004794655.1. Classification (NCBI taxonomy): domain Eukaryota; kingdom Metazoa; phylum Mollusca; class Gastropoda; order Architaenioglossa; family Ampullariidae; genus Marisa; species Marisa cornuarietis. The sequence continues at coordinate 4,373,323 of SMMW01000521.1, forward strand.
AATTTCGTTTTCAAAAACTCACTCTGACATGCCAACTGATCGAAGAAATTGATATTCGATTAGAAATATGTATATCTTGAATGATTAATGTATTTATAATTGTGTGGGTCATTTCTTCACCTGCCTCATCCCGTGTCATTACATTGATCATTGACTACTTGTCTACTTTGCTGAACATACCATAGCAGTCACAACACATTACTACAACTGCAACATATTACAACTGTTAACGCCAGTCTCAGAAACAAAGAAACTTTTCCAGAGCAAATAGTTTAACAGGTGTGTAATCTACACAGTGCACAATGCGATCGATGCTTTTGTTTGCTTCTGTAGCGTTTTGCGGAAGAGTTGCCAGAAAAACTGAGCCACGAGGTCGGTGAAAAAGGAGAGAGGCTAAGGTAAACGATTTCTAAACAATCAATTAGCCATTGACAAATCCTCATTCTACCTCGGGGTCGTCTTTAATTCATCTTTCGGCGCAATTCTCTTTTGTTTTAATTTAGGATTCAGGTTGAATGCAATTTGCTTGGCTTCGATTACAGCGTGGGCCAGCGACAGTTGGTGTGCCTGGCCAGGACGCTTCTTCGCCGGACCAAAATCCTGGTACTGGACGAGGCCACTGCCGCCGTTGACATTGTAACGGACTCACTCATCCAGAACACCATCCGCGAGGCCTTCAGCTCCTGCACCATTCTCACCATCGCACACCGCCTCAACACCATCATGGACTACGACAGGTGCAGTATGACCTCACTCTAGTGCCGGTTTTGGAAAGGGTCTTACATTTTGGCTGCTTCAGCGTGTATACAAAAAAAAAAGAATGAACATAGGTTTAATTGGCACAAAGGAAGCTTTCCAGACAGTATTAAATATATTGGATATACCATAAGTATGGTTAATCGCTAAATATAAAAACCCCTTTATTTTTTAGTCGTGCATAATACAAAGTGTTTAAAAGATCTCTATTTATACCTTCTTTAAAGACACACACACACACACACACACACACTCACACACACACACACACACACACACACACACACACACACACACACACACAGAGAGAAAAGGAGAAAGAAAGAAAGAGAGATGCAGACAAAAGAATTCACGATCACCATCAAAGACCAACTTACCTTAGGAGCCACTTTTTTTAAGAGGGTTGTGTTTGTCTTTCTTTTCATCCTTAAAGTCTCTACAGGAAGAGGCTCCATCAGCTCTAACAACACTGAAGGTCTTAGATCTAATCTTAATTACAAAAAAAGGTTGGGAAAATATTAAAAGATTTTAAAACATTCTGTATGAATAGATATTCAACGTTCCAAAAAATACCTTTAATGAAAAAAATTATAATTTCTGTCCAGCTTTACGTGAACATGTTTGTAAACGTTCCTTGAAGTGAAACATTGTTTTTTGTGGGTGGGAAATGAGAAAAAAGCAGTATAGAAAAATGTGTAAAATATACACTGATAACAGTCGGTGTGTCAACAATATTATTAATCTGTCTTTTTGCAGGATCCTCGTGCTGGATGAAGGGGTGGTGAAGGAGTACGACTCGCCCCACGTTCTTCTTGCGAACAAGAAGAGTATTTTCTACAGCATGGCTAAGAACGCTGACCTCGTGTAACATGGCCAAGGATGCGATCTGACTTGACATATCAAAGGCACTGACCTTAGTGAAAATTATCGATGTCATTATCGATGTCATGTGGGTGGAAACACATGCGGACTAACCTTAATTCTTTCCTTTAACCCATACTTCCAGAATAAAATAATAAAAATGTCTCCACACAGTCAGAATCAAAAACTGTCTTAATGTTGAGCGTCGTGGCTCTCTTTGATTTTCTCGCTCTGTATATATATATATATGTGTGTGTGTGTGTGTGTGTGTGTGTGTGTGTGTGTGTGTGTGTGTGTGTGTGTGTGTGTGTGTGTGTGTTAATGTGTACACACTCGCTTTAGTGTCTGGTTGTGGGTTGGTACAGAAAGACTTCAGACTGTTTTCACGTATGTAATCATTTCCTTTTACACTTTTAAGGATATCAATGAACAAGACATTCAGCTTTTATTGTACGAGGGTCCTTCACAAAATTCTAAGCCTCACCCAGGATTTGCAGAAACAAGACAGTTGTTCACAATGTTACTACGTAGTCCTCCTTGACATCAATGCACCTGGTCCAACGATGCTCAAGCCTCACAACCCCATCATGGAAGAAGATGGCGAAAGTCCTCCATAAACTCCTCCACAGCACATATGACCACATCATTGTTTTAAAAATGGCGAGCACGTAGGTGGAATTTGAGTTTAGCAAACAGGTAGAAGTCAGACGAAGCCAAGTCTGGTGAATAAGGGGGATGGGGTAGCAATTTAAAGCTGGTTCAGCTACAAGAACCTGAATAGAGTGAAAGGGCGCGTTATCCTGGAGCAAGAGCACACCCGCACTCAGCTTCCCTCTGCGTTTCGACTTAATTTCTGCCTTTTACAACCTACCTTGGCAATAAATGTTAGACGGAAAATTAGGTTAGATGTAGAAAGAGGGGTGTTTGATGTCTTAGATAGTTTTAGTGTCATGACACTCTTTTCAGGGGAGACAATATGACGCTGCAGTATTTTGAGTTTCATCGCGGTTAAGCCCCTTGTACTATTCAAAGCAAGGTTCATGCTGAACCCTATCAACTGACGCTTGTTTCAACCCATAGGAAACCCTTCCTTGGAGAAAGGTTTTATGCCATCGAAACTACCGAGCTCCGTGGTTGTCCAAACAACAGTGGCAGCCAATGTTGTCCAGGTCATAGGCTGAAAAACATTTAGTGTAGAGTTGATTTTATCCCGAAACACACACACACAAGTAAAGAGGGAGAGAGCGAGACTAAGTACACTGACACACTCAGAGGCAAACATACAGACTGGCACAGAACAAATCGCAAACTTGTACACATGAATACCTACAAATTTCAAACACGAACGCATTCATGCGCACCGAACGGTACATACACACACCGATACACAAAGGGGCTGCGTAGATTTTTTATATCTAAATAAAGATCGCAGAACGAAACGAGGAAGTGTATTTTCAAACTTCCTGCTACTCTAGACGAGCTCTTCTAAGACCTTTGAACTGTAGCACGAGGTGCAGTTGCCCTCACCATGTCATTGTTCACAAAGGTGTGACCTCACTCTTCCCGGTGTTCGTGTTGCTGTTAAGTAGAAGACAGATTGAAAGCGGGTCCCCTAGACACGTGCACCTCAGTCTGTCGATAAATATTTCGTCTCCATTGACGCAGAAGAAAGACACACAGCTCCTGACTGTCTTATAACCTGATGTCAGGTCTGTGTTTGTCGTAGCCAGCACCTGATAAGACTTCTAGACCAGGAACACTGATTTGTCCAGGTCGTCTGTTGTTTTTACGTGAACAAGCCGTCCATTTCGCCCCTTTCGGGTTTAAAATACAAGCTGATGTGCTGCTTTTTAGCACGAAGAAAGCAGAAGTACAAACTGAGGTTTAGTCAGCTGAGAGCACCCTGAACTACTGGTATTTGATTTTAGACTGCACAGCAGTACAGATGGCAGACGGCGTGCCTAGCACACAACGTCAGTGTCAGCTGAGTTCTCACCTGCCTTCGTCACAACAGGTAACTCTCACGACCGTTTACATGTCTATAGTAATCTGACATCTTGTTAGAGACGCAACAGTGTACTTAGCTATAGACTGTCTTCTTCACTACAGCGAGGAACCTCGCACGTCAAAATAAAAAAGTTTTAAAATAGATAAGAAGGATAAACGGACGAAGAAACAAAGATAATACAACTTTGAAATCTGTCAGCAAATACTTTTTCTTATATTTCCTTCCTCTCCAGGCTGAAGAAGTAGCTCAGGCCCAGAAGTTCTGGCAGGAGTGGGTTGAGGAGGCGTTCCCTGACCTCGACTCTCACTGTTACTTCCTGCCCCCGGTCTACGTCAACTGCGTGCCGATGACTAGACAAACGCTTGCTGGTCGCCATGTGACTGTTCTTCATGAACCAGTTCGGGACACTAGTCCCCCTAACCGGGGGAAGATTATTTCAGATCATCCTGGCTACCCAGCCAGTCCTAGGGAACCAGCTGTACAGAACAGTGATGTCAGGAATGATGCTGCCACACAGCGGGTGGTCACGTGTTTGCAAAAAATGTTAGACGGACAGAAAGAAGTGGTCTTCGGACTCAGCCAGCTTCAGTTCGGACAGTACCTGGCTGACCTGTCTTGCGCTGGTACAGCTGCCCAGCTGCCGGTACCAGCCAGCCTGCCTCCTTCTCTACCTCATAGGTGGAAAAGGGGTGACTTTGATGTGCTTCTCATTCACAGACACTACGGATTTGTTGTCTGCGAAGTCAAGGCCTTTGGGGGAAATGCTGAAAAGTTAAACATGTCAGACGATGTAAAACACAAGAATATTCGCAAGAAGCTTAAACAGGCCGTTGAGCAACTAGACAAGGCGGAGGCCATGTTGTCACACTTGGTGTCTGACATACCTTCCGGCGTCCTGGTCAGTAAGACGATTGCTTTCCCCAACGTCACAGCTCTTCAACTACAACAAGCAGTAGGCACGGATCTGAAGCTGACAGAGGTAGAGCAAAATGAATTTTGTCCAAGATGACAGACAGACAGACAGACAGACAGACAGACAGACAGACAGACAGACAGACACGAAGTCAGGCAGGCGGGCTGACAGAAATTCAAACAATAAAACCAGAAAAACGATCTTCTCTTTTTCATTAAATTTCCTAACAAATATATGGCTTCTTCTCTTGTTCAAACGCTTTTTACCCACATTATTCAACACCTGGGAAAAAAAATCTAAGGCAACACAACACCTAACGCAACAGCATACCTGTTTTCTTAACAAAAATGAAGTGTTTTATCCTACCATATTTTTATTTTTCATTTGTTACAACAGGCCGCGCGGACTCTCCTTTTATTTGTCCCGCCTCTTGCAGTACGTTCGTCATTCTTGTCTCTCCATTCTCCATTCTCCATTTTTCTCATTTGTCTGGAGTAGTTCTACGTGATTCTGTTTCAGGAGCTACATCGGTGCCTGGGTGCAAGAGATTTAGCTGGAATCACTGATCTTTGTCTCTGCTCTGACCATTTGTCAGACCCTAAGGCACCCTCGGATGTCAGTGACCTAAGCCAACTCGCGAGTTGGTGGCAGCGACGTGTGGCAGGATTTGGGGCTGACGCCCGCATGACCTCTAACCTTTACAAGACTTTAGTAGCACGGTAATTTAACATTTCATGTGTTGGTTATTCCGACATATTTCTTCTCTTTATCAGAGTGTCAGCGATGGTATGGGTCTTTTTCTAATAATAATAATAATAATAATAATAATAATAATAATAATTTAATGATAATACATGTTATTTTTACTTCAGGAGATCATCTAAGAACAGCCTCCATCTGAAATATCTCATTAGTCGAGGGACTGAGAGAAAATAGTTTGAAAATAATTTTAAAATAAATTGCTAGGGGATTAATTCTGCTGCTGTTGAAGAAAGACGGGGCCCTCATACAGAAGTACGAGGATAGAGTGTAGTTTGTTTTCACTGACATGTTGTTAGCTAATTTTCGAAGTCTGGAATTGATCACTGCGGACAGATAAAATCTCCTATCTTAAACTCAAGCCATCCACCATTTTTTTCGTTTTTTACAGAAGAAAATTATGTATGATGATTTAATGTAAGGATTTTGTGGTGACTGTACATACCTATTAAACAGGTTTTGTGGTCCGGCGACAATAGTGACTGTGCCATGTACATCTGCCCCCCGCCTTTGTGTCAAGACTCTGTGTCAGGCTGTGTCGGCGACTGGGCTGTGTTATGCTCAGATGGCTCTGTTTCCCGAGCAGGTTGACCTCATCAGCAGGGCACCTCCGAGGGTTTTTCTGGCCGGTCCCCCGGGCACAGGTAAAAGTGTGGTGCTGCTGCTGATGGCGACAGAGTGGCTACGACGTGGCAGTGACGCATACGTCCTGAGCACGTACATCGGAAGTCGAGCAGCATGTGTCTTGCTCCATGATTTGCTGCAGCAGACTAGGAAGGAACACCTGGATGCCGGGGGAAGTCCCGGCCAGGTGCATCTCGTGGAGTATAATTTCCTGCAGAAGACGGAGGAGCAGATAAACAAAGCTGTGGAGGACTTGTCGCAGGTCGTGAAGGGAGGGACCGATTGCGTGATCGCCGATGAAGCAGGACCTGACTGGTAACGTGTGACACGTGATTAGGAAATTATGATAATTATGCCATATTTTAATGGTTTTTATGATTGATGACACGCATGGGACAGTTTATAGTGAGTTATCAGGAGTCTAATTTTATTAAATAATTTAAATATATTTAAAATATTGGTAGTTGCGGTAAAAGGGGAGGTCATGCGTACAATTAGCCCCTCGTTATTTAAAGAATTATCTCCCTTACACCCTTCACTGTCTTCATCATCCAGATCACATGCTGATACAATTACGAACGTAGATTTGTACTACACGCATACGCCCATATATGATTTACTTACCACATGTTGAGATATGCATGCAAATGTAAACAAATGTAAGTGTAGACACATAAATACAGTCACTACTGCACAGACGTTGACATCATTTTTACTGACATACACTGACACCTATTCTATTCTCTTTAATCCACTGTCTGGCACAGGCTCAGCAACTTCAAGACTTTCTGCAATAACCTTCTGACACGCCTACCCGGGGTTCAATTGTGGGCTGCCAACTGTTATGAAGACAACGTGAGCGAAGGCTGGGAGCTTGAGTGGCTCACCAGACCTCTGCGCTGCCCGCCTTCCGTGCGTAGGGAGGTGGAGCAGGGCTTCAAGTCGTCACGTCACTGTGTGCGGGCCTACAGCCAGCGAGGCGTGCCAGACCACACCGACGGCCCACCGGTCATCTTCCTGTCGCACCGAGGGCAAGGCCACTCAGAAGGCTGGATGAAGGATGACGATTTTGTCGATCTGTGCGACGCGTGCGGTCAGGAGGTGGCCGCTGTCCTGCACAATCTTCGTGTTGGCGCGAAAGGTTATAGCAGTTAATTTTGGTCCCTGGTTGTTCGGGACCAAGTTTTCTGTAGCCCACTCAGCAATGTAATAATTGTCGATTAGCTCGATTTTTGTCTAAGCAGATTTATTGTAAACGTAAAGAAATACTGGAGGAACGAACACAAGAAAAGTAGAAAGAATTAGGTAAAGAGGTCGAGGTTAGAGCACGATGTTGTGGTTAAGTTTTTAATTCGTGAAGGTTGTGATTTTTAAAAGATAGTCGCTTGTCTAAGTAGGATTAAGGCAGTGTTTTCTCAACAGGTTAGTAAAATCATTAAAAGCATCAGCGTGTAAAATATTCCTGTTATAACAGTATCACTGTGTGTATTGATAATACATAATTATTGCAGCACAAAAAGCAAATTAAATCAGCTCGAAATGTTTTCAGGGGACGCAGCTTTGACAGGTGCTGCCAGCAAGGAAACGTCACCACCGGCCCTGCAGTACCGTGACGTGCTGGTGCTGCACTGGGGGGACATCAGGGAGGAGTCAGCAGTAGTGAGGGGGATGCGAGGGGCCGGCATTCCAGTGCAGGTCATCAAGAACGACGCGGATCTGAAGGACGTAGCCACGGCCCACACTGACGTGGTGTGGGTGGGAAACGGGTATCACGTGCGAGGTCTGGAGAGGAAGGTCATAGTGTGTCTGGGCAAACCCGATAACCTCCCTCGTCTTCACATCATGGCGCGGTGCACGTCACAGCTGGTTGTGGTGTCACGCTGTTAATCTCTACACCTGTCTGTAGCTCCACCTTCCTTAGTGACGTCAAGCTATCTTCTCCATACCTTTAACCGTCGTATTACTTAGCTGCCCTAGTTTACTGACACCATTATTGGTTTACTCAAGATTGGTTGACATCGTATAGATCGTTAAATATTTTACGGATAATTAATAATTTATGACCTTCTGTCACAGAGGGGTGACATGGAGGCTAATAGCCTGTACAGCGAGGATGCCCAAATCGCACCTGGTGCATGACTCATAGTGAATTTTTTTAGAGAGTGAGAAAAGAAAGGAGGAATAGTATTTAGTTAACTGTTGTCGGCCAGCGCTTCACTTCTCAGAGAGACACGGCAAGTGGCGAGACACTGCGTGTGGGGAAGTGAAGGCTGCGTCTTCATAGAAACGTGCGTTATTGTGTTTTTGTTAGCAACTTGGATTATTTTGTATAAGGTGAATTTTTCCTGTATTTTTTTAGAGACATAGATCTATAAGTATTAGTAATTTTCTTTTGTTGTAATTTTGTTATAGGCGCAGTTAGCATGGAGTTGTATAACGCCTGTTCCGAGAGACGGCGTCAATAAAGAAAAGGTTGGGTCGCTCGTCCCCAAGAGGCAGCGCCATTTCTAGTTCAACGTCTGACCCCGAGAGGCAGCGTTTGTGGTATGATGTTGGGTGACTTGTTCCGAGAAACGGCACCTTATTAAGAGAAGTGTTTGTGGTATGATGTTGGGTGACTTGTTCCGAGAAACGGCACCTTATTAAGAGAAGCGTTTGTAGTATGATGGGTGACTTGTTCCGTGAGACGGCACCTTATTAAGAGAAGCGTTTGTGGATTAGAATATTTGTTTGTGAATCATCGAAAAGTGACTTTGTGCTTGTTTATATACTATTTGATATTTAGTTACCTTAGTATTTCTTTTAAGTATTTTTGCCATATTTTGTTCATTTAATTAAATGTATATATGTTTAAATCGAAGAAAGAGTTGTCTTGTTTATAAAGAAAAGAACGCGCAAATGTCCAGGCGTTAAGTGAACGCAGAGGCTGTGACACCTTCATATATCTAAATATAGTTATGTATCGTATGTGACAATCCATTCGTATACTAAAATAACCAAAATATAATAGAGATAAAAAATTTAACTCTAAACTAGGTGAGATGATAGCCATTATGTAGAGCATATCGTGTTGCCAGGTAGAACTCGGACTGAGGTTTGTTTAACCCCTGGTTGTGCATGTCGATGTAAAAGTCAGTTGTTAAGTGAACTGTGTGCCAAGGTTGGAGGTTTTCGTCCTTCGATGTAAACATCGCTCTGTGTGTGTGTGTGTGTGTGTGTGTGTGTGTGTGTGTGTGTGTGTGTGTGTGTGTGTGGTTGTGTGTGTGTGTGTGTGTGTGTGTGTGTGTTTTGATGGGCCTGGGGCGGGGATGATTGAGCGTGCGAGTGATAACTTAGTACAGTGAATTTTAAAAAGTAGACAGGGCCTGTAGTGGTGTGTTGATATTGGATGGAAGGACACGTGCATGTCGTCGATGAGACGTGTATGATAAAAAAATCCGTGCTTACTTAGGATCCATAAAAATGAACTTCAAACATTCGCATTAAACACTTCTCGATTTACACCACCGCACCACGAAAGCTTCAACATAAGCAGTCACAGCTGTTTCAAGGACTTCATTTTCGTTGGTCACCATAAACAGACAACTTAACAGACGCTGCGCGCACGTGCAGATGAAGTCCGTGCTAAGAAATATCGCGTCCTTGGTAGTCATCGTCTGATGTCATGTTCTATCATGTTCTTCAATTTGAATAAATAATAAGAACATTTATTTTTGTTTACTGTAAAGAACAATTGGCATGCTGTGTATGTTTTAGAATAAACAACACTTTCTCATGAAGTTTGAGATGTATGAGGAAAACATTTGTTAAACGTATTGACCGCGTGGATGCGAGCTCAATGTGCTGCACACGAAAGATCACTAACGAAGGGATAGTCAACCATGAAGTAAACATTAAATCTTTTAAATGTCCATTGCCTAATTTCTCCTGTCCGATGAGTGACACAGAAAGGAGGGCAACACAAACAGACGGAAGAGACCGACTCGGGTGGCAAGGCGTTAGTAGGTCAGGTAGAAATGCTGGGGTACTCTGATGAAGACACTCTCGCTGTAAACAAAGAGGTGCTACTATTATGTCCAGGAAGAGCTAGGGCGTCGGAGGAAGAAAAAAAATAACTCTGGACTACGAACGACATCCTTGATGTCTGTAACCAAAGGAGGGCCTTGAAGAGAAAAAGAGAAACCGAAAACATCGCAGCTTCCAAGTGCAAAGAATGGAATTACCAGGAAATGAATGGAGGCAGCTAGGGACCACTGAATCGAGGGTCAATGTCGGATCATAGAGGAAGGAATGCCACGGAATAATAACAATAAGACCTACCAAATACTGAGGACCCTCACCAAGTCAGGTCAACACAAAATCAAGATCAAGATCACATTGTAATGTCGATAGTGAAAAACTGAACTTGGCAGAAAAATTGAGGCATGGCTTCACATTTTCAAAGTACTTCAGTGGGTCACAAATGAGACCGAAACTTAAAATAATTACACGAGGCACGAAACCACAGGATCAATAGACCTGTCCTCATCTGTGTCAACAGCGAGATATTTATTACTCCTGAGGTTCAAGGAAGCACAGACGATTATTAATTTACATCAATTTACTAGATTACATTTGACAGTTTGGAGTAATTGGCTGTTAGTGATTATCAACTACTATTAGAAAAACCTTAAACAAAATCAAATAAAAACAAAATAAAAGGCGGGTTTTTAATTGCTGGCTAAAAGGTACTTAGAAATTTGTTTCCTAATATAAAATCTTAGTATTGGTTATTTGTCTTTGAGCCTTCGACCATATACGACTCTCACAATTGTCTTCTTAGAATAGTACTTTCGCACTTTATTCTGTACTCTCCCACAAACTTTTTGCCTGAGATGCAGACACGTATGTCAGATGCTGATCACATGTAACACCTGTACCTGACAGCCAGGTAGTACACATTTACCATTCGCTCACGATGGGCATAGGCAGGCCGCAGTTTTGTGCAGATTCGTTTTGGGTAAGATCTCAAATTTTATTTTTCCTCCCAGAGTTACATATTAGAGAAAAATTGTACTTGCCATTCCCAACTAACGATACGGTTGGCATTAAATGAAAGAGTAGTGAATACAATAGCGTGTATTCATCTATTTAGAACTATAGGTAGAAGAATGTAGCAACTCAAAACTGCATTTAGACATTGGTACATTTCCGAAGACCTAAACTTCCTCCTCTGACTGTATCTCACATTTTTGAACCAGTCAAGACCAATATAATATCTAATCTGTAATGGTGCATACAAAACTCTACTCAACTTTTTTTCCCCGATAATGCAGACACATCATATTTTATCCACACCAATAGCTAACATTTTTCAAGTTGTGGGTAAGTTTAGAGAAACGAAATTAATTTCTCAAAGCGTTTGTATCTTGTCCCCTCAGATTTGGGAGGTCTCGGAGTCACAGTTGTGGGTTTTCCCACACGGTGTTTTAAGTCGGCTTATGACTTAATTCGTAAAATACGAAATAATTATTTTCTAAATAAGTAAATTATCCCCTGCACTCATCACTTGTGACACATGCTTCACAAAAATAACGTTTAGAAAATTGTCAGATTACCGTTGACAAAGAATGGAAACATAATGTTAATTATTAAATAAAAAAGGACATTATCATCCACTGTACTAGTGAAGTTTCTTTCCATTTGAATTATCGCAAGACTTTTTAAAAGAGCTGAGAGCAGCTTTACACATTTCATGCATGAGGTTTTTTTCACTAATATCAGCATGAGTTCTTTCAAACAGACTAATTTTTAATGAGACATCCTTACACTACACTGCACTGTTTCAAAGAGTTGCGGCCTCAACACCCTTCAATGATGTCTCTCATCACTGGCATGTGTGCAGGTTCACAAATGATTCACCAATGAAGAGTATGTCATATTCCTTTTAAGTGCTCAAGTAATTCAAATACCCTTTCCTGACCCACAATGATGTTAATCCTCATTAGTGCAGTGTATGTAAAATGGCCTTGAAAGGTTTCACATCACCGTGATTCTGATTTACTTTGAGAAAGTAAATGTAGTTTTACACAGTCGGGACTAATGAGGGTTAACACAGTGAGTCAGCGTGTACTCTTTCAAATTACATAAAAGTAAAAAAGATTTGTTGCATACACTGTAATGGTAAAATTTCACATCACTGATAGCCACCAATGTGCTCTTTTAGGGGATCTGATCTTCTGAAAGATACATTATATACACTACACTGGTGAGGTTTCACATTACTGTGGGAGGTTTCTTATCGGTCTGCATGTGCATTTTTAGATGACCTGATCTTTTGAATTCTACTTTACATACACTGCACTGGTGAGGTTTTTCCTCACTGTGGGTCAACATGTGCCTATGTAGGAACTTTCTCTTCCTTAACTGAACAAAAGGCGTCTTCAGAGTTGACTTCTGTGTTCACAACACTGTCATGCCTCCGACCTGTCCTCTGATTGCTCAGTTTTTATGTGACTGAGTTCTTCCCTAGGAGATTGCTCATCTGAACAAGTAGCATTTTTAGAGTGGTTCTCTAGGTTTACACCACTCTCCTCATTCCAGTTTGATGTCTGAATGTGTGCAGCATGCTCAGGTTTTATGTCATGGAGTTGTTGACTAGAAACATGCTCAGTTTTAATAGAGCAAGTAGCTTCTTGAGAGCAGTACTCCAGTTTCACAGTATCATGTAGGTCTTCTTGTAGATCAAACACAGAGCTTAATTCACTCCTTATGTTGTACATATGTAGGACTTGGACTTCACTGATCATGGTTTCCACCTCTCCTAAGGTTACAGTAAATATTATTGTTCTTGGTCAGTTGTTAAAGTACTGTCAGATGTAAACTGCACATAAATCCTGAGCTCACTCATCTTTGACGTATTATCAATATAATAAGAACCTGAAACATTCCAACATAACAATTTATTGTTTCTTACTTAAACTAAAGTTAAACATTTAAAAATATCTCCGAGTGGTTGTGATTGCACTTATTATGGTTGTTAGCTTCATTTCCGTCTGACATGATGTGCAAAAGGAAATACCAATTCAAAATGAAATGAACATGATGAAATCTTTTGAAGTGGGGAATCTGCATTATATAAGATGTCAAAATTAAAATATTGTCGTATTCCTTCTTTCGTGGCAATATACAAAGACGCACATAAACAAAATATACATGTTAAACTAGTTAAATTAATCAAAATATTACACACATGTCGACAAATGTATATTCTGAACGAACACACATTGTAACAGAAAGATCTAAACAAGAGGCCCATGATCGTGTCTACGGACGACATACGACAGTGATGCTGTTCGCTGCCCTTTTTAATGATATTAAAGCAAGAAAAAGCACAAGCACAAAGCAAATCCCAAACTGCTTAATCACGCTAACTTCAACAGCACAATGCTGACCTGATAGTTGTGTTAGGAAATGCTCAGGTAAAGTCAAGACCGTAGCTGATATGACCGCCTGCTTTCATTTGCGTGCCAACTTCTGGATCAAAAATTAACTAGGTCAACAAAGGGAGCTTAGCGTCTCGACTGGGCAGACAACTCACTTTATCGAGATGCTCTGTTGCGTTTGGCTGTCCGTCTAGAACACACACACACACACACACACACTTTTCATCCCAGCGGCTTCAGAGACAGTGATGAACAAAGGGTTTTTAAACAAAGCAAAACTCGTCGACTCCCAGCCCCCATTAACCACTATATATCGGTTAAAACTACGAGGTCAGTTATGGAAGACAATTCTGTTACCTTTACCATAAAAGTGATTCAGCCGCATCACTACTCCACCAGTCCTGGTAATAGTACATTTTAGATTTGAAACTCGCCTTCTTATTTAAAATAGAAAGAAAAAATATACGAAGGTCAGGCCCCCGTCACAGCCACGAGCTCCGGTACAGCAGACTCCCTTTAACTTCTATTTAGAAGGAAAAGACTACTTTCAGATTTGATCCAAGAATACAGCAGGAATTTAGAAAAAAGGCAAGAGCTACCCCCCCCCCCAGAAAAGAAGAATTCAGGATTATTATCAATAATGTATTAGAAATTAGAATACAGAAGCATCAGCAAAAACATGATATAAACATCTTGCTAAAGTGACCTGATGATCAGCTTAACTGGTGTCAGCTAGTATTTTTCCAAAAGAGGAATGATCATGACGATGATGATTTATCTAACAGTGCAAACTGTTCTCTTGTTATTGTTTGAACTAGGAGTGAAAACCTGTT